>JASTWF010000056.1:888180-1488180 GCA_030390025.1 Squalus acanthias
ATCAGGCGTTGCACGCCGATTGATGTCACGACCTGCTGATTTAAATTTGAGAGGCCAGCGCTGTCTACGGCAGCACTATGGCCCTCAGCAAAATCGCGGCCTCCGTGTCACGCGGCGGAAGCGGATGAAAGCAAGGCGGCTGCCACTTTTTCAACAAAACCAGCCTTAATGGCCGGCGCTACATCGGGGAATTTCTAGGCCTCTATAGTGTGTCTGCAGCTATGATTGCCTGTGTCTTAGTCTCTCAGAGAGTGTCTATGTGTCTGGAGATATGTGTGTCTGTGTCAGTCTCTGAGAGTGTGGCCATGATTTCTCCTACCTCGGCGGGTCCGGTGCGGCTGGGGTCGGTGGTGGGGTGCGACCCCGCTACTGGCTCCAGCCCGCTCTGTAAAATGGTTTTATGCTGATTGAGCTTGTTAAGCCCACCCAGCGCGTTTGCCAGTCAAGTGAAGGAAGCGGGTCTGATGATGTCACTTGATGATACATCATCAGCTGGTTTCCTTAAAGGGACCATGCGCAAATTGATTTTGACATTTCTGCTGTCAGTGAGCTACAGCATTGAAGTGCTGCAAACACTGATAATGACTGCACAGAGGTGCATGGCTGCACCCAGGCTCTCCTATGACTCCCTCCATCTGCTTATGGAGGGAGTCACAGCACGCAGGGAGGTCCTCTTCCCTTCCAATGGGTGGAAGAGACCTCCCCAGGAGATCAACGCAGCCTGGTTGCACATTGCACAGGAGGGCACAAGCAGGGATGTCGTCAGGAGGACCAGGCTGCAGTGGCGCAAACCTTTCAATGATCTCAGTAGATCACAAAAAATTACTGCAAAGCCACACTCAACCTCATCCTGCTGTGCCACTCATCACATCCCCATCACTCTGCCTTCCCTACCCTACTCCTGCACATCCTTACTCACACCAACTTACCTTGCACCTCCACCCAGCCCTCTCTATCTATAGTATCACATCCCCACCTCACTAGCCACCCCTCACACTCACCCTCATCCTAGTGCAATCACACGAACTAACAACACACAAGGGTAGGCACTTGTGTGTTTTATGCAATGTTCATGTGAAGTTTCTGTTAATGTGGTGTCAAACATTGAAATCTTTATTTTCAACACTTTGTGTTCTTGGACAGATTTGTGTGCGCCTTTGGAAGTGGCTTAGTGAGTTGCAGTGAATGGTGAGACATAACGGTACCCCCCGCAATTCCGATGAGTGTGAAAGGAATGGCTTGGGCATTGTAGGATGCTTTATGGTGTTGTTGTGGGGTGGTGCCAACCTGGCGCATCATGTGGCAGCCAGGGTGTACAGCGTCAAGTGAAGTAAATCTGGCTATGGTGATGCCATCCCTGGTGTCCCGGGCAGCAATGTGGTCGGGTGACGATGCCCTGTATCCTGTGCAGCACCAGTTGATTATGGAGAAGGTTGGTGTTGTTGTGCTGCTGGTGTGCCTGGTGCTACTGGTATTGGGGCTGATCGTGGAGGGATTCAAAGGACCAAGGTGAGATTTTTTCAAGGGCACCGATGCTGATGTAATAGATGGCAGGTGAAGTTGAGATGACAGAAGCGATCTGTCAATGGTGAGAGAGGTTGTTCCTATGAGGTGACATTGGATAGAGAGTTTGCTCCAAACGCTTGCAAGCTGCATAAAGCTCAGTCTGTTTCCCAAATGCAGTAAGCAACAGCTTCTGACCTTGGAAAGTGAACAGCTGTGAGATGGGAACTTTTATAGCACATTTGCAGCTGTCAAGTTAAGAAATGATCCCATGCTGACACAACTCCCAACTTCCTTACCTGACATGATTCCCGAGCAGCAGGGAACCTGTGGGCAACCTCATAAAATTTAAAGGTAAGCTTGAAATAGTTTTAAAGTGCCTGTTAACAAGCTCTTAATCATCTAAATTGCCCCCCCCATCACTTGGTGTCGGGTCTGTTCAGCGATGACAGACCGACATCTGGGAGACTAGCGTGGTGGCGGGTTGAGAGCAGGTTCCCTACTCACTGTCAAAAAAAGCATTCCGAACCCGACCCGCCACCAAACGCGCCCATGACCCCCCAAAAAACTCCCCCGTGTGTCTGTGTGTCTGGAGTTGCGTGCCTGTGCGTAGTTGGTACATTTTTTACCAATTAATGTCACACATTTATAGCCAAGGTTTATTCCATTACAGAATTAGGAATTTAAAGATTGTAGTTTGCAATAGTAATTCTAGAAATCTAATTTTCTAGCTTAGGGAAATCATGAAAATCTATTCAGGAGGCAATTTGAAAAATCAAGCTCCATCTTTTATTTTAATATTTAGTCTAAATGTACAAAACAATCCATTTAAGAAGTATCACCCTCACTCAAGCTATGCTTTTCTTTTAAAAGTCCTGTTCAGACAGGCTGTGGTAAAATCTCAGTGCTTTTAACTGTGGTAATATCTTGGTTAAAAAAACCTCAGGGAGAGATTTTACTGAGATTTTCAGGTAGGTCTTTACCTCAGTAAAATGGATTGAGCTTCTACTGACCTTCCAGGTAAATCTTACATTTTTCATTAGATATTGATTTACCAATGAGCCAAAGTAAAGCCATGGGTAAACCCCAATTTATTTGATGAGTGACGTTCAGATTTTCAACATAATGATGAGACTGATGAAAAATGGTGAATAAATGACTGTTAAAAAAGGATTAAAAGTACAGCTAAATCAGACGTGATAGGGACTTTAATCCTCATCATTGAAAATCAATCTATAAAAATCTAAGTCCAATACTTTCTGTGAGATAATGGCACTATAATTCTCATATTTGCTGGTACAATCGCATAATGTATTAACTTCAGTCATACACAACTACCACTAACCATTCTAAAGGTGTAACTCAGTTATTTGTCAACAGTGGAAACCAAATTACATGGAGGGTGAATTTCTTCACCTGTTTTGGCGCATTAGGATTGTTTTTGGGTGTAAGTGATTTGCGCCGATCGTGCGCCTTTGAAATGCTTCCCCCAAATTTCCTTCTACTTTTTGACCCTTCCCATGATCCGCTAGCTGAGGTCCTTCTGGCCTCATTTGCACTGGGGCATCTGGCACTGGGGCGCTGTACATCACGGGTTTCCTAATTTTACCCCCATATTGCACTCTGAGTAAGTTAGACTGAAAGATAAGAGATGCAGCAGCTGCCTGTATCACCTGATCAAGGTGGAAGTCAGAAGTTTGTCAGCTTTGAAGAGTCTGGAAAGTTTGGTTAGTGATTTCTGCTGTTTGGAAACATTGGGATAGAAATTGGTTCTCATTGCATACGTTTTACAAGCGTGAAATGGGCACAAGAAGAAACAATTTCAGGATGCAATTTCCTGCTTTGCAAGGACGCCCAAAAAATGTCCGGCTCGAAATTGGGTCAGATATTTGGCCCGTTGCATATGCTAATAAGGGGCCTAATGCCTGTTTAAAGCAAGAAATTGAGCTGCCCTGAGTGGAGCAGGCCTCAGGTAGGTTTTCAGCACTTGGATGCGGCCTAGCTATCGGCCATTGCTGTAAAGGTAAGTAAAATTTAAGAAAACATTTCTGTGGGGTCAGGAGTGATTCATCGGCTACACAGTACTTCTGATGGCTGCTGCCACAATCGTCCCCTCTCCCGCTGAAGGTCCTCCCGCTCCCCCTTGGGCCTTACCTGAGGGCCACGACCGGCGAAGCAGACAGTGCATGCTTCCATCGGGCGAGCTGCCTGTGGAAGCAGGGCAGGGGTCAGCAGCTCGCCCTGAATTTTCAAATGAGACCTGGGGACCAATTTCTTATGATCCTTGGGTCTCTGCCTTCGGGCGCAGGGATTGTTCCCTCGCCTGGTTCGTGCTGGCAATTTCCACCTCATTTTTCCTAACCATGTTTTTTTTGATTTGCTACTACCAAGACCTGCACTCGATTTCTACTGCCTGTTAATGAGTTCTGAAGATTTTTGGACAGCGACCCATAACAACAGTCAGAGAAACACAGGATCAGCTATGGCTTTTACGCTGGGCATATCACTGCATGACATCATTATTATTATGGAAGAGGAAGGGCTATACGGGTTGGAGGGAAGGAGAATTAGGCAATATGCCAGAAGAATGCAACCCACCATATCTTACCCCACCAAAGAAATTACAGGCAACACAGGTTCTATGAGGACCTAATGAGGAGCTCTATATCAGAAGAGTTCACTTCTCAAAAGCTGCAATAGAGCATGTCTGGTGACCTACTGCATAAAATCTGAAGTCAAGCCCATCAGCCCGCTTTGCTCCCTCTGTGGCAATGAGGTCACCGTTGCCCTTAAATTTAATGGCGCAGGCTTCTTTCAGGCAATTACCGGGGAACTCTGCAATAGAAGCCAGGGGAGAGTAGGGGCCTGCATATGTCAGGTCACTGACACCCTGAACACAACAGTAGCCTACTTCATTAGCTTTGGCATCACAGACAGAGAGAAAGGGCCATGCTGTTCTATGGGGTTGCTCGCCTCCCCAAGGTGCAGGGACCAATCAATGGCACACACAGGTGCCCACAGAGCACCTCTCACCTATTTGAACAGGAGGGGATTCATAAATGTGCAGATAATTTGTGACACCACTCAGAGGATCCTTCATGTCAACACTCAATAATTAGGAAGCTGTCACATCACCAATAACCTGTTCACCGATGCTCAGTTTGGGTTCCATCAAGACCACTCGGCTCTAGACCTTATTACAGCTTTGGTCCAAACATGGACAACAGAGCTGAATTCCAGAGGTGAGGTGAGAGCGACTGCCCTTGACATCAGGCAGCATTTCATCGAGTGTGGCATCAAGGAGCCCTAGTAAAACTGAAGTCAATGGGAATCGGGGGGAAAACTCTCCAGTGGCTGGAATCATACCTAGAACAAAGAGAGATAGTTGTGGTTGTTGGAGGCCAATCATCTCAGCTCCAAGGCATTGCTGCAGTAGTTCCTCAGGGCAGTGTCCTAGGCCCAACCATCTTCAGCTGCTTCATAAGGTTAGAATGTGGGGATATTCGCTGATGATTGCAGTGTTCAGTTCCATTTGCAACTCCTCAGATAATGAAGCAGTCCGTGCCCGCATGCAGTAAGACCTGGATAACATTCAGGCTTGGGCTGATAAGTAGCAAGTAACATTTGCACCACACAAGTGCCGGGCAATGACCATCTTGTACAAGAGAAAGTCTAATCAACTCTTTTGACATTCAACGGCATTACCATCGCCGAATCCCTCACCATCAACATCCTGGGGGTCACCATTGACCAGTAACTTAACTGGACCAGTCACATAAATACTGTGGTTACAAGAGCAGGTTAGAGGCTGAGGATTCTGCGGCAACTGACTCACTTTCTGACTCCCCAAAGCCTTTCCACCATCTGCAAGCCACAAGTCAGGAGTGTGATGGAATACTCTCCACTTGCCTGGATGAGTGCAGCTCCAAAAACACTCAAGAAGTTCGACACCATCCAGGACAAAGCAGCCCACTTGATTGGCACCCCGTCCACCACCTAAAACATACACTCCCTCCACCACCGGCGTACCGTGGCTGCAGTGTGCAGTGTCAGCCATGGCTCAGTTGGTAGCACTCTTGCCTCTGAGTCAGAAGGTTGTGGGTTCAAGCTCCACTCCAGATATTTGAGTGCAAAAATCCAGGCTGACACTCCAGTGCAGTGCTGAGGGAGTGCTGCACTGTCGGAGGTGCCGTCGTTCCAATGAGACGTAAAACCGAGGTCCCGTTTGCTCTCTCAGGTGGATGTAAAAGAGCCCATGGCACTATTTGGTAGAAGAATTGGGGAGTTATTCCCGGTGTTCTGGCCAATATTAATCCCTCAATCAACATCACAGAAAAACAGATTATCTGGCCATTATCACATTGCTGTTTGTGAGGGCTTTCTGTGCGCAAATTATCTGTCACGTTTCCTACATTACAACAGTGACTACACTTCCAAACTACTTCATTGGTTGTAAAGCAATTTTGGGATGCCCTGAGGGGCTATATAAATGCAAGTCTTTCTATTTTCTTTCATCTAGAAGATGCACTGCAGCAACTCGCCAAGGCTTCTTCGGCAGCACCTCCCAAACCCGTGACCTCTACCAGCTGAAGGACAAGGGCAGCAGGCACAGGGGAACACCACCTCCTCCAAGTTCCCCTCCAAGTCACACACCATCCTGACTTAGAAATTTATCGCCGATCCTTCATCGTCGCTGAGTCAAAATCCTGGAACTCCCTCCCTAACAGCGCTGTGGGAGTACCTTCACCACACGGACTGCAGCGGTTCAAGAAGACGGCTCACCACCACCTTCTCGAGGGCAATTAGGGGTGGGCAATAAATGCTGGCCTTGCCAGCGAGGCCCACATCCCTAGAATGATTTTTTTTCTCAAAAATCACCTTCATCTTCCGGCACTCAGCCTTCCCTGACTTCTTCAAAGAAGAAAACCATCTCAATGGATAGCTACTGGGTGACAGGGCACACCCCCTGCTGCCATAGCTGATGACCTCAATGCGTGTACCCTAAACAGAAGCAGAGGAATTGTACAACAAAGCATATGAAGCTGCCAGGCTGGTGATTGGGAGGACCATTGGGGTGTTGAAAGAATGATTTCACTGCCTAGATAGACCGGTGTGGTTCTTCAGTGTGCGCCTGATGGAGTCTCCAGAATTGTCATCGCCTGCTGTACCCTTCACAACTTTGCACTGGCTCTGGAGGATCCCAAACTACAGGGACCAGAACATCAGAACAATATCCACTCAGAGGAGTCCACACTGACAGCTACAAGGTACATCAGAAGGCAGGTACTCTCCGAAATCTTCACTACGTGATTCAGTCTACCTGACAACACTGCCTGACTTTTTCCCCACATGTAAGTAAAGAGATAGACCCTCAAATCACTACCCACCCTATCACATGGCAGCACATCAAGCCTGTTTGCCCTGATACGACTTTTACCAATAGTCATCCCCTGATTTAATAAGTCAGCACCAAATGAGTGCCCCCTTTCCTGTATGATTGTAATCTCCATTAATAAAAAGGCACAAAAGAAACAAACATTCTACTTTAATTGAAAGATGGCCCAGATCAAACATGATCTAATTGAATGGCGGAACAGGCTCGAGGGGTTGAATAGCCTACTCGTGTTCCTGCCTTCCTATGTTCCTAAGTGCAATAAAACAGTTAGCCTATACTGTCCTAACACCGAGTTTCCCCTGGGTGCCTTTCTAGCTCCCATTCTAATGCTCCTCTAGGTGCCACCTGAGGGCTAGGATGATGGAGATGGTTGGCTTCTCATGCTGTACAGAAGACTCATGGAACTGAGGTGACCATTAGCTACATCTCTGGAGGGTTAGGCTAAAGTGGCTAGAGCAGCGAGGCGACAGAGGCGGCGGACCTGCGAGGGAACAGAGGCGGCGAGCGGCGGTATTTAAGGTGAGCCCCGAGGCGGCTTACAAATCCAGGTTCCAGGAGAAGGAAGCAAAAAATATTTGTAGTGTGACGTCACCAAAAAGCAGGTAAGTGATTGGTTGGTGAGTGTTTTCTTTCTCAATTTTTCTAAACTTAAATTTTGTGGCTTCTATGCTCTCTTTGTGTAGCGGGGACTACTGTTAAGTAAGGGCCCTTGAGTATATCACTTAATTCCAGTGTAATTGGTGGGATCCATTTAATTTTAATTTAATTTTAATTAATTAATTAATTAAAGGGTAAGTCATGGCAGGACAGCTCGGTGCTGTGACATGCTCTTCCTGCGCTATGTGGGAAATTGGGGACACTTCCTGTGTCCCTGACAGCCATGTGTGCGGGAGGTGTATCCAGCTGCAGCTACTGACAGACCGCATTGCGGTGCTGGAGCTGCGGATGGATGCATACTGGCGCATTCGCGATGCTGAGGACATCGTGGATAGCACGTTTAGGGAATTGGTCACACCGCAGGTAAAGGGTGTACAGGCAGGAAGGGAATGGGTGACCACCAGGCAGAGTAATAGGCACAGGCAGGTAGTGCAGGGGTCCCCTGTGGCCATCCCCCTCTCAAACAGATATACCGCTTTGGATATTGTTGAGGGAGATGGCTTATCGGGGGAAGACAGCAGCAGCCAACTTCCTAGCACCATAGATGGTTCTGCTGCACAGGATGGGAGGAAAAAGAGTGGGAGAGCTATTGTGATAGGGGATTCTATTGTAAGGGGAATAGATAGGCGTTTCTGCGGCAGCAAACGAGACTCCAGGATGGTATGTTGCCTACCTGGTGCAAGGGTTAAGGATGTCTCAGAGCGGCTACAGAGAATTTTGGAAGGGGAGGGTGAACAGCCAGTTGTCGTGGTGCATATAGGTACCAACGATATAGGTAAAAAATGGGATGAGGTCCTAAAAGCAGAATATAGGGAGTTAGGAGGTAAATTAAAAAATAGGACCTCAAAGGTGGTAATCTCAGGATTGCTACCAGTGCCACGTGCTAGTCAGAGTAGAAATAGAAGGATATTTCAAATGAATACATGGCTAGAGGAATGGTGCAAGGGAGAGGGATTCAAATTCCTGGGGCATTGGAACCGGTTCTGGGGGAGGTGGGACCAGTACAAACCGGACGGTCTACACCTGGGCAGGGCCGGGACCGATGTCCTAGGGGGAGTGTTTGCTAGTGCTCTGGGGGAGGGTTTATACTAAAATGGCAGGGGTTGGAAACCTGAGCAGGGAGACAGAGGAAAGGGAAACAAGGATAAAAGCAAAAGATAGGAAGGAGAAAAACAAAAGTTGCAGTCAGAGAAAACAACGGTTTAAATCAAACATGGCCACAATAAATACTAATTCTGATAGGTCTAAGAACGTTAAAAAAACAAGCCTGAAGGCTTTGTGTCTTAATGCAAGGAGCATTCGGAACAAGGTGGATGAATTAGCGGCGCAAATAGAGGTAAATGAATATGATTTGATTGGGATTACCGAAACATGGCTCCAGGGTGGCCAAAGCTGGGAACTTAATATCCAGGGGTACTCAATATTCAGGAAAGGTAGGCAAAAAGGAAAGGAAGATGGGGTAGCATTGCTGGTTAAAGAGGGGATTAACACAATTGAAAGGAAGGATATTAGCTCTGATGATGTGGAATCTGTATGGGTTGAACTGAGAAATAACAAGGGGCAGAAAACGTTAGTGGGAGTGATATATAGACCTCCAAACAGTAATGCGGAGGTTGGGGATGGCAGTAAAAGGGAAATTAGAGAAGCGTGCAATAAGGGCACAGCAGTCATCATGGGTGACTTTAATCTACATATAGATTGGGCTAACCAAATTAGTAACAATACTATGGAGGAGGAATTCCTGGAGTGTTTACGGGATGGATTCCTGGACCAATATGTCGAGGAACCAACCATAGATCAGGTCATCTTAGACTGGGTATTATGCAATGAGAAAGGATTAATTAGCAATCTTGTTGTGCGAGGCCCCTTGGGTCGGAGCAATCATAATATGATAGAATTCTTCATTAGGATGGAGAGTGAAGTAGTTGACTCAGAGACTAGGGTCCTGAATTTAAATAAAGGAAACTACAATGGTATGAGGTGCGAGTTGGGTAGTATTGATTGGGGAATGTCGCTCAAAGGGTTGACGGTGGATAGGCAATGGCAAACATTCAAAGACCGCATGGACGAACTACAGAATTTGTTCATCCCAGTCTGGCATAAGAATAAAACAAAAAGGGTGACTCAACCGTGGCTAACAAGGGAAATTAGGGATAGCATAAGATCCGAGGAGAGGGCATATAAATTGGCCAGAAAAAGCAGTAACCCTGTGGATTGGGAGCAGTTTAAGATTCAACAAAGGAGGACAAAGGGATTAATTAAGAAGGGGAAAATAGAGTACGAGCGTAAGCTTGCAGGGAACATAAAAACTGACTGTAAAAGCTTTTATAGATATGTGAAGAGAAAAAGATTAGTGAAATCAAGCATAGGTCCCTTGCAGTCAGAATCAGGGGAACTTATAATGGGGAACAAAGAAATGTCAGACCAATTAAATACATATTTTGGTTCTGTCTTCACAAAGGAGGACACAAATAACCTCTGATGAAAGGGAGGAACTGAAAGAAATCAGTATTTGTAGGGAAATGGTGTTAGGGAAATTGAAGGGATTGAAGGCCGATAAATCCCAGGGCCTGATAATCTACATCCTAGGGTACTTAAGGAAGTGGCCCTAGAAATAGTAGATGCATTGCTGATCATCTTCCAACATTCGATGGAATCTGGAACAGTACCCATGGATTGGAGGGTAGCTAATGTTACCCCACTATTCAAAAAGGGTGGTAGAGAGAAAACGGGGAATTACAGACCGGTAAGCCTGACATCAGTAGTGGGGAAAATGCTAGAGTCCATTATAAAAGATGTAATAGCTGAGCACTTGAAAAACAGTGACAGGATCGGACAAAGTCAACATGGATTTACAAAAGGTAAATCATGCTTGACTAATCTACTGGAATTTTTTGAGGATGTAACTGTTGAAATAGATAAGGGAGAACCAGTGGATGTGGTGTATTTGGACTTCTAAAAGGCTTTTGATAAGGTCCCGCATAAGAGATTAGCGTGTAAACTTAAGGCACATGGGATTGGGGGCAAGGTATTGACTTGGATAGAGAACTGGTTGGCAGACAGAAAGCAAAGAGTTGGAATAAACGAGTCTTTTTCCGAGTGGCAGGCAGTGACTAGTGGGGTACCGCAGGGATCGGTCCTTGGACCCCAGCTATTCACAATATATATTAATGTTCTAGACAAGGGAACTAGATGTAATATCTCCAAGTTTGCAGACGACACAAAACTGGGTGGGCGTGTGTGATGCGAGGAGGATGCCGAGAAACTCCAGGATGATTTAGACAGGTTGGGTGATTGGGCAGAAGCGTGGCAGATGCAATATAACGTGGATAAATGTGAGGTTATCCACTTTGGTATCAAAAACAGAAAGGCAGATTATTATCTGAATGGCAATAGATTGGGAGAAGGGGAAGTGCAACGAGACCTGGGTGTCCTTGTGCACCAGTCGCTGAAGGTAAGCATGCAGGTGCAGCAGGCGGTTAAGAAGGCAAATGGTATGTTGGCCTTCATAGCGAGAGGGTTTGAGTACAGGAACAAGGATGTCTTGCTCCAGTTGTACAGGGCCTTGGTGAGACCACAACTTGAGTACTGTGTGCAGTTTTGGTCGCCTTATCTGAGGAAGGATGTTCTTGCCATGGAAGGAGTTCAGCGAAGATTCACAAGGCTGATACCTGGGATGGCAGGAATGACGTATGAAGAGAGATTGGGTCGATTGGGCTTATACTCGCTGGAGTTTAGAAGAATGAGAGGGGATCTTATTGAAACTTATAAAATTCTGACAGGACAGGACGAACTAGATGCAGGAAGGATGTTCCCGATGGTCGGGGAGTCCAGAACCAGGGGTCACAGTCTAAGGATAAGGGGTAAGCCATTTAGGACAGAAATAAGGAGGAATTTCTTCACCCAGAGAGTGGTGAACCTGTGGAATTCTCTGCCACAGAAGGCAGTAGAGGCCAATTCATTAAATAGATTCAAGAAGGAGTTGGATATATTTCTTAAGGCTGAAGGGATCAAGGGATATGGGGAGAAAGCAGGGACAGGGTACTGAATTTGGATGATCAGCCATGATCGCATTGAATGGCGGAGCAGGCTAGAGGGGCCGAATGGCCTACTCCTGCTCCTATCTTCTATGATTCTATGATTCTATAAAGTTACCCTGAGACCCAGATTTTAACTGCCCCCACCTGGCAGAAATTGGGTGGGTGGGTGCAGGTGGTACAGTTAAAATAACCAGAGTCACTTACCTCCTACGATCCTGCTTCCTTCCTGCTGTGTTCCAATAGTAACCTTCTCTTTTGATCAGGACACCCGCAGGAAGGAAGTGGGGTCCTACTTTAAATATGCAGATTGGGTCCGATGATGTCAATTTCCAACCTGAGTGGAGGAGGAGCGTCAGCTTCACCGTCCGGCCAAACCTGCCGGGAGACAGGTCCTGGGCTTGAAGAGGCCCAGAAAACAAGCTTTAAATATTCTTCTCTATCTAATCGTAGCCAGAGAATCAACTGCAATGGCTTCTCTTCCCGCTCCCGCACCGTTACCTCTGGTGTCCCCCAAGGATCTATCTTTGGCCCCACCTCCTATGTCTCATCTACATGCTGCTCCTCGGCGACATCATCCGAAAACACAGCGTCAGTTTCCACATGTACGCTGACGACCCCCAGCTCTACCTCACCACCACTTCTCACGACCCCTCTACGGTCAGGATGAGCAGAAATTTTCTCCAATTAAACATTGGGAAGGCCGAAGCCATTGTTTTCAGTCCCTGCCACAAACTCCATTCCCTAACTACTGACTCCATCCTCTCCCTAACATCTGTCTGAGGCTGAACCACACTGTTCACAACCTTGGTGTCATACTTAAACCTGAAATGAGTTTCTGACCATATATCCGCGGCATAATTAAGACCGCCTATTTCCACCTCCATAACAGTGCCCATCTCCATCCTTGCCTCAGCTGCTGAAACCCTCATCCATGCCTTTGTTACCTCTAGGCTTGACTATTCCAACACACTCCTGGCCGTCTCCCAAGTTCCTCCCTACCTAAACTTGAGGCCATCCAAAACTCGGCTGCCCGTGTCCTAACTCGCACCAAGTCCCGTTCGCCCATCACCCCTGTGCTCGCTAACGTCCTCCGATTACTGCCAGGCCCCTCCTCCCCCAATCATGGCCACATCAATCCTCTGATCATGGCCGGAGCCCTCCCCCGATCCCTTCTCCGAGTCACTGCCAGACTCCACTCCCCCCGATCACGGCCAGACTCCCCTCCCCCTGATCACGGCCAGACTCCCCTCCCCCCGATCACGGCCAGACTCCCCTCCCCCCGATCACGGCCAGACTCCCCTCCCCCCCGATCATGGCCAGACTCCCCTCCCCCCCCGATCACGGCCAGACTCCCCTCATCCCCGATCACGGCCAGACTCCCCTCGCCCCCGATCACGGCCAGACTCCCCTCATCCCCGATCACGGCCAGACTCCCCTCCCCCCGATCACGGCCAGACTCCCCTCCCCCCGATCACGGCCAGACTCCCCTCGCCCCCGATCACGGCCAGACTCCCCTCCCCCCCGATCATGGCCAGACTCCCCTCCCCCCGATCACAGCCAGACTCCCCTCCCCCGGATCACAGCCAGACTCCCCTCCCCCCGATCTTGGCCAGACTCCCCTCCCTCACAATCACGGTCAGACTCCCTTCCCCCGATCACGGCCAGACTCCCCTCCCACCTGATCATGGCCAGACCCACCTGCCCCTGATCGCGGTCACACCCCCCTTCACCGATCGCGGCCACACCCCACACCCTCTCCTGATCGCGGCCAGACACCACCCCTCGCCCGGATTGCAGCAAGACCCCCTCCCACGCCTGAATCATGGCCAGACCCCTCTTCCCTGATCGCGGCTGCACCATTCCCTCTCCTGATCTCTGTCAGGTCCTCCTCCCCGATTGCGGCCATACCCCCCACTAACTGGCGGGGACAGGTCCCACAGTTCCTCCTGCCGCAAATTCCTGCTCATGCCCACTGGCCAGGCTCCATGCCCACTGGCCAGGCTCCATGCCCACTGGCCAGGCTCCATGCCAACCGGCCAGGGTCCATAACCCCGGCCTTGCCATGTTTTGCCCACATTTCCGCGCTCCCTCCCCGCCTCCCCGTTAATATCGGGGCCAAAATATCTATACTGGAAAAGAACAATGATGTAGTCTTTAAATATCTGGAGCCAAATTTGTCTTATTTTATCTGAAGTAAGCAGTCATTAAAAGGAACACCACAATTACTTGGGTGATCGCACTTGTTCTATTTGGGATTATCTTATCCCATTCTTATTAAATGTGATCTCTGCTTCTTAAAAAATGTCAGACCACATGTACATTGAACAGTACCAAAGTCTCGTGTCTCATCTAATTTATCCAGACTGATCTCTTCTACAAGAACAATAGAACTGGGATCTGGCTGTACCAGACATGCTGAATTCTGTGATTCCATGCATAGTCCTTCAATTCTGCCTCTGACTGTCATCTGTCACTATTTCTATAATGAAGAGCAATGTTTTCTTTTTCCCATGTTCATTCAGCTGTGATTTCTACCACGACCACTGAAATATTAACTTAACAGTTTAGTTGCTGGAAGATTTCATGTGCTGAGTGCTTATATCTTCTACTTTTAAGAAATTGCTAAATTGTTGCGTGACTGCAATCAACACTTTTGACAATAAATTACAGCTAGATTTTTCATAAAGCATCTTGTGTGTAAAAAAGAGTTGTTTGCAAGGTGTTACAAAATATACGTTTTGCAGTGTAACAATTTGCTTTCAAATATTCATTTGCATGAATTTTGCTGCATTAAGAGGCTGTTTTGCATTATAGAACACATGTTCTAATAATACACTCCATAAACTGAGCAGGCCCAGTTGATCAGCTCAAGTGTCCCATTTAGAATATAGTGGTCCCCTTAGTAATAATGAATTATAATGCAGAACACCAATCTGATATTCAAGATGCTAAATGCTTACAACTCCATTTGGCCCTTGAAGCATTCCACCCGTAAACTCATTTTTAATGGCTGGTTTGAGTGGTTCTGTATCTTATGGTAGAAATCTGAGCAAAGGCATTCCAATGATGCTGTGTTTAACAAAGAATCATATGCAGTGTACCTTATTGTGACAGTCTGAAATGGAATTCCACTTGTGTGAAGGTAAATTTTCCAGCTGCAGTGGCATAGATTGGAATAACTCACTCATGACTGGTGCAGAAGAAAGTGTCAGTCCATATCTGAAACTCCAGTTATCAAACATACTGTATTACTGCCTGAAGCACAGTGAGAAAAATGCCAGAGGTTAGCACAGAGAGATTAACACATTAGCATCAGGTTTCATTATATATGTTATTCAAGTCACGAGTGACAATAGCAAAAAGGATTGAATTCCGCGAAGCAAGTGTGTTGAAGGGCTGTGACATAAACGATTTGGAGAAAAAACTTTTAGTCTTAAAATCACAGGATTTTTTTGGAGCATATTTCTTCTGCAAATAGGTTTTGTGGCTGTGCATTATTTTCACCGACGGGAGCTGCCAGGTCAGAATTGACACCCGTTTTTTTCGTTGCTGAATCCAGCTATATTAAAACATTTTCAGCCCTCGCACCTCTGCCTGATGACATTTTCCTTATGGCAGCTTTTCAACACTTTACCTACAAAGTACAGTACTCTGGCACATGTCTAAGCCATATGCTGCTCTACTGTGGAGAAATGCAGTCTGAATCAATGCACGTGTCACTGTTTCCTCATTTGCTGCATTGTGGGTAATAGTTCACAGTGCTGTTACTGCTCAGTGGGAAGCACTTTCGCCTCTGAGTCAGAAGGTTGCAGGTTCATAGTCCCACTCCAGAGACTTGAATGCAGAAATCTAGGTTCAGTGCAGTACTGAGGGAGCGCTGCTCTGTCGGAGGCACCGTCTTTTGGATGAGACCTTAAACTGAGGCCCCATCTGCCCGCTCAGGTGAGTGTAAAAGAGCCTATGGCACTCCTGGCCAATACTTATCCCTCAAGCAACAACACCATAAATAATTATCTGGACATTTATCTCATTACTGTTTGTAAATTGGCTGCCAGACTTCCTACATTACAACAGTGACTACACTTCAAAAAAAGTACATCATTGGCTGTAAACTGCTTTGGGATGTCCTGAGGTTGTTAACGGTACTATATAAATATAAGTTTGTCCTTTATACAGACTGTAATTTTGCTTCAGAACAGAGTTTTTATGGTCATGTATGGACCAATAGAAAGCAGAGATACATTTAATGAATGTACACTCCCTGCACTGTTCTTCTCCTCTGGGAGAACATAACTAAAATTCAGTGGCAGAGATCCATTTATGGACAGAAAATCCTGTGGGGTCCACTGACCTTCACGGCTGAATTCTTGATATGCTTTCCTGGTGCTTGAATTTCTGTGCCCAGAGCACGAATTTGTAAAACCTACCATCAAATTTTGAAAAAATTGTGAAAAACGAAGCATGAGACCCACATTCATTGGTCACCAGCTCCGATCAGTAATCCAAAACTAATCATTCTATAGCTGCCAGCCTCAGTCAGAGGCCCATAGCTAGCTTCACTGCCTGCTTCCAATTCTTATTCAAAGGCCTATAGCCAGTTACACTTCCTGGTCGATAGCTCCAATTGCAGGATTACAGTCAGGTCCACTTACTGGCTGCCAACTACAGCTTCACTCTCTACCCACAACTTCTACTTGAAGCTTCACAGCAGTTGTACTGTCACCTTGTTCACAGCTCTGCAAATTGATGCCTCATCATTATACTTTTCAAAATTTAAACCATTTCATGTTATAAATAGAATATCCTTTTGAGTGGCTCATGCCAGCTTGTTTTGTTTGAATATGTTCTCCTGTACTCTGCTTAATCACAAGGCACCTGTTGGGTTTAAGCAGTGCCTATCCAACTGTCAAAGCATTGCCGCTATCAACATCCAATAAATCTTCACTCCAACTCCACTGAAGCTAGTTACTGGTTAGAACAGTAGCATTAGCTCTTGAGGTCATTGACGGCAAAAAACGTAGCTCCAATTTTATGGCAAAACTATATATTGGTTATACCAAGTTACTGGAACAGCAGTCCAGAGGCTTGGGCTAATTATCCAGAGAACATAGGGGGAATTTTAACCCGCAAGACTGGGTGGGTTGGAGTCGGGTGGGAAGTAAAAATAGATGAAAATTGAAGTGTGACCATAACCCAATTCCGGGTTTAACTGAGGCACGTTTGGCCGTGTGTGAGTAACCTGCTCACCGGAGTTGGCACGATCATTGGGACAGGCGGGTCAGTAATTACCACAGCCGTTAAGATCATTACCACATGGTAATCAGGTGATTTTTAATTGAATTAAACAGGGAATTGAATTTAACGCCTCCAGCACGGGTTTCCCAGGACTCGGGAAACTCACCAGTGAAAGGAAGACAAGATTGAGGTTCACTTCATGGGCATCCTTAAAGTTCAGATCGCCCGATCTCAATAAAGGCTCAGATCTTACAGCTGTTTGTCAGTTCCCTCTGGCAATCATTTTACGGAGTGTTAGGGCTGGATTTTGATACTGAGGCGGGTTGGGGTCGTGTCATCCGCATTTCGTGTTATCCACCCGACTGCAATTGGATGTGGGAGATTGATGCAATTTTCACCTAATTGGGCAATTGAGTTCCAGCATTTGGGAACCCATGAACCAATTAGTGGTTTCAGTCTGAAAGTCGCCTCTGATGATGTCATCATTGCTGCTGCATTGAAGGTCAGAGACTGCCTGGTCTCAAGGACTGCCTGGCCTTTGCTGTGAGAGGACCTGGATGCAAAATGAGGGGAGAGAGAGAGAGAGAGAGAGAATTTTTTTTGCATCCAGGTCCTCTCACAGCAAATGCCAGGCAGTCTCTGAAGACATTCAATGCAGCAGCATCAGAGGCGACTTTCAGACCTAATACTACTACACGGTGGCATAGTGGTTAGCACTGGTGCCTCACAGCACCAGAGACCCGGGTTCGAATCTGACCTCGGGTGACTGTCTGTGTGGAGTTTGCACATTCTCCCCGTGTCTGCGTGGGTTTCCTCCGGGTGCTCCGGTTTCCTCCCACAGTCCAAAAATGTGCGGGTTAGGTTGATTTGGCTATGATAAATTGACCCTTAGTGTTAGGGGGGATTAAATATGTGGGGTTATGGGGATAGGATGGGATATGTTAGGGGGAATTAAATACGTGGGGTTACGGGGGTAGGGTGGGATATGTGTACTGTGGGGATTAAAGCAGGGACAGGGTACTGGATTTGGATGATCAGCCATGATCGTATTGAATGGCGGAGCAGGCTCGACGGGCCGAATGGCCTACTCCTGCTCCTAGATTCTATGTTTCTATGTTTCTATGTTTCTATGTACCTTCATCACATCTCCGTTGTAATAGTGGACCTGCAGCTGATAGTCAGCTATCCACTTGTGCTCCCGCCAGGTTTCACTGGCGTGTTTCACATCAGGCGTGCTTCACGTCAGAAAAGGGTTAAACTAGCTAAAACGTTTCAAAATGGCATTACAGAGCCAATTTAGGGCTTGTTAAGGGCTTTAATGGCCTCTCCCGCCTCTTGGAGGCGGGACGGAGTCGGGAACAGTGCACACAATTTTATCAAAATTGCGTGGAGGCGGAATGGAGGTGGGATCAGGTCCGCCCGCCACTTTTTGCAATTTTAACCCCCCACACACCTCCAAACCCGCCTCCACGGCCCTATGAAAATCCAGCCCTTAGTGTCAGCATAGAGGTTTTTGAGGTTGAAAGCTTTTAAACGGACACCAGCAGGATAGGAGGCGCCGTGGATGTTTTTGACACTACATCGGACGAGGAAGTCAATCACCATCCACAGCAGCAATGACATGCTATGGCGGGAGCAGCAGGTGCACGGGAGAGGTACACAGGAGCGATGTGAACACGAGAGAGGTGGGCAGGAGAGAGGTGGGCAGGAGAGGGGTGGGCAGGAGAGAGGTGGGCAGGAGAGAGGTGCACAGGAGAGAGGTGGGCAGGAGAGAGGTGCACAGGAGAGAGGTGGGCAGGAGAGAGGTGGGCAGGAGAGAGGTGCACAGGAGAGAGGTGGGCAGGAGAGAGGTGCACAGCAGAGAGGTGGGCAGGAGAGAGGTGGGCAGGAGAGGGGTGGGCAGGAGAGAGGTGGGCAGGAGAGAGGTGGGCAGGAGAGAGGCGGGCAGGGGAGAGGTGCACAGGAGAGAGGTGGGCATTAGAGAGGTGCACAGGAGAGAGGTGGGCAGGAGAGAGGTGGGCAGGAGAGAGGTGCACAGGAGAGAGGTGGGCATAAGAGAGGCGGGCAGGAGAGAGGTGCACAGGAGAGAGGTGGGCATAAGAGAGGCGGGCAGGAGAGAGGTGCACAGGAGAGAGGTGGGCAGGAGAGAGGTGGGCAGGAGAGAGGTGCACAGGAGAGAGGTGGGCATGAGAGAGGCGGGCAGGAGAGAGGTGCACAGGAGAGAGGTGGGCAGGAGAGAGGTGCACAGGACAGAGGTGCACAGGAGAGAGGTGGGCATAAGAGAGGCGGGCAGGAGAGAGGTGCACAGGAGAGAGGTGGGCAGGAGAGAGGTGCACAGGAGAGAGGTGTAGAACAGCAGAGAGACCAACAGAGGGGCCGAGGGTACTGGAGGCACTACCCACTTGAGAGGGTCTACAGACAGAGACTCAGCTTCCTAGACCCGTCGGAAGAGCAGTGCTTCTGCAGGCTCAGATTGACATGGCAGGTGGTCGCAGACATCTGCAGTCTCCTTTAAAAAGAACTGCTCCCTTCTGGCCATGCATTGCCCGTCGCTGTCAAAGTCACCACTGTCCTGAAATCTTTTTCCTCTGGCTCCTTCCAGTGCGCCACCGGAGAAATCTCGAGGGGCTCTCAGTCGGCTGCACATAAATGAATACTGCAGGTCACGGGTGGGTTGTTTGCCTGAGCGTCGACTTATATCAACTTCTCCTGCGACGACAATAGCCAGAATGAGTGGGTGAGAGGTGGGAGCTCTATGAGTGGAATTCCCACTTCCATGTCCCCTTTTGCCATCATCCCTCTCCTGGACCAGCGCCACATCACTCCTACCACTCTGCTGCAGACCAGATTGGTGGAGATCAGTGATACGTTGTAAGGCCATGGATAAGGTATCTGTCATCCTGTTTATGGTGGTAGACATGTTGGCATCCAAAGTCTGCACTGCCGTGGTCATGGCTTGCATGGACTGTAAGAAATAGTGGTCCTATAGAATCATAAGAAATAGGCTTCTCTAGTTAAGAGAAATTCTTCAGCAGTCTGCCTGAGCTGACACAGAACAATGTTAATCATGATGCGGAGATGCCGGCATTGGACTGGGGTGGACAAAAATGAGAAGTCGCACAACACCAGGTTATAGTCCAACAGATTTATTTAAAATTACAAGCTTTCGGAGCTGTCGCCCCTTCCTCAGGTAAAGGTACAATTGTACCTTTGTACCTTTACCTGAGGAAGGGGCGACAGCTCCGAAAGCTTGTAATTTTAAATAAATCTGTTGGACTATAACCTGGTGTTGTGCGACTTCTCATTAATGTTAATCATGTTAGATAAGGGTTTTCACAAGGGCTCATTAGGAGGCCAAGAACATAACGTAGAAACAGGCCTTTGTGTAGGCATGACTGGGCCTGATAAGAGGTTGGGGAAGGAGCCTCATGATCCACGTATCTAAAACAAACTCTCTGGGAGAAGGTAACAAGATGTCCATACAAGAGATAAGCGAAGGACTGGAGCCTAGGTTGGAGGGGTCTGCCTTGGGTATCTATTCCCCTGTAATTGAACAATGGAATGGGTAAATGTAACTAAATGAATGATTGACGTGAGGTATCCACCGACCCCTAAAATAAGGTATATAAACGGGCAGTCAAGAAGGGAAAAAAGGACAGACGGAGGAGAGCTCCCTGAGGTGGATCCATGCTCGCTTCGGCTTAACACCTCAGCCAGCTTGAGAGATGACCGAAGAAGAAGAGATCGTTACCGCAGGCTGCAAAGATCAAGTTGTCCTGCCTCATCCGTCCGATCCAGGCCCAGTAAACTGTTCTCACCTGTTAGGGGCCGTATGTCTACTGTGTCTAACCTGATTATGTGTTGTATTTGAACCGTCGCTCCTCAATAAACCGCTTGTGACTCCTCGACCCTTTTGGGTAATCTGTGACCCTTGATCAAATCTTACAGGACTCATTTGAGAGCCTTGCTTGAAGCTCTATGGAGACAGCCACTCTCTCCATGGCAGACATTGTCACAATTCCCTGCGCTACTAATCAACTAGCAATCGAGTTGGACTCCTCCATCCTCTTCGCTATTGTGGAGAGTGTGCATGGCACGTCTGTTAGTACCTCGCTAAATTGCTGATGTAACTCTAGCATTCTTCTTCTCAATGATGGCCCCTGGGGCTCAGCATCTGTGTCGAGCTGAACAGAGCTTGGAGAGGATTGCACCCCGAACTGGACTCTCCAAAGCTGTCCCTACTACCAGTGTCTGCTCGTGCTCACTTGTGAATTGTGAATCACCAGGTGAAAACCCAACTAACTGCCTAAGTGGACCCACTGGAGTGCAAGTATTTGCGCTGATGCATGGCTGTGCGTTCTGTGATGGTGCACCCTCAGACGGAATGAGGTCCTCTGAGGAATCGTCCTCAAACATGTCCAGCAACACTTGCTGTATGTTTGAAGGCCCTGGAAGAAAAAAGAAAAGGATATGATTTAGTTGTGGCAAAGTCACAATCTTGGCAATCACCATAAATAAAAACAGAAAATGCCGGAAATACTCAGCAGGTCAAGCAGCATCTATGGAGAGAGAAACAGAGTGAACAGTTCAGGTCAATGACTTTTCGTCGGAACTGGAAAAAGTTAGAGATGTAATAGTTTTTAGGCAAGTGAACATGCACCTCTAGCATTCTTCTTCTCCCTGCACTTGCCTAAAACCTGCTATATCTCTAACTTTTGCCAGTTATCTTCAGAGCGTCTTCCTCTTTCTGGCAGCCCCCTTCCAGTCCGCTCCCTCTCCCATGCATTTTGCAATCTCTTCTACAAGGGGCAGAAAAACAGGCCTATGAGTGAAGGTCAGGTATTCACCCGATGGATGCAGTGCATTCGCTGAGAGTGACTATCAGACAGATGCATCACATTGCATAAGGATTGGGGTGAGTGGCAGCAATGGATGGATAACTGGGGAGGTGAGGAAGTGCATAGAAAGTGAAAGCTGGGTGTGAGGAGTGATGTGATGGAGTACACTTGGCAAGACAGAGTGAGGGGTTGTGGGGTTTCAATTACAGGATGTCGGTGAATCCACAACTATAGTCACTTTCCTGACCTGGTTAGGTCAGTAAACCACTTCCTCCACTACACCCAAGCTCCTGCTGCTCATCTCCTCAGCTGCCTCCAACCACACCTTCTTGGTGAGAGTCTCAGGTTTATTCCTCCCATTGCTGGGGTAAAGTACATTCCTCCCGCTCCTGCTCCTGACTGCACTCAGCAGTAAATTCAGGGAAGCATCATTATATCTGGGTGCTGCCCTTTCTCCCTGTGCATCCATCGTAAACACCTCCCGGCACCTCCAAATACCATTTCTACATTGGCCCTTTAAAAAGTGCAGCTTGAAAATGCGAAACCCATAAGTCAAAATTTATTGCCGCAATCAATCTGAAATCGGAGAATCCAATCTGCTGACTTTACTTCCAGGTTTCACCCACGCAATTCCATTCCCCCCCACTATGAAGCCGCCTTTGCAGTAATATCGAGGCCAATGAGTTCAAATTCCACGATGTCAGTTTGGAAATTTAAATTCAGTTTAAAAAAAATCTGGAAATAGAAAACTGGTATCAGTAAAAGTCACCATGAAGCTGTCAGATTGCTGTAGAAACCCAATTGGTTCACTAATGTCCTTTAAGGAAGGAAACCTGCCGTCTTTATCCAGTCTGGCCTATATGTAACTCCTGTCCCACACCAATGTGGTTGACTCTTAACTGCCCTCTGAAGTGACCTAGAAAGCCACTCACTGTATCAATTCTCAGGGCAACTAGGGATGGCAATAAATGCCAGACTTGCCAGCAACACCCACATGCCCACATCCCGAGAATGAATAAAAAAAGTTAAGTGATATCTATTTTGAAAGAGTTAGTGATCTGTAAAGGTAACAGTTTATATCATGCCATTGTTATACTAGAAGCATCAGTTTAAGACCAGTGGGGTGATGTGGAGATACCTATTTTGTTAGTTCTCATCACTCTTCAAAGAATGTTATACCACTGGAGGAGGCCATTCGGCCATTGTGCATAGTTAAGCAGGCAGAGCTCTGCACATGCATGGCTATATGAATGCCAAAACTTTGCTTACAATGTCCAAATGCTTGTTAAATTTTTAATACTAGTGAACAGCTGATGGAACCCCTGTTCTGTAGAATGTTGTCATTATTGGGTACTGGGAGGAAGGGGATAAAGGAAAACAAAACTCATCGCAGTAACAGCCAATGCTTGAAATAGCACAGGTGCAACAGACACTCATCGACAATTGTTTCCCTTGAAGTCGGCATGTGGTCCATTCTGCAAACAGAATGAGGGAATTATGGAGGTTGTAACTACATTTTAGCTAAATTGGCCAGCTATTCCTTATGCTGGTTTTTTTTTGCACAAGGTTAAGTCATTTTTGGTTTTTGGATTGTTATATCCATAGCTAGCCATGGTTTCATTTTATTTGAAATATAAATCTAATGACTGCAGTCTTGAGCATTTGCCTTTATCAACACAAGAATGCTGGTGTGTAACATGTTTATAACTGAGCACCCCTTGTGCTAAGTGTACTAGTAGGCCATGTTCTTTCTTGTGTCCTACCCTATTGGAAGGAGGCTTCCTGAGAGGTCTTCTGAATATCTGCTCATGATCATGCTGGCTGTCTATCTCTGTGCGTTGCAGGTCACAGATGGCCCTATTTGTAATGCCACCTACTGTCAATTCCAGAAATAAATACTTGATCCTATAATGTTGTGCGAAGAAACAGGTCGAGAAATTCAACTAGGCCGGAAACCTGCTGGTAATCACCTGCAAAAAGAGTGAAGGCAGCACCGGTATTTTGGTGCTGCCTGCTAATTTACATGAGCAGAGCAGAGAATCTCTTGTACAACATACAACAGGAGGTCAAAGGTCGCGTCTGAAGGATCGGTGAGGCATTCTCAGGCATTGTGCTGTGTCGGATCATTTGGTGACGGCTCCTGGGTTTTGCTATCGAGTCCGCTGATGGTCCTTGTAGGGTTGGAGCATTGTGCGTTGTGCCACATCACGAGGCAGTTGTTTGTCCACGGCTCCCCTCTTACTTTCGCGGACATTTGTCTGGGTCTTGTGTGGGGTCCACAAATGGGTGGCAGACTGCCTGGTACTCCCACCTTCTCTGGCTGCCATAGCTCCACAGATCTTTCACCCAGATGGTTGCTGGTTGGAGGTTTGTGCTCCACCATGGTGATGGAGGGGGGAGGGGGATGGAGATGGGGATGTACCGTCTTGCAGCTAGCAGTGACAGTGCACCAGCCTGCATATCGCATAGGGCATTCACTCCCTCGTGAGTGGCTCCTAAAGCAGAGGCTCAGATCTGGAGGGACTGTGACTCGAAACACCACATAAAGACTGAGGCACCGATGTCCTTAAACCATTGCATGAGACATCAATGGAAATACATTTAAAAAAAGGGGAAGATGAACTGCTTGGTCAGGAGTTTACTGGTGTAAATGGTGCAGAAGAGAGTTCAATTAAATTTTTAACACAGCAGACTTTTGAAGAACTCTTGGTGAGAATATGGTGTTAAGCCTTTTAAAAGCAGATTTCCAAACTTTGCATCTTATTTTATCGGTTCCTAAACTAGAAAACCCCAATGTATAAAATTTAAGGAAATGCAGCTTTGATTTTTCCTGAGATTATTACAATTGTAGTACAGTATAGTTTATTCTAAAAGTATTAACCTTGGTTTGACTGACCAGGGGGGAGATTTGATGCATCTCATTGGAAGCAGTTTTCACTCCAGTTATATAGTCTGAACTCTCCATAGTTAACAGTTATGCCAGCAGCTATTTACTGTTTGGGTTCTAGCTCACCGCCACTTTCTCCCACCTCTCCGTGCTGTCAACGGCTGCACACATGGGCGTGCTTTGGAGAGGGCGGTAAGAGGATTGGCGAGCTCCAAAATGGATGCGCGTGTGTCAACTTGGCGTTGCACACCAATTGACGTCACACTCCTGCTAATTAAAATACTTGCCACAAGCGCAGGCAACGGCAGCCCTGTCGACCTGCCGAAAATGGTGGCTGCCGTGGGAGCTGCCTGAAGCGGCTGGAAGTGAGGCGGTAGCCATTTTTTTCACCAAAACGGGCCTTAACGGCCAGCACTAAAACCTCCAATTTCTAGGCCACAAAATCTTAACTTTACAACTAACACTCAATGGGGGAGAAATTCGGTATCGCCCCGTTTGGGGCGCTATTATCGGCCGGGCGCAAAGTTAGCGCCCGGCGCTAATTATCGCCTCCGACTGCAAAATTGGTCTCTATCGCCCCTGGAGGTGATTTGAGCACTAAATCAGACGCTACACACCTCTCTTAAGGCGCTAACCTCGAGGAGTGAGGCGCTACCTCAGAGCGCTACCGAAGCTCAGGTGATGTCAGTTAGCAATGGAACACAGACAGACTGACGCCGGCCAGTTCTTAAATGGGAGGGTCCATGTTGCTGTCCAACCACACCCTGCTCATTGCAGCCTTGAATCTCGGCCTGGAGAGACCTGTACATCAATTGTGCTGGAACCACTAATGGATAGGCCCAAGGAAAGAGCTCAGCGCTTCAGCGACCAGGCCTTGGTGGCTCTGGTTGGCGCTGTGGAGCGGCAATGGGCACTGCTCTACCCACAGAGTAGCAGGAGGCCATTGCCCAGCGAATACAGAAGAGTCTGGAGGGAGGTGGCTCAGCACATCTCCTCGAGGAGCCTGGTGCCGAGGACCCACACCCAATGTCGTAAGAAGTTCAACGACCTCACTCGGGTGGTCAGGGTGAGTGGCTGCTTTTCAATACCTCTACATCCCTCCATCTCAACTTCACTCTGTGCCCAGAGGGTTTAAAAATCCCAAATTCCCAACACTCATCCAAGACCAATGGCCATCTCATAAAACACACACGCACATTCCACACCTTGCATACATTAAGGGCTATTCAACTATGGGAGGCACATCAGGCAAGCACATGGCTGCACAATCACTCAGACGCCGTTCTTTTTCTTGCAGGCCAAGCTTTCTCATAACAGGCACCAGCAGCAACACACGGGAGGAGGGCCGGCTGAACTGCAGATCCTCGGCGATTTGGAGGCGCACGTGCACAGGATTGTTGCCAGCCAGGTCATAGGTGCCGTGGCCACTGGAGAGATCAACCCCCTTGTGGACAGCAATGGTATGTTCACCAGCTTTCTCTCCTCTCTCATACCACTTGCCCCTCACAACACCAGCCTTTTACACTTTCAATCCAACTTACTAACTGACTCTAGTACTTGCTCCCTTACTGCCCCCCTGTCCTGACAATAAAGCCACTCTTGTACCTCCCTGCTTTCAGATAGTGAACCACCAGCTGACCAGCCTGTCCCTCAACCTACCAGTGGGAGCGACGCCGCAGGCGAGGAGGAAGAGGAAACCGGAGCCTCACCACCTGCGTCTCCCGAGGGAGCCCATTTCAACACTGGGACCACGCCTTCCCTGGAGGGGAGCAGGGAGGAAGGGTCTGATGAGGGCGAAGCTCCAGGACCCAGCAGGCTGCAGCAATGCCATGGGAGTATGGAAGCTCGGGGGCCATCTCCCCGGAGGGCGAGTAGGCCAGCGAGTCTTGCTGCACTGGACACAGAGGAGGAGCGTGCCATCGCGGCCATGAATAGCCAGGCCTTGAGCATGCACACTGAGCTCATAGGTGCAATGGCAAGGGTGCCCGAAAGCATGGCTGGACTGGCTAGGAGTGTGGAGCAGTCCGCTGCAGCATAGGCCGACGCAACGCAACGGCTTAGTGCTGCAATTCAGTCATTGGCTGGTGCCATCCAGTCTCAGACTGCTCTCATGCAGTCTCAGATTGATGTCATGCCAGCACTAACTGCTGCCATCCTCGCTGGGTCGGCCACATTGCCCCGGGGCTCTCACGGTGCCGCAGCAGGCCAGCAATCTGTGCCTGAGCAGATTGCTCCGGATGCTGAGGTACTGCCCCGTGGGAGTGCCAGTGTGTCGGTCGAGCAGGAAGCTGCTGTCCTCTCTCAGGATGACAGCATTCGTGCTCCCACCACTGGCACTTCCCCATTGCACTTGCCACCGCCTGCAACACAGCCAGCCCAGACTGCTGCCGCCCATGCAGAGTTGGTGCAGTCTGCAGCCAGGGCCTCCAGGCCCAGAGCTGGTCGAGGGCGTCCTTCAAGGGCATCTGCAGTGTCTGGATCCAGCATTGAGCAGCCTTCCACCAGCCTTGCTGCAGCCACTGGGGCCCCATTACGGAGGAGCAGTAGGGTGGGAAGGGGGGAAGTGCGCAGGGGATGGAGATCACCCTCGAAGGGCAAACAGTCGGAGGCCTAAAGAATTGGTGGGAATGTTTGTGGTAAAGGTCGAGGTTCGTGTGATGACAGTTGTTTACTGTTTTGCCGTTTATCTCCATCTTGTGAGAACGAGTTCTGTTAGTTCATGATTTGTTGTGTTTGTTTCTAATTGTTTGTCCTGAATAAATGACACACACAGAGTTTGTAAAATAAAAATGTTATTGTATTCAAAATTTACATTTTTGGATTTTGGAATCATTCCAGCTTTGGTCGGCAATCGGGGGTGCGGGTTGCTTTCCATGATGTTGTTCTCCATGCCAGAAGCCATCTTCTGAGTAGGGGCCTAGAAGCAGCTTCTTTTCAGCCGTTCACGGACGGCCCTTGCACTGGCAACATTTTGCGCCTCCATCCCATGTTGGTGCTGCTGCTGATCCTCCTCCTCATCCTTCTCCTCCTCTTCCTGCTCCTCTTCCTCCTCCTCCTCCTCCTCAGGTGGTGCACCAATCCCTGGTGGCATTGGCTGGGTCCTCAGGATTGCCAGGTGGTGAAGCATGCAGTACACAACTATGAACAGGGTGACTCGCTCAGGAGAGTACTGCAGGGCTCCTCCTGAGTGGTCCAGACAGCGGAACCGTTGCTTCAGCACGCCGATCGTCTGCTCAATTATGCTCCTGGTGGCGATATGGCTCTCATTATACCGCAGCTCGGCAGGACTGTTGGGGTTACGGAGCGGTGTCATCAGCCAGGTGCAGAGTGGATAACCCTTGTCCCCGAGGAGCCAACCACTTGGCTGATGCGCTGCCTGGAAAAATTCTGGCACACCAGTCTGGCGCAGGATAAAAGCATCGTGGCTGCTGCCAGGATAACGGGCATTGACAGCGAGTATCAGCTGTCTGTGGTCACAGACCAACTACACATTTAAGGAGTGGAACCCCTTGTAGTTTCGGAAAACCTCTGCATTCTCATGTGGTGCCTGCAATGCCACATGCATGCAGTGAATGGCGCCCTGCACCATGGGAAGCCCGCTATCCTCACAAAGCCATATGCGTGTTCATGCTGTTTGGCCCGGGTCATGGGGAAAGAGATGAACTGGCGTCTCCTTTTATACAGGGCATTTGTCACCTCCCGGATACAACAATGGACAGTGAACTGGGAGATATTGCCGATGTCCCAAGTAGAATCTTGAAATGAGCCGGTGGCATAAAAATTCAGAGCCACTGTCACCTTCACTGCCACCGACAGAGACGTCCTGGTCCTCAGTTGAGGCTGCAGATCTGGTTGCAGCAGGTGGCAGAGCTCAGTGACTACCTCCTTGCTGAAGCGCAGCCTTCGCAAACACTGCTCCTCAGACAAATGAAGGTATGAGAACTGCTCCCTGAATACCCTGGGAGGGTATGGTCTCCTGTGCAGAGGCCTGTTGGCCCTCCTCCCTCTGGCCATGTTTGCCACTCTCTCTCTGCGTCTCTGCTGCCTCCGATTCTGCAGGTGCAGGACGACACCCCGATTCAGTGTCCCCCATAGTCTCTTCTAAATCGCTGGAATGAAGGTCAAATCAAAATGAACCTGCAAAGTGCTGCTCAGGACCCAATACTCCTTCACACAGCATTGAATCGCTCCAGAAGTCTCTCTCTCTCTCAGAATGCGTGGTGGAAAATTGTTGCCAACAAAAAAAGGCAGGAAGCGGCCGCCTTTAAATAGCGCTCCCCCAAACCCTGCAGGGGGGCGCAACTCAATATCCGGTCCGGGGCACTACCGAGGCGTTGCACGCTCCACTGACGTCACGATCTGTGGGCGCAGGAGATTGTGGCGGTTGTGTTTAACGCCGCCGCAAAATGTCTGGTCAATTTTGCGAGCGGCGCTAACTTCCTAGTGCCCCGTTAGCGCCCCCGGAGGCGCTAATGGGAGACGCTAAGCAACCAAATTTTTCCCCCTATACCTTTTCAGTGCATAAATCCTCTATAGCACACAATAGATACAGATGGATGACCATTTGGTCTATCTTAGCTCAGCTATCCTTAATCTTCCTCACAACATCTAACTGTTTCTTAAATAATTCCAGGGTTTCCATTTCCATTACTTTACCCGGAGTCCGTTCCATATATTGACTAGTCCTTTGGTGAAGAAAAACTTCCTGATATTAGTCTTAAATTTTTACAAGCTTTTCTCACTGTTTGGTTTCAAGTAGTATTCCGCATTCACATTACTTTACTACAGTACCTTGTGACTTCATAATTTTGCATTTAATATCACGTTTAAGCTCTTCAGTTTGGTGCCTAAGTGAAAAGTAATGATGACAAATGATGATTGGCATCAACATTTCCTCAGAAACCAAAATATAATTATATTCTGTGCATGTGAATGGCAGGCAAAATGTAGAGAGACCAATTGGCTGTCATGCAGCCTGATCCCTTTCTAAATTGGATGAAAAAAATTCCCAGTTCATTTTTCTGAGCTATTCAAAAATATTATGATGGAAAGAAATTGAATGAAGGAAGTATGCATGAGTTTAATCCACTATTTGCATTATTGTTCCCAAACTCTGTTCTCCTCTTCAGTTCACAAGATAAGGATTTTTTTAGGCTGGAATAGGCTGTTATTAATGTGGAAAGGTTAAGCTATATGAATAATAGCTATTAATCATTCTAATTCATTAAATGAATACGGATAGCAAAGACCTCAGTGCATCCCTGACACCACACACAATGGGCACTTGTTCTGTAAGCACAAAACTGATTAAATCTCAGGAAGAAGGCTGCTGCCTTCCTGTGCAATTTTACTCCCAGTTCATTCGTTGTCTTCTCTGATATAACTGCAATTCTCTTCTGCTGGGCTCAAACCCTTGTACTGCAGCTGCAGGCAGTGTAATTAAAGATTGGCCTGGCTCCCAAATCTCACCCATCAACCATTCATCAGACAGAGAGAAAGTGCATGAGGGAGAGAGAGAGAAAGAGAATGGAGAAAGTACAAAAGGGAAGGACTGATTGATATTCTCTGCTTATCATTTCCCTACAACACATAAAGGCATTTTCCCATCAAACATTGTTGGTGACAAATTGGGTTTGCATTAATCTGTAAAATAATTTGCATCAAAATGTATGGGTCATCACAATGACCAATATGTTTCAAAAAGCTACAGAGAAAATTCAGATATGTTAAGCGTGAAGCTAGAGCAAGATAAATTCGGTAATTCATTGTATAGTTTAGTAATCATTTTGTTGCACAGAATCACTGGGGGTACCATAGTGTTGCTGATTATCAGTGTTATATCAATAACGTCAACCAAAAATAAAGCAACAGCAGTTACTGCAGACTGTGAGCAGGGCAGGCAGATGAATTGGAGAGTGTTTATCAATCGTTGCTGAATTATGTGGTTAGTGCAACTGAGGGATTGTGGTATTAATGTGTGTGCTATGATAAAGATGAATTTTATCATTTTAAAACTTTTTTGCAGTATTCAATTTATTATTTATGAAAAATGAAAAGTAAAATACATTACATTGTGTTATCCTGCATGTAGGTGGATTACAGCATACATCAAAACATAGACAGTCCTTTATATTATCACTCCTGAAATATGCTCACTCTGAGTGCAATACTTTAAATGTTCAATAGAGTGCCGTTTTCCTCATTTTTTTCTGTGCAAAATCAGGGCATCTTTTTGTTTTGAGCAACCAAATGGGGTGGAAGCCATTTCTATCAGTTTTCTGTTTCAAAATCGGTCTTCCCGAGTTTTCTGATGCGATTTAGCCCTTCCTGCAATCCGCCTGCTGAGGCCTGAAAGTGCTCATTATAATATATGGTAATGAGAGAAATAGTTGCCGCTCCAAGTTTGCTGATTTTATACTCGCAATGCATTAGAATGAGCGATACATAGTGCAGCTGAGACAGGTGGAAGAGAGGAATTTCTAAGTCAGAGGGTTTGTAGAAGTGAATAGCAATTGATGAATCTGGGAGTGACTTTTTGGAGCTTTGGTATTCTGCCTACACAGCCTTAGACTTGCTTCTCACTAACACTGGAAGTTTGAGACCACTGGTAAATGTTACCTCCTACCAATGTTTCAGGAGCAAGTATGGCATTCCCTGTGGGCATTGTATGCTATTATAATGGAAGATCAGGAGGAATAGGAGAGGATGGAGGAAAGAGGAGTAAGGCAGTATTTAAATATGTTGCACCTCACCAGATATTACTCTCTCCCAAAAGATATACGGGCAACACAGATGCAATGAGGACCCAAGTGAGGAGATGTGTATTAGAAGAGTGCGCTACACCTAAGGGGCAATAGGGGAGCTCTGCCACCTACAGCATGAGGATCTGTAGCCATGGGCATCTGCCTGCACAGCTCTCTCTGGCATTTTTAAAATTTGTTCCTGGGATGTGGGTGTCGCTGACAAGGCCAGCATTTATTGCCCATCCCTAATTGCCCTTGAGAAGGTGACCGCCTTCTTTAACCGCTGTAGTCCATGCGGTGAAGGTACTCCCACAGTGCTATTAGGGAGGGTGTTCCAGGATTTTGACCCAGCGATGATGAAGGAACGGCGATATATTTCAAAGTGAGGATGGTGTGACTTGGAGGGGAACCTGGGGGTGGTGGTGTTCCCATGCGCCTGCTGCCCTTGTCCTTCTAGGTGGTAGAGGTTGCAGATTTTGGGAGGTGCTGTTGAAGAAGCCTTGATGAGTTGTTGCAGTGCATCTTGTAGATGGTACACACTGTAGCCACGGTGCGCCGGTGGTGGAGGGAGTGAATGTTTAAGGTGGTGGATGGGGTGCCAATCAAGCGGGCTGCTTTGTCCTGGATGGTGTCGAGCTTCTTGAGTGTTTTTGGAGCTGCACTCATCCAGGCAAGTGGAGAGTATTCCATCACACTCCTGACTTGTGGCTTGCAGATGGTGGAAAGGCTTTGAGGAGTCAGAAAGTGAGTCAGTCACCGCAGAATCCTCAGCCTCTAACCTGCTCTTGTAGCCACAGTATTTATGTGACTGGTCCAGTAAGTTACTGGCCAATGGAGACCCCCAGGATGTTGATGGTGGGGGATTCAATGATGTTAATGCCATTAAATGTCAATGACACTGAGACAACGTATGAACGGACACCGCGCAACAATCGCCAGGCAGGATTGCTACCTCCCAGTCGGGGAACACTTCAGCAGTCAAGGACATTCAGCCTCGGATCTGCGGGTTAGCGTTCTCCAAGGCGGCCTTCGAGACACACGACAACGCAAAATCATCGAGCAGAAACTGATAGCCAAGTTCCGCACCCATGAGGATGGCCTCAATAGGGATATCGGGTTCATGTCACGCTACAGAACGTGACTCGACATCGTTGTCTGTCTTTCCAGTTTTAAAAAAAAAACACTTAAAAAAGCAAACCCAAAAAAAAAACCAACTGCAGACAGCAGGATTTGACACGTTGGACCCCCTGGGACACATCTCATTGTCTTGGCTGTGCTCTGGTATGTCTTTGATGTAAGGACACCTTCCCTGAAAGATTGTATCTCTGCAGTGTCTGTGTTTATATACGGTGTAATGTTGTAGATTCACTCACTGTACCTTTGCCTGACGAAGGGGTGACAGCTCCGAAAGCTTGTAATTTTAAATAAATCTGTTGGACTATAACCTGGTGTTGTGCGACTTCTCATTAAATGTCAAGGGGAGGTGATTAGACTTTATCTTATTCAAGATGGTCATTGCCTGGCACTTGTGTGGTGCAAATATTACTTGCTACTTATCAGCCCAAGCCTGAATGTTATCCAGGTCTTACTGCATGCGGGCACGGACTGCTTCATTATCTGAGGAGTTGCAAATGGAACTGAACACTGTGCAATCATCAGCGAATATCCCCACTTCTAACCTTTTGAAGCAGCTGAAGATGGTTGGGCCTAGGACACTGCCCTGAGGAACTACTTCAGCGATGCCTTGGAGCTGAGATGATTGATCTTCAATCACCACAACCACCTTCCTTTGTTCTAGGTATGACTCCAGCCAATGGAGTGTTTTCCCCCAGATTTCCATTAACTTCAATTTTACTAGGGCTCCTTGATGCCACACTCGGTCAAATGCTGCCTGATGTCAAGGGCAGTCGCTCTCACCTCACCTCTGGAATTCAGCTCCTTCGTCCATGTTTGAACCAAGGCTGTAATGAAGTCTGGAGCCGAGTGGCCCTGGTGGAACCCAAACTGGGCATCGGTGAGCAAGTTATTGGTGAGGAAGTGCCACTTGATCGCACTGTCAACGACACCTTCCATCACTTTGCTGATGATTGAGAGTAGACTGATGGGGCGGTAATTGGCCAGATTGGATTTGTCCTGCTTTTTGTGGACAGGACATACCTGGGCAGTTTTCCACATTGTTGGATAGATGTCAGTGTTGTAGCTGTACTGGAATAGCTTGGCTAGAGGCGCAGCCAGTTCTGAAGCACAAGTCTTCAGCACGACAGCCGGGATGTTGTCGGAGCCCATAGCCTTTGCTGAATTCAGTGCGTTCAGCCTTTTCTTGATATCCTATGGAGTGAATCAAATTGGCTGAAGACTGGCTTCAGTGATGGTGGGGACCTCAGGAGGAGGCCGATATGGACCATCCACTCGGCACTTCTGGCTGAAGATGGTTGCCAATGCTTCAGCCTTGTCTTTTACACTTGCGTGCTGGGCTACACCATCCTTGAGGATGGGGATGTTCATGGAGCCTCCTTCTCCCATTAGTTGTTTCATGGTCCACCACTGTTTATGACTGGATGTGGTAGGACTGCAGATCTTTGATCTGATCCGTTGGTTGTGGGATCGCTGAGCCCTGTCTATAGCATGCTGCTTCCGCTTTTTAGCATGCATGTAGTCCTGTGTTGCAGCTGCCCCAGGTTGACACCTCATTTTTAGGTATGCCTGGTGCTGCTCCTGGCATGCTCTTCTACACTCCTCATTGAACCAGAATTGGTCCCCTAGCTTGTTGGTAATGGTAGAGTGAGGCAAATGCCGGGCCATGAGGTTACAGATTATAGTGGAATACAATTCTGCTGCTGCTGACAGTCCAAAGTGCCTCATGGATGCCCAGTTTTGAGCTGCTAGATCTGTTCTGAATCTATCCCATTTAGCATGGTGGTAGTGACACACAACACGACGGAGGGTGTCCTCAGTGTGAAGATGGGACTTCGTCTCCACGATGACTGTGCAGTGGTCACTGCTACCAATACTGTTATGGACAGATGCATCTACGACAGGTAGATTGGTGAGCATTGTAATATATGTGGGTAGAACAAATGAAGGACAGTGACATGATGAGTTGCTCCTCCATGTGCTTCCTTTATTAGGCCAGAGCGAACTGAGCATGCTCATACTAAGCCATGTGACAAACCATGTGAAAAATCATGTGATAATACATTACACTGCTTTCCCCTTAAAAAAAAGTATACATTCCCCTCTCAAATACAACAAAACTATGGTCCCACCTTTCCCAGCATTGCATGAATCACACAACAAAAACTACTGGCATTTTTTCTTTTAAATGAACTACAAATCCAGTTTAATAACAGGTTTGCGGCGCCTTCCTGATCTCCTTCCAGAAGGTTTTGGTGTTGAACCAATTTTTGGGCTGTTTTGTTTTGGATCCGAACTCAAAGATGATCCTGTTTCTATCTCAGACTTCTTTGAACCTGGTACTTCAGTTACTGAAGTCTGAACTGAGTCAAACTCATGTATGTGTTCATGATCAAGTGGTTCAAGATCACTGTCTAATCCAGGCCAGTAAACAAAGCTTCTTGCAATTGATTTCATACTGACAATCCCTGGATGTTCAGTATGAAGTTCGGCCAGAATTCTATCTCTCAAAGAAGTCGGTACCACCACTCTGTTTCCCCACTTGATACAACCTTGCTCACAAGACAATTCAGAACAACGGTTATGGAATGGTTTCAATTCTGTGTCCATACACTGACCAGTCCATTCATTCAAGGTGTTTTCATAAACATTTTTCAGTACTGAGTCCTTTGAGTCTCAGCTGTAATCTCAGTTTCATTCACGGGAAAGTCTTTGTCAACTGCGCCTAGTGTGAAAATTGCACCTTCACTCCCAACACACGAGTCCTCATGTGGCAACCTGGACAAGGCATCTGCAATTGTGTTTTGCTTTGAAGTGTGATATTCAATCATATTGTGACAACACTGTCCAACGTTGCATTCCTGATGCAGCCATTGCAGGGATGGCAGATTTGGGCCCCAATATTGCGAGGAGCAGTTTGTGATTGGTTATCAGGGTAAACTTTCTCCCGATCAGCAACTGTTGGAATTTCTTGATTCCAAACACTATGGCGAGTGCTTCCTTTTCAATTTGCGCGTAGTTTCTTTCGCTCTTTGTGAGGGTTCGCAATGGGAACGTGATTTGTTTTTCTTGGCCGTCGTCCATTATGTGGCTTATGACGGCTCCCACACCGTAGCTGGAAGCATCACACGCTAACATAAGCTCATGCTCTGTGTCATAGTGCACAAGTAGACCATTGCTAGAGAGCCTTCTCTTACAAGTGTCATAAGCTTCCTGTTGCACTTTAGTACACTTCCACTGGACATCCTTCTTGAGGAGTTTGTGCAATGGAGCTAACATGGTCATGAACTCAGGTAAGAAATGTGCGTAGTACTGGACCATTCCAAGGAAAGATCATGGGGGAGAAATTCAGTTGGTTAGTGCCTCCAGTTAGTGCCTGGTGGGGGCGCTAATGGGGCGTTGATGCAGTAGCGCCGGGGCGATGTGAATCTAGCGACGCACGCCAAATCCGGCCCCCTCGTAGTGCCACCACTACGAGTTACCACCAGGGACCTCAGCGCTAGGCAGATCGTGATGTCAGTGAGCATGAAACGCTCACTGGGCGCCCGATCTGCAAAATTCATTGTTGACCCCTCCCTTAGCGCCTCACCCCAACATCGACAGGGAGAGGAGGTGTCAAGCAGGCGGATGCCGGCTCCAGGGGCGCTACTTAAAGGGATCATGAGTAATGAGTCACAGCTGTCAGGTTAGTGGTGTTTCATTGCTTTCTTTACAGTTTAAAATTGTGCAACAGTTTAATTCAGTCATTTAAAGGTTGTTTAGTATCAGGAGTGTTGTGGTTACTAACAATTTATTCTCACAACATATCAAAGTGCTACACTTCATTACGTTAATGGGGGCTGTACTGGCAGACGACCTCGCCCTCCATGATCTACGGCGGAGGGAGCGCAGGCAGCGAGAAAGATTGGAACATGTAGCCAGAGGGAGGAGGAGGGCCAGGAGGGCTCTCAACAGGAGGCCTTATCCTCCGAGGGTATTCCGACAGCACTTCTCCTACCTGTAATTAAGCCAGGAGCTGTGTATTAGAAGGCTCCACTTCACCAAGGAGGTGGTCACAGAACTCTGCCACCTCCTGCAACCAGACCTCGAGCTTCACATCAATGTGGCCACGGCTCTCTCAATGGCAGTCAAGGTCACCGTGGCCCTCAATTTCTTCGCCAGTGGATTCTTCCAGTCTGCGACAGGAGATATAGCAAACATCTCACAGTTCGCCGTCCATCGCTGCATCCGGGAGGTCACAGAGGCTCTCTACCATAGCAGAAGGGATTACATTTCCTTCCCCATCACCAGAGAGAAGCAGGACGAATGTGCATGTGGCTTTGCCAGGATAGCGGACTTTCCCATGGTGCAGGGCGCCATTGACTGCACCCACGTGCCTTTGCGGGCACCACATAACAATCCTGAGTACCTCTTTAACTGCAAAGGCTACCACTCACTTAATGTGTAGTTGGTGTGCGACCACAGACAGCAAAATCTCAATGTGAATGACTGCTATCCTGGCAACAGCCACGATGCCTTCATCCTATACCAAACTGGTGTGCCAACACTCTTCCAGCCGCCACATCAAGCTCACGGCTTGCTGGTCAGAGACAAGGGCTATCCGCTCTCCACCTGGCTCATGACTCCCCTCCGCAACCCCAACACTCCTGCCCAGCACTCATATAATGAGAGCCATGCTGCCACCAGAAACATCATCGAGCAGACCATCGGGGTGCTCAAGCAATGGTTCTGCTGCTTTGAACACTCGGGAGGAGCCCTCCAGTACTCGGCTAAGCGGGTGTCCCATTTCGTCGTGGTCGGCTGCATGCTCCACAACTTGGGGCCACTAATGAGGGCCCAGCCCTTGCCACCAGGGATTGCGGGACCACCTCAGGAGGAGGACAAGGGAGAAGAGGAGGAGGAGGAGGAGGACGAGGAGGAAGAGAAAGATGAGGAGGAGGAGGAGGAGGAGGAGGAGGAACAGGAGTGAGGGAGGAGGCAGCCACTCAATCAGCCTTCCGGAAGGGCGGTCTGTGACCGCCTCATCAGACTGCGGTTCCAGTAAATTAAACCCCAGATCCCTATTGCCCACCAGATCCCCATCAATCCATGCCTGTCGCAGGCCATATCACAGCGCAAAGCTGAAATGAGAGACACCAAAAAATAATCCAAACTGAATTAATAAATTTATCAATAATCAGTGAACACATATTTACAACAACAATATTACCTATTCATCCTTCTGCAATTCCTTAGGGCCTCTCGTTGCTGTGTTGGCTGCATTACAAAGTATTGGCCCAGTGGCTGCAGCACGGCTGCTGGAAGGCTGCTGAGTGTCCGTGCGGGAGAATTCAGATGGCCTTGCAGGATGCCCTCGACCAGCTCTGGGCCTGGAAGGTCCGGCTGTAGACTGCACCACCTCAGCATGGCGGCAGCAGTCTGGGTTGGCTGGATGACAGGCAGCAACAAGAATAATGGCGGAGTGGCAGTGGTGGGAGCAGGAATTCTGTCATCCTGAGAGAGGACGGCAGGTTCCTGCTCCACTGAACCACTTCCACTCCCCCGGGCCAGCACCTCAGCATCCCTAGCAATCTGTTGCAGCAGAGATTGCTGCCCTGCTGCGACACCGTGAAAGCCCCAGTCGACGGTGGTAGACCCAGCCACGGTGGCAGCAGTCAGAGATTGCGTGCATCAAGCTGAGACTGCATGAGAGCAGTCTGAGATTGGATGCTACCAAGCATAGACTGCATTACAGCACTAAGACGTTGCATCACTTCCGCCTGCGCTGCAATGGAAGCTGCCAGATCGCCCATTACATGCGGCATCAGGTCTGGGTCACCACGGTCTCTCTGGGAGTCTACCATCCTTTGCAGACTGGAAATGATGGGCTCCATGGTGTGCACAGAGCTCTGTGCAATGTTGGAGGTGGACTCCTCCACGCTCCTTACCATTGCCGAGAGGCTCTTGGGCACCCTTGCCATTGCACCTGTCATCTCCGTGTACATGCCCATCACCCTTCTTCTAAAGGCCTTCCCATTGAGATCCTCATCTGAGTCCTGTGCAGCAGAACTCATGCGCAAACTCGCCCTTTGGGGAGCTGACTCCCGAGCTACCCTTTCCCCCTGGCCTTGCTGTAGCCCGCTCGTCCCCGGTGCATCACACTGTGCAGATGCCACTACTATACTAGCCTCTAAAGAATGCGTAGTGCCAGTATCTGAGCTGGTGCCTGCGGGTGAGACGTGCAGTGACGCGGTGTCTTCTGCCTCCTCCTCTTCTCCCACATCACTCTCTACGGTGCCCTCAGGGACAGGCTGCTCCAGTGCTTGCTCATTATCTGAAAGCATAAAGGCACAAGATTTGGGTTAAGGTGAGGGGAGGGGGCAGGAAGGGAGAAATGCATGCATACAGCATGATTAGCTGGGCAGCGTGTGCAGACTGTGGTTCAGATGGTCGTATGTAGCATTTGTTGAAACATTGACTCACCCTGACCACCCGAGTGAGATCGGTAAATTTCTTCCTACACTGTGTGTGGGTCCAGGAGACCACAGTGCTACCTGCGACATGCTGGGCTACCTCCCTACACATGGTGCGGAAGACTTGTGATGAGGGCCACATGCCACTTGCCGGGTAGAGCACCGCCCTCCGTCTTTCCATTGCGAACACCAATGCCTCCAATGCATTGTTGCAGAATCTGCGGGCTCTCTCCTTGGGGTGTGGATCTGCCATCATTACAGCTGCTTGAATCATCCGGCTTCTTCTCCTTAACCTGCTGCTGCTGGCTGAGACAGCTGCACAGCCAGCAATGATGGCAATGAGGTTCTGCAGCATCAATGAACCTCCCCTTTAAGAACTGGAAAGAGCCTGTGGCAATGATGACTTGTGATTAGACTGCACCTGATATTGGTCAGCACTTCAAGTTTAATGCCACTGAGCTAGGCCATTAGTGCTTGATTTAGCGCACCAATCCTTTCTTTGTGCAATGAGACTGAATTTTGTGTGCCTGGCGCTAATTCTCAAACTTTTCAAAAGTTACCGCCCATTCCTGGGCTATAATGAATTTCTCCCCCCTTAACTCAAACACATTCTGTGGCTTTGGAGCATTGATGACAGCATCAACCTTTTCCTTCACTGGTTGCAGCCATTTGCATCAACTTTCAGACCAAGGTACACAACCTCGGGCTGTGCAAAAGCACATTTGCTCCTTTTCAATTTGACATTGTGGGCATTCAACCTTTGAAACACAATATCTAACACTTCTAGATTTTCCTCCTCGATGCTTGTTTCAATAAGTCTTGATTGCTTAAGCAATTTGTAACTCCTTGCAAAATCTTATTCATCATAGCCTGGAAGATTTTGGGGGGGGACTTTACACCAAACCGTAGCTTGGTGTATGAGTACAGTCCTTTGTGTGTGTTGATGGTGAGATACTGTTGACTCTCTTTGTCAACATTCAGCTGATCGTAAGCGTGCAACAGGTCAAGCTTGGAGAAAACCTTTGACCCAGAGAGTGCTGCATACAAATCTTGTGATATAGGTAACAGGTACTGCTCATTGTCAACTGCTTGGTTAATAATAACTTTGTAGTCACCGCACAAGCGTACAGTTTTGTCTGCTTTGGGCATTACCACAATCGGGGTAACCCATTCACTTTTGTCAGTTTTTACTAGCACTCCGTTCTCTCTCAGCTTCGCTAGCTCTTCCTTCACTTGACTTTTCAACGCATAGGGGACCGGCCTTGCCTTACAATAGACAAGCTTCGCGTTGGACTTGATGCGGATATGTGCGTCATACCCAGTGATGCCCTCATAACTGTCTGTGAACATGCTTTCGTACTTGTTCAGCATTGTGTCAAGTTGCTTCTATGAAGCATCTACATTGAAGATGTTTTTCCAGTCTAGTTTTAACTTTCTCAACCAATCTTTGCCCATGAGGGTTGGCCTGTTGTTGTAGCTCACTTTACCTGACTGGCCATTGTGTTGAACTGTACATTCCATTCGTCCACATGCCTCTAGGATTTCTCTGGAGTAGGTTTTTAACTCTACGGTACTCTTTGTAAATGGTATTTGATTAAACTTACTCTCATATGTGTCCTTACTCATGATCGAGCAGTCTGCCGCTGTGTCGATACGCATATCAACATATTGCTCGTTGATCAAAAGTTTTGTACGGATGTCTTTCTCAGGACTGCTAGCGTTGCTGCTAGTGGCATAGATACTGTAGATGCCTACCTCTGCACTTCCTTCCTGGAGCACAAAACCGAATTTTTTAAAAGTTGCAAAGCATTAGCACCTGGCGCTAATTTTTTCAACTTTTAAAAGTTAGCGCCCCAAGCGGGGCTATCGTGAATTTCTCCCCCTTGGACTGTGCGCGCTCATCCACCAGTCCACACACAAACTTATCTCACAACACACGATTGAAAAATGTGCCGAAGTTACAATGCAAAGACAGGTTCTTAAGAGCTACAATCTACTCACTGATGATTCGACTTTGTTTTTGGTTTCTGGTACTAAACTTATAGCTCTGTGCTATTTCTAACGGCTTTGGGTCAAAATGGTCCTTGAGTTTCGCGACAATGTCTTCAAATGACGCATCCTTTCGCTTTCCCTGGTGCGAGTAGGTTGGTCAACGTTCCGTAGACATCTGGCCCGATCTCCGTTAGAAACATTGCTTTTTCTGTTCACGAATTACTTTATTTTGAGCTTGACCATTCTCATCTGCACCTTCGGTCTCACTAATGTTATTGGCCCTTAAAAAATCTCCATCCGCTCAGTGTAAGAACTGAATGGTTCGTGAACTCGGTCACACTTGCCGAGGCTTCCGCGGAATCCCGTACGTGCGGCCATGATTATCCTGATCCCGTCGATCAGTGACTCAGCACACTGCCTGTGTACCTGTGAGAATCAACGCCACTGTTGCTGTGTATACATACATGCAAAGGCAAAGCACAGACAATTCTGCATGAGCATTAACGGAAAAATATCACAAAAATTCAGTTTAGGCATCACAAATTCACCTTAAACTTTTCCACTCGAATGTTGAACACTGTGTCCTTCCATGATCCTTAAAAATGGCTTTGGCATCCCATCTTCGTCGCCAAAATGTAATATAATGTAGAACAAATGAAGGACAGAGACACAATGAGTTGCTACTCCATGTGCTTGCTTTATTAGGCCAGAGCGAACTGAGCATGCTCATACTAAGCCATGTGACAAACCTCCCATGTGATAATACACTACAAGGATGAGGTCAATTAGGTTTTCGCTCATGTTGGTTCTCTTACCACCTGCCGCAGGCCCAGACTGGCAGTTATGTCCTTCAGGACTTGGCCAGCTTGGTCAGTAGTGCTGTTACCGAGCCACTCTTGGTGATGGATATTGAAGCCCCCCACCCAGATTACATTCTGTGCCCTTGCTACCCTCAGTGCTTCTTCCAAGTAGTGTTCAACATGGAGGAGTACTGATTCATCAGCTGAGGGAGGGCAGTAGGTGGTAATCAGCAGGAGGTTTCCTTCCTCATGGGTGACCTGAAGCTATGAGACTTCATGGGGTCCAGAGTCAATGTTAAGGACTCCCAGGGCCACTCCCTCCTGACTGTATATCACTGTGCCGCCACCTCTGGTGGGTCTGTCCTGTCAGTGTTAGATGTTAGTGAGGAGGACTTTGCAGGGTCGACTGGGCTGGGTGTGCCGTTGTCGTGTCCGAAGCCGGTGCCTAGGTCGATCTATCCAGTTTTACTCTTATTATTGTTTTTCATAGTGGTTTTTGTACAACTGTGCAGCTTGCTGGGCAGTTAAGAGTCAACCACATTGCTGTGGGTCTGGAGTCACATATAGGCCAAACCAGGGTAAGGACGGCAGATTTCCTTCCCTAAACGAAATTAGTGAACCAGATGGGTTTTTAATGACAATCCGATAGTTTCATGGTCACCATTACAGATACTAGCTTTATATTTCCATATTTATTTAAATTTAAATTCCCCAGCTGCCATAGTGGGCTTTGAACTCACGTGGATTACTAGTCCAGTAACATAACCACTATGCTACCGTACCCCTGTGGCACAGGGTCCTTTCAAGTAACCATGGGGATCTCTTTAACATCAGCCAGGGTGCCATAGGGAATTCATTCATCAGGTCACTGATGCATTTTACAGGAGTGCTGGAGAGTTTATCAACATTGACATCACAGCAAGGCAGCAGTGAGATAGAATCATCCAGTTGTATGGGGTTGCTGGCTTTCCCAAGGATTGGAGTGCAACAGGTGGCACCCACTTTTCCTCACAAACACCTACACCCAACCGCCCTCGACTTCCTCAGTAGGAAGAGCTTGCATTCCATGAAAGCACAGATTGTGTATGACAGCATGCAAAGGATTCTATGTGTCAATGCCAGATATCCTGGAAGTTACCACGACCCATTCATCCTTTGAAGGGCCCTCCCTGACCACTTCAAGGAAAAAAATCTTGTCCGCAGATAGCTTGAGGTTGTGGCAAGGCATATCCCTTGCTTCCATGGATAATGACTCCACTAGGAGAAGATAAGAACATAAGAAATAGGAGCAGAAGTAGGCCATATGGCCCCTTGAGCCTGCTCCACCATTCAATAAGATCATGGCTGATCTTCGACCTCAATTTCAATTTCCCGCCTGATCCCCATATTCCTTGATTGCCTTAGAGTCCAAAAATCTATCGATCTCAGCCTTGAATATATTCAACGACTTAACATCCACAGACCACTGGGGTAGAGAATTCCAAAGATTCACCACCCTCTGAGTGAAGAAATTTCTCCTCATCTCAGTCCCAAATGGCCAACCCCTTATCCTGAGACTATGCCCCCTAGTTCTAGACTCTCCAGCCAGGGGAAACAGGCTCTCAGCATCTACCCTGTCAAACCCACTCAGAATTTTATATATCTCAATGAGATCACCCCTCATTCCTCTAAACTCCAGAGATAGGCCCATTCTACTCAATCAGGAGTGACTTGAACAGCAACAGAGGAGCACTACAATGAGGCACATCCCTTTACAAAATTGGTCATTGAGAAGACTATCTGAGTCTTAAAGAGGCACTTCCACTGCCTTGAAAGGTAGGGTGGGGCTCTGCAGTATGCTGTAGATCATGGGTCCTGTATAGTTGTAGCATGCTGTGCCCTGCACAACTTGCCATCCAAAAAGTCCAGAATTGGTTCCTCCGGCTGAGATGGCCATAGTAGCTCTGGAAGCAGAAATACGTGGAGTAGAGCATCATGATAACCTTCACTCAGAGGACTCCTCAGTAACTGCTGCACTGGGGATTAGAGTACAGCTGATCCCTGAAACCTTCTTTTTGGTTTAATCGTCGCCACTGCATAACGTCCTTCTCTCCTACCTTTAAATAAACAACTAATCCATCAATCCGGTATTTTAGAGCATGACAACACATCAACCTTCTATGCCTTTATCTGACCATGCCAATAAGAATTTCCTGAATGAATAAATCAGCACGAAATAAGGTGCACCATTTTCTGTATAACTCTAACCTCCATGGATAACAAAGCATGACCTTTTACATCTTGACCTAACATTCATTAGTCAAGGAGACAGGATGTCTTTTTACTATTTATTAAAACACTGTAATTAGGACATTACATTAAGAACTGTAACAGACAGCCAAACCTCTCTCCATGAGGTAGGGGACCCACTGCTGAACTCCTCCCTCCGGCTCCAGCCCCTCCCTCCCTGTATGGCTGGGGGACTGGGTCAAAAGCAATCTCAAAACACAACACTCCTTTCCCCCAGATAAAACCCCTTAGTCCTCCAGACGTCTGGGACGGAATTTAACTCGACTTGAGCGCCGCGGGACAGGCATATTCGGGGTGTCGCTGTTAGCCGCAGGAAAACCTTCCTCCGTGGTTGATGACTCTATGACACCCTCTGTGGATGTGGCTTCCGTCGTTGTTGCAGGAAGCAGGCCGTCACTGCTTGGCAGAGGTGGCGGAGACAATGGTCTAGCCTTTGATGTCTCAGTTACTCTCGCTGGAGTACGACCCCGTAGCTGGTCTACGTGGCGTCTGTGTAGCTGGCCATCAGGTGTACGGACGCTGTACGACAGGGGACCCGTGGCCTGCTCCACCACGGCAGGCATCCATTTGTCTCCTCCTGTATAGCAACGGGCAAACACAGTCTCTGATGGCTCGAACTGCCTGGCGGTGCCCTGGTGCTTCTTAGCCAGCACCTCTTGTTTTGTGTGCATCTCGTCCTTGTAGTCCGGGTGTAGCCGGTCCAGTGCAGTCACCAGCCGGCGACCCATCAGCATCTCAGCAGGACTCTTCCCCGTTGCTGAGTTTGGTGTGGTATGCTGTGATAACAGGAACCTGGCCAATCTGGTTTGCCAGTCCCCCACCGATATCCTCACCAGTGCCTCTTTTGTGGTTTGCACCATCCTCTCTGCCTGCCCATTAGAGGAGGGGTGATAGGGCGCTGTGGTCACGTGGCGGATCCCGTTTCTGCTTGCAAAAGCCTTGAACTCCGCTGACGTGAAGGCTGCTCCATTGTCTGAAACCAGCACGTCGGGGACCCCATGTGTGGCAAACAGCAAACGCAACGTGTTGATCACTGCCCTGGATGTCATGGAGTTCATAATAGCCACCTCCAGCCATTTCGAATGCGAATCAACCACTATTAAAAAGACCTTCCCCTGAAAAGGCCCTGCAAAGTCAACGTGGAGTCTTGACCATTTACGAGTGGTCCACTCCCAGGGGTGAAGGGGAGCCTTGGGTGGGCTATGGCGGGTCAGCTGACATGTCTCACAGCTCTTTACCACCTCCTCCACGTCTTGGTCCAATCCCGGCCACCAGACGTAGCTTCTCGCCAACGCCTTCATGTGCACAATCCCAGGGTGTGAGTCATGCAGCGTTTTCAGCACCTCCTCTCTTGCGGCGGCAGGAACCACCACACGGCTTCCCCAGAGCACGCAGTTCCTGTGTGCAGACATTTCATGGCGCCTCTGAACGAAGGGCTTGAAACGCTCCTCCTGGACCTCAGAGGGCCAGCCGTGCAGCAGCCAGCGTAGCACCCGTGATAAGACTGGATCCTTCTGTGTGAGGCTGCCAATCCGCTGGGCATGGAGTGGGGCCTCCGGGACCTGCTCCAGTAGCAGCACCTCCAGGGGTGGTGGCGTCTCAGCCATCGGCCGGTTCAAAGGCAAGCGACTCAGAGCATCAGCATTAGCCAGCATCTTCCCAGGCCTGTAGCAAAGTTCATAACTGTAGGCCCCCAACATCAGACTCCACCGAAGCATACGCGGTGATATGATCAGGGGCATGGGCTTGGAGTGATGCAGGAGCCCCAAGAGTGGCTTGTGGTCCGTGTAGATGACGAACTGTCTCCCTAACAGGTACTGGCTGAACTTCTTTACCCCAAATATGATGGCTAAGGCCTCCTTGTCAATCTGGGCGTAGTTACGTTCTGTTGTTGAGAGTGTTCTTGAGGCAAAACTGATAGGCGCCTCCCGGCCATCTGGCTCTATGTGACCCAATAGAGCTCACAGCCCGTATGGTGAGGCATCACACACCAACACCAATGGTTTGTTTTCATCATAGTGTGCCAGAACCTTATCTGCTTGTAGCAGTTCCTTTGCCTGTCTGTAGGCTGTTTCATGATCTGAGGTCCAGTTCCACATTTTCTTCCTGTCTGTTTAGTTGCCTCCCTGTCACTCGCAGCATCAGCTGCGTGTGTGGTCTTGTGCACACCCTCGGCGGCCCGAGGTGGCGCTGCTTCTATACGTAGCATACCTGTGTTCATCGACGCAGCCTCTGCTGCTAAAGCCTTCTCCTCGGCCAGTCGGAACGTCAGGGCCTTGTCCGCTAACAGCTGTTTCTGCAATGCCGAGTCCAGCACTCCACACACAATCCGATCACGGAGCATATTGTCTAAATGGTCACCAAAATTACAATGTACCGAGCGTTTCCTCAACTCAGCAATGTACCTTGAAATAGATTGTCCAGGCTGTTGTTTACAATTGTGAAAATGGAAACGCTGCACAATTTCTGAGGGTTTTGGGTTGAAATGTTGCTGCAGTATTTCTATCAAGTCCTCATAATCCACCTCACTAGGTTTACGAGGGACCACCAATGAACGCAGGACAGAGTAAGTAGCCGCTCCGCATACACTGAGCAACACTGAGCGCTTCTTCTCTTCTTTGTCAATATCATTGGCCTCCAAGAAACACCCCAGTCTTTCTGCGTATTCCTCCCATGAACTGTCCTCATCCCCAGAGAACTCTTCAATACGTCCCAAGGCCGTCATCGTGTTAATGTGCGCTGTCCCTTTAAGATCCACGTGGTCAGAGTTACAATAGCTAAACTCACGTTAGTTGCCTGGATGTTATTAGCTGGGTGGCCCGCTCGTCGCAATATCCAATATCAGATTCGTAGGTTCGCGTCTATCTCCGTCCTTCTAGAGAGTCCGACAACCGCCTCGTCGCCAGTTTTACATCTTGACCTAACATTCATTAGTCAAGGAGACAGGATGTCTTTTTACTATTTATTAAAACACTGTAATTAGGACATTACATTAAGAACTGTAACAGACAGCCAAACCAGAACTGTAACAGACAGCCAAACCTCTCTCCATGAGGTAGGGGACCCACTGCTGAACTCCTCCCTCCGGCTCCAGCCCCTCCCTCCCTGTATGGCTGGGGGACTGGGTCAAAAGCAATCTCAAAACACAACATGACCTAAGTGCACATTCTATTTTAATACCTGCCAAACCTTTCCCTCCATATAAAACTCTCCTACCCATATTCACAGCCACTCCCTCGTCCTCGCCATCTCACATGGCCTCTCTACTCCCATGGTCTTGTTCACAGACAACGCCATTTCCTACCACCTCTTTTTATCTCTCACCACTTACATCCCCCTACCGCTTCCAACCCTACTTATTTCTGCACCGGCCCCTGGAATAAACTCTCCCCCAAGTTACTTACAATTGCACTTTCAAGCTGCCAACCGCTTACTTTTTGGCCTTCCATTCAGATTTCTCAGTTCAGTGCCCAGCTGCTGTGCTGTGTGATTGCTTAGAAGAGCATGTTTCCATGACAACACTGTCAGCCCCTGAGTTGCTGTTGTATGCTGATTTGGCTTCCAGTCGGGGATTTTGACCCTGTCAGGTGGAGATTGATCCTGTACCATGGGCTTGCCCCAGCTGAGAGAGGAAAGCACCCAACACCTTATTGCAGAGCTTCAAAGGAAACAGAAAGATAATTCCCCTCTAATGCGAAGTGGATCTATTCATACTCCTTGATTATTATTGATGAGTATAGGGTAGATTTTACACCCAGTGGCATCCTTCTTACTGGCAGGTTTTGCGTAATTGGGGTCTGAGAGTTGCTCGCTGATATATTCTTATGATTTCTATCTCAGCTCACACTCCCTTTGATTTCCCAAGTGTCTTTTTAGGTGGGTGGGCAGTGCAAGAGCTTAATTGCTATATGGAACACAATGTTAATTAAATCATCAAATTTTGTGGTGCAAACGTCCGATTTGCACAGTCTGTTTATCCTGGCCATGTTACATGGGCTTTAGAACATAAGAACATAAGAAATAGGAGCAGGAGTAGGCCAATCGGCCCCTCGAGCCTGCTCCGCCATTCAATAAGATCATGGCTGATCTGATCCTAACCGCCAATCTACTATCTATCACAGAACCATCTCCTGCATCTAACAGAATTGCACACATGAAATAGGAGCAGAATCAGGCTACACGGTCCCTGGGCCAGCTCCACTACCCACAGGGCCATGACCGGATCCGAACCTAGACTCATGTCCAAATTCCTGCCCGCTCCCCATAACCCTTAATGCCCTTTACTTCTAGGAAACTGTCTATTTCTGTTTTAAATTTATTTATTTAATGATGTAGCCAGTTATGTCCTACCCTTTCAGGATGTGGCTTCTTAAAGATAAAGGGAGTGATTTCTGATTTCCATGTAACTTGGGCAGGCAATGAGCAGGGAGAGCGTTGCACCACTCACCCCGCCCCCCCACCCCACCCCCACCATACTGAAGGAGTTGTGCCGGGGCTTGAGCCATTTTCGTGGTCAGGCCTCATTTACATTTATTTGGCGAGCTACCAGCAAAAAATGGATCCTTAGCGGCAGCTCTCAGTCTGGGATTGTGAAAACTGGCTGGCTGGCTAATTTTGAAGGGCCTGCAGCTGCACCTTAAAGGGGAGGGGAGTAAGTGTCAGGAGTGAAATGAATTGACAGTTTTGAGCAGCAAGTAAAATTTTTCCAGTACATATAGCAGCAAGGAGGTTCAATATGGAAGCCTCTAAGACACAAAACCCACAAGCGATTGCAATAAAACAATTGCCAAATCTGATTCCAAGATTCTCTGACTGTAACTGAAGATTCCTTTCATGTACACTCAAAATAATCACCTCCCAACTTCTACCGCCCACAATTGGTGGGTGGGAGCAGGAACTGGAGACGAGGTAATCACGTGGGAAGAGACAAAAACGGCGCAGGGGGTAGTAATGACATAATTTGACCCTGATTAACATGTCTTTCTGAGGCTCCTGCCAGTTTCCGGTGGGTGCTGCAACTACCAGGATTGAGATTGTTTCAAAAATTGGAACGGTCGGGATCTTGGCGGTAAGTAGGTGCTACAACGATACGTGCTACTTTGGTCTCACTCCTTTATATGCAAAGGGAGCAGTGGGAACAAAAAAGTTGTTTGAATTTTGATCGCTGCAACCAAAATTGTGACAATAGCTATCACATTCAGTGCTCCTGTACCCTTGAGGATGAATTTTGGGATACCAGGCAGGTTCGCCTTCACAGGAGTCAGTCTGCCCGTACCTGCTATTATCCATTGAAACATTTTTACAAACACAGGTGCAAAATAGAAGGCTAAGCTGCATCAGAGAGACAGTGAAATGTTGTATTATCTGCTTAGACTGACCTACAGTCAACCTCAACACAGGGACTGCACTGTCATTTGTCACAATGCCTTACAACTTCCAGCCTACCATAGGGAACATAGAACCATAAAAGGAGGCCATTCAGCCCATCGTGGCTGTGCTACACTTTGATAAATCAATCCAAAACTAATCCCACTGCCCTGTTCTCTCCCCATGGCCTTGTCTCTTCCTCTGCTTCAAATATTTATCAAATTTTCCCTTAAAAGAAGCAATACTTTCTGCTTCCACCACTCCCTGTAGCAAAGCATTCTGTGCTCTAACAACCCTCTGTGTAATGAAATTTCTTCTAATCTCTCTCCTCATTTGTTAGTGACAATTTTAAATTGATGATCCCTTGTCACTAACTCCCCAACCAGCTGAAATAGTCTTATCCCTATACATTTTATCAAAATTTCTCATAATTAAAAAAAAACCCTAATAAATCTCCGCTTAGCCTTCTCTGTTCCAGTGGAAATAGCCCCAGTATTTCAAGTCTCTCCTGATAACTATGGTTTCCATCCCTGGCATCATCTTGGTGAACCTGTGTGGTAAAGTCACTACAAAAAGTCCTTTGCATAATTGGGCATGCAAAATTGTACACAGTCCACTAACTGTGGTCTCACCATTACGTCTTTGCTCTTGTAATATGTACCCATAGTTATAAAACCTTTTTATGGCTTTATCTACCTGCATCTGGACTTTTAGAGCATTATTTATCTGGATCTCTAGACCTCTCATTTGCAACATCAGCCAAGCAGTAGGACACAGATGCTATCAAGCAGGTCACTGATGGTTTGCTCACCAAGACAAAGACCTTCATCATTTTGACCAGAGGAAAGCAACATCAGATCGACATGGCACTGCAAATGCTTCACAATGCAGGAAATTATTGATGACATCCATGAGGTCATCTGGGTCCCTAGCTATAGGGGGAGAAATTCAGTATTGCCCCATTTGGGGCGCAATTATCGGCCGGGCGCAAAGTTTAGCGCCTGGCGCTAGTTATCGCCTCCGACTGCAAACTTGGCTTTTATCGCCCCTGGAGGTGATTGGAGCGCTAAATCAGGCGCTTCACAACTGTCTTAAGACGCAAAGGCCGAGGAGCGAGGCGCTACCTCAGAGCGCGGGCACAGCGCAGGTGATGTCAGTTAGCAATGGAACACAGACACAATGGCGCCGGCCAGCTCTTAAAGGGGTGGGTTGATCTTGCTCTCCATCCACATCCTGCTCATTGCAGCCTTGAATCTCGGCCTGGAGAGACCTGTACATCAAATCTGCTGGAAAGAACAATGGAGAGTACCCAGGGAAAGAGCTCAGAGTGCAGCCCCCACATTCTCTTCTAAAACGATACAAGGAAGGGCAGATCAAAATGAACCTGCAAAGTGCTGCTCAGTACCCAAAACTCCTTCACACAGCGTTGAATCTCTCCAGAAGTCTCTCTCTCTCTCTCTCAGAATGCGTGATGCAAAAATGTCACCAACAAAAAAAGGTAGGAAGCGGTCACCTTTAAATAGCGCTCCCCCAGTCCCTTCCTGACTGCAAAACGCTCCCCTCAACCTCTCGTTGCTAGCGGCAGGCGGTAAGGCAGGGGGCGCCACTCAATATCCGGACCGGGGCGCTACCGGAGCGTTGCGCACTCGACTGACGTCACGATCTGCCGGCGCAGGAGATCGTGGCAGTAGTGTTTAGCGCCGCTGCAAAATGTCTAGTTAATTTCGTGAGCGGCGCAAACATCGCCGCGCACGGGCGCTAGTTGCTTTGCGCCCCATTAGCGCCCTCTTAAGGCACTAACGTGAGGCACAAACCAACTGAATATTTCCCCCTATGGGGGAAAAATTCAGTATCGCCCCGTTTGGGGTGCGATTATCGGCCGAGTGCAAAGTTTAGCACCTGCCGCTAATTATCGCCTCTGACTGCAAACTTGGCTTTTATCACCCCCGGAGTTGATTGGAACGTTAAATCAGGCGCTACACACCTCTCTTAAGGTGCAAAGGCCGAGGAGCGAGGCGCTAACTCAGAGCGCGGGCGCAGCGCAGGTGCTGTCAGTTAGCGATGGAACACAGACACAGTGGCGCCAGCCAGTTCTTGAAGGGGAGGGTCGATCTTGCTCTCCAGCCACACCCTGCTCATTGGAGCCTTGAATCTTGGCCTGGAGAGACCTGTGGCTAAATCTTGCAGCCAAGGACTATGGAGAGGGCCAGGGAGCGAGCACAGCGCTTCAGCGAGCGGGCCTTGGAGGCTCTGGTTGGCACGGTGGAGCACAGAAGATCAATACTGTACCCAGAGAGTGGCAGGAGGCCTTTGCCATGCGATTACAGAAGAGTGTGGAGGGAGGTGGCACAGAGCGTCTCCTCCAGAAGCATGGTGCCCAGGACCCATATACAATGTAGAAAAAAGTTCAACGACCTCACTCGGGTCGTCGGGGTGAGTGGCTTTTTTTCAATACCTCTCCATCCCTCCATCTTAACCTCACTCTATGGCCAGAGGGTCTTAAAACCCCAATGCCCAACACTCATCCAACACCTATGGCCCTCTCATGAAACACACACACACATTCCACACTTTGCATACAGTAAGGGCTATTCATCGATGGGAGGCACATCAGGCAAGACCATGGCTGCATAGAGTAAGGGCTATTCACCTATGGGAGGCACATTAGGCAAGACCATGGCTGTATATTTACTCAGACGCCGTCCTTTTTCTTGCAGGCCAAGCTATCGCATAATAGGAGACAGCAGCAACGGACAGGTGGAGGGCGGCCTCAGCTGCAACCCCTCAGCGATCTTGAGAAGCGCGTCCACAGGATTGTGGCAAGCCAGGTGATTGGTCCCGTCGCCCCTGGAGAGGCCGACCCCATTTGGACAGCAATGGTAAGGTCATCACCTTTTTGTCCTCTCTCCTTCCACTTGTCCCTCACAACACCAGCCTTTGACACTTTCAATCCAACTTACTAAATCGCTGCACTCATTCCTCCCTTACTGCCACCCTGTCCTCACGCTAAAGCCACACTTGTACCTCCCTGCTTTCAGATGGTGATTCACCAGCTGAGGAGACGGGCCCTCAAGCTGCCAGTGGGAGTGAAGCTGCAGGCGAGGAGGAAGAGGAAGCCGGAGCATCAGCGCCACCTTCTCCCGAGGAAGCCCATGCCCACACTGGGAACATGCCTTCCCTGGAGGGGAGCAGGGGGGAAGGGTCTAATGAGGGTGAAGCTCCAGGACCCAGCGGGCTGCAACAACGCGATGGGGGTAGGGAAGCTCGGGGGCCTTCTCCCCGGAGGGAGAGTATGCCAGCAAGTCCTACTGCACTGGATGCAGAGGAGGAGCGGCTGATCACTGAATGAACACCCAGGCGGTGGACATGCACACTCAGCTCATGGGTGCAGTGGGAAGGGTGCCTGAATGCATTGAATCACTGGCAAGGAGTGTGGAGCACTTCGCTGTAGCACAGGCGGATGTCACGCAAATGTTTAGTGCTGCAATTCAGTCACTGGCTGCCGTGACCCCATCTCTGACTGCTTTCATGCAGACTCAGATTGAGGCCACGTGAGCACTGACTGCTGCCATCCTCACTGGTTCGGACACATTTCCCCGGGGCTCTCACCGCGCCGCAGCAGGCCAGCAATCTGTGCTCCAGCAGATTGCTCCGGATGCTGAAGTGCTGCCCTGTGGGAGTGCCAGTGTGTCGGTGGAGCAGGGAGTTGCTGTCCTCTCTCAAGATGACAGCATTCCTGCAGCCACCACTGTCACTTCTCCACTGCACTTGCCACCGCCTGTAGGACAGACTGCTGCCGCCCATGCAGAGTTGGTGCAGTCTGCAGCCGGGCCCTCCAGGCCCAGAGCTAGTCGAGGCCGTCCTTCAAGGGCATCTGCAGTCTCAGGTTCTGACAATCAGCAGCCTTCCACCAGCCTGCTGCAGCCACTAGGGTCCCATTATGGAGGAGCAGTAGGGTGGGAAGGGGGGAAGTGCGCAAGGGAAGGAGATCACCCTCGAAGGGCAAAAAGTAGGTGTGACAAAATGTTGGTCATTTTTTAATTAAAGGCCGAGGTTCGTGGTCAAACTTTTGTCTAGTGTTTTGGACATTATCTCCAGGTTGTGAGAACCAGTTATGTTAATGACTGTTTTTTTGTGTTTCTTTCTATTAGTTTGTCATGAGGAAATGACACACACAGAGTTTGTAAAATAGGTAAGTTTTTGTATTCAAAATGTACATGTTGGTCTTTGCAATCATTGCTGCCTTGGCCGGCTTAGGGGTTGCGGGTTGTTTTCATTCATGTTGTTCTCAATGGCAGAAGCCATTTCGTCAGCAGGGGCCTAGAAGCGGCTTGCTATCAGCCGTTGACGGACGGCCCTTCCAGTTTCTACATTGTGGGCCTCTCTCCCGACTTGGTGCTGCTGATGATCATCCTCCTCCTCTTCCTCCTCCTCTTCCTCCTCCTCCTCTGGTGGTGCTCCAAGGCCTGGTGGTATTGGCTGGGTCCTGAGGATTGCCAGGTTATGCAGCATGCAGCACACAACAACGAAGAGGGAGACTCGCTCAGGCGAGTACTGCAGGGCTCCTCCTGAGTGGGCCAGACATCGGAACCGTTGCTTGAGCACGCCGATTGTGTGCTCAACGATGTTCCTGATAGCTAAATGGCTCTCGTTGTACCGCAGCTCAGCAGGGGTGTTGGGGTTACGGAGCGGTGTCATCAGCCAGGTGCACAGTGGATATCCCTTGTCCCCGGAAGCCAACCACCTGGGTGATGCGGTGCCTGGAAAAGTTCTGCCACAGTAGTCTGGTGCAGGATGTATGCATCGTGGCTGCTGCCAGGATAGCAGGCATTGACAGCGAGTATCAGCTGTCTGTGGTCACAGACCAACTGCTCGTTTAAGGAATGGAACCCCTTTCAGTTGCGGAAATCCTCTGCATTCTCATGCGGAGCACGCAAAGCCACATGCGTGCAGTCAATGGCGCCCTGCACCATGGGGAAGCCCGCTATCCTCGCAAAGCCCATAGCGCGTTCATGCTGCTTGGCCGGGGTCATGGGGAAAGAGATGTACTCTCGTCTCCTTTTATAGAGGGCATTTGTGACCTGACGGATGCAGCAATGGACCGCGAACTGGGAGATATTGGCGATGTCCCCAGTAGCTGATTGAAATGTGCCGGTGGCATAAAAGTTGAGAGCCACTGTGACCTTCACTGCCACCGACAGAGACGTCAGTTGAGGCTGCAGATCTGGCTGCAGCAGGTGGCAGAGCTCAGTGACCATCTCCTTGCTGAAGCGCAGCCTTCGCAAACACTGCTTCTCAGACATATTAATGTATGAGAATTGTTGGCGAAATACCCTGGGAGGGTAAGGCCTCCTGTACAGAGGCCTGTTGGCCCTCCTCCATCTGGCCATGATTGCCACTCTCTCTCTGCGTCTCTGTGGCCTCCGATTCTGCTGGCGCAGGACGACGCCCCCAATTAGTGCAGCCCCCACAGTCTCTTGGCAATCAAAGTAATGAAGGTCAAAAACCAAAGTACCTGCAAATTTATGCTCAGTAGCCAAAATTACTTCACACAGCGTTGACTCAATGCAGAAGTCTCTCTTTCTCTCTCTCAAAATCTCTCTCTCTCTCTCAGAACGAGTGGTGCAAAAATGTCTACCACAGAAAAAGCCAGGAAGAGGCCCCCTTTAAATAGCGCCCCCCCAGCCCCACAGTGACTGGGAAGCGTTCCAGTCTACCTGTCGTTGGTTGCACCAGGCGGAAAGGAGGGGGGCGCCACTCAATTTCCATTCCGGGGCGCCCCAAGGGCGTTGCACGCTCGAATGACGTCAAGATCTGCGTGCGCAGGAGATCAGGGCGGTATTGTTTAGCGCCGCCGCAAAATGTCCGGTCAATTTCGCGAGAGGCGCAGATATCACCGCGCCCAGGCGCTAGTTGCTTTGCACCCCATTAGCGCCCTCTTAAGGCGCTAACGGGAGGCACAAACCAACTGAATTTTTCCCCCATAATCCATTAACTTTTAGAAACTACAAGGGCTTCCACTGCATTAATGTCTAAGTTTTTTTTAATTCGGTCATGGGATGTGGGCGTCGCTGGCAAGGCCAGCATTTATTGCTCATCCCTAATTGCCCTTGAGAAGGTGGTAGTGAGCTGCCTTCTTGAACCGCTGCAGTCTGTGTGGTGAAGGTGCTTTGGGGAGGGAGTTCCAGGATTTTGAACCAACGACGATGAAGGATCGGCGATATACTTCTAAGTCAGGAGAGTGTGTGACTTGGAGGGGAATCTGGAGGTGGTGGTGTTCCCATGCGCCTGCTGCCCTTGTCCTTCGAGGTGGTGGAAGTCACGGGTTTGGGAGCTGCTGTCAAAGAAGTCTTGGCGATCAACAGTGCAGGATTATTCAGGTCAATCTCTGCTTTCCAGCTCTCAGGATTCTTTAAGTCAATTCGCTGTGACTGGGCTATTTGAAGGAAATAGTGGAATGTTTACTCCTAAAAGAAATAGGTGAGGAAATTGTTGCCTTGATGAACAACATATCAGTAACCTGATTGATGCATCTGATCACCGTTGTGGTAACTTGGAGTCGATTAAGCCATAAAAATATAGGGATGTGGTGATCTTGACTGCCATTGGCAGTCCCATCCATGGAGATTGTCTGTAGGTCAGCTTTGAGCAGTTGGCACATCTGTCACCTTCCTGCTAAAGTGGGGCTTATGCAGTCAACTTTCCTCAGAAATTTCCAGATAGGTATGCCTAGGTCTATATGGCTGTGTGGGTAAGGGCAGGTGCAGGCAATCCACCTCTGGTGCAATTGAATCTACCATGCTTCCCTCCTTTCATCTGCTTCTTCCTGCTCCAAATAAGATAGATAGAGGAATGCACATGGAAAATCTCAAATTTCCGAGGGCCTTCCATTGCACTCCTGCCCTAAGTCAAGCAAGAATGCTCAGGAATTATGCCTTAATTTCCCGTTTCTGTGGGGCTTTGTTTGAGGTTACATCTCCATCCACCCCAAACAAGGTCCCCCGTATCAGAGAGGGAATGGCTGGGGGTGGGGACTCCGAGGGTTGAAGTCTCCTTGTCCCCAGACTGGAATATGCCTGGCTGTCAGTACACTGGATGAGAACAGGCTGGTGAACGTAGAGCTCACCTGGGTCTTGGCCTGGACCTGTGAAAAGAAAATGAAGTTAAGGACAGAAATTGGCACCCTTTACAAGCGGACTGATGGGCCCCACTCAGAAGACTGCGAAGTCTGGGACTTCTGGGATATTTCATATGGTGGGCCTGCACTGCTAATTCCTCCCCGTCTCCTATGACAAGCACCTGAGATGCAGCCAAAGGGTGAACTTTCAACTTCAGCAGGGATGTAAAACAGGCAGTAGTGGATCACCTGCCCATTATAAACATCACTCAATTTTCCATTCGCATTCCTCAAATAGTCAAGATAAACAATTAAACTTGGAAAGCAAACTGTTAGAAAGGAACATTGCAGCACAATAAAATATTTACAGCTGCCAATGGCTTAGCTGATAGGCCTAGCTTTGGTTATGGCCCGAAAACGGGCGGTGTCATGGCCCAGCCCTATTTGGCTGCGTCCGTTCAAAGTGGTGCAGGCAGCATGCAAAATTCGTGCTGCCTGCTCATTTACATGATTGGAGCGCTGATCTCAGCGCTAAACGTGCTGCTGGTTGGCTTACCGCTCAACAGGTGGGTCAATATCGGGTGCAGTCGAATGGCCAGTAATGTTTGGCCTAGGCTTTCTCCACTACTTAAAGGGGAGGCACTTTGATGCAGCAGCACCTCATTGTCATTGGAACTGGAGTTGGAGTTAGAAGACAGGGCTAAGCAGCAGCACAGAGAGTGAGCCCGAAGGTTCTCCGATGCAGCTCTCAAGGCATTTGTAGTGGCAGTGGAGAGGAAGCAGGGGTGCCCTGTTCCTGCAGGGAACATGGAAGCCATCGAAGCACACTTCGAGAAGGCTGTGGCAAGAGATAAATGGATACATCATGGCCAACAGTGTCATACTGTGGACATGGATCCAGTGCCGCAAGAAGTTTAATGACCTCATACGAGTGCTCAAGGTGAGTGAAGGCTTCAGCAAATGCCATATTCCACCATCTGCACCACAAGCCTTACAAACTGCTCAATGCACCACACCCCCATCACTCACCTACCAACAATCTCTAGCAATCAACACTCATATCTCACAATCATGGCTTCACTTAACCCTCACAACCTTAACACTGCTGCAACACTCACACCCACATCTCATACCTTGTACACACTGACAGCTATTCAACTATGGCAGGCATATCACCCACACTCACTGAAACACTTCCCTTTCTCTTGCAGGCCAAGGTGGCTCACAACCGCCCCGAGCAGTGGCAGACGGGAGGCAGCCAAGCCGCTTTGCAGGCCTTGAGCCAACTAGAGGACTCCGTGCTCAACATCATTGGAGGGGAAGTCACCGAGGCTGTGGCAATGGGTGAAGTTGAAGCCCTTGGGGACAATAACGGTCTGCTCATTCCTAATCCTTCTTCTCACATCCCACTTCTCCCCCCATCCCACAATCTCTTCTCACTTACAAGCTGCTGATGCTGTATGCATAGATATCTGGCTTCCCCCCCTCCCCTCACCACAGCCAGATTCTGGTGCCTTTCTGCTTTCAGATGACCAAGAACTGTCACCAGCACAGCCTGTCCCCGAAGTCATGGAGGAGAGTGAAGATGAAGAATAAGACACACCGTCACTGCATCTGACACTCGCAGACACCAGCTCAGAAACTGGCACTGCGCTGAATTTAGAGGCTAGTGTAGATGCGGGATCTGCACATGGTGAGGCACCAGGCACGAGTGGGCTGCAGCAAGGCCAGGGGGAAAGGATAGCTCGAGGGCCAGCTCCCCGGAGGGCGAGTTCATACACGAGTTCTGCTGCACACGACTCAGATGATGACCTTGAGGGGGCAGCCTTCAGAAGAAGGGTGATGGGCATGCACACTGGAATACTAGGTGAAATGGCAAGCCTGCCATAGAGCCTCTTGGCAATGTCAAGGAGCATGGAGGAGTCTGGCTCCAACATTGGACAGGGCTTTGCGCAGAGCTTGGATCCCATGATTTCCAGGCTGGAAATGATGGAAAACTCCAGGAGAGACCTTGTGGACCCAGCCATGATGCTGCATGTGATGGGTGATGTTGCGACTTCCATTGCAGCACAGGCGGAAGTGGCCCAACACCTCACTGCTGCAGTGGAAGCTCAGACCGCTGCCATCGTGGCTGGGTTTACGAATCTCGAAAGGGGCTTGCAGGGTGTCGCAGCAGGCCAACAATCTGTCCTCCAACAGATTGCTAGGAATGCTGAGGCGCTGACCCAGGCTGTGGCAGTGGGTCTGTGGAGCAGGAACCTGCTGTCCTCTCTCAGGATAACAGCATTCCTATTCCCACCACTGCCACTTCGCCACTGCCTGTCAGCTAGCCAGCCCAGACTGCTGCCACCCATGCTGAGTTAGGGCAGTCTACAGCCGGACCTTCTAGGTCCACAGTTGGTCGAGATCGTCCTGCAAGGCCATCTGTAGTCTCCCCACCAAGGAAACTCAGCCTTCCATCACCTATGCTGCAGCCACTGGGAGAGCACTGCGTAGGAGTAGCATAGTAGGAAAGGGCACATAAACGACAAGCACTACGGGATTTCACAAGGGTGATTAGTTGATATTGTACTGTTAATTGAATAATTATAAGTGTAGTAATTTTGTTTGGAATGTTTGTTTTGTGGTGGCTCTCATTTCAGTTTTGTGCCCAGGAGGATGTTGTGATGTTCTGTGACAGAGGGATGGTATGATGGGGATGTGGTTGATGGGGATTTGGTGAGCAATGGGGATCTGGGGTTTCATCCACTCGAATTGGAGTCTGATGAGGCATTCACGGACAGCCCGTGCAGAAGGGGGATTTTCTGTCTGCCCCCTCCCTTCCTCCTCGGCCTTGTCCTCTTCCTCTTGCTCATCTTCCTCTTCCTTCTCCTCTACGCCATGTTCTTCACAGCCTTCAACATGTCATCGATAGCCCATCCCCACGCCTCCACTACTCGCCTTCAAGCAGCCGCCTAACCTCAAAAGTACCATCGTTCGCAGCAAATTACCCAGCTGCCAGGAGAACAGCGACCACGACACCACACAACCCTGCCACGGCAACCTCTGCAAGACATGCCAGATCATCAACACAGATACCATCATCACACGTGAGGACACTACCCACCAGGTACATGGTACATACTCATGTGACTCGGCCAACGTTGTCTACCTCATACGTTGCAGGAAAGAATGCACCGCGGCATGGTACATCGGCGAGACCATGCAGACACTGAGACAACGTATGAACGGACACCACGCAACAATCGCCAGGCAGGATTGTTACCTCCCAGTCGGGGAACACTTCAGCAGTCAAGGACATTCAGCCTCGGATCCGCGGATTAGCGTTCTCCAAGGCAGCCTTCGAGACACACGACAACGCAAAATCATCGAGCAGAAACTGATAGCCAAGTTCCGCACCTATGAGGACGGCCTCAACCGGGATCTCGGTTTCATGCCACGCTACAGAATGTGACTCGACATCGTTGTCTGGTTCACAGGTGTGATTTCCAGTTTTTTTTTAAAAGTAAAAAGCTTAACTGCAGACTGCAGCATTTGACACGTTGGACCCCCTGTGACCCACCTCATTGTCTTAGCTAGACTCCGCTGTGTCTTTGATGTAATGCCTCCCTGACAGATTGTATCTCTGCAGACACCTTGTTCTCTGTCTATATATACTTTGTAATCGATTTGTATTCCCTCACTGTACCTGACGAAGGAGCAGAGCTCCGAAAGCTCGTAATTTCAAATAAAACTGTTGGACTATAACCTGGTGTTGTGCGACTTCTCATTTTTGTCCACCCCAGTCCAACACCGGCATCTCCGCATCATTCTCCTCTTCATCTCCCTTGTCCTCTTCCTGAGGTGGTCACGCAATCCCTGCTGGCAAGGGCTGCGCCCTCATGATGACCAAGTTGTGAAGCACGCAGCAGACCACCACGAAATGGGACACCTGCTCCGCCGAGAATTGGAGGGCTCCTCCTGAGCGGTCAAGACCGCAAAACCATTGCTTCAGTAGCCCGATGGTCTGCTCGATGATGTTCCTGGTGGCAGCATGGCTCTCATTATAAGAGTGTTGGGAAGGAGTGTTGGGATTGCAGAGGGGTGTCATCAGCTAGGTGCAGAGTGGATAGCCCTTGTCTCCGAGCTTGGAGCCCATGATTTCCAGGCTGGAAATTATGGAAAACTCCAGGAGAGACCTTGTGGACCCAGCCATGATGCTGCAGGTGATGGGCGATGTTGCGACTTCCATTGCAGCACAGGCAGAAGCGACCCAACGTCTCACTGCTGCAGTGGAAGCTCAGACTGCTGCCATCGTGGCTGGGTTTATGAGTCTCGAAAGGGGCTTGCAGGGTCTCGCAGCAGGCCAACAATCTGTCCTCCAACAGATTGCTAGGAATGCTGAGGTGGCTGGAAGATTGCTGGCGCAGGATGAAGACATCATGGCTTCTGTCAGGATAGCAGGCATCCACATTGAGGATTCGCTGACTGTGGTTGCACACCAACTGCACATTAAGTGAGAGGCAGCCTTTGTGTTTATGGAAGATCTCAGGATTGGTATGCAGTGCCCGCAAAGCCACATGGTTGCAGCTGATGCCCTGCACCATGGGAATGCCAGCTATCCTGGCAAAGCCACATGCGTGCTCCTCCTAGTTCTCTCTGTTCAGAGAGAAGACAACATAGTCCCTTTTCCTGGTGTAGAGAGCCTCTGTGATCTCCTGGATACAGCGATGGACGGTGGACTGGGAGATGTTAGTTATGTCTCCTGCTGCAGACAGGAAGGATCTGCTGGCAAAGAAATTGAGAGCCACGGTGACCTTGAGATCCACTGGGAGAGCCATGGTTGCCCTGCTCTGAGGCTGCAGGTCTGTGTCCACCTCCTTGGTGAAGCGGAGCCTCCTAATACACTGCTCCTCACTTAAGTGGATATAAGAGAAGTGCTGTCGGAAGACTCTAGGTGGGCAAGGCCTTCTGTTGAGAACTATCCTGGCCCTCCTCCTCCTCCCTCTGTGTGCATCTTCTCCTCTTCTTGACTGGCTCCGCTCCATCTCCTGAAGATACTCGAGCGCGAGGGGGACTGCAATTAGAGTTCCCATGACTGTGAGCAAGTGTTGTGAGCAGAAGCCTTTGAATAAGAATGAAGGCATTCTCCACTTGCAACAACTCTCCCTGTCACCTTAGAAACTTGAAACAACAAGAGTTGCAGAAAGTTACACAGAGCCAGTTAAACTGAACAATCATGTTAGCTTCAAGTTGTTGCTGATGATTCCTTTAAATAACATTGCTGGACGCTCCTTCCTGCTTGTGAACACTTGGTCAGCTGGTCGTAATTAACACAGGCTGGTAAGTGGAGTGGCAAACTTAAAAATGGCAGATCGGGCATCAGGTGAGCGTTGCATACTCACTGACGTCATGATCTGCATAATCTACATATCCCCAGCAAGCGTGGGCACCGGCAGCGCTGCCACCCAGCCGAAAATGGTGGCCACCGCAGGACCCGCCTACTGCTGATGGAAGTGAGGCGGCTGCCATTTATTTTCCAAAACGGATCTTAACAGCCAGCGCTAACACCTCCAATTTCTAGGCCATAGTTTTTTTTTATTCCATGAAATTTGTAAATGACCTTGAGATCCATTTGAGACAGGTGTACCCGTAACAATAAATACTGGAGCAATTAGATACAGGTAATGTTGAAAACAGCATAAAAAGGCATGCATAGTTCATAAGGATGTATTTTAGCATAAAAAGTGGGTCAGGTTACCAGTACTAGTACTGCTTTATTTGACATGTAGATTCAATATACAAACATGCTATTAACATTATCAAAATTATTCCACCACAATCTGTAACCTCATGGCCCGGCATATACCTCACTCTACCATTACCATAAAGCCAGGGGATCAACCCTGGTTCAATAAGGAGTGTAGAAGAGCATGCCAGGAGCAGCACCAGGCGTACCTAAAAATGAGGTGCCAACCTGGGGCAGCTGCAACACAAGACTACATGCATGCTAAACAGCAGGAGCAGCATGCTATAAACAGAGCTAAGCAATCCTACAATCAACGGATCTGATCAAAGCTTTGCAGTCCTGCAACATCCAGTCAGGAATGGTGGTGGACCATTAAACAACTAATGGGAGGAGGAGGCTCCATGAATATCCCCATCCTCAATGATGGCTGAGCCCAGCACGTGAGTGGAAAAGACAAGGCTGTTGCGTTTAAAACCATCTTCAGCCAGAAGTGTCGAGTGGATGATTCATATCGGCCTCCACCTGAGGTCCCCACCATCACAGTCTTCAGCCAATTTGATTCACTCCACGTGATATCACTAAACGGCTGAGTGCACTGGATACAGCAAAAGCTATGGGCCCCGACAACATCCCAGCTGTGGTGCTGAAGACGTGTGCTCCAGAACTAGCCGTGCCTCTAGCCAAGCTGTTCCAGTACAGCTATAACACTGGCATCTATCCGACAATATGGAAAACTGCCCAGGTATGTCCTGTCCACAAAAAGCAGGACAACTCCAATCTGTCCAATTACCGCCCCATCGGTCTACTCTCAATCATCAGCAAAGTGATGGGTGGTGTCATCGACAGGACCACTCAGCTCTCAACCTCATTACAGCCATGGTCCAAACGTGGAAATAAGAGCTGAATCCCAGAGGTGAGCGGAGAGTGATTGCCCTTGACATCAAGGCAGCATTTGACCGAGTGTGGCATCAAGGAGCCCTAGTGAAATTGAAGTCAATGGGAATCAGGGGGAAAACTCTCCATTGGCTGGAGTCATACCTCGCACAAAGGAAGATGGTCGTGGTTGTTGGAGGTCAATCATCACAGCCCCAGGACATCACTGCAGGAGTTTCTCAGGGCAGTGTCCTAGGCCCAACCATCTTCAGTTGCTTCATCAATGACCTTCCCTCCATCATAAGGTTAGAAGTGGGGATGTTCGCTGATGATTGCACAGTGCTCAGTGCCATTCACTACTCCTCAGATAATGAAGCAGTCCATGCCCACATGCAGCAAGACCTGGACGACATTCAGGCTTGGGCTGATAAGTGGTAAGTGACACTCGTGCCACCCAAGTGACAGGCAATGATTATCTCCAACAAGCGAGAATCTAACCACCTCCCTTTGACATTCAACGGCATTACCATTGCCGAATCCCTCACCATCAACTTCCTGGGGGTCACCATTGACCAGAAACTTAACTGGACCAGTCACATAAATACTGTGGCAACAAGAGCAGGTCAGAGGCTGGGTATTCTGCGGCGAGTGTCTCACCTCCTGACTCCCCAAAGCCTTTCCACCATCTACAAGGCACAAGTCAGGAGTGTGATGGAATACTCTCCACTTGCCTGGATGAGTGCAGCTCCAACAACACTCAAGAAGCTCGACACCATCCAGGACAAAGCAGCCCGCTTGATTGGCACCCCATCCACCACCTTAAACATTCACTCCCTCCACCACCATACCGTGGCTGCAGTGTGTACCATCTACAAGTTGCACTGCAGCAACTCGCCAAAGCTTCTTCGGCAGTACCTCCCAAACCCGTGACCTCTTCCACCTAGAAGGACAAGGGCAGCAGGTGCGTTTGAACACCATCATCTGCAAGTTCCCCTCCAAGTCACACACCATCCTGACTTAGAAGTATATCGCCGATCCTTCATCGTCTCTGCGCATCGGGTACAGTAACATAGTGGTTATGCTACTGGACTAGTAATCCAGATTGATCTGGAGACATGAGTTCAAAATCCCACCACGGCAGCTGGGGAATTTAAATTCAGTTAATTAAATAAATCTGGAATAAAAAGCTGGTATCAGTAATGGTGACCATGAAACTATCGGATTGTTGCAAAAACCCATCTGGTTCACTAATGTCCTTCAGGGAAGGAAATCTGCCGTCCTTATCTGGTCTGGCCTATATGTGACTCCAGACACACATCAATGCGGTTAACTCTTAACTGCCCTCTGAAATGGCCGAGCGACCCACCTTCTCGAGGGCAATTAGAGATGGGCAATAAATGTCGGCTTTGCCAGAGATACCCACATCCCATGAATGAATTTAAAAAATCCTGGAACTCCCTCCGTAACAGCACTGTGGGAGTACCTTCACCATATGGACTGCAGCGGTTCAAGAAGGCGGCTCACTACCACCTTCTCAAGGGCAATTAGGCATGGGCAATAAATGCTGGCCTTGCCAGTGATGCCCACATCCCAAGAACAATTTTTTTTTAATTATCAAAACATTTAGAATTGTCTGCTTTATATATATGGCTGATTTACACTTCAGGGGTACTTTTGACTTTGGGCAATAGTGTAAAAGGGGTGATAGAGAATCGACAGCCAGCTTTACATCTCTCCCAATTTTTATTTCCATTGACTTCATTTACAATATCGCACAATGTCAAAATTACGTTCCCCCACCCCCCAACCTCCCCTCCCCCCATGTGTAGAATGTCTAATATTTTAAAAAGTTTGGTAATAGTTACAATTGCATAAAAGTTTCTGTAATTTTTTTGGAGCATGTCTTAAACCATGAGTCTAAAGAATGTTCTTACATCTACCCTCTTGTCACTTCTACTATATATATTTATTTACACTGGGTACTATACTATTTATAGACTTTTACAGGTCATTAGGTCTGCTGAAGTGGGAGAAACTAGCAATGCTCTTGAGTGCCTTTACGCTTCACTTAAAGGGATGTTTGGCATTGATATAAAGACCCTGAGGTTTTGTATCTGATCCCATTGCTGTCTGAAATAAGGAACAGAGTTCACAGGGCAAATATGTAAAACTTCAGCAACATGTATGAATTTTAACAATGTTCCTATAATATAACATGATAAATTGAGTCAAAAGCAATCCAAATTGGAAGGCGTATTCACTTAATTGTAATGAACCAAATCAATGTTCCCTAGTAGCAAAAATCAGCTTTCCATTTCCTATCTAAACAGTGCTGCTGAATTGTGTTTCTGATAATGTAGTGTGTTGAGGGTTTTCTGGTTAAGTATGTATTTTAACTGCAATAATAAAGCACTTTAATATTAATAGTTGTGAGCACTCAAATCAGCAAATATGGCATTCATTATTGGCTCAGGAAAATTAATTTAAGCCTTATTCACGTTCTCTGCCAAAAGCTGACTCTTCAGGGGATGGCAACCCTGCCAAGCACAGTGTCCTTCAAGCTTGTGGTCAAGGTTCTGCATACCCTGCCTAAGTAGTAGACGTAAAAGTTCCCACAGCACTCTTCATAAAAAGAAGGTTACTCACCCCGCCACACTGCTCATATCTGACCTAGACAGGATGGAGTATGAAGTAAATGACCAGCAGGATTAACAAAAATATTGAAAAGCTTTTTTTTTACAAAACATTTCATGTCAGAACTTTCCTTAAATGTCTATTTTCTCAAAAATCAAATAGCATTTTATTTTCTGGGTACTTATGGGACAAACCAACATGGTTGACTTTTAACTACACTCTGAAGTGGCCTAGCAAGCCATTCAGTTGTATCAAACTCCTACAAAGAATAAGAAAAATAAAACTAAACAGACCACTTGGCTGTGGCCTAGGAATCAAATCAGGACACAATGAAGGCACACAGAGCCCAATTTACTCTGCAAAAACCCTCCTCACTAATTTCTGAGGACTGGTGCCAAAGTTGGGAGAGCTGTCCCACAGAATAGTCAAGCAACAGCCTGACATAATCATACTCACAGAATCATACATATCAACCAATGCTCAAGACTCCTCCATCACCATCCTTGGGTATGTCCTGTCTCACCGGCAGGATAGACCCACCAGAGGTGGGGGCACAGTGGTATACAGTTGGGTGGGAGTGGTCCTGGGAGTCCTCAACATTGACTCTCGACCCCATGAAGGATCATGGCTTCAGGTCAACCATGGGCAAGGAAACCTCCTGCTGATTACAACTTATCAGTCTTTGTCAGCTAATAAATGTTGAACACCACTTGGAAGAATCACTTAGGGTAGCAAGATCACAGAATGTACTCTGGGTTGACACTTCAATGTCCATCACCAAGAGTGACTTGATAGTATCACCACTAGCCAAGCTATCCAAGACCTAAAGGATATAGCTGCCAGATGGGGCTTGTGACTGTTGGTGAAAGAACCGGCAAGAGGGAATAACCTACTTGACCTCATCCTGACAAATCTACCTGTCGCAGATGCATCTGTCCATGACAGCGTCAGTATTCCCGTCTTCACACGGAGGACTCCCTGTGTTGTGTCAGGTGGCACTATGACCGTAGAATAGATTAAGAACACATCTAGCAGCTCAAATCTGGGAATTCATGAGGCTCTGTCGGCCATCAGCATCAGTAGAATTGCATACCACCACAATCTGTAACCTCATGGCCTGGCATATTCCTCACTACTCCATCACAATCAAGCCAGAATCAACGAGAAATGTAGAAGAGCATGAGCAGCACGAGACATACCCTAATATGAAGTGACAACCTGGTGAAGCTGCAAATCAGGACTACATAGATGCCAAACAGCGGAAGCAGCATGCTATAGTGCACAGAGCTAAGTGATCCCACAAACAATGGATCAGGTCAAAGCATTGGAGCCCTGCCACATTCAGTCACAAACAGTGGTGGAGAATTAAGCAACAACTGCGAGGAGTAGGGTCCATGAACATCCCCATCCTCAATGTTGGGGTAGCTCAGCACATGAGTGCAAAAGACAAGGCTGAAGCATTTGCAACTATCTTCAGCCAAAAATGCTGAGTAGATGATCCTTCTCAGCCTCCTCCTAGGTCCCTACCATCACAAACGTCCACCTTCAGCCAATTTGATTTGTTCCACATGATATCAAGAAACAGCTGAGCACACTGGACACAGCAAAGGCTATGTGTCCTGACAACATCGCAGCTGTAGTGCTGAAGACCTGTGCTCCAGAATTAGCTGCGCCCCTAGCCAAGCTGTTCCAGTACAGTTATAATACTGGTATCTACCTGACAATGTTGAAAATTTCCCAGGTATGTCCTGTGCACAAAAAGCAGGACAAATCCAACCCGACCAATTACCGTCCAATTAGCAAAGTGATGGAAGGAATGCTATCAAGCGGCAATTACTCACCAATAACCTGCTCATCAATGCTCAGTTTGGGTTCCATCAGAACCATTCAGCTCTAGATCTCATTACAGCCTTGGTCCAAACATGGAAAGAAGAGCTGAAATTCAGAGGTGAAGTGAGAGTGACTGTCCTTGACATTGATGCAGCATTCGATAGAGTGTGGCACCAAAGAGCACTAGTAAAATCGGTCGATGGGAATAAGGAGGAAATCACTCCAGTGGATGGATTCATACTTGGTATCAAGGAAGATGGCTGTGGTTGTTGGAGGCTAATCATTTCAGATCCAAGGCATCACTTCAGGAGTTCCTCAGGGCAGTGTCCGAGATCCAACTGTCTTCAGCTGCTTCATCAATGACCTTCCCTCCATCATAAGGTCAGAGTGGAGCTGTTCGCTCATGATGCACAGTATTCAGCTCCGATCACAATTCCTCAGATAATGAAGCAGTCCATCCCTGCATGCAGCAAGATCTGGACAACATCCAGGCTTGGGTTGATAAGTGGCAAGTAACATTCATGCCACACAGGTAGCAAGCAATGGCCATTTCCAACAAGAGAGCACCAAACCACCTCTTCTTGACATTCAACAGCATTACCATCGCTGAATCAACACCATCAACATTCTGGGCGCCACCATTGACCCAAAACTCAACTGGACCATGGCATGGCTACTAGAGCAGGTCAGAGGCTTGGTATACAAATGGCTTACCTCCTGACTCCCCAAAACCTCTCCACCAGCTACAAGGCACAGGTCAGGAGTGGGATGAAATACTGCTGCAGCTGCAACAACACTCAAGAAGCTTGATACTATGCAGGACAGAGCAGTCCTATCCACTTGCTCCATCATCCACTCCCTCCACCACTGATGTACTGTGACTGCTGTGTGTACTATCTACAGGATGCACTACAGCAACTCGCCAAGGCTTTTTCATCAGCACCTCTCAAACCTGCGATATTCAGTACCAGAAGGACAACATAAAAACATAAGACGTAGGAACAGGAGTAGGGCATTTGGCCCCTCGAGCCTGCTTCGCCATTCAATAAGATCATGGCTGATCTGATCTTGGCCTCAACTTCACTTCCTTGCCCGCTCCCCATAACCCTTGACTCCCTTACCATTCAAAAATCTGTCTATCTCCACCTTAAATATATTCAATGACCCAGCCTCCACAGCTCTCTGAGAAGGAGAATTCCAAAGATTCACGACCCTCTGAGAGAAGAAATTCCTCCTCATTTCCAATTTAAATGGGTGACCCCTTATTCTGAAATTATGCCCCCTAGTTCTAGATTCCCCCACAAGGGGAAACATCCTCTCTGCATCTACCCTGTCAAGCCCATTCAGAATCTTATATGTTTCAATAAGATCCCCTCTCATTCTTCTAAACTCCAATGAGTATAGGCCCAACCTGCTCAACCTTTCTTCATAAGACAACCCCTTCATCTCCGGAATAAACCTCATGAACCTTCTCTGAGCTGCCTCCAATGCAAATATATCCTTCCTTAAATAAGGAGACCAAAACTGTACGCAGTACTCCAGGTGTGGTCTCACCAATGCCCTGTGCAGTTGTAACAGGACCTCCCTGCTTTTATACTCCATTCCCTTGAAATAAAGGCCAACATTCCATTTGCCTTCCTAATTACTTGCTGTACCTGCATGCTAACTTTTTGTGATTCATGTACAAGGACCCCCAGATCCCTCTGCACTTCAGCATTTTGTAATTTCTCTCCATTTAAATAATATTTTGCTTTTTTATTTTTCCTACCAAAGTGGATAACCTTGCATTTTCCCACATTAAACTCCATCTGCCAGATTTTTGCCCACTCACTTAACCTATCTATATCCCTTTGGAGATTCTTTGCGTCATCCACACAATTTGCTTTCCCACCTATCTTTGTAACATCAGCAAATTTGGCTACAGTACACACGCCCCTTCATCCAAGTCATTAATATAGATTGTAAATAGTTGAGGCCCCAGCACTGATCCCTGCGGCACCCCACTAATTACAGTTTGCCAAACTGAAAATGACCCATTTATCCCGACTCTGTTTTCTGTCAGTTAGCCAATCCTCTATCCATGCTAATATATTACCCCCAACCCCGTGAGCTCTTATCTTGTGTAGTAACCTTTTATGTGGCACCTTATTGAATGCCTTCTGGAAATCCAAATACACGACATCTACTGGTTCCCCTTTATCCACCCTGCTCGTTACATCCTCAAAGAATTCCAGCAAATTTGTCAAACATGATTTCCCTTTCATAAAACCATGCTGACTCTGCTTGACTATATTATGATTTTCTAAATGTCCTGCTATCACTTTCTTAATGATTGACTCCAGCATTTTCCCAATGACAGATGTTAGGCTAACTGGTCGATAGTTGCCTGCTTTCTGTCTCCCTCCTTTCTTAAATAGGGGCGTTACATTTGCAGTTTTCCAGTCCACTGGGACCTCTCCAGAATCCAGGGGATTTTAGTAGATTACAACCAATGCATCCATTATCTCTGTAGCCACCTCTTTTAAGACTCTAGGTTGCAGGCCATCGGGTCCAGGGGACTTGTCCACCTTTACTCCCATTAGTTTGCCTACTACTTTCTCTCTAGTGATAGTGATTGTTTTAAGTTCCCCCCCCCCCACCCCAATAGCCACTTGATTATCCATTATTGGGATGCTTTTAGTGTCTTCTACCGTGAAGACCGATACAAAATATTTATTCAAAGTATCCGCCATTTCCCTGTTTCCCATTATTAATTCCCCAGAGTCATCTTCTAGGGGACCAACGCTTACTTTAGCTACTCTCTTCCTTTTTATATACCTGTAGAAGCTCTTACTGTCTGTTTTTATATTTCTTGCTTGCTTACTCTCATAAGCTATCTTCTCTCTCTATCATTTTTTTAGTCGTCCTTTGCTAGTTTTTAAAAATTCCGCAATCCTCTGGCCTTTCATTATTCTTCGCAACATTGTATGGCAAGGGCAGCAGGTGCATGGAAACAACATCACTTCCAAGTTCCCCTCCATATTACATCATCCTGACTTGGAAATATATATCCATTCTTTCAATGTTTCCAGCTTAAAATCCGAGAACTCCCTACCGAATAACATTGGGGGAGCACCTTCACCACATAGATTGCAGCATTTCAAGAAGAATTACCTCTTTCTCAGGGCACCTAGGAATGGGCAATAAATGCCGCCCTTGCTAGCAACACCCACATCCCAAGTTCCAAGAGAACATAATCTGCCAAGCACACACATCGGAAATTCTGGTGTACGCTGCACATGATTTTCTGACCAAAATGGTTGGAAAACCATGTAAGGGATGTGCTGGAATCCTTAATGTATGTTTTGACAGGTAGGGGCAACACCAGGAACATGAAGTCAGACAAGTACCCATACAATCCCTAACACAAAGTAAATAGAAACCTATGCTGGAAATTGGGGCCAAGAAGGTCAGAAATATTTCTAGTCTGTGACACGACTGACAAATATTTGAAGAACGGTGTATCCATTCCATAAAACTTTAAAATGTCTGAGATTCACAGAGCATTTGTTGGAGCAAAAATAGTCATCAGAAGTGCAATGTAGTCTTCACAGTGAATGTTCCTACTGTGCTGAAATTTTATTGCTTTGTATAATCAATCCTTGGTGATTGTTACTATTTAATTAATGTCAAAATGTTATTTGTCATGCACATTCTTATTTAGCTAGAGAAAAATAAATCTCCTGTGAGAATACTTTGATCACATCTTCATTTATTGGAATTAAGGCTTATCCAGGCATTTTTCCAGAAAAGAAAAGACAAGGAAGCAGTGCAGGAAAGTGATTGGGATAAGGATAACCAGATTGTGTCAGGAAGGGACAGAGCGTATAAACAAAAGAGTGCACTAACAAATAGGGTCCGGGTAAGAAAAAATGGCAAGACAAATAGGGCCATTGTACAAAAAAATGCTAAGATGTTAAAAAGACAAATCTAAAGGCATTGTATCTGAATGCACGAAGCATTCGTAATAAGGTAGATGAATTAACAGCGCAAATAGATGAAAACAGATATGATATAATTGCAATTACGGAGACATGGCTGCAGGATGATCAAGGCTGGGAGCTGAATATCGAAGGATATTTGATATTTAGGAAGGACAGGCAAAAAGGAAAAGGATGGCATTGTTAGTAAAGGATGAAATCAGAGCAATAGTGAGAAAGGATATTGGCTCAGAAAATCAAGATGTAGAATCAGTCTGGATGGAGCTAAGAAGCACCATGGGGCAGAAAACATTGGTGGGAGTTGTCTATAGGCCTCCAAACAGTAGTGGTAATGTAGGGGATGACATCAAACAGGAAATTAGAGATGCATGTAACAAGGGTACTACAGTAATCATGGGTAACTTTATTCTACATATAGACTGGCCAAACCAAATTAGTAATAATACTGTGGAGGATGAATTCCTGGAGTGTGTACGAGATGGTTTCTTAGACCAGTATGTTGAGGAGCCAACTCGGGAACAGGCTATCCTAGATTGGGTATTGTGCAATGAGAAGGGGTTAATTAATAATCTTGTTGTGCGGGGTCCTTTAGGGAAGAGTGACCATAACATGATAGAATTCTTCATTAAGATGGAAAGTGAAGAAGTCCAATCCAAAACTAGGGTCCTAAATCTAAACAAAGGAAACTACGAAGGTATGAGGTGTGAGTTGGCTATGATAGATTGGGGGGCTTCATTAAAAGGCAAGATGGTGGATAGGCAATGGCTAACATTTAAGGAACGAATGCATGAATTGCAACAGTTATACATTCCTTTCTGGCGCAAAAACACAATCGGAAAAGCGGCCCAACCATGGCTAACAAAAGAAATTAAGGATAGTATTCGATCCAAAGAGGAGTCCTATAAAGTTGCTCAAAAAAGTAGCAAGCCTGAGGATTGGGAGCAGTTTAGAGTTCAGCAAAAAAGGACCAAGAGATTGATTAAGAGGGGAAAAATAGAGTATGAGAGTAAACTTGCAAGGAACATAAAAGCGGATTGTAAAAGCTTCTACAAGTATGTAAAAAGAAAAAAGATTAGTGAAGGCAAATGTAGGTCCCTTACAGTCAGAAATGGGAGAATTTATAATGGGGAACAAGGAAATGGCTTAGCAATTAAACAAATACTTTGGTTCTGTCTTCACGGAAGAAGACACAAATAACTTCCCAGAAATGCTAAGGAACCAAGGGGGAGAAATTCAGTATCGCCCCATTTGGGGCGCAATTATCGGCCGGGTGCAAAGATTAGCGCCTGGCACTAATTATCGCCACCGACTGCAAACTTGACTTTTATCACCCCTGGAGGTGATTGGAGCGCTAAATCAAGCGCTTCACACCTGTCTTAAGGCGCAAAGGCCGAGGAGCGAGGCGCTACCTCAGAGCGCTGGCGAAGCTCATGTAATGTCAATCAGCAATAGAACACACACACAATGGCACGGGCCAGTTCTTAAAGGGGATGGTTAATCTCACTTTCCATCCACATCCTGCAAATTGCAGCCTTGAATCTCGGCCTGGAGAGACCTGCACATCAAATCTGCTGGAAAGAACAATGGAGAGTACCAGGCAAAGAGCTCAGAGTGCAGCCCCCACAGTCTCTTCTAAATCGATACAAGGAATGGCAAATCAAAATGAACCTGCAAAGTGCTGCTCAGTACCCAAAACTCCTTCACACAACGTTGAAACTCTCCAGAAGTCTCTCTCTCTCTCTCTCTCTCTCTCAGAATGCCTAGTTCAAAAATGGCACCAACAATAAAAGGCAGGAAGCAGTCACCTTTAAATAGCGCTCCCCCTTTCCCTACATGACTGCAGAACGCTCCACTCAAACTGTCGTTGCTAGCGTCAGGCGGTAAGGCAGGGGGCGCCACTCAATATCCGCTCCGGGGCGATACCGGGGCGTTGCGCACTCGACTGACGTCATGATCTGCCAGCGCAGGAGATCGTGGCGGTAGTGTTTAGCGCTGCCGCAAAATGTTAATTTCGCGAGCAGCGCAAACTTCGCCGCGCCCGGGTGCTAGATGCTTTACGTCCCATTAGTGCCCTCTTAAGGCGCTAATGGGAGGCGCAATCAACTGAATTTTTCCCCCCAAGGGTTTAGTGAGAAGGAGGAATGAAAGAAAATGAGTATTAGTAAAAAAATAGTGCTAGAGAAATTAATGGTACTGAAAGCCGATAAATCCCCAGGGCCTGATAATCTGCATCCCAGAGTACTAAAAGAGGTAGCCATGGAAATAGTGGTTGTCATCTTCCAAAATTCTATAGATTATGGAACAGTTCCTGCAGATGGAGGGTGGCCAATGTAACCCCACTATTTAAAAAAGGAGGGAGAGAGAAAACAGAGAACTACAGACCGGTTAGCCTAACATCAGTAGTAGGGAAAATGCTAGAGTCTATTATGAAGGATGTGATAACAGGACACTTAGAAAATATCAACGGGATTAGACAAAGTCAACATGGATTTATGAAAGGGAAATCATGTTTGACAAACCTACTGGAGTTTTTTGAGGATGTAACTGGTAGAATAGATAAGGGAGTACCAGTGGATGTAGTGTATTTGGATTTTCAGAAGGCCTTTGATAAAGTCCCACATAAGAGGTTAGTGTGCAAATTAAACCACATGGGATTGGGGGTAATATACTGGCATGGATTGAAAATTGATTAACAGACAGGAAACAGAGAGTAGGAATAAATGGGTCTTTTTCGGGGTGGCAGGCAGTGACTAGTGGGGTACCGCAGGGATCAGTGCTTGGGCCCCAGCTATTCACAATATATATCAATGATTTGGATGAGGGAACCAAATGTAATATTTCCAAGTTTGCTGACGACACAAAACTAGGTGGGATTGTGAGTTGTGAGGAGGATGCAAAGAGGCTTCAAGACAATTTAGACTAGTTGAGTGAGTGGGCAAATACATGGCAAATACAGTATAACATGGATAAATGTGAAGTTATCCACTTCAGTAGGAAAAACAGAAAGACAGAGTATTATTTAAATGGTGATAGATTGGGAAATGCTGATGTACAGAGGGACCTGGTGTCCTTGTAAACCAGTCACTGAAAGCAAACATGCAGGTGCAGCAAGCAATTAGGAAGGCAAATGGTATGTTGGCCTTCATTGCAAGAGGATTTGAGTACAGGAGCAAGATGTCTTACTACAGTTTTACAGGGCCTTGGTGAGACCACACCTGGAGTACTGTGTGCAGTTTTTGTCTCCTTAACTAAGAAAGGATATACTTGCCATAGAGGGAGTGCAGCGAAGGTTCACCAGACTAATTCCTGGGACGGCAGGACTGTTGTATGAGGAGAGATTGGGTCGACTAGGCTTGTATTCACTAGAGTTAAGAAGAATGAGAGGGGATCTCATTAAAACGTATAAAATTCTGACAGGGCTAGACAGACTGGATGCAGGGAGGATGTTTCCCCTGGCTGGGGGCTCTAGAACGAGTGGTCACTGTCTCAGGATACGGGGTAGGACATTTAGGACTGAGGTGAGGAGAAATTTCTTCACTCGGAGGGTGATGAACCTGTGGAATTCTCTACCACAGAAGGCTGTGGAGGCCAAGTCACTGAATATATTTAAGAAGGAGATTGATAGATTTCTAGACACAAAAGGCATCAAGAGGTATGGGGAGAGCGGGAATATGGTATTGAGATAGAGGATCAGCCATGATCATATTGAATGGTGGAGCAGGCTCGAAGGGCCGAATGGCCTATTCCTGCTCCTATTATTTTCTAACTGCACCACTAGCCTCACACACTGGTCAATGCACCACACCCCCATCACTCACAATCTCTATCAATCATGACTCATACCTTACATTTATAGCTTCACCTCACCCTCACACACTTGCCACTGCTGCAAGCTTCACACCCACATCTCACACCTTGCAAACGCTGCCAGCTGATCAACCATGACAGGCACATCACCCAAACACATTGCTCCACACTCACTGACTCATTTCCCTTTCTCTTGCAGGGCAAGGTGGCCCAAAGCCACAGGCAGCAGCAGCTAACCGGCGGGGGATGGGCAAGCCTGCATATCCTGACCCAGCTGGAGGAGACTGTGCTGGACATTATTGGAGGGGCCGTCACTGAGGCCGTGGCGATCGGCGAGGCTGAAACCATTGAAGATGATGGTATGCTCATACCTAATGCTCCTTCTTATATCCCACTTCCCCCTCATCCCACAATCTTTTCCCAATTACAAGCTGATGATGATGTAAGCATGCACATTTTGCTTTCACCCCACCCCTTCACCACAACCCTACCTTTGTGCCTTTCTCCTTTCAGATACCCAAGTCCTCCAAGCTGGCCAGCTAGTGCAGGAAGAACAACAGGAGAGTGATGGAGAAGAAGAGACACTGTCACTTGATCTGACACTCCCAGGCACCAGCTCAGATACTGGCACTGCACATACTTTACAGGATCGTATAGAGGTGGGATCTACATGTGGTGAGTCACCGGGCACGAGTGGCCTGTAGCCAGGGCAGGTGGAAAAGGTAGCGCAGGTGCCAGCTCCCCGGAGGGCAAGGTCGCACACAAGTTCTGCTGCAGAGGACTCAGATGAGGACTTCAATGGGGCGGCCTACAGAAGAAGGCTGATGGGCATGTACACAGAAATGTTTGGTGCATTGGCTGGCCTGCCAGAGAGCCTGTTGTCACTGTCAAGGAGCATGGAGGAGGCCGGCACCAACTTTGCACAGGGCTTTGCAGAGAGCTTGGAGCCCATGATTTCCAGCATGGAAGTGATGGGCAACTCCATCAGCGCACTTGTGGACCCAACCATGGTGCAGGGTCTGATGGCCGATGTCTCAGCTTCCATTGCAGCACAAGCAGAAGCGACCCAATGTCTGAGTGCTGAGTCCTATTTTTTTATGTTCCTATCCTATTTTTCTATGTTTCTATAGATAGATTTCTAAACACAAAAGGCGTCAAGGAGTATGGGGAGAGAGCGGGAATATGGTATTGAGATGGAGGATCAGCCATGATCATATTGAATGGCGGAGCAGGCTCGAAGTGCCAAATGGCCTACTCCTTCTCCTATTTTTCTATGTTTCTATGTTTCTGTCATACAAGCACAGACTGATCTCATGCAGTCTCAGCTTGCTGCCATGCAAGCTCAGACTACTGCCATCGTGGCTGCATTTACCAGTGTGGAAAGGGGCTTGCAGAGTGTCACAGCAGTCCAGCAATCTGTCCTCCAACAGATTACTAGGATTGCTGAGGCGCCACCACTGGGGGAGTGGCAGTGGTTCTGTGGAGAACGAAACTGCTGTCCTCTCTCAGGATGACAGCATTTGTCCTCACACCACTGCCACTCACCAGTGCCCTTGCTGTTGCTTGTCAGCCAGCCAGCCCAGACGGCTGCTGCCCATGCCGAGATAGTGCAGTCGCAGACGGGCCTTCTAGGCCCAGAGCTGATCGAGGTCACCCTGCAAGGCTACTTGCAGTCTCCCCCACTGAAAGTCAGCAGCCTTCCACCAGCCATGCTGCAGCCACTGGGGTAGCACTGCATAGGAGCACTAGTGAGTGGTACCTTTTGAGGTTACGTTACATCACACCATTGAGATGCGGAGCTCGCAAAGCCACGTGTGTGCAGTCAATATCACCCTGCACCACCACCACCTCCTGCTTCTCTTAGAGAGAAGACAATTAAGTCCCCTCTCCTAGTATACAGAGCCTCTGTGACCTCACGGATGCAGCGATCGACGTCTCGCTGTGAGATGTTTGCTATGTCACCTGTTCCAGCTGGAAGGATCCGCTGGTGAAAAAATTCAGGGCCACGGTCACCTTGACAGCCACTGGCAGTGCTGTTGTTGCTCTGCTCTGAGGCTGCAGGTCTGGTTCCAAGAGGTGGCAGAGTTCTGTGACCACTTTATTGGTGAAGCGGACCTGCCGAACACACTGCTTCTGGCTTAGGTGCAGGTAGGACAAGTGCTACCTGAAGACCCGAGGTAGATATGGCTTCCTGCTGAGAGCCCTCCTCCTCCTCCTCCCTCTGCGAGCAGCTTGTCTTCTTTGCTACCTCTGCTCCATCTCCCTGTCATGCTGCAGCGCAAGGGGGTCTGCAACTGTAGCCCTCATGACTGGGAGCAAGCGGCGTACTCAGAGGCCATCCAGTAGCAGCCAACGCCTTCCCAATGTCCAGCAGCTTTACCAACTTTTCAAATCTATTCCAGCAATCCAGTACTCCTACAAACTCTGAAAGAGCCAGTACATAGTAATAAGGAACTAACCTGCAAGTTGGATGTATCCCTTTAATTAGTGCTGGTGTCGGTGTCCCTCCTGCAGCTGAACACACGTTCAGCTGTGTGTGTTTAGGAATAGAGCGCCGAGGTTGAAAATGAAAGGTCGTGTGTCAAATCAGCATTACACTACCTGCCTACTCTGCATACTGCCGGCGCACGTACGTACGGCCCATGCTATCGCCCTCACCAAGAAGGCGTTTGCCGCATGCCATGCTGAAAGTGGGCGGAAGTGAGGTAGATGCCATTTTTTCTTCAAAACCAGCCTTAATTACTGGTGCTACAGAGCCGAATTTTGCGGCCATAGCATTTTCTTGCTCCTTTATGCCTTGTTCTATATGTGAGAAATTGCAATTTTACTTTTTGATCACGATCGTTATTTTAATTATTTTTTTTAAATACAAGAGGTGTTCCAGTGATACTTTTAAGGATATGGGGCCAGTTTTCCTGGCTCTCCCTCTGCCTCGGCATTGGACAGGAGCAGTTCACCTGAAGCACGCTGCTTCTCTCCAGAGTGAGCTACAGCTGATGTTGGTGTCATGGCCTGCAGGCACTCTTCCAGCAACAATCAGAAAGCTCCAAGGCCCAAAGATCTAGTGGGTCAGTTTGAGATTTACCTTGATTTTGCGGCCAGGCCCCACTCTGATCCCTTGGTCTGGGGGAGATCCCACTGCAAAACCCCTGCCAATTTCATGGCTGCTACAAAGGGAAATAGAGATCAGAGACTAGAAATGCCCTCTCCCGCATCATTTAGATGTGAGCAAAGGGCTGGCACCCATTACAGGTGTGGATCCAGTTCTGTTCCCCTCCCTGTGCCCCAGAGATGCCCCAGAAATCCTGGAGCATCAGACAGGGGCAAGGACCCACATCGGGCGGCTGGAGCTGGATCCAAAGGATCGGGAGCGGAGAGAGCGACGATACAAGGCCGGTGTCGGGAGCAGAGAGAGCGATGGTACAGTGAGTATTTAAACTCACTTTCCCGGGCTTTTTTCAGAGGCTTACCAATCTCGCAGACCGGCAGCGGCGTTCTAGAGCCACGTCATGATTCAAAAAGTGACGCGGGCAAGAGGAAGCAGCTGATTGGGTGAGTACGGCCAGGTGAGTATTTATACTACTCCATAGTTTGACAGTTAAGGTTAATAGTTTATAAAGTTTAGAAGGTCTTAATTTTGTGGATATAGTTTCTAAGGTCTCAGTTGTGTAGCCGGGAGTGCTAGTAAACAAGGGCCCTTGACTATATCATTTAATTGTAGTGTAATTTGTGGTATTGATTTGATTTAATTTAATTTAGATTAATTAAAGGGTAAGTCATGGCAGCACAGCTTGGCCCGTGGCATGCTCCTCCTGCACTATGTGGAAAATCAGGGACACTTCCTGTATCCCTGACGACCATGTGTGCGGGAAGTGTATCCAGCTGCAGCTACTGGCAGACCGCATTGCGGCACTGGAGCTGCGAATGGATACATACTGGAGCATTCGCGATGCTGAGGACGTCATGGATATCACATTTAATGAGTTGGTCACACCGCAGGTAAAAGCTGCACAGGCAGGAAGGTAATGGGTGACGGCCAGGCAGAGTAGTAGGCACAGGCAGGTAGTGCATGGGTCCCCTGTGGCCACCCCCCTCTCAAACAGATATACCGCTTTGGATATTGTTAGGGATGATGGCTTATCGGGGGAAGGCAGCAGCAGCCAACTTCCTGGCACCATGGGTGGTTCTGCTGCACAGGACGGAAGGAAAAAGAGCGGGAGACCTATAGTGATAGGGGATTCTATTGTAAGGGGAATAGATAGGCATTTCTGTGGCCGCAAACAAGACACCAGGATGGTATGTTGCCTCCCTGGTGCAAGGGTCAAGGATGTCTTGGAGCGGCTGCAGGGCATTCTGGAGGGGAAGGGTGAACAGCCAGTTGTCGTGGTGCATATAGGTACCGACGATATAGGTAAAAAACGGGATGAGGTCCAAAAAGCTGAATATACGGAGTTAGGAGGTAAATTAAAAAATAGGACCTCAAAGGTAGTAATCTCAGGATTGCTACCAGTGCCACGTACTAGTCAGAGTAGAAATAGAAGGATATTTCAGATGAATACGTGGCTAGAAGAATGGGGCAAGGGGGAGGGATTCAAATTCCTGGGACATTGGAACTGGTTCTGGGGGAGGTGGGACCAGTACAAACTGGACGGTTTGCACCTGGGCAGGACCAGGACCGATGTCCTCGGGGGAGTGTTTGCTAGTGCTGTTGGGGAGGGTTTAAACTAAAATGGCAGGGGGTTGGGAACCTGTGCAGGGAGACAGAGGAAAGGGAAGCAAGGATAGAAGCAAAGACAGGAAGGAGTAAAGCAAAATGGGAAGTCAGAGAAATCAAGGGTGTAAATCAAACATGGCCACAGTAAACAGTAATTCTAAAAAGGTCTAAGAGTGTTAAAAATACAAGCCTGAAGGCTTTGTGTCTTAATGCGAGGAGCATTCGTAATAAGGTGGATGAATTAGCTGCGCAAATAGATGTAAATGGATATGATATAATTGGGATTACGGAGACATGGCTCCAGGGTGACCAAGGCTGGGAATTCAACATCCAGGGGTATTCAATATTCAGGAAGGACAGGCAAAAAGGAAAAGGAGGTGGGGTAGCATTGCTGGTTAAATAGGAGATTAACACAATAGTAAGGAAGGATATTAGCTCTGATGATGTGGAATCTGTATGCGTAGAGCTGAGAAATACCAAGGGGCAGAAAATGTTAGTGGGAGTTGTATACAGACCCCCAAACAGTAATGCTGAGGTTGGGGATGGCATTAAATGGTAAATTAGAGATGCGTGCAATAAGGGCACAGCAGTTATCATGGGTGACTTTAATCTACATATAGATTGGGCTAACCAAATTAGTAACAATACTGTGGCAGAGGAATTCCTAGAGTGTATGGTTTCCTGGACCAATATGTCGAGGATCCAACTAGAGATCAGGCCATCTTAGACTGGGTATTATGTAATGAGAAAGGATTAATTAGCAATCTTGTTGTGCGAGGCCCCTTGGGAAGGAGCGATCATAATATGATAGAATTCTTCATTTAGATGGAGAGTGAAGTAGTAGTTGACTCAGAGACTAGGGCACTGAATTTAAATAAAGGAAACTACGATGGTATGAGGTGCAAGTTGGCTATAGGTAAAAAACGGGATGAGGTCCTAAAAGCTAATATAGGGAGTTAGGAGGTAAATTAAAAAATAGGACCTCAAAGGTAGTAATCTCAGGATTGCTACTAGTGCCATGTACTAGTCAGAGTAGAAATAGAAGTATATGTCAGATGAATCTGTGGCTAGAAGAATGGTGCAAGGGGGAGGGATTCAAATTCCTGGGATATTGGAACTGGTTCTGGGGGAGGTGGGACCAGTACAAACTGGACGGTTTGCACCTGGGCAGGACCAGGACTGATGTCCTGGGGGGAGTGTTTGCTAGTGCTGCTGGGGAGGGCTTAAACTAAAATGGCAGGGAGTTGGGAACCTGTGCAGGGAGACAGAGGAAAGGGAAGCAAGGGTAGAAGCAAAAGACAGGAAGGAGAAAAGCAAAAGTGGAAGTCAGAGAAATCAAGGGTGTAAATCAAACATGGCCACATTAAACAATAATTCTAAAACGTCTAAGAGTGTTAAAAATACAAGCCTGAAGGCTTTGTGTCTTAATGCGAGGAGCATTCGTAATAAGCTGGATGAATTGGCTGCGCAAATAGATGTAATCGGATATGATATAATTGGGATTATGGAGACATGGCTCCAGGGTGACCAAGGCTGGGAATTCAACATCCAGGGGTATTCTATATTCAGGAAGGACAGGCAAAAAGGAAAAGGAGGTGGGGTAGCATTGCTGGTTAAAGAGGAGATTAACACAATAGTAAGAAAGGATATTAACTCTGATGATGTGGAATCTGTATGGGTAGAGCTGAGCAATACCAAGGGGCAGAAAACGTTAGTGGGAGTTGTATACAGGCCCCCAAACAGTAATGCTGAGGTTGGGGATGGCATTAAACGGGAAATTAGAGATGCGAGCAATAAGGGCACTGCAGTTATCATGGGTGACTTTAATCTACATATAGATTGGGCTAACCAAATTAGTAACAATACTGTGGAAGAGGAATTCCTAGAGTGTATACGGGATGGTTTCCTGGACCAATATGTCGAGGAACCAACTAGAGATCAGGCCATCTTAGACTGGGTATTATGTAATGAGAAAGGATTAATTAGCAATCTTGTTGCGTGAGGCCCCTTGGGGAGGAGTGATCATAATATGATAGAATTCTTCATTAAGATGGAGAGTGAAGTAGTAGTTGACTCAGAGACTAGGGTACTGAATTTAAATAAAGGAAACTACGATGGTGTGAGGCGCGAGTTGGCTAGGATGGATTGGGGAATGTTACTTAAAGGGTTGACGGTGGATAGGCAATGGCAAACATTTAAAGATCGCATGGATGAACTACAGAATTTGTTCATCCCTGTTTGGCATAAAAATAAAACAACAAAGGTGACTCAACCGTGGCTAACAAGGGAAATTAGGGATAGCATAAGATCCAAGGAGAGGACATATAAATTGGCCAGAAAAAGCAGCAAACCTGAGGATTGGGAGCAGTTTAGGATTCATCAAAGGAGGACAAAGGGATTAATTAAGAGGGGGAAAATAGATTATGAGAGTAAGCTTCCAGGGAACATAAAAACTGACTGTAAAAGCTTCTATAGATATGTGAAGAGAAATAGATTGGTGAAGTCAAGCGTAGGTCCCTTGCAGTCAGAACAGGGGAATTTATAATGGGGAACAAAGAAATGGCAGACCAATTAAATACATACTTTGGTTCTGTCTTCACAAAGGAGGACACAAATAACCTTCCAGAGATGTCGGGGAACACAGGGTCTAATGAGAGTGAAGAACAGAATTAAATCATTATTTGTAGGGAAATGGTGTTAGGGAAATTGACGGGATTGAAGGCCCATAAATCCCCAGGGCCTGATAATCTACATCCTAGGGTACTTAAGGAAATGGCCCTAAAAATAGTAGATGCATTGCTGGTCATCTTCCAAAATTCTACAGACTCTGGAATAGTTCCCATGGATTGGAGAGTAGCTAATGTAACCCCACTATTTAAAAAAGGTGATAGAGAGAAAACAGGGAATTATAGACTGGTAAGCCTGACATCAGTAGTGGGGAAAATGCTAGAGTCCATTATAAAAGATGTAATAGCACAGCACTTGGAAAACAGTGACAGGATCGGACAAAGTCAACATGGATTTACAAAAGGTAAATCATGCTTGACTAATCTACTGGAATTTTTTGAGGATGTAACTGATAGAATAGATAAGGGAGAACCAGTGGATGTGGTGTATTTGGACTTTCAGAAGTCTTTCGATAAGGTCCCGCATAAGAGATTAGCGTGCAAAGTTAAAGCACATGGGATTGGGGGTAAGGTACTGACTTGGATAGAAAACTGGTTGACAGACAGGAAGCAAAGAGTTGGAATAAACGGGTATTTTTCCGAGTGGCAGGCAGTGACTAGTGGGGTACCACAGGGATCAATGCTAGGACCCCAGTTATTCACAATATATATTAATGATCTAGACGAGGGAACTAGATGTAATATCTCCAAGTTTGCAGACGACACAAAGCTGGGTGGGCGTGTGTGCTGTTAGGAGGATGCAGAGAAGCTCCAGTATGATTTGGACAGGTTGGGTGATTGGGCAGATGCATGGCAGATACAGTATAATGTGGATAAATGTGAGGTTATCCACTTTGGTGGCAAAAACAGGAAGGCAGATTATTATCTGAATGGCATTAGATTGGGAAAAGGGGAAGTGCAATGAGACCTGGGTGTCCTTGTGCACCAGTCACTGAAGGTAAGCATGCAGGTACAGCAGGCCGTTAAGAAGGCAAATGGTATGTTGGCCTTCATAGCGAGAGGATTCGAGTACAGGAGCCAGGAGGTCTTGCTGCAGTTGTACAGGGCCTTGGTGAGACCACATCTTGAGTATTGTGTGCAGTTTTGGTCGCCTTATCTGAGGAAGGATGTTCTTGCCATGGAGGGAGTGCAGCGAAGAATCACCAGACTGATACCTGGGATGGCAGGAATGACGTATGAAGAGAGATTGGGCCGATTAGGCTTATATTCGCTAGAGTTTAGAAGAGGGGATCTCATTGAAACTTATAAAATTCTAACAGGACTAGACAGACTAGATGCAGGAAGGCTGTTCCCAATGGCGGGGAATCCAGAACCAGGGGTCACAGTCTAAGGATAAGGGGTAAGCCATTTAGGACTGAGATGAGGAGGAATTTCTTCACCCAGAGAGTGGTGAACCTGTGGAATTCTCTACCACAGAAGGCAGTTGAGGCCAATTCATTAAATATATTCAAGAAGGAGTTAGATATATTTCTTAAGGCTAAGGGGATCAAGGGATATGGGGAGAAAGCAGGGATAGGGTACTGAATTTGGATGATCAGCCATGATCGCATTGAATGGCGGAGCAGGCTCGAGGGGCCGAATGGCCTACTCCTGCTCCCATCTTCTATGTTTCTATTTTTCTATAAATGGTCTCTGGAACCTTTTTCTTGACCTTTGCACCCATAGGTGGCAAATGTCCAGACAATCAGCCCCAAGGCCCCATGTTCCCTCCTTAAACACTTTTGCAACTCCCCTTCCCTCACCTTCTTAAGATCCTGCTTAAAACCCACCTCTTTGTCACCCTCTTAATATTTTCTTCTGTGAGTCGGTGTCCATTGTTTTGATTATGGCTCTGTGAAGCATCTTGGGATATTAATGGCGTTATATAAATGTAAGTTGTTGTTGTGTCTCTTAAATATGTATTCTATTTGTGTTTTCATTATCCACAATAGTCTCAAATTTAACATTCCTGTAAGAAAACATTTCATTAATATTCAAATTTAGAACATGTGCAGAGAAATACCAGTGGACACTTACTTTGCCACTATTAAAGCATTTTCTACCTCAGACTCATGTACTTTCCTGCTGAAATCAACAGAGGAGTTTCTAAATAGTGATTCATTACAACAACAGGTATAATACATTAATCTATCTAGGAAATCCACAAGAGAAGCTGTCAGTGATTATAATTTGAACACTAATATTACAATAGGTGCCTCTTGATAGCAATCTGAAAATGATGATTGCCTTTGCATTGTAAAACTTACTGAGGGCCAGTTAGCTGAAGATGAGTATGATGGGCAGAATGAGTGAACCCAATGAATTTTTGATTGGCCAGAAACCAAGATTCTGCCTCATTCCTTGATTTTCCAGCTGGAATTACTTTATAAGGGCACTAGGAATATCATGCTATTTCTGGGCACCTATACTTACCTTGGTAGTTGTCCTGATGGCTTTAAACTTTTTGCTCATTTGTTCCCAGGTGCGGTAGTCCTGGGAGACTGCATTCAATCTCTCAGTGATCTCTATCCATGTAGCTTGTCCACAGGATGCAATACACTTCCTGCAGCAACACCTCCAACAAGTCATTACTGAAGACAGGAGTCTTTGGTGCCTCGGTCACCACACACAGAATGCTATCAAATCTGTTGCTCTCTTCAGCTGAACAGTTGCGAACCTCTCCTTAAGCCTAAGTGGCAGCCCTTTAAGAGTGACTGGTTTGCTCAATTTCCGGACTTGCAGCTAACCAGCTTCCAGGCCTGCCTCCCTGTGCAAGTTTTCCATGCATAGAGAGTCTTTTCAGATGAGAGGGAGAGTCTTGCCTTGCACAATTCAAGGAGGCCAACTCGTTTAACTCTTTTACCTGCTAGCACTAGTGAGCGCAGCCCTGCATTTCATGCACTTGCAAAATCAGGATTTTAGAGCAATCAGTTTATAGAATGACACATAAGTTTCACAAGTATAAGGGGTAATTCCATGATCCAACGTTCCCGGCAGGGCATGGCATTACAATGGAACGCATCTTGGGAAATGGGTGGGAAAGAGGGGCACAGCCTCTGATGCCCTGTCCATCGATTTGATCGATGGAAAATTGTGGGCCGCAAGCCCAGGATTTCCCAAGGTGCACTCCATACAGGCACCACTTCCTGTTAGAAGTGCCAGATTGCCAAAATATCCTGTGGTGTGGTAAACAATGACATTTTAAGCATTAAGAAAGGAACTGAATCAATTCCTGATTCTACAAGAGAACGTATGGATCTGAAAATGAAAACACATAAAAAATATTAAGAGTGGGTCCTGAAACTAAACGTGTTTACTGCAGTGAACTGAATAGTCAGAACAGTTTTGTTTCTACATTTTTGAGTTCTGAAAATTACATTGAATTTTATATTGGCTTACAACATGAAAACATACTGAATTAGAACAGGTACAGTGTCAGTACTGATGCTGCAGGACCAATATCAAAGTTACAACAGTAAGGGCTATAACTTGGATAGCCCCAGAAAATGGGTGCGGGGATCGTGATGCGCGATTAACCCGCCTCCACTCAATGGAATGCAGGCAGCACGCAAATTTTGTGCAGCCTGCTAATTGTAATGATAGTGGCGTGCAGCCCAGCACTAAATGCACTGCTGAGTGGCTGCGTGCTCAGCAGGGGTACAAGTTCATGCGAGGCTAGCATCAATTGAAGATAGTCTGCACCTCTTAAAGCCAATCTGCACCTCTTAAAGGGGAGGTGCTTTCTGGCTGCAGCAGGTACTGGAAGTCGTTGTAGAGGGGTTTGTGTGCTGCCTGAATTACATTGAACGGACGCGGGTTAATCGCACATCGCGATTCCCGCACCCATTTTCGGGGGCTATCCAAGTCTTAGCCCTTACTGTTGTAGAGGAGTGTGTGACCTACATGAAGAGTGAAGATGGCAGAGAGAGGGCTCCCAGATTTTTTGTTGCAGTGCTCAAGGCGTTGGTGCATGAGGTGGACAGGAGGAGAGATGTCCTGTATCCACAGGGGGCTAGGAGGCCCTCCAGACAGATGCTGAGAAGGAAATGGGAGCAGATAGCCATCACTGTCAGTGCAAGTAGTGTATCCCTGAGGACCTGGCTGCAGTGCAGGAAGAAGTTTAATGACCTCACACGAGTGGTAAACATCAGTGAATTCATCTTCAAATGCCATATCCCATAAACTGCACCACTAGCCTCATGCACTGCTCAATTTACCACACCCCCATCACTCACCTACCAACAATCTCTATCAATCAAGACACATACCGCAGATTCATATGCTCCATCTCACCCTCACATACACATACCACTGCTGAAAGTCTCATACCCACATCTCACAGCTTGCATACACTGCCAGCTATTCAACCATGACAGCCAAACACAGTGAACCACACTTACTGACACACTTCCCTCACTCATGCAGTACAAGGTAGTGCACAATCATAGGCAACTGCAGCTAACTGTAGGGGAACAGGCGCGCCTCCATATCCTGAGGAGACAGCGCTCACCATAATTGGAGTGGCTGTGACTGAGGCCATGGTCAGTTGCGCCGCTGAAAACATTGAAGATGATGGTATACTCATACCTAATCCTTCTTCTGATATCCCACTGCCCCCTCATCCCACAATCTCTTCTGACTTAAAAGTTACAGATGGTGTAAGCATGCACCTCTTGCTTTCCCCAACACCTCCCCCTCAACACAATCCTATCATTGTGCCTTTCTCATTTCAGAGACCCAAGAAATCCAACCTGGCCAGCCAGTGGTGCAAGAGAAAGAGGAAGAGCAGATTGATGAAGAAGAAACACCGTCACTCGATCTGACAGTTGCAGCCACCACCTCAGATAATGGCTCTGCATTCAGTTTAGAGGGTAGCTTAAAGGTGGGATCTGCACATGGTGAGTCACCAGGTACGAGTGGGCTGCAGCCATGGCAGGGTGAGAGGGTATCTCGGGTACCAGCTCCCTGGAGGGTGAGGTTGCACCTGAGTTCTGCTGCACAGAACTCAGATGAGGACTTCGATTGGGCAGCCTAAAGAAGAACGCTGATTGGTGTGCATAACAAAGTGCTTGGTGCATTGGTGGGCCTGCCAGAAAACCTAAATGCAATGTCAAGGAGCGTGGAAGAGTCCAGAACCAACCTTGCACAGGGCTTTGCGCAGACCGTGGAGCCCATCCTTTCCAGTGTGGAAGCGGTGGGCAGATCCATTAGTGCACTTGATGACCCACCCATCATGCAATTTCTGATGGCCAACGTCTCAGCTTCCATTGCAGCACAAGCAGAAGTCACTCAATGTCTGAGTGCTGCAATGGAAGCTCAGAATGAAGTCATACAGGCTCAGCTTGCTGCTACACAAGCTGCCATTGTGGCTGGGTTTACCAGTGTTGAAAGGGGCTGCAGGGTGTCACAGCAGTCCATCAGTCTGTCCTCCAGCAGGTTACCCTGAAAAGTGTGAGGTGTTGCATTTTGGGAGGACTAACAAGGCAAGGGAATACACAATGAATGGTAGGACCCTAGGAAGGACAGAGGATCAGAGGGACCTTGGTGTGCATGTACATAGATCCCTGAAGGCAGCAGGACAGGTTAAAAAGGCATATGGGACACTTGCCTTCATTAGCCGAGGCATAGAATATAAGAGCAGGGAGGTTATGATGGAGCTGTACAAAATGCTAGTTAGGCCACAGCTGGAATACTGTGTGCAGTTCTGGTCGCCACACTATAGGAAGGATGTGATTGCATTGGAGAGGGTGCAGAGGAGATTCACCAGGATGTTACCTGGGCTGGAGCGCTTCAGCTATGAAGAGAGACTGGACAGGCTGGGATTGTTTTCCTTAGAGCAGAGAAGGCTGAGGGGGGACCTGATTGAGGTGTACAAAATTATGAAGGGCATAGATAGGGTAGATAGAAAGGAACTTTTCCCCTTAGTAGAGGGGTCAATAACCAGGGGGCATAGTTTCAAGGTAAGGGGCAGGAGGTTTAGAGGGGATTTGAGGAAAAACTTTTTCACCCAGAGGGTGGTTGGAATCTGGAACTCACTGCCTGAAAGGGTGGTAGAGGCAGGAACCCTCACAACATTCAAGAAGCATTTAGATGAGCACTTGAAATGCCATAGCATACAAGGCTACGGACCAAGTGCTGGAAAATGGGATTAGAATAGACAGGGCGTGATGGCCGACGCAGACACGATGGGCCGAAGGGCCTCTTTCTGTGCTGTATAACTCTATGACTCTATGACTAGGATTGTTGAGGCCCCGGGGGAGTGGCAGTGGCTCCATGGAGGACAAACCTGCTGTCCTCTCTCAAGATGCCAGCATTTGTCCTCCCAACACTGCCACTCTGCCAGTGTCCTTGCTGTTGCCTGTCGGTTAGCCAGCCCAGACTGCTGTCGCCCATGCTAAGGTGGTGCAGTCGAAGCTGGGCCTACTAGGCCCAGAGCTGCTCAAGTTTGTCCTGCTCGGCCTACTGCAGTCTTGCCCACTGAAAGTCAGCAGCCTTCCACCAACCATGCTGCTGCCACTGGGGTAGCACTGCGCAGGAGCACTAGGACAGGTAAAAGCACATGGAAGGCAGGCACTAAGGGTAATTAGTTGACTTTTGAATGAAATATTGTAATGGTTTGATTCATACAATTGGTTTGGAATGTTTATTTTGGGGTGGCTTTTATTGTAGCATTGTGGCCAAGAGGACGCTGTGATGGCCAGTACCAGAGGGAAAGTAAGATGTGGGACAATTGTTGAATGGGGAATTGGGCACCATTTATTGCCCATCCCTAATTGCCCTTGAGAAGGTGGTGGTGAGCCGCCTTCTTGAACCACTGCAGCCCTTGTGGTGAAGGTACTCCCACAGTGCTGTTAGGGAGGGAGTTCCAGGATTTTGACCCAGTGACGATGAAGGAACGGCGATATATTTCCAAGTCAGGATGGTGTGTGACTTGGAGGGGAACTTGGAGGTGGTGGTGTTCCCATGCGCCTGCTGCCCTTGTCCTTCTAGGTGGTAGAGGTCACGGGTTTGGGAGGTGCTGCTGAAGAAGCCTTGGCGAGTTGCTGCAGTGCATCTTGTAGATGGTACACACTGCAGCCATGGTGCGCCGGTGGTGGAGGGAGTGAATGTTTAAGGTGATGGATGGGGTGCCAATCAAACGGGATGCTTTGTCCTGAATAGTTTCGAGCTTCTTGAGTGTTGGTGGAGCTGCATTCATCCAGGCAAGTGGAGAGTATTCCATCACACTCCTGACTTGTGCCTTGTAGATGGTGGAAAGGCTTTGGGGAGTCAGGAGGTGAGATACTCGCTGCTGAATACCCAGCGTCTGACACGCTCTTGTTGCCACAGTATTTATGTGGCTGGTCCAGTTAAGTTTCTGGTCAATGGTGAACCATAGGATGTTGATGGTGGGTGATTCGGTAATGGTAAGTCCATTGAATGTTAAGGGGCGGTGGTTAGACTCTCACTTGTTGGAGATAGTAATTGCCTGGCACTTGTGTGGCACAAATGTTACCTGCCACTTATCAGCCCAAGCCTGAATGTCATCCAAGTCTTGCTACATGTGAGCATGGACTGCTTCATTATCTGAGGGGTTGCGAATGGAAATGAACACTATGCAACAATCAGCGGACATTCCCACTTCTGACCTTCTGATGGAGGGAAGGTCATTGATGAAGCAGTCTTCTTCCTCCTCCTCTTCCTCCTCCTCCTCCTCAGCTGGTCGCCGTATGCCTGGTGGCAAGGGTTGTGCCCTCATGATAGCGAGGTTGTGGAGCATGCAGCAGACCACGACGAATCTTGAGACATACTCTGGTGAGTACTGCAGGGCTCCTCCAGTGCGGTCCAGGCAGCCGACGCTAATGGTCTACTCTATTAGATTCAATGTTGCAGCATAGCTTTTGTTGTATGCATGCTGCCCACGTGTGGTTGGGTAGTGCAGCAGAGTCATGAGCCAGGTGGTCAGCGGATTGCCCTTGTTACCCTCTGGTTTGTCATGGTGGCTCAAATACTGATGGTACAGTGGACTGCCACAGAATGAAGGCATCATGATTGCTGCCAGGATACCAAACATTGACCAGCAAGATGCGCTGAGTATGGTCGCACACCAGCTGGACATTGAGGGAGTGGAATCCCTTCCTTTTGCGGTACGTCTCCGAATTGAGATGCAGTGCCCGCAAAGCAACGTATGTGCAGTCAATGGCACCCTGCAGCATGGGGAAGCCTGCTATTCTGGTGAAGTCGCATGCTCACTCTGCCTGTTTCTGTCTGGCAAGAGAGAATAAAATGTATTCAGCTCTCCGCGCATACAGAGCCTCACTCACTTCCTCTATACACATAATAAAACCGCTGCTACCGTGTGGAGATTGAAATTGCGAACGAATTGTAAGATGATAATAGACGGATTCAAAATGGAGGAGGTCGGCATATGGTCCTTTGTCTGTAAGGATTCAAAATGGAGGAGGTCAGCATGTGGTCCTTTGTCTGTAAGGATTCAAAATGGAGGAGGTCAGCATGTGGTCCTTTGTCTGTCAGGATTCAAAATGGAGGAGGTCAGCATATGGTCCTTTGTTTGGAAGACCACATGGACAGGAAGGGGAGGCACCGGATGAAGAGGATGTCCCGCCCCCACTCACATCACAGGAACATGTACGTGTCATGCAGAAGGAACTCCAATCAGGGAAGGTTGGGAGTGAAACTGACCTATCAGAGGGAGGCAGCTGAAGATATACGAGGGGAACACATGCAGGAAGGCACTATAAAGGAAAAACACAGAAGCAGGAAAATTAGAAGGACAAAGGGAGCTGTTTGAAATGGCCGGTCGGCTTGTGCAGCCGACCACTGATCACCCGAGGAGGGGTGTATGTATGTATGTATGAAGGTCAGAAATAGAGCATATAAATATATATATATATATTAAACTGTGGAGCATATGAATTGCTGGGGGCATTTCTATGTACGGACTTATTAAACTGTGGGCATATATACATTGCCGAGGGTGCTTCTATGTACGCTTGAATTTTTAAACTGTAGTGTGAATAAAGATCATTTTATTTATAACAAACTTATCTGTCATTGTTACGCTTATTTGTAATTCTCGAGGTCTGAACAGTAGTAGGAGAAAGTCCTACAATGGCGAACTGTGAGTTGTTACAGATCTTGCCTGCTCCAGTCTGGAAGGAGCCGGACATGAAGAGATTCAAGGCCACGGTCACCTTTACAACCACTGGCAATGCCGTCCTCACCCTGGACTGAGGCGGCAGTTCTGCCTGCAGCAGGTGGCAGATTTCAGTGATCACCTCCTTAGTAAAACAGAGATGTTGGATGCACTGTTCGTCGCTGAGGTTGAGGTAAGAGAATTGCCCCCTGAAGACCCTGGGTGGATATGGCCTCCTGCTGAGAGCCCTTCTCCCCCCTCCTCCCTCTTCCAGCAGCTCGTCCTGCTCTGTGTCGCCTCTGCTCATTCTCCCTGTCATGCTGCAGGCCAAGGGGGGATACGAACTACTGCACCCATGTCTGGGAGAACTGGTCTGAGCAGACCAATTGCAGGTCAGTACCAAATCCTTGAGCACGTGCCACACCACTTCTTGTAGACTTTAGGCAACTTTAAAGAACTCCAGAAAGCACCAAACACTTCTACAAACTCAGCAGCAGTTAGAAGAAATCAATCAACAACTAACCTGTAAGTAAATGATGATCCCTTTAAATAGCGCTGGAGGGTCCTCCCTGCTACCGAACGCATGTTCAGTTTGGAAAGGTTAAGAGAGGGCGTTAGCTCAGCGTTGAGGTTGAAAATTATAGCGCTGGCATCAAATCAGCATTACAGGCTGATTGACATCATGATTTGCCTACCCTGCATACTTACAGCGCACGCTCCCAGCGCCGACGCTAACGCCCTCATCAAAATGGCGTCTGGCACAGCCCGGAAAAGAAGCGTGCTTGTGCTGCTCGGATGCCATTTTCAAGCCAATTCAGCACCCGCAACGCCCAAACAACGGGTGCCATGCAATCAAAATTTTAGCCCAAAGTTCCTTACCGATCTCAGGGAAAAGATTGAGTGAAATGTTAAGTGTCGTGCTACAATAGAGCTGAAGCACAAAGGATCAACTGTGGAGCTATATACAATTTATTGGCAACACTGAGGGGAGACTGAGCTGCACAAAACCAAATCATTGGATTAGAGATTTGTTACTATGAAGAGTTTTTCATAATTATATAAAGAGCATGACAACAAGACAAACTGTTACTTAGTCCTCCAGCTTGAGTGGAAGAGCACTATTTGGTCTGGTACTAAATTACACAGGCAAAAGGACATTTCACTGTATTCTACAGCAAGCTGTATAAGGCTTGATCTTTCTCCCCCTATCTCTCTCTTTCATTCCTCTCATGTTTTCAAAGAGTTTTGAGTTTCTTTGAACAGAATAAGAGAGGGAAAAATAAGAGTGAAAATGTGACAATTTGTTGGATTCTAAAATGCAACAACAAATTGCAATTACAAAGCACTCCTTACTTGCAGGAAGATGGCTCAGAGCACTTTACAATAAAGTGAAAAAGGAATAAGCTGGACACCGAGCATGGGAAAATAGGGTTGGGGCAATGGAGAGACTAGGATGGAGAGCTCAAAGCACAGGCAAAGGAGAGGATTATTGAAGGCAAGGTGTTGAGGTGGAGGAAAATGGGCTGCAAATCCCAGAAAGTAGGAGTGTAATGGCTGAAAAACAGAAGCGATGGTTGAAGGGAGAGAGAGAGGAGCAAGCAGAAGTATATCGTTAAAGCTCGGAGAATGGGAGCTGATGGGACTGTGGGACATAGAGCAGAGAGGATGTTGCTGTGGCATTTCAGTTGCAGAATGGAAGACAGTGGTTTTCTTACCGGAACCAATGTTGGGGAAGAAGATAAACTGAGGATCAAGCAGAATACCAAGAGGGCTAAATTCGATAAGGCCTGAAAACGGGCGAGGGGATCAGCTGCATGATCTGCCCGCGCCTGCTGAAAGTAATGCAGGAAGCATGCAAAATTTGTGCTGCCTGCTAATTAACATGATTGAAGCACTGAGACCAGTGCTGAACGTGCTGCTGGTTGGCTCAGCGCTCAGCAGGGGCGCAATTTTATGGGAAGTGTGATCACTTTTTAAAGCTAGCCTGCAGTGTGAAACACAGTCTGCACTTCTTAAAGGGGAGGTGCTTTCTGAAAGAAGTACCTCATTGTTAGTGTACCTAAGGAAAGAGGAGGGTACCAATAGCTCAACAGGGCAGAGAAAGGGCACATCAGTTCTCGGACGCAGCACTGGAGGCCTTGGTGCAGGGGGTCAAAAGGAGGAAACAGGTCCTCTACCCATAGGGGGCCAGGAGGCCCTCCAGACACACTAAGTAGGCATGGGAGCAGATTGCTAAAGCGATCAGTGTCACCAGTCATTCCCCAGGACCTGAATCCAGTGCCGAAAGAAGTTTAATGACCTCACATGAGTGGTCAAGGTCAGTGAATGCATATTAAAATGCCATATCCCACAAACTGCACCATTAGCCTCACACACTGCTCAATGCACCAGATCCCCATCACTCAACTACCAACAATCTGTATCAATCACGACTCAATAGCTCACAATCATAGCTTCACCTCACCCTCAAACACTTACCACTGTTGCAAGCTTCACACCCATATCTGACACCTTGCATACAATGCCAGCTATTCAACCATAACAGGCACATCACCCAAACACATTGCACCACACTCACTGACACACTTCCCTTTCCCTTGCAGGCCAAGGTGGCACATAACCAGCACCAGCAGCAGCTAACAGATTGGTGGAGGGGGTGGGGGGTGGGGCGGGTTGGCAAGCATAGCTGCAGAACCTGACCCAGCTGGAAGAGATGGTGCTGGATATCACTGGAGCGACTGTCACTGAGGCCGTGGTGATCGGCGAGGCTGAAAGCATTGATGATGATGGCATGCTCATACCTAATCCTCCTTCTCACATCCCACTTCCCCCTCACCCCACAATCTTTTGTCAATTACAAGCTGCTGATGGTGTAAGCATACACATCTTGCTTCACCCCCTCCCCTCACCACAACCCGACCCTTGTGCCTTTCACCTTTCAGATACCCAAGAACTCAAACCTGCCCAGCCTGTGTAGGAACAACAAGAGGAGGAGCATGATAGAGAAGAAGAGACACCGTCACTTGATCTGACAGTCCCAGGCACCAGCTCAGAAAATGGCACTGCGCAAATTTTAGATGATAGTATAGAGGCGGGATCTGCACGTGGTGAGTCACCGGGCACGAGTGGGCTGCAGCCAGGCCAGGGGGAAAGAGTAACACAAGTGTCATTTCCCCAGAGGGCGAGTTCGCACACGGGTCCAGCTGCAGCAGTGTTAGATGAGGATATCGATGGGACTGCTTTCAGAAAAGCTTGGTGCATTGGCTGGCCTGCCAGAGAGCCTGTTGTCGCTGACAAGGAGGAGTCCAGCTCCAATCTTGCACAGGGCCTTTGCAGAGCCTGAAGCCCATGATTTCCAGGATGGAAGTGATGGGCAACTCCATTCGAGTACTTGTGGGCCCAACTATGATGGCTGATGTCACAGCTTCCATTGCGGCACAAGCGGAAGCGACCCAACGTTTGAGTGCAGGCATGCAAGCTCAGTCTGCTGGCATCGTGGCCTTGTTTACAAGTGTTGAAAGGTGCTTGCAGGGTGTAGGGGGTGGTGGTTTGTGTCAGCTACACCTCTGACTTCTGAGCGGTTCGAATCGCTCCCACTCCCTTGGTTCTAGACCTTGGACTTATTTGGGGGTTGTGATAAAAAGTGCAGCAGACAACTGGTTTTGATGCAAGAACTTTGATCTTTATTTAAGAGAATAAAACACAACACAAACACTCTTAACACTCTAAAAGTGGGGAACACTTCAGTACAAGCGAGGGAAATAACATTAGAAGAATACTACACCCCTCCCAATCCCACTTTACTAGCTTGGTTGGACTCCAGAGGACCAGGGATGATACTCACCAGAATCCTGGACAGTTAGGTTAGTTCGCGGTTTTGGGGTTCACTCTATGTCGGTTGGTGTCTGCCGTACCCCGTACGTGGTAGAGGACTTCAACTGCCTATCTGGTCAGTCTTCGCGAGTCCGCTGATGCGGTAGGGTGCGTATTGGATCTATCAGGTGAGTACCCACTTTTCTTTAGTTTAGAAGTAGGGCTTAGAGTTTTTTTAAGGGAAAATCTTACCCAGGGGTAAGTCAGGAGTAGATTGTAGAGTGGAAACTTTGTGGTTCTTCGGGTTTTCTTCGAGTTGGTTTTCTTTGGTCGCGGTGGCCCAAATATTGATACTTGGTGTTTGGTTGGTTGTTTCATGAGGGCCTTATTGCCGCGAGGTGTCCAGTGGTCACTGAGGCGGTCGTTCTGGTTTCGTCTCGTGTCAGCCTGCTTTGGTGGATGGTCTGGCCTTCGAGCTGTCGACCTCCTGGCTGGACACGGAACGCTGAACGGTGTTGGTTTTAGAACTGTGTTGCGGAGAATGCCTCCGTCGATGTCTTCTTGTTCTTCCTTCCTCTTCTTCTTTTTCAGGTTGAGAACGGGCCTTCAATTATACCCATTGAAGGTTCCTTATCTGCACGCCAAATCAGGTCTCGGTCTTTGTTAGTTTTGGCGGGCTCGTTAACGGTAACTGGTTTGTTAAGGTGTGAAGTGGTTCCGGGATGGTCCCCATCCTGTTGATTTGCCACTTAATCGGAGTTTGATTGTTCTTATGTTTTGGGTTTTTCTTGGCTGGGCCTATGATTTCTATAGGGTAAGCCGAAGTAATCTGTTTTATGCATGTCTTAATGGGCTCTGTAACTTGGGGTGGAGATTGTTTTCCTCAGGTTTATTGTTAGGATGCTAATGTCTGATAGAGGCCGATTTAAACTCCCAGCGAGATCATGTGATTCCCCAGACAGTTCCCATTAGCTCCAATACCCAAACTGTTTTTACAGAGGTTGAGCCCACCTTCCTTCACAGCCTTTTATTCTCCCTTACAAGCCCAGACATGTTTTAAAAGTACCAAATCTTGGTTTTTGCTCAAAAGTTCTTCGGTTAGGCCCAATGCACTTCACCACCCTGTAATAGCTAGAAAAAGAGTCCAAAGTCTTTTTCCTTAGGGTTTTTCTTAGAGTTAGGGGGATCTGTGAATTTTGAGAATCTTACAAGGGTGACGCAGCAGTCCAGCAATCTGTGCTCCAACAGATTACTAGGATTGCTGAGGTGCCACCCCAGGGAGTGGCAGTGGCTCCGTGGAGCAAGAACCCGCTGTCCTCTCTCAAAATGACATCATTCGTACTCCCACCCCTGCCACTCTGTCAGTGCCCTTGCCGTTGCCTGTCAGCCAGCCAGCCCAGACTGCTGCCGCCAATGCTGAGGTGGTGCAGTCTACAGGCGGGCTTTCTAGGCACAGAGCTGCTCGAGGTCATCCTGCAGTCTTGCCCACTGAAAGTCAGTAGCTTTCCACTAGCAATGCTGCAGCCACTGGGGTAGCACTTCAGAGGAGCACTAGGATAGGCAAAGGCACATGACAAATAGGCACTAAGGGATTGCAAAATGGTGATTATTTGACTTTGTTGTGTAGTTTTGAAATTAATAATTCATAAATTACGTTTGGAATGTTTGTTTTGTGGTGATTTTCATTTCAGCTTTGTGGCCAAGAGGATACTGTGATGGTAAGGTGGGAAGTGTTAAACAACGAGGATTTGGAGTTTCATTCAGGGGAACCAGAGTCTGATGATGCGCTCACGGACAGCCCGTCCGGAACGAGGATTTGCAGGCTGCCTCCTCCTCTTCCACCTCTTCCTCCTCTTTCTCCTCCTCCTCCTGGGGTGGTAGTGGAACCGGTGGTGGCAAGGGCTGCGCCCTCATGGTCACCCACTCAGCAAATACTGGAGGGTTCCTCCCGAGCAACATGTCTTCTTTGCTGCCTGTTCTCCATCTCCATCAGTGCGAGGGGGACTGCACGTTGAGCCCCCATGACTGGGAGCAAGTGGTGTAGTCAGAGGCCTTCCAATATCAGATAACGACTTCACAACATCCAGCAGCACACCTTGCACACTTTAACAACTTTATAAATGTCTTCCAGCAACCCAGGGCTAGAAATTCGGTATCGCCCCTGTTGGGGCGCTAAATTTTAAAAGGTTTGAGAATTAGCGCCAGGTGTTAATCCTTCTGACCTCCCGCTATATTGATTGTTAGCACTCCAAGGAAGAACTGGAACGCTAAATCAAGCGCTAACCACCTAACTTCGGGCACTACACACAGAGAGAGCGGGGCGCTACACACAGAGAGTGGGGCGCTACACACAGAGAGTGGGGCGCTACACACAGAGAGTGGGGCGCTACACACAGAGAGTGGGGCGCTACACACAGAGAGTGGGGCGCTACACACAGAGAGAGCGGGGCGCTACACACAGAGAGAGCGGGGTGCTACACACAGAGAGCGGGGCGCTACACACAGAGAGAGCGGGGCGCTACACACAGAGAGCGGGGCGCTACACACACAGAGAGAGCGGGGCGCTACACACACAGAGAGAGCGGGGCGCTACACACAGAGAGCGGGGCGCTACACACAGAGAGAGCGGGGCGCTACACACAGAGAGCGGGGCGCTACACACAGAGAGCGGGGCACTACACACAGAGAGAGCGGGGCGCTACACACACAGAGAGAGCGGGGCGCTACACACAGAGAGCGGAGCGCTACACACAGAGAGAGCGGGGCGCTACACACAGAGAGCGGAGCGCTACACACAGAGAGCGGGGCGCTACACACAGAGAGAGCGGGGTGCTACACACACAGAGAGCGGGGCGCTACACACAGAGAGAGCGGGGCGCAACACACAGAGAGCAGGGCGCTACACACACAGAGAGAGCGGGGCGCTACACACAGAGAGAGCGGGGTGCTACACACACAGAGAGCGGGGCGCTACACACAGAGAGAGCGGGGCGCAACACACAGAGAGCGGGGCGCTACACACACAGAGAGAGCGGGGCGCAACACACAGAGAGCGGGGCGCTACACACAGAGAGAGCGGGGCGCTACACACAGAGAGAGCGGGGCACTACACACAGAGAGAGCGGGGCGCTCCACACACAGAGAGAGCGGGGCGCTCCACACACAGAGAGCGGGGCGCAACACACAGAGAGCGGGGCGCTACACACACAGAGAGAGCGGGGCGCAACACACAGAGAGAGCGGGGCGCTACACACAGAGAGAGCGGGGCGCTACACACAGAGAGAGCGGGGCACTACACACAGAGAGCGGGGCGCTACACACAGAGAGAGCGGGGCGCTACACACACAGAGAGCGGGGCGCTACACACAGAGAGAGCGGGGCGCTACACACAGAGAGAGCGGGGCGCTACACACAGAGAGAGCGGGGCGCTACACACAGAGAGCGGGGCGCTACACACAGAGAGCGGGGCGCAACACACAGAGAGCGGGGCGCAACACACAGAGAGAGCGGGGCGCTACCCGCAGAGAGCGGGGCGCTACACACACAGAGAGCGGGGCGCTACCCGCAGAGAGCGGGGCGCTACACACAGAGAGCGGGGCGCAACACACAGAGAGCGGGGCGCAACACACAGAGAGAGCGGGGCGCTATACACACAGAGAGCGGGGCGCTACACACACAGAGAGCGGGGCGCTACACACAGAGAGAGCGGGGCGCTACACACAGAGAGCGGGGCGCTACCCGCAGAGAGCGGGGCGCTACACACAGAGAGAGCGGGGCGCTACACACACAGAGAGAGCGGGGCGCTACACACAGAGAGCGGGGCGCTACACACACAGAGAGCGGGGCGCTACACACAGAGAGAGTGGGGCGCTACCCGCAGAGAGCGGGGCGCTACACACAGAGAGAGCGGGGCGCTACACACAGAGAGAGCGGGGCGCTACACACAGAGAGAGCGGGGCGCTACACACAGAGAGAGTGGGGCGCAACACACAGAGAGAGAGCGGGGCGCTGCACACACAGAGAGTGGGGCGCAACACACAGAGAGAGAGCGGGGCGCTGCACACAGAGAGAGCGGGGCGCTGCACACAGAGAGCGGGGCGCTACACACAGAGAGAGCGAGGCGCTACACACAGAGAGAGCGGGGCGCTACACACAGAGAGAGCGGGGTGCTACACACAGAGAGAGCGGGGCGCTACACACAGAGAGAGAGCGGGGTGCTACACACAGAGAGCGGGGCGCTACACACAGAGAGAGCGGGGCGCTACACACAGAGAGAGCGGGGCGCTACACACAGAGAGAGAGCGGGGTGCTACACACAGAGAGAGCGGGGCGCTACACACAGAGAGAGCGGGGCCCTACACACAGAGAGAGCGGGGCGCTACACACAGAGAGGGGGGCGCTACCCGCAGAGAGCGGGGCGCTACACACAGAGAGCGGGGCGCTACACACACAGAGAGAGCGGGGCGCTACACACAGAGAGAGCGGGGCGCTACACACAGAGAGAGCGGGGCGCTACACACAGAGAGAGCGGGGCATTACACACAGAGAGAGCGGGGCGCTACACACAGAGAGCGGGGCGCTACACACAGAGAGCGGGGCGCTACACACAGAGAGCGGGGCGCTACACACAGAGAGAGCGGGGCGCTACACACAGAGAGAGCGGGGCGCTACACACACAGAGAGAGCGGGGCGCTACACACAGAGAGAGCGGGGCGCTACACACAGAGAGAGCGGGGCGCTACACACAGAGAGAGCGGGGCGCTACACACAGAGAGAGCGGGGCGCTACACACAGAGAGAGCGGGGCGCTACACACAGAGAGAGCGGGGCGCTACACACAGAGAGAGCGGGGCGCTACACACAGAGAGAGCGGGGCGCTACACACAGAGAGAGCGGGGCGCTACACACAGAGAGAGCGGGGCGCTACACACAGAGAGCGGGGCGCTACACACAGAGAGCGGGGCGCTACACACAGAGAGAGCGGGGCGCTACACACACAGAGAGAGCGGGGCGCTACACACAGAGAGCGGGGCGCTACACACAGAGAGAGCGGGGCGCTACACACACAGAGAGCGGGGCGCTACACACAGAGAGAGCGGGGCGCTACACACACAGAGAGAGCGGGGCGCAACACACAGAGAGCGGGGCGCTACACACAGAGAGCGGGGCGCTACACACACAGAGAGAGCGGGGCGCAACACACAGAGAGCGGGGCGCTACCCGCAGAGAGGGGGGCGCTACACACAGAGAGAGCGGGGCGCTACACACAGAGAGAGCGGGGCGCTACACACAGAGAGAGCGGGGCGCTACACACAGAGAGCGGGGCGCAACACACAGAGAGCGGGGCGCAACACACAGAGAGCGGGGCGCTACACACAGAGAGAGCGGGGCGCTACACACAGAGAGCGGGGCGCAACACACAGAGAGCGGGGCGCTACACACAGAGAGAGCGGGGCGCTACACACAGAGAGAGCGGGGCGCTACACACACAGAGAGAGCGGGGCACTACACACAGAGAGAGAGCGGGGCGCTACACACACAGAGAGAGCGGGGCGCTACACACACAGAGAGAGCGGGGTGCTACACACACAGAGAGAGCGGGGCGCTACACACAGAGAGCGGGGCGCAACACACAGAGAGCGGGGCGCTACACACAGAGAGAGCGAGGCGCTACACACACAGAGGGAGCGGGGCGCTACACACACAGAGGGAGCGGGGCGCTACACACAGAGAGCAGGGCGCAACACACAGAGAGCGGGGCGCTACACACAGAGAGAGCGGGGCGCTACACACACAGAGAGCGGGGCGCTACACACAGAGAGAGCCGGGCACTACACACACAGAGAGAGCGGGGCGCTACACACAGAGAGAGAGCGGGGCGCTACACACAGAGAGCGGGGCGCTACACACAGAGAGCGGGGCGCTACACACAGAGCGATAACCAATTTCAGGTGCACTAAAATCGGGACTCATCATTCATATTGGCTCCTTCCAGTTCTTAAAGGGGAGGTTCAATCATTCTACACAACCTCATTCTCAACATTCCTTGCTCTGAAGGCGACCTCGAAGCAACTCAACAGCTACACCTCTTATCCTCATGGCTGATCCCAGTCCCAGGGAGAGAGCTCGCCATTTCAGCGGCTAAGCATTGGAGGCATTGGTCGTGGCAGTCGAAAGAAGGAGGGCAGTGCTGTTCCCGGCCACTGGCAGGAGGCCATTGCCCCAGGTCTTCAGGGCAATATGGAGGTAAGTGGCCCAGGACATCTCGGCAAGCAGTGTGGTCCTCAGGACCCTCACACAGTGCGGTAAAAAAATTCAACGACCTCACTCGGGTGGTCAGGGTGCATACATGCTTCAACAAGTCCTGCATACCACCATCTGAACCTCAGTCTGTACACACTGCACAAACCACCACACCCCCACCACTCACCCATCAAGCATCTCCACCTACTAAAACTCACATACACATCTCACGCCTTGCCTACAATCACAGCTATTCAACTATGGCAGGCACATCTCCCAAACACATAGCTGCACACTCACTCACACACTTTCCTTTCTCTTGCAGGCCAAGCTGGGCCACAATAGGAGGGAGCAGGAACGAGCAGGCGGGGGTGAAGCCAACATTCAACAGCTTACAGACCTGGAGGAGCGAGTGCTGAGAGTCCACCCTTCGCCCGGCACCTTCCCGTGCAAGCGCAGGAGATGCAACACATGCCCTTTTACATCCTCCCTTCCCACTGTCCAGGGCCCCAAACACTCCTTCCAGGTGAAACAGTGATTTACTTGTACTTCTTGCAATTTAGTATACTGTATTCGCTGCTCACGATGCAGTCTCCTCTACATTGGGGAGACCAAACGCAGATTGGGTGACGGCTTTGCGGAACACCTCCGTTCAGTCCGTAAGGGTGACCCTGAGCTTCCGGTCGCCTGTCACTTTAATTGTCCGCTCCACTCCCACTCTGACCTCTCCATCCTCGGCCTCTTACACTGTTCCAATGAAGCTCAACGTAAGCTCGAGGAACAGCACCTCGTCTTTTGATTAGGCACTTTACAGCCTTCTGGACTCAACATCGAGTTCAACAATTTCAGACCTTAACCTCTGCTCCTATCTTTTATTCATTTTTTTTCTCTCTCTCACATGGCAGCTGTCGATTATTCTGCCATTGCCATTTACACTTCATCTAGAGTCATCTTTTGTTTCTTAACTTGTTCCATTACCATTTCCTTTTGCCTTGCACCATCATCCCTTTTGTCTCTTAATTTCTCCTGCCTTCCATCCTATCACAGATTTTCCCTTTTGTTCTTTCCTCCTCTCCCCCCTCTCCCTGCCCGTACACTTGCTTAAAAACCTGTTCCATCTCCAACTTTTTCCAATTCTGACGAAGGGTCATCAACCTGAAACGTTAACTCTGTTTCTCTCTCCACAGATGCTGCCTGACCTGCTGAGTATTTCCAGCATTTTCTGTTTTTATTTCAGATTTCCAGCATCTGCAGTATTTTGCTTTTGTTCAAACCTGCTGATAGAGACTGAAGGGAATGGCCTCAGTTTCACTGACATTCATTGGCAACTATGTAATGCCTACATTTAGGAACAGAATCAGGAGAGAGCAGTGCCCTGAGACTTATGTCTGAGATCCAGGACCAAAATGTTGGATGAATTTGTAGCAAAAAGGGGAATTTGCCACTGGGCCTGACATTCTTCCCACTCAGCACCAATATAAACCAGTGCCATAATGATTAGGCTGTTGCTATCTGGACAAGCAGTAAGAAGCTTGCCAATTCTATCATGCTGGTACGCACCATGATATTCGCCTGTGAATCTTCAGCAGTGTTGTCAAACACACTTGAGAGTTCTTAAACTTTTGCTTCTGTTCATCTGCACCTAAGTTCTCAAATTTAGGTTGATGTGGTGTGTCGCTGCAGAGAGAGAGAGTGCATCTCATATCTGAGAAATGAAAACTCTACTTAGGTGGATTTATCAGTGATATGGTTTGGAGACTCTGAAGTATAGTGATGGGTCTCTGCACCCGGCTGACTGTCTGGAAAAGCTTTAGCTTGGATGGTTTCTCTATAGACTTTACTTTTCTTTCTATGGATCATCTAGAAGTTTGTGTTCAGTTTGCATCTATTTATTTCTACCTACATTTAAAGTATAAGTGTGGGACCTCCCCATCACCCCATGAATTTTTGGGACACTTTGTCCTATTATCAATCCTAATGACGTCAGAAATGAGAAGGTAACCCTACAGTATCTACCAAGGTCTGTGACATCTGTCAGGTCCTATTTCAAGCTTTAATTGGTACATTGACTTATTAGGGATCTCTTTGTTTTCCTGTACATCTGGGTCCTTTTGGATTTCGTGGTCGTTCACTAAAAATGTTCAACTATGACAGAAATGGATACGCAAAATGCCAGAAACACATGACTGAGACTTTTGTACATTTGCTTGTTTTATGCGTGTCAGTATCTGCATCTGCGTTAGCTACAATTTAGAATTATGCTGAGATGACAAGGTAGAATTTCTTCAACCTATTATGGTGCATAATCCAATCTTTTCTGCTAATAATGGATAAAATTTGACATGCTAAAGTCTATGTATGGCCATAATAGTGATTCAAAGACATAGTAAAATCATTAGTTATGACTACTGTGTCACATGAAACACAAATATAAAAACACCTTTGCCGTGAGAATAAAAAAATGCTGGAAATATGGAATATGTCCTCACGATCTGTAAAGATAAGAGATACATATTATGTCGTTGCGAACCCTTTGTCAGAAGCCTTTTGCAGTTATTTTTTGCTGTATGTCTGGCAGATTTAATTTGTTTTTCACAAGAACATACTTTCTATGATCTCTTCCTCAGATTCTCAACATGTGTTGATGCAAGGTGAGGAGAATTAGACATTAGAATCAAGATACTATTTTCCACTCTTGCATCTCTTCCACATAGGATAAAAAAAGGGTTGTAAACCTATGGATGTATAAACGCTGGTTCAATAACCCATAACTAATGCTGGTAAATATGTATCCTTGTCTTTCCAACCAGTGAACTCTGTGATGTTCAACCATTGTATCAAATTGTAAGTAATAGTCATAGTTCTTTTTGTCTTTACAGTTTTTAGAGCTGGTATATTTCCCTTGTGATTCAAGATTCAAAACTCCACACTGGCGTAAATGACCAGTGCACCAGTATCTTCCTGTAAATTCATTAACCAGAACTATCCATAGTTTCAGCTTCTTTATTAGGTGTAACAAAAGCTTCAGGCCATTTGGTAAAGTAATCACGGCAGACCAGAATGAAATGATTTCCTTTCTTAGATAAAGGCAATGGGCCCACAATGCCCCCAGCTATAATTTCAAAAGGTTTTGTTGTCTGAACTAGAACTAATGGTGTTTCCTCATGCTGACATGGAGATTTCTTACAAGCACAGTCATCATTGCATTTCTCTCACTGTACTTTTTACCTTATACATTCTTGGGAGCAAAACCTCTCGATTTTGTGTAATGCTTTAGCAACACTGCTGCAGCGCGAGGGGGACTGCAAGTAGAGCCCCCATGACTGGGAACAAGTGGTGCAGTCAGAGGCCTTCCAGTAGCAGCCAACATCTTCCCAAAGTCCAGCAGTACTCCCTGCACACTTTAACAACGTTTATAAATGTCTTCCAGCAAGCCAGTATTGGTATAAACTCTGTAAGAGCCAGTATATGAGAAATAATCAAGTTACCTGGTAGTTGGATGTATTCCTTTAAATAGTGCTGGTGGGGGACACCCTCGTGCAGCTGAACGCACGATCAATTGTGCGTGTTTAGGAGAGGGCATTGAATGGAGCGGCGATGTCAAAAATGGCTGACGTCACGATCTGCCTACTCTGCATACTGCTGGCCGGCATTTCCTGCCCACGCTATCGCCCTCACCAAGATGGCGACTAGTGCGGGCTGCGCCGGAAGTGGCGAAGCTGCTGCCTTTTTTTTTCAACCAGCCTTAACTGTCGCCACTAAGGTGCCGAATTTCGCGGCCAACATAATACAGAAAAGCATCTTGGCTTTTCATTGCCAGCTTTAATGTGATATGTTCTTCTCCTCCAGTAGCTTTGTATTTATTAAAAGCTGCAGTGTCAAAGATGATCGCAGAGCTGGAGGACATTCAGGATCTGAACAGTTACACATATTGATGATTAAGTGTTCCCTACACTCTCTTTTCTTCAAGGATCAATAGAGTTTCCCTGCAAGTTTAATGGATAGTGTTGAGCTTTCGAATCCTAAAAAAAAACATAATGGACTTCTCAGAATTCATTGATTGCTCAATCAATTGGATTTTGATCTTGAGGTCCCGCTAAATAAATAACATGTCTAAAACTAGACAAGGCATTCCCGTAGTTTGCATTACCTTCTCTCTCTCTCTCTCTGTTTAACTTGAAGAAAGAGTTTATTGTCCTACTGAGTATCATGCATGTTGCGTGGCAATCCAAACTCAACTATTTTATTGAAACCCAAATAGCACTAAGGATGGATGAGTTAAGGTCAAAATGCCTTGAAAAATGTTCAGAAGGCAGAAAAAAAAACAGAAACCCAATTGTATACATATATTTATGACATTGCACTTGGAAGTCTACACAAGACTGTTTCATTCAAGAGTCTCGAAGAATGGGTATTTTAATCTCTTGTGCACTGATTCCATCTGTATTGGTTCCTAAGTATCGTACTTGCTGGTCAGAATTTTCCTCTTCTGTGAATGTTGATTCGTGATTCTCCAGCAATTACAGTAAATGAGCAGAAATCACGGGCTGACAAGTGGAGAAGTGGAAAACCCAGGTGCAATGCTTTGCTGCTTCTGTAGATTACCTTGAAAATTACCACACGGACTGTAGCGGTTCAAGAAGGCGGCTCACCACCACCTTCTCAAGGGCAATTAGCAATGGGCAATAAATGCTGGCCTTGCGAGCGATGCCCACATCCCATGAATGAATAAAAAATAAATTTGACAATTCGCTTTAGCCTATACACATTGGTCTGCTGATGAGATATTGACCACCTTTCCAGAAAACAGGAGAATGTGCTGGGGATCCCACATGATCCCCAATGTAATTTGCATTGGTTAAGAGGTGATTGATAGTACTTACCTATTCATGACATACATAAGGGCCCAGATTTTGATCATAGAAGACAGTGGTAGATTTTGTGCGATAGTGTAAAATGGGCGAGAATGAATCAGCAGCCTGCTTTACATCTCTCCCGATCTTTATTTCTATTCTTCACATGATTGGATGATCTGCAATGGAGTAACTGTAAGGTTGTTTGAGGGCTTGGCAGTAAATGTGTAGCAAGTTGACCAGCAATGTTATGCAGCATGCATCTATCGGCAACTAATTAATACATGTACCACTGTCTAGCCTTAACTTAATAGCTTCCAAAAGAATAATTGCTTCTGCTCCTAGGTTCTGTGGATTGTGTACGCAGGCTTGATCCTAACCCCCACCTTCTGCTGCACTGCTGTCTTCTGGGGAGTATATTCTGGAATGCCAAATGGGGCTACCCTCCTCATACCCTCCTCATACCCTCCTCGTACCCTCCTCGTACCCTCCTCGTACCCTCTTAGGCAGCAACATCACCAATTTACCAGCCATCAAACAGGGGGTTCAAGTGCTGTGCCTTGCCATCACTTAACCAATTTATGCCTCCACAATTGTTTTGCCATCCATTGTTTTGGCAGCCACTTCTTTTGCCCACATACGCTTTGGACAGGCAGCCAATAATACTGAACCTCACACATCTTCAGAAAAACATTTAAAAAAACTGAGCTCCACACGGCCTTTAAAAAAGCCAGCTAACAGATCTTGAGACCTACATAGCCTTTTAGAAAGATAACTAAATTTGTTTTGATGCCACTTACCCTTAAGAAGCCACATCCCTTTAATTCCCAGCAAGAAAGAAAGAATTTGCATTTATATTTCACAATCTCAGGATGTCCCAAAGTACTTCACAGCCAATTAAGTACTTTTTGAAGTGTAGTCACTGTTGTAATATAACAGTTCTCTAAGAGCTGCTGTTAGCCTTTCTCTTACTACTGTTCAGACTTCAAGAATTACGAATAAGCGTAACAATGACAGATAAGTATGTGATCAATAAAATTGGTCTTTATTCACACTACAGTTCAAAATTCGAGTGTCCATCGCAATCAATATGTACCCAATTTACCCGTACATAAAAGTACTCCCCAGCAACTTATACGCTACCTCCTGGTGATTTATATCCTAAGTCAACCGTACATAAAAGTACGCTTTAACAATATCTAAGCTCTATGTCCGACTTTTATACATACTCCTTTATCTCTGGGTGATCGGTCCAGAAAAGTCGTAAGCCGCAAACATAGACTGGTCAGCTTTCTTTGTTTGTCTATTCTTCTGTTCTTCTTTCTGAATTTCCCACCTCTGGGTCACTTCTGTTATAGGGCCTTTCTGCTGGCCCCACTCGTATATCACCATCTGCCTCCCTCTGATAGGTCAGTTTCACTCCAAACCTTCCCTGATTGGAGTTCCTTCCACATGACACGTTCATGTTCCTGTGAGGTGTGTGGGGGCGAGACTTCCTCATCGCTCAGTATCTCCTTCCTGTCCACGTGGCCTCACAAAGGACCAAATGCTGACCACCAGGCAAAGGACCCCCCTGCTGACTTCGGTCATGTTGTGTCTTCACAAAAAAAGGAACATACTGACTTCCTAGTATTCCATAACCATTCCATAATTCGTTCTGAACTTCGATCTCCACACAATAGCAGCGGTTTTATTATGGTTTTTAGAATCTTACACTTAAAACAGTTTTACATAAAACTTATCGTCAGATAAGTGCTGCTTTGCTCAACTATGCAGATATTTTGGTGGTCATGAACATAACTAAAATTTATTGATAACCTTACAGAATGAACATTACAGAAGTGTATAAATCTACAATTTTGTAAAATTAGGAATCAGAACCTTCCATACAATAAAATCTTTTTCTCTAAAAGATTCTTCTGTAAGACGCTCACACAGGTCTCTCAGGGAATTTAGGGGGCTCTTTTCACCAAATACTTTAGGTGCTAAAGAGCCTCCGAGGTGGCCAAGATGGGGTCTTAAGCTCCAATGGCGGTTTAGCCCACGTTTAGCGCAAGACGCCATCTTGGTAAAGGAGTTGAAGCGTGCGCTAGGAATGAGCGGCTGGAGGATCATTAAGTGGATGATTGACAATTAAATTGTCTGCTAGCATTCATTAAAGAGGCTGCACGCCATTTTGGTGGGTAACAATTTATTTAACGACCTCTCCTAACAGCGACCAGCTGAACAGGAGTAAACAAGTCGTTGCTGAGGATTTTGAGCACTACTTAAAGCCATGCTCAGCTTTCACTGTTCACTTGTTGATTGAGATCGACTGACTGCACTGCGTTTGAAGAGGACTTTTGAGACACATCGGGAGACTTTCTGGGGCACTTTGTCAAGACTTCACCAACACTATCAACATTTTTCCCGGATATTCTCTCAAGGCTTCACCCAAAAAGAATGAGTGTTGTGCTACTCTACCTTATTGGGCACGTTATAGGAGCCACCAGGAGAAAGGAAGTGTCATGGGCATCTTGCTCGTGGTCCCTCTTGCTCTGCATGAGGAATTGGAGGAGGAGATGAGGTCAGACAGAGCAGCACCAGCTGCTGCAGGAGAGAGAGACAGGAGGGCGAGGAGGGCTCTTAGCAGGAGGCCCTATCCTCCCAGGGTCTTCAGAGAGCACTACTCCTACATTCACATGACCCAAGACCAGTGCATGAGGCAGCTGCGCTTTACCATATAGGTCATCATGGAGATCTGTGGCCTCGTGGAACAAAGACTCAGATGTTGTAGCACAGTCAGGACTGCATTGCCTGTGGCAATCAAGCTCACAGTAGCGCTTAATTTTTATGCGACTGAAACCTTCCAGGCTGCCATAGGTGATATAAATCACATATCACAATCCTCTGCATAAGGGAGGTCGCTGAGTCTCTATATGCTCTGAGGAATGACTATATATCATTCCCTATTGTCAGAGAAGACCAGAGGCAGAGAGCGCTAGGATTCGACAGGATTCCCCATGATCCAGGGAGCCATTGACTGTACACATGTGGCCATGCGAGCCCCTCTTTTAAACTCAGAGGTGTTCAGGAACAGGAAGGGATTCCATTCCCTCAATGTACAGCTTGTCTGCGACCACCGGCAGCACATCATGCAGGTGAATGCCTGCTATCCAGGGAGCTGCCACAATGCGTTCATAATGAGATAGTCATCCATCCCAGATCTTTGAGCCCCAACACAATGTTCATGGCTGGCTACTAGGTGACCAGGTATACCCTCTTATGCCATGGCTCATGACTCCCCTGAGAAACCTCCAGACACCAGCTGAACACTCATACAGTGAGAGCCACTCAGCCACCAGAAATATCATTAAGCAGACCATTGGGGTCCTGAAACAGAGGTTTGGATGTCTTGACTGGTCAGGAGGTGTCCTGCAGTACTCAGCCAAGAAGATGTCCAATTTCATGGTGATTTGCTGCGTGCTCCACAATCTGGCAATTATAAGAGACCAGTCGTTACTACCAGCAATTGTGCCAAAGGTTCAAGCTGAGGAACTGCAAGGGGAGAAGGAGGAGGAGGAGGAAGAGGAGGAGGAGGGGTAGAGGAGGGGTACCAGGGGGAGCACCAGAGGCTTCCAGGTAGATGGCCTGCACCTGGGAGGGTCACTTGCTGGCATCTAATTGAAGAGCGCTTTTGAGAGACGTCCTCCACCATCAGTCTCCAGAGCACTGTTGCCACATGATGTACTTTCCACGACTTACGATGCATCGGGCAGTCCATCATCACAATAAAAAGACCACCAATTCCACCACTACCCAATTACCATCATCACTCTTTATCTACATGAAAAACAAACAAGGGAAACATTACACAACCAACAGCATTTACAACTATTAAACTATTCACTCTGGTGCTTAGCGTTAGTGGCTATAAGTGCTCTTTCTGGTGCTTCTACGAAGTGCAACCACAGTGGCAGCAGCAGGCGAGGTGGATGGCTGCTGAGAATCTGAAGAGGGCAGTTCAGGTGTCCTCCTGGGGGGCCCTCGAGAGGCTGTGGGCCATGATGGCCCCGCCTCAGTCTGCAACATCTCAGCATAAGCTTCAGCAGTCTGGGTTGCCTGGCTGACAGGCAACGGCAAGGGCAACGGTGGAGTGGCGGGGGAGGGAGCAGCAATGCTGGCATCCGGAGAGAGGCCAATCGGTTCCTGCTCCATGATTCCCATGCTACTACCTCGGGGCCTCTGTTCAGCCCACCCAATGATCTGGTGGAGGACAGATCTATGGGCATCGGAGACACTCTGCAAGCCCCTTTCAACCGAGGAGCCCAGAGCCACCATGACAGCAGCCTGAGGTTCCACTGCAGCAGTTTGCTGTTCCATGCAAGCTGCAATGACTGCAGTGGAAGCTGCGTCCTCAGTCATCCGACACTGCATGACGTTGGGCTCCACATGATGTTGCTGGCTTGAATTGGCCGGCCTCTCCACACTGGAGAGGATGAGTTCTAGGCTCTGCATCAAGCCACGGACCAAGGTGGAGGCAGACTCCTCCATCCCCCTAGCCATGACCCGTAGGCTTTCAGGCAGGCACTCCATTGCACCAAGCATTTGGTTTGTCGCACCCATCAGCCTTCTCCTGAAGCTTGGCCCTGCGAGGTCCTCATCTGACTCCTTTACAGCAGAACTAGTATCCGACCTTGCCCCTCAGAAAGGTGGCACCTGGGGGTGTCCCTTCCACCTTGTATGGCTGCTGCTCGCTAGTGCCCTGTGCGTCCCACTGTGAGGATCCCTCTTCTAAGCTAGCCTCTAAGTTACGTCAGTCTCTGAGCTAGTGCTTGCAACAGTAGTAGCCTTTGATGTAGTGTAATCTTTGTTGCTCTCCTCCTCCTCCTCCTCTTCCCCCAGGGGGCAAAGTGGCTGTTGCTCATCTTGAACTTGCTCCAGGTACAGACTTGGTTGACCTCCCCTGGTCAGGTCCTGCTCCAATGTATTATTTACTATTTTTCCTGGAAGAGAAAGAGTGATGTTTGTGAATGAGTGCATTGACAGGCGTATTTGTATGTGTGTGATGCCTCACATGGTTGAAGAGCGGCAAGATGTGTCTGAGGTGTGTGTCGTGACTGTGAAGGATGCAATAGTGTGGGGCATGTGAATGTCAGTGTATAGTTATATGGTGGATGAAGTGTGTTGAGGTTGTGATGCTGTTGGTGGTGCAGTTATTGAGAAGTGTGTTTGTGAGATGGGATCTTACCTTGACCACTCAAGTCAAGTTGTTAAATTTCTTACTATTTGTAAGGTGGTAGGCATTACTGCCTCATTTTACTTTGATTACTGCTCCAAAATGGGTGGACCTCGGCCTAGCAAGTCCCATCTTCCCATCCTTCCTTAGTGCTACTTGTATTACAGGCTTTAGTTGCCACTTTGAATGCATGTGCAGTACAGAAAAAGTTATGAATGTGTGAAAAAGCCACACGAGGGTTTCTAGAAATCTTTTCAAAACTATTAATGCACAGCTGCAAAATACTGCTACTGAAAATAAAGTCGACAAAAAGTCACGAGCATTGCATTAGAATTTTCCAATAAGCCGCCTGCTGTGTGAGGAAATTTGGCCATCAATGTTCTCAGTATTAACATTTTCAGGAGAAATAAAGTAGGAAAAAAGAAAATGTAATTATGGACACAACTGTAGCGGTAGAAGGGAACATTGTTATTGATGATGGTGCTCAGAGTCTAGTTAGAGTTAAGAAATAATAAGAAATCGGTTACCATACTGGGAGTAAATTAAGAAACAATTGAATAGTAGGAAAGAAAATGGAGGATGAGATTTATTGGCAACTTAGAGAGGTTTACAGTGGTAATACAGTTGTAATAATGAGATATTTTTACCATCCTAAGCTGCATTGACATAAGGCAAAAGTACATGGTCAAAATAGAATGCATCCAGGACTGTTTCCTTAATGGAGTCTAAATTCAGCATTGTTGTGCCCATGTTCCAGGCGTGAAATGGGCACAACATTGACCAATTTAGCAGGGCAGAGGCCTGCGCCCGATCTGCGTGGGTGTTCGGGCGACTGCTAAATTCTGCTTATTATGAACCTTACAATAAGAATATGAATCTATGATTGTGGGCAACACATAAATTATTCTATCACTTGCCAGATTCTGCAGCAGCCGCAAAGAAGAGGAAAGTGTCGTTGTCACACTTCAGTTGAAATATCTCTGCAATGACTTTTTCTGGGCATGTCAGCAATTTTCTTGCTGGTCTTTTGTAACCAGATAGTGTAGTTCTGATCTTTCTGTTGTGTTCCAATTTACACCTTACAGAACATTTAATGTCATTGATTCTCTGACAGTCAAAGGCATTTCTGTAGACTTTAGAATAATGATTTACTCTTCTTGTGTCGTTGGTTGTTGTGGTGTGGATAGAATGGCTTTGCTGCCTGTATGCACTCTCTTTTTCCATATTTGATAATAAGTGCAGAAAGCTCCATTTTGGGGAAACGAGACATCGGGTCAGGTTTTGCTGGATGGGGATCTCACAGCGGCCCCATTAGTCAGACTTACAATTGCACGTTTAGGTTTTAACATTTTTTGGCCACAAAGTTGTTGGAAGTGCGAGCAGATAAGAGCACAGCGAGGGCAACAGGACATCTGGGACCTGAGTGTACAACGGGACAAACAATGCATCTTCTTAAGCAATGAGATTAAAGGATTGAGAAATAAACTGAGAAGGGGGGTGAATTAGATGGGTGAACTGAATGTCAAATTAGGCACAGAAAGAGAAATAAATTTTAACCTCAAAAAACGGGTGGGTTGGGCTCAGGTGGAAGGTTAAAGTGTTAAAAATCTGAATCCCAACCCCAACCCACCCACTTTCGGTTTTAACAGAGGCGGGACGAGGGGGGCGGATGGCCAACCCGCTCCCAGGAGGCGTGTTGGCACTTTAAATATTATTATGAGGCTCCGTGCCCCATTTTGAAGTTCTTTTTTAAATTTAACTCTGAATGGCTGGGTTTACCGGGCCTCAGGGAACCCACCAGCTAAAGAAAAGGAAGAAAGACTTGCATTTAAAGCAAGGCATGGACTGCGGGATCCAGGAGGTAAGTGCCTTTCTTCTTACCTGATGGATCCAGCGTTTCTGCTTTGCCAAGCTCCTGCAATCGGACATCCCCCCAACCCTTCCGATCTCCCCCCGACCTCCCCGCCAGGCCTCCGCCCACCACCGCCATGAGGTCTCTAAACTCCAATTCCCCCGTTCGGCCTTACGAGCCCTTTCCACCTCCCAGCCTCCGATCACCCCTCCGGCCTCCTGACTCCCGGCTCCCAGCTCCCGAATCCCCCTCTGGCCTCCGATCCACAGCCCCCGATCCCCTCCCCCACCAGCCTTCCGACAGCTGGCCCCCGACCCCCCCTCCAGCCTCTGATCCTCCCTCCGGCCTCTGAACCCTGGTCCCCGACCCCCCCTCCAGCCTTCCGACCCCCAACCCCTGACCATCCCTCTGGCTTCCGATCCCTGATCCCCGATCCCTCCTGCAACCTCCAGCCTTCTGATTCAACAATCTCCAGCCTTCCGACCCCCTTCAATGATCTCCAGCCTTCCGACCCCCTCTGACAATCTCCAGCCTTCCGACCCCCTTCAACAATATTCAGCCTTCCGACCCCCTTCAACAATCTCCAGCCTTCCGACCCCCTTCAACGATCTCCAGCCTTCCGACCCCCTCTGACAATCTCCAGCCTTCCGACCCCCTCTGACAATATCCAGCCTTCCGACCCCCTCTGACAATCTCCAGCCTTCCAACCCCCTCCGACAATCTCCAGCCTTCCAACCCCCTCCGACAATCTCCAGCCTTCCAACCCCCTCCGACAATCTCCAGCCTTCCGACCCCCTCCCCCCCTCCCTCCTCTCTGCAGCCTGGAGCCGCAGGCCTACCCTCCTGACAGCCAGCCAGCCTTTCCATCTGGCTGGCTGCGGGCGGGAAACAGAGAAGCAAAATGTCAATCAGGCCCTGCCATAAAATTCAGCAGGGCCTGTGGGAAACCACTTCTCCCGGGTTTTCTGAAAGCAATCTGGTGGAAAGCAGGTGGGGGGGCATTAAAATGGAGCGGGGAATGTGCTTACTTTTTTCCAGCTCCCATCAGCCTGACTCCAATTTTAAATTGCAGGTGGCAAGGACACCCGCCCCAAGCCAGCGGGGGCCTCTTTAAATACGCAAGTCGAAGTCCGATGATGTCATCTGACATTTTAACCTGGGGCCTGAGTGAGAAAGCAGTGCTGGCTTCCCTGCTACATCAAAGCTGCTGGGAATGGCAGCCGGGGCAAGAAGAGGCCGGGCACACTAAGTTTAAAAAAACGCTTTTTAGTTTCCCTGTGGACCAGGAGTAGCTTCCCCCGCAACCCTTGACATGGTTTCCCCTCGCTGAGACTTTGAAGGATTTATCTTTTGCCAGGGACCATTCCTGCAGGACCCCTAAAGAGGCTGTTCTGTAGATTTACCACTCACTCACTGAAATAATGGTCCCGATTTTAACCTCCTCCCCCACACCCCCCAACGAGCAGGAAAGAGTTGGACAAGGGGTTAAAAGCCTGAAAATTGATATCCCACCTCCAAGCCACTGAATTTTCGGACGCTGCAATATGTACGACAGGCCTTGGACGAGGCTTCCGCTAGAGGCAGACGGGGGCCTACTTAAGATTCAAAAGTTGCGGACCAATGATTTAATTGCCGCGGTGACATCATTTTAAGGTCCACGCAGGGGGCGTCCTGTTACCTGGCAACAGAAACACGGTGGGAGGAGCCAACTGGCCAGAAGGGGCCCAGGTAAGTTTTAAAACTTTGCCTGTCTTTGAATTCCTTGTGGACCAGCAGGAGCAGGACTGCCCCCCACCCAGGCTCCTCAAGGAGTCCTTGGGCCTCCCCAGCCCCGGCCTCTGCACAATCTTCGGGGAATCCCCAGCCCCGGCATTCCCTCGATCGCTCATCAAGAGGAAACTCCAGCCTACCGTCCCACCACAAAGCCAGAGAGTTCCCTCCACTCACTGACTGTTCGGGAAAGTTCCCATGGGTCCCCGGCCTGTTGCCATCAGATTCACACTCCCACCCATCGGCCAGTTCGTCAATCTAGCCATAAAATAAAAACAGAAAATTCTGGAGACACTCAGCAGGTCAGGCAGCATCTGTGACGAGAGAAACAGAGTTAACGTTTCAGGTCGATGACCTTTCGTCAGAACTGGAAAAAAGCAGGAAATGGAACAGATTTTTAAGCAACTGCTTAAAACTTAGGCAGTTGCTTAAAAATCTGTTCCATTTCCTGCTTTTTTCCAATTCTGACAAAAGGTCATTGACCTGAAACATTAACTCTGTTTCTCTCTTCACAGATGCTGCCTGACCTGCTGAGTGTCTCCAGCATTTTCTGTTTTTATTTCAGATTTCCAGCATCTGCGGTATTTTCTTTTTGTATTAGTCAATCTAGCCGGTTGTCGGGTGGGATCCTGGAAATATTGGTTGTCGGGCAGGGCCTCTTCACCCCCAACCTTACCAGGTTGGTCACCCACCACCAGGCTCCTGCGCACACTTCATGCCCCACCCCCACCCCTGTAAAAATCGAGGCCAATGTTTCTACAAATTATTTTTGAATTTATCCCTTTTAAAAATTTTTAAACATTTAGAACTCAAATGCTTCAAGTGTAAGCATAAATATACTGATGTTATGCACTGTACTGTTAAGTTAAACCAAATCACCTTCTGAGCAGCTGTGAGATGAAGTTGTTGAGTATCAACTGTGATATTCAGACTCCCAGCAGATTATAAATTAAAGTGTAAGATCATCAACCTAATATCACAAGGTTAAGCTTCATCTAAGAATGTGAACAAGATTATTTGTTGAAGCTTTCATGATGTGTTTATTCAGTCTAGCCAAACTCTGTTGAGACAAGTATTGTACCAGTAGCATTGATTTTTTATCTTGCTGGAGTCGCCTTACATTTCCTTTTTCCATACACAGATGAATTTTGAAAGTAATGTCAGTAATATCTTCTGGAGACCTAACTCTGGAAATTATTGTGAATCATGTTATCATACAAACCTTAGCGCATCAGTATTAAATCATACAAATCTTCAGACATTTGTAGCAAATTTATCTCCACTCTGGGAGAAGAATAGCAATGTTGCTGAAGATGCACTGGGTAATTTATTGAGTCCGAGATAACAAGAGTTTACAGTGGTGGTGGTTGATGAGGAGCAAGTTGTCACAGGGCAGAGGCCCAATATGCTGAATTGTCGTCCTTCTACTACTACTACTTGTGAGTAATGCCAAGCGAAACCTACCAGTGAAATTAAAAAAAAAAGGCTCAGGCCTGGAATCTCCTCGGAGCTGCTCCTGCACCATTGGCGTAATGTCACCAGAAGTATGGCAGAGTGAGAGCAGCACCAACTGAATTCTCAGCTTCAGTGTTACAAAGTGGAGAAAATAACTTAAATACACAAACATTATATTTGTAATTTAATCAATATTATTAAAAATAGAAGAACAGTAAATATTAGAAATCTGAAACAAAAACATAAACTGCTGCAAATACACAGCAGGTCTAACAGCACCTGTAAAGAGGAAAAAATGTTTTGGGCATAACTATTGACCAGAAATAATTCATATTCATGGTTTCAGACCACACACTGTTTCAGTGTTTCAGTATTTCAGTTTCAGCTTATGAACAAGTCAAACTCTTGTAATACAATCACAATAAACATACAACCTGCTGTTTATTATCGTTATAATTGTCTTATTATGTGTTTTAGCTGACCAGACTTTGAAAACTTTAGCTAAATTATTATTTTAAAATATGTTTCTGCAAATTGCCATCTAGAAATGTAACATATGAGAAATATTTCTGAGGTTGAATAACACCACCTGGTAATTTCAAAGATGCCTATATGTATATATATATATATATATATATATATGTCTGTGTCTTTTTCCTAATACGGAACTGATTTGTAATGAGTGCACATACAGCCAAATAGAAGCTAATGAAACAGGAGGCAGCAGTTTTTATGTTTGGAATAAGCACTTGTTGTGGTCAAATGAACCATTCTCATCATTAGATGATAATAAACCACATGTAACACTTACGGCTGTTGTATGGCCAGCTGGCAGCTGTTACCAACATCTTGCCATTAGCATCACAAGCAATCATTACAGTACTGCTGGCACCTTCCCTTCATTCATTACCCACTATCTGCCCTATGCTCTGTACTGTAATAGAGCCACCTGGTGGACTACTGATGTATATAATAATAAAGCCGTATGTAGTACAGTTCTTACCGGAAGCCATGTTGTGCTGTTGTATATATATGCTGTGTCCCAAGATATCACAGAATTGGCGGAGGATGGGATTGCGGGTTCACTAGTTAAAACATTTTTTTGGAGGATAATCCTGCCAACTGACGGAGGGACTGTTAGAGGATTTTTGTTTTGCAGAAAAACTTAAAAATCCGAGGTAAATTTCAAGCACACGTGGCTGAACTGTTGACGTTGCCAGAGTCCAGATGGCCACACCTATGGGAATAATAGGGCACTTGGGTGAGTTCCATCGTGACCCAGAGAATTTCGGAGCGTATGTGGAGCGGCTAGAAATGTTTTTCTCCACAAATAGTATTGTCGAAGTCCCCGATGATGTAAATGGTAACCGGGCAGTTTTAGAAATGAAAAGGGCTATTTTGTTGACTGAAGCATGAAACCCTGAAAAATTTGCTTGTTCCCACCGAGCCAAAGGACACGCCACTGTAGGAGATCCTAACCAAGTTAGAACAGCACTACAGTCCCGAGCCCCTGGAAATTGCTGCAAGTTATCGTTTTGGAACACGTGATCAATTAAATGATGAGGGTATCTGTGAGTACATTGTAGCTTTAAAAACACTATCCATTCACTGTCATTTCGGAAACTTTCAGGACCGAGCTTTGCGTGACTGCTTTGTTTGTGGGTAGAAAAATGAACATATCAGAAGTAAATTGATGACAACCCCTAAGTTGACTTTTGTCTTAGCTTGTCAGACAGCTATGTCGATGGATATGGCCAACCGATACACCTGAGAGTTCCGCGCCATTTCCAGTCATCAGACAACCGAGGTGAATCAGCTGCAGGCTAAAAGTAAAAGGCAGTTGGGCTCCAAGGCCTCAGCAACCGGCCAAGGTAACAGTGCCTTGAAGTCGTCCTATCGGTGCCTGGGACAACACATCGCTCAAAGCTGTCCATATGTGAAGGCAGAGTGTTTCTACTGCAAGAAAACCTGGCATCTTGTGAAGGCGTGCCGACAGAAGAGTAAACCGACTGGCAATGCTAGAAGTAGAAATCTCCAGACACTACATACCATTCAAGAGAAGCAGCAAGACGAGGAGTTTCTGGAGATTCACATCATCAGGCGCACAAAGGTATCTAACAGCGATTCGCGAGGTATCATCATCCATGTAGATGTTGCAGGAATCAGGATACCCACGGAAATCAACACTGGTGCATCCGTGAGCGTAGTACCGGAATCACTATATCACGACAAATTGCGTGATTATCGACTAGAGAAATCGAAGGTAGATCTTCGAGGCTACTCAGGAGAGCAAATCCCTGTAGTAGGAAGTGTCACCATACCAGTGAGATACAAGGATCAGTGTCGGAGCTTGCCTCTCATAGTAGTGGCAGGAGACAAGTCTGCCTTGATAGGTAGAAATTGGTTGGGATCACTGAAGCTGGATTGGAATGAGATTTTTCGTGTGGAAGCAAAATTTGCATCGAAAGATGATGTCATCAAGCAGTATCCGAAGGTGTTCAGTGAAACGGGCAGTCCGATCCAAGACTTCAAGGCGAGTGTCAGGGTGAAGAAGAACGCAAGACCAGTTTACTGCAAACCACGTCCCGTATCATACGCACTCAAGGAGAAAGTTGAGCAAGAACTCAAAAGACTGGAAATTGAGAACATTATCTCTAAGGTAGATCTGAGTAATTGGGCAACACCTATTGTTGTTATACCTAAGCCTGATGGTAAGGTAAGGTTGTGTGGTGATTATAAAATAACCGTAAACCAGGTTCTAGAGTGTAATAGAACATAAGCACATAAGAAATAGGAGCAGAAGTAGGCCATTTGACCCTTTGAGCCTGCTCCGCCATTCAATAAGATCATGGCTGATCTGATCTTGGCCTCAAATCCACTTTTCTGCCCACAACCTTTGACTCCCCTGTAGTTCAAAAATCTGTCTATCTCAGCCCTGAATATATTCAATGACTCAGCCTCCACAGCTCTCTGGGGTAAAGAATTCCAAAGATTCACGACCCTCTGAGAGAATAAATTCCTCCTCATCTCCATCTTAAATGGGTGACCCCTTATTCTGAAACAATGCCCCTTGTTCTAAATTCCCCCACGAGGGGAAACATCCTCTCAGCATCTATCCTGTCAATCCCCCTCAGAATCTTATATGTTTCAATAAGATCACCTCTCATTCTTCTAAACTCCAATGAATATAGGCCCAACCTGCTCAACTTATCCTCATAAGACAACCCCTTCATCCCAGGAATCAACCTAGTGAACCTTCTCTGAACTGCCTCCACTGCAAGTATATCCTTCCTTAAATAAGGAGACCAAAACTGTATGCAGTACTCTAGGTGTGGTCTCACCAATGCCCTGTACAGTTGTAGCAAGACTGCCCTACTTTTATACTCCATCCCCCTTGAAATAAAGGTCAACATTCCATTTGCCTTCCTAATTACTTGCTGTACCTGCATGCTAACTTTTTGTGTTTCATGTACGAGGACACACAGATCCCTCTGTATCGTAGCATTCTGTAGTCTCTCTCCATTTAAATAATATTTTGCTTTTCTATTCTTCCTACCAAAGTGGATAACCTCACATTTTCTCACATTATACTCCATCTGCCAAATTTTTGCCTACTCGCTTAACCTATCTCTATCCCTTCGCAGACTCTTTGTGTCCTCCTCACAACTTGCTTTCCCATCTATCTCTGTATTGTCAGCAAATTTGGCTTCAGTACACTTGGTCCCTTCATCCAAGTCATTGATATAGATTGTAAATAGTTGATGCCCCCGCACTGATCCCTGTGGCACCCCACTAGTTACAGTTTGCCAACCTGAAAATGACCCATTTATCCCGACTCTCTGTTTTCTGTTAGTTAGCCAATCCTCTATCCATGCTAATATATTATCTCCAACACCATGAGCTCTTATCTTGTGCAGTAACTTTTTATGTGGCACCTTATCGAATGCCTTTTGGAAATCCAAATACACTACATCTACTGGTTCCCCTTTATTTACCCTGCTTGTTACATCCTCAAAGAACTTTAATAAATTTCCCAAGCATGATTTCCTTTTCATAAAACCATGTTGACTCTCCTTGATTGTATCATGATTTTCTAAATGTCCTGCTACTACTTCCTTAATAATGGATTCTAGCATTTTCTCAATGACAGATGTTAGGCTAACTGGCCTATAGTTTCCTGCTTTCTGTTTCCCTCCTTTCATGAATAGGGGCATTACATTTGCAGTTTTCTAATCCGCTGGGACCTTTCCAGAGTCTAGGGAATTTTGGAAAATTACAACCAATGCATCTACTATCTCTGCAGCCACTTCTTTTAAGACAATAGGATGCAGGCCATCAGGTCCAGGGGACTTGTCAGCCTTTCGTCCCATTAGTTTGCCTAGTACTTTTCCTCTAGTGATAGTGATAGTGATTGTTTTAAGTTCCTCCCTCCCTTTTGCCCCTTGATTTTCCATTATTATTGGGATGCTTTTTGTGTCTTCTACCTTGAAGACAGATACAAAATATTTGTTCAAAGTCTCTGCCTTTTCCTTGTTTCCCATTATTAATTCCCCAGTCTCATCCTCTAAGGGACCAACATTTACTTTAGCTACTCTCTTCCTTTTTATATACTTGTAGAAGCTCTTACTGTCTGTTTTTTATATTTATTGCTAGTTTTCCCTCATAATCTATTTTCTCCCTCTTTATTATTTTTTTAGTCATCCTTTGCTAGTTTCTAAAAATTTCCCAATCTTCTGGCCTACCACTAATCTTCGCAACATTGTATGCCTTTTCTTTCAATTTGATACCCTCCTTAACTTCCTTAGTTAGCCACAGATGGTTCATCCTTCTCATAGAGTCTTTCTTTCTCATTGGAATATATCTTTATTGAGAGTTATGAAATATCTCCTTAAAAATCTGCTACTGCTTATCTGCCGTCTTACCTTTTAATCTATTTTCCCAGTCCACTTTATCCAACTCTGTCTTCATACCTTTGTAATTGCCTTTATTTAAGTTTAAGACCTGCTCGTTATATCCTCAAACAACTCTAATAAATTTGTCAAACACGATTTCCCTTTCATAATACTCTGCTTGATTGTATTATGATTTTCTAAATGTCCTGCTACTACTTCCCGAATAATGGATTCCAGCATTTTCCCAATGACAGATGTTTCAGACCCAAGTTTCTCACCCTCAAACTGAATGTGAAATTCTATCATGTTATGATCACTCTTCCCTAGAGGATCCTTTACTATGAGATCATTAAATAATTCTGTCTCATTACACATTACCAGATCTAAAATAACCGGTTCCATGGTTGGTTCCACAATATATTGTTCTAAGAAACTGTCCTGAATACACTCTGTAAACATGTCCTCAAGGCTACCTTTGCCAATTTGATTTGTCCAATCTATATGAAGATTAAAATCACCCACGATTATTGCAGTACCTTTCTTACAAGCCCCAATTATCTCTTGATTTATACTGTGTCCTACAGTGTAGCTACTGTTAGGGGCCTATAGACTACTCCCACCAGTGACTTCTTTCCCTTATTATTTCTTATCTCCACCCAAACTGATTCTACATCTTGATCTTCCGAGCCAAGATCATTTCTCACTACTGTACTGATCTCATCCTTTATTAACAGAGCTATCCCACCTCCTTTTCCTTTCTGCCTATCCTTCCAAAATGTCAAATACCCCTGAATATTCAGTTCTCAGCCTTTGTCACCTTACAACCATGTCTCTGTAATGGCTATCAGATCATACCCATTAATTTCTATTTGTGCCATCAATTCATCTATCTTGTTATGAATGCTGCGTGCATTCAGATAAAGAGTCTTTGATTTTGTCTTTTTACCATGTTTCCCTACTCTAACCCTATTTCCTGTTGCACTCTTATGCTTGTATGCTCTGTTCCTTCCTGTCACACTCTGGTTATCATTACCCCTATCGCTACCCTGCACTATTGCCTTGCCCTTTCTCTTTAACTTTCTAAGTTTCCCCTCACCTGAACCCTCCCCCCAAACCCCACTATTTAGTTTAATGCCCTATCTACCGCCCTAGTTATTCGATTCACCAGGACATGGCAGCATGGTTCAAGTGAAGCCCGTCGCAACGGAACAGCTCCCTCTTTCACCAGTACTGGTGCCAGTGCCCCATGAATCGAAACCCAATACATGGCCAAATGTGGAAGATTTGTTTATAATGCTGACAGGTGGCCAGATCTTTTTGAAGTTAGATCTAACAAACGCTTACTTTCAACTTGAGTTAGATGAAGAGTCCAAGTTATGCTTGACTATAAATACTCACCGAGGCCTATATCAGTTCAATAGGCTACCATTTGGAGTGTCTTCTGCCCCCGACATATTCCAGGGGGTGATGAACCAAATTTTACAAGGGATTGAAGGGGTCGAGTATTATTTGGATGACATACTCATTTCAGCACCAAACAGGCAAATCCATGATGAGGTGTTGAATGAAGTGCTCAAACGGCTAGAGAAGCACAGAGTACGAGTGACAGCTCACAAGTGTGAGTTGTTTCAAAACTCAGTGGAGTACTTAGGGCACAGAGTAGACAAAGATGGTTTACATCCAACCAAGGGAAAGCTGGATGCAATCAGAAATGCACCCACTCCCAAGTATGTCTCTGAACTTCGATCATTTTTGGGTCTTTTGAATTATTACGGAAAGTTCCTCCCAAACTTGGTTACATTGTTACATCCACTGAATGAGCTGTTGAGAAAACAGGTCCTTTGGAAATGGTCAAAAGAATGTGACACAGCATTCAAAGAGTGTATAAGCCAGTTAGTAGAGAGTACCATGGTAGTTCACTATGGTGTATCTAAGGAGATCAAGCTAGTGTGTGACGCCTCGCCGTATGGAGTTGGGGCAGTGATCTCTCAAGTACTAGATAGTGGGGAAGGGAGACCAATTACTTTTGCTTCACGCACTCTCAGTGCCAGTGAGTGGAATTATGCACAGATCGAAAGGGAAGCTTTGTCATTGATTTTTGGGGTCAAGAAGTTTCACAAATACTTGTTTGGTCATAAGTTTACCATAGTTACTGACCATAAGCCCCTGAGAGCAATCCTCCATCCAAAGTCCCCAGTTCCAACGTTAGCTGCAGCCCGAATGCAGAGATGGGCTTTGATTTTGTCAGCGTATATGTATGACATTGAGTACAGACGATCAGCTGATCACAGTAATGCTGATGCTATGTCGAGTTTGCCATCTCCATCACAAGTTACACCCAATAAGGAAGAAGTGTTCTATTTCTCATGCATTGATGAGCTGCCAGTCACAGCTGAAGAGATTGGTAGGGTAACCAAACGTGACCCAATTATGTCAAAGGTGTATGATTACATAGCAAATGGATGGCCAAACCAGGTATCAGAGGAAGATATCCAGCCATACTTCGTTCATAGGAATGAATTGTCAGTGGATAAAGATTGTATCATGTGGGGAGCAAGAGTGGTTATCCCAAATAGGTTCAGGTCTAAAGTGTTAGGAGATCTTCATGACCAGCACCTTGGAATGTGCTTGACCAAGAGCTTTACACACAGTTACTTTTGGTGGCCAGATTTAGATAAAGAGATAGAGTACATAGTCAGTCAGTGTACAACATGTCAATCGGTGAGCAAGAAACCACCATCAGTACCATTACAGTGATGGAAATGGCCTCCCAGAGTGTGGCAAAGGTTACATGTAGATTTTGCTGAGCTAAAAGGACAGCAATTGTCCATAGTGATAGATAGTCACTTGAATTGGGTACAGGTGTTTCCAATGTGGATAATAACAACAAGCAAAATACTAGACAATTTGCGAAAATTGTTTTCTTCATACGGCCTCCCAGAAGAAATTGTGTCTGATAATGGGCCGCAATTTTGTTCAGAAGAGTTCACACAGTTCATGAGCAGAAATGGTGAAACATACCAAAGATCCATCGTACCACCCTGCTTCAAATGGTGCAGCAGAGCATACAGTGCAAATTGTCAAACATGCCCTCATCAAGCAAATGTTGGATCCAAATCCAAAGAAACGTCAGTTGTCATTGGACCACAAACTGGCAAATTTTCTGATTATCTATCGGAATACTCCTCATACCACTACTGGTAGAAAACCAGCAGAGTTGTTTCTCAAATGACAGCCACGAACCAGGTTCTTGTTAAAGCCAAACTTGGCACAGTCCGTAGAAGAGAAACAATCAAGGCAAAAAGAGAGTCATGATAAAGGTAGAGTTAGAGAGAGAAGTGTGAAGTTGAACCAGAAGGTTAGAGTGAAGAACCATCACCATAAATGGTTAAAATGGTTACCAGGAAGAGTAGTGAAGATATTGTGGCCCTCGCACATATTTGGTCAAGATGTTTGATCATGGAAAGGTTAGGTTTGTTCACATTGATCATATCTTATCTACAGATGTGGACGGAGTTGAAAGCTGGGATGATTCAATTTATTCTGATGAGTCAGATAGTCTTGTTACAAAAAGAGTACTAGTAGCAAATCCTATATCAGACGTACCAGAAACAAGTCCAAGATAAAGTCAGAATTTAAGTCTGAGCCCGAGTCAGGCAGACAAACAGTCTGAAAGTGTAGAGAGTCCAAATGTAGATCAAGGTCAGCTCTTGGAGAAAAATTCTCCGTAGGCTCAGCCTAGAATGAGTCAAAGTCCTACAACAAAAGTTCTGTTCAAGAAAGAAGGTATCCTCTTAGTAACAGAAAACCAGTGGTTAAGTTTAATCTGTAAATATGGAAAATAAGGTCATATCTTTTGTTTGTGTTACAGAATTCTAGAGTAGAATTTGGAAACATAAAATGGGTTCCATTTGAGAAATGTGCACCAAGAGTTGTGTATACCATGCAAGTCATGCACACTGATTATTTGCTATGATTAACTTCTTCAATAATGAGGGAGAAGTGTAATAGAGCCACTTGGTGGACTACTGATGTATATAATAATAAAGCCACATGCAGTACAGTTCTTACCGGAAGCCATGTTGTGCTGTTGTGTATATATGCTGTGTCCCAAGATATTGCAAGTACATTTTATCATCTCTACTCTCTTCACAAGTTGAGAGGTCAAACTCCACTTCTCCAGGGACCCTGCATTGCATAGATACAAAAGTGCTCTTACGTTGGTTCTGAAAAACACAAAGATCCCCAGTCATTCTTTTTCCTCACAATGTTGGTCTGCAGTCCTAAATAAAAATAACTTTTTATTTTGATTAATCAGCATTGTATTTAACTGGCATAGCATCATAGAATGGCCGGAATTTTCTCAAGGGAGGTGGGCTGGGGGTGGGGGGGCCACTGAGGCAGGCGGGAAACCCGGGAGGCCGGGATTCCCACAGGCCCTGCCAATTTTAATGGCAGGGCCTGCTTTGAATGTGAGGCCTCGGATTCTGGTCTGCAGCCAGCCAGATTGGGAGGCTGGCTGGCTGCGGGCGGGTAGGCCTCAGAAGCGAGGGGCTGGTCCAGGGGAGGGATTGCGGGAGTGGAGTCGGCAATCGGCAGGGGTCGGGGATTTGGGGGGTTCGCCCAGGGATCGCGGGGGTGGGGGGGTGGGTCAGCCAGGGATCGGGGGGTTGGGGTGGTTGGCCAGGGATCACGGGTGATGGGGTGGTCGGGCGGGGATTGCAGGGGGGGGTCGGCCAGGGATCGGTGGGGTGGGGGGTCGGGGATCGGGGGGGTGGGGGGGCGGTCGGCTGTGGATCGGCAGGGGTGAGAGAGGATTGGGGCCAGCCACCGGAGGATCGTGGTTGGCCTCATAGTTATCATTGGTGGGGGGAGGAGGCCTAGGGATGGGCGTGCGGGGAGGCCTGGGAGGGTGATTGGAGGCCTTGTGATGGGGTTTCCGATCACAGTGGGTAGGTGTGGTCAGGACCCTGGATCCAGGAGGTAGGTATAAAGCCATTTACACCCTGGATGCTGCAGTCCCTGCCTCTGTTTAACTGTCCACAGGCAGTTAAACACAAAATGGACGGCAAAAAAGAGGCTTCCAGCCTCATTACAATATTTCAATAGAGGTAATGTCCCCTGGGAGCGGGTTGGTCGCCCACCCCCTCATCCCGCCTCCGGCAAAATTGGAAGTGGGCGGGTTGGAGGCGGGATCAGGTCGGGAATCCCATTTTTAACACTTTAACTGCCCCAACGCTCCAAACCCACCCATTTTTGTTTAGGGGAAAATTACACAGAAGGAGGCCATTTGGCCCATCGGGCCTGTGCCAGCTCTTTGAAAGAGCTATCCAATTAGTCCCACTCCCCTGCTCTTTCCCCATAGCCTTGTAAATTTCTCCTTTTCAAGTATATATCCAGTACCTTTTGTAAGTTACTATTGAATCTGCTTCCATCATCTTTTCAGGTAGTGCATTTCAGATTGTAACAAATCACTGCGCAAAAAATGTTCTCCTTATTTGACCCTGGATTTGTTGCCAGTTATCTTAAATCTGTGTCCTGTGGTTACTGATCCTCCTGCCACTGGAAACAGTTTCTCTCTATCTACTTGTACATGTAATACCACGGTAATTTATTACACAGAGTATCAGCCTTGGCTCAGTGGTAGCACTTTCACATCTAGCTCAGATAGTCATGGGTTCGAGTTCCACTACAGAAGCTTGAGCACATAATCTAGACGGGCACTTCACTGCAGGATCCGGGGATTGCTGCACTGTTGGATGTGCTGTCTTTCAGATGAGATGTTAAACAAAATCCCTGTCTGCCTTCTCAGATGGGTATAAAAGATCCCATGGCACTATTTGAAGAGCAGGGAATCTGTCTGGGTCAACATTCATCCCTCAGCCAACACCATAAAAAACACATATGGGGTTAAATTGGATAACTCCCGAAAACGGGCGTGGGGATCGCAGTGTGCGATTAACCCGCGCACCCGTTCATTGCGTTGCAGGCAGCACCTTAAATCTGTGCTGCCTGCTGCTTTACATGATTGCTGCGTGCAGCTAGAGCTGCCCGTGCTGTTCATTGACTGCATGCATCAGCAGGGGGCCTGATATCATGGATGGCTAGTGCTACTTAAAGGCAGCCTGCACCTCTTAGGGGAGGTGCATTGTGTGTGCATGAAGATTTTCGGATACTGCACTAGAGATCTTGGTGCAAGGTGAGGAGAGAAGGAGAGACATCCTGTATCTGCGAGGGGACAGGAGCCCCTCAAAACATATACTCAGGAGACAGTGGGAAGAAGTAGCAACGGAGGTCAATGCCAGAAATGTAGCTCCAAGAACATGGATGCAGTGTAGGAAGAAGTTTAATGATCTGACATGAGTTGCCAAGGTGAGCAAGTTCAATCTTCAAAAGACATAACCAACCAACTGCACCAGTAGCCTCATCCACTGCTCAATTCACTACACCTCCATCACCCTCCTACCAACAATTCTACCAATCAGTACTTAACCCTTCAATTTACCTCATCCTCACACACTTAGCACTGTTGCCAGCTTCGCACCCACAACTCCCAGCTCACACACACTGGCAGCTAATTCAACCATGACAGCCACATCACCCATTGCACGACACTGACTGACACATTTCCCTCTTTCTTGCAGGAGATTGTGCCGCATACCAGCAGGCAGCAGCAAAGAACTGAAGGAGGACAAGCATAACTGCACATTTTAACCCACATGGAGGAGACAATTTCCTGCTATCATGGGAAGTGGCATCGCTAAGGCCGTGGTCACTGGCGGGGCTGGAGGGATCAATGATGAGGGTATCTGCATACATAATCCTCCTTCTTTCTTCCCACTTCTCCCTCGTCCCACAATCTCTTCTGACTTAGAAGCTGCAGGTGGTGTAAGCACACACTTCTTACTGTCTCCTCTCCCCTCACCACAACCCAACCCTTGTCCCTTTTTAATTTCAGATACACAAGAACTGGAACTTTCCCAGTGAGAGGAAGAAGACGGTGAAGATAAAGAGACACTGTCACTCGATCTTACTCTCGCAGTCACCAGCTCAGATACTGATGCTGTGCGAATTTTAGAGGCTAGGATAGAGGAGAGATTCGTACTGTGGTATGACACTGGGTACAAGTGCACAGCAGCCAGGGTAAGAGCAATAGATAGCAGAGGTGCCAGATCGCCAATGGGCGAGGCCACACTCTAGTTCTGCTGCAGAGTACTCAGAGGATGACTTTGATGGGTCAGGCTACAGAAGAAGTTTGATGGGTGTACATAACCAAATGCTTGGTGCATTGGCAGGCCTGCCGGAAAGCCTGCGTTCAATTTCAAGGAGCATGGAGGGGTCTGGCACCAACTTGGCGCAGGACTTTGCGCAGAGCTTGAAGCCCATCCTTTCCAACTTGAAATGGGTGGCCACCTCCATCAACACACCTGTAGAGCCAACCATGATGTAGCATCTGATGGCCGATGTCTCAGCTTCCATTGCAGCACAAACAGCATCCACCCAATGTCTGGGTGCTGCCATGAAGCTCAGACTGCTGCATCATGGCTCTGGATACCAGTGTTCAAAGAGGTTTCCAAGACATCACAGCACCCCTGCAATCTGTTCTCCAATTGATCTGCTCCCTAAAGACCCTCTCCAGATATGGCCTCCTACTAAGAGCCCTTCTCCCCCTCCTCCTCCTCCTCCCTCTTCTAGCAGCTCTGCATGGCCTCTGCTCATTCTCCCAGTCATGTTCCATGCCAAGAGGAAGCCCTACTAGGCCACCCATATCTGGAAGCAACTGCTTTGTGCACAAGTCACCAAAATAAATACTTCAGCACTAGCCAGACCACTCCGTGTAGATTACTGAAACTTTTAACAAGTATGTAAAAGCACCCAAAACGTGTAGAATTGCAGCAACAGCCAGAACAAATAATCCAGCAACTAACCTGTAAGTAGTTGATGATGCCTTTAAATAGTACTGGTGGGAGGGTTCTTCATGCCGTTGAATGTGTGTTCAGCTGTGGGAGATCAAGAGAGCACATAGGCTGGAGCGTGAAGCTCCAAAATGGCAGTGCTGGTGTCAAATCAGTGTTTCTTGCTGAATGACATAATTATCTGCCTGCTCTCCATACTCTGACGAACGGTAGATGTACGCGCACTAACCCCTTTACTAATATGGCGTCCGGCGCACTTTGCGTCAGAAGTGTGCTCGCGCACCGCAGATGCCATTTTGGAACCTTAAAGGGCCAATTGGTGTACTAAGCCTTCAGTTAACTTTTACAAATTTACTGTGGTTGTTTTATTTGAGTCATTAATTGATTGAATCTCCATTAGTTAAATATTTATTTATATTTATATGTTACCTGCATATGATGCTATAAACATCACCTTTGTGAAAAAAATGTTAAAAACTCTACAGTATTTCTATTATACAGTATAGAAGGAAAATGTTTGTATCTGATTTTGCATTTGTAACAAATTGCACAATGATCTTGATCTGCAAAGCTTTCAGAACTAAGATTTTTATATATCATTCATTCCACTACTGACTTTTCCACTGTTACTCTTCTGCACTCAAAGCATCAAAAGATAGTGGCCCTGAACTTCCTCAGACTTTCTGCCACTGTGAAGCTGTAAATTCTCTGAAATTGTGTTGGAAAGGTCGTCTGTGCCTGTAAATGGGATTTCCACCTCACTTCCAGCGAAGTTACAGTGGTGCAGTAGCAGAAAGACCGAGGAAATTCAGGGCCATTGTCATGAACTATAATATTGAATTTACACAGAAAATTCCAATGTGTCCTTACCAGTGAATTATACTGGTTAAGATAATCTGTTTTGACTTGTAATCAAATGTCCTTGAGATGCATTCAAAGATTTGATTTGTGATGTAGACAATGATCTAGCTTTGCCTGTACAGTTTTAGTGCACAATCAGTAATCACTCTCCACCTCCTTGTCTCTCTCTAATATATTTATACCATTGCTCCTCTGAACTTTCTCCCTTGTTTCTGTTCAATTTTCCTCCCTGCAGCCTCGCTGTTTTGAAATCAAGGCCCCGGGAATGCGGGGAGGGTGCGATTGAGGCTGAAATCGGCTGAAGAACCCTGGCAAGGCCGGGGTCACAGAGGTCCTGCTGATCTTAGAACATAAGAACATAAGAAATAAGAGCAGGAGTAGACCATACGGCCCCTCGAGCCTGCTCCGCTATTCAATAAGATCATTGCTGATCATCAACCTCAACTCCACTTTCCCGCCCGATCTCCATATTCCTTGATTCCCCTAGAGTCTCCTTAGTGGCAGCACCTCATTAACATTTTGTAGCTCCATCTCCCATCTGGCAGCTGGCCAAACGGATAACCTGGTTGGTGGGCAGAAGGGAAAAATCCAGCGGCAGGAGCACACATCCGGGGACCCTTGCGGACGATCCCCGGCAATCAGGAGTGGAGGGGAAAGGTCAACAATTGGGAATGGGGGGGTGGTGGGTTGGGGGAGGTCGGCAACTGGGAGGGACAAGAGGCCTGCGATCAGTAGGGTTGGGGGGAGGCTGGAGATCGGGACTTGGGGAGGCCGAAAGCTTCCTTGAAGGGCCTGCGGGGAGCACTCCTGCTCCTTCTGGCCCACAAGGAGTGCAAAACAGTCACTTACCTTGGGGAGCCAGCAGCTCCTGCCTCCGTTTTACTGCCAAGTTTCCTGACCCCTGGGAAACCCATGCAACAGCAGTACAGGTTGAGCATCCCGAATTCGACAACCTCGGGACCGAGGCCGAGCCGGTTTTCGGGTTTTTCTGGACTTCAGAATGTGTTTCTGATGTCCGAAATCCAGAAACGCCCGAGCCCAGGTTGCGATATTTCCGGACTTCGGACATCAGAAACATGTGCCGAGTCCGGAAATGCCTGGGCCCAGGTTGCGTTTTTGGTAAGCCTCCCTCAGGGTGTCCGGATTCCGGAACATTTTACGGGTTCCGGACCCCTGCCACCAATCAGTCTGGATTCCGGAACATTCCGGATTCCGGAACTCCGGATTTGGGATGCTCAACCTGTACATTTCAAATCGGGCTCCGAATTGCATTGTGGGAGCCTGATTTAAATATGTTAATTGTGTGTCCCGCCTCTTCACAGCGGGACCGTCAGACACCCATCATGGGCGGGGCTGGGGGGTTAATATCGAGGCCCAAGAGTTTCCTCATCAGAAATAGAGAGCCCTGGGAGCTCACACACCTCAAATCTTTGAAGGTGGCAGGAGGCGTTGAGAAGGCTGTTAAAAAAGCACACAAGATGGTGGGTTTTATAAATAGAGGCTTGGAGTACAAAAGCAAGAAGGTTATGCTGAACCTTTGCAAATCACCAGTAAGGCCCCAGCCAGAGTATTGTATCCAATTCTGGGCACCAGACCTTTGGAAGGATGTCAAGATGGTGCAGAAGAGATTTACGAGCATAGTACCAGGGATGAGGGACTTCAGTTATGTAGATAGACTAGAGAAGCTGGGATTGTTTTCTTAGAGCAAAGAAGGTTAAGGGGAGATTTAATAGAGGTTCAAAATTATGAGTGGTTTTGATCGAGTAAACCGGGAGAAACGGTTTCCACTGACAGAAGCGTCGGCAACCAGAGGGCAGAGATTTAAAGTAATTGGCAAAAGAACCAGAGGCGACATGAGGAACATTTTTTTTAGGCCAAGATCAATTACAGGTACCCGGGCAGAATGGATCCCCTGCCCTTTATAGAAGCCGCGATGCGATGAAAACTTGGTTCTACAATAGGCAGGTGGTCTGTTTGACCAGGTTCCCGCTAAACGGTGAAGTTGGAAATGATCCCCCATGGTTTCCAACTATTAATGATGGCACTGAACTGTTTAAAATCAATGCGTCAACACCTGCATTAAAATAACAAAGAGAGGAGTCTCAGATGAATGCATGACGTGACTCAACAAAATGGAAAAAAGGAAAGCAAGGAAATATTTTTTGTACTGATTTTAAGGGGAAAAAATCCAAATACAATACAAGAAAATTAAACACGACTGCTTGCCTCTCCCCCATTTGTCCTCCTCTGCATTGTTATTTCAAAGCTTTCTGCTTTAACATTGTTACTGTTATAACTGGGTAAGGGTTGTTCATGTTCAGGTATTATTCCCTGGGTTAGACATGGTTTCCCAGTTTAGGAAAAATAGATTCTTGGATTCATAGCCCTGATGTAAGTAATGTATGAAACTCTGTTAATCCTCAGGGAAATAAGTCCACTCACTGTGTTTCCCTCATGGTAAAACTAATAACACAGCATAAGATAGCGCAAGATATTTTAAAAGTAGCATTTAATAAATGTAACATTTCAGAAGAAACGACACCATTAAAATATTTCATACAAAAATCACAAAATATAAGACATGTACTGGCGTCATCCTATTCCTAAGCAAGACAAGGACAGAAAGCTCTTAATTGCAGAGCTGTCACTCCAAGGCAAAGCCTGTAGTTTAGAAAAAATTTACACCCCCTGTAGTTTCCAGCTAACACTATATTCATCTGGCTTTTAAGAGAGGGACTTTACAGGTTTGTGCCATTTTAGTTAATTTCCTAAGGAACAGAGTGCATAATGTTATCCGTGCTCAGAAAGCATATTGGCCTGGAATTTTTCATTTGAACTTTCAGTAACAGACAAATAATGGAGGATAATTTTTCATTCTGTCTTTAAATGAGAGGAAGCAGTGAAAATGTTCATAATTGATTACCAAGGGAGGACTCAGTGACATTTTCTTATAGATGGCTGCAGTGAAACTGTTCATGGTTGAATGTCACTCTGGTACATGGCAGACTGCCTTTCATGAAAAAAAGAGATAGTTATTTCATCCCCACCCCCACAAAAAATTAGATATAAATGTATGCTTTAGCTCAGGAAAAGCTTCAGAAATCTCTTAATGTTCACTACTTTTTTTTTAAAGCACAACTATATATATTCCATCAATTTGTGGCTTCAGTGAAGATAACAGGAGGTGAGGAAAAATTAAAGTTTAGTTTAAAATGCAGACAAGTATGTCTTTCTGCTTGACAGCCTGTAACATTTCCATGTACTGCACTTTGCATGGCAGAATAGCTGCTAGTAATAGAATTCTCTCACAGTGGAGGTTAATTACTTTTCAGCTGCAGAAAAATAAATTTCCTGTCAGGCAAAGTGATGGGAATGTACCTCTTTACTATGTTCACCTGCACTTTTAATTCGCTGTTAATTTCTGACACATTTAAGTTGTACATTTATTATCTGTTCTACTGTACAGCAAAGGCCTCCCAGGTATAGTCACGGTATAATGCTAATGCAGCAGTGTTTTCACTTCTCCCCAGTGCATTGTAGGGAAGATTAACTGACCTGTCTTCCGCCTTAAAGAGCAAACTAAAACCTTGCAGGAGAGAGAAAGATTGTCTGCAGCAGGGCAAAATTTGGCAATACAGCATGTGATGATTAAAATGTATGATGCAAAAAGCTATTTGCCCGTTGTAAAAACAGTTCAGTATAGCTCAGGTCACATCTAATATTGAATCTGCCACCAGTCACAATATAAACAGACTACATTTTTGATGTTAAACATAGTTTATAAACTGTCACATGGGCCATAGAATTAGAAGCTTTACCTATAAAGTCACAACTTAAATATGCAAGTAAACCAGGATTTATTCAGGAGACTATGGAAATAAAAGAGGCAAAGAATCAGATGTGGCACTTGCTATATAGCTTGGGGACGATGAAGTGCCAGAGGTGGGAAAAGGAATTACCAACCCAGACAGGGTCTGTCAAAGCCAATAGTGGTTGCTTTATGATTTCTTACAAGCTCTGATTCTGCACATCAAATGCAGTAGGCTGCAAAAAAACATTCTGTACATATAACATCATTAGAATTTCAGTGAACACTGGGGCAATTGATTCCTCAGATGTGATTTTCAGAAAATAAGGTTGCAGGAGCGTGGCCGAGTTTCAGGTGAAATGTTATCACCTGTATAAACTAATCAAGGCTCTTGTTATAATCTAATGTGGAAATATAAAGTTGGCTGATTATTTTGTTTTTAAGCCCAACCAGCTCATTCCATCATGTGTCATCTTACATCATTGCTTCACACTTCCTAGAAGCAGGCTCCTGACACAAATAGAGCAATACCACAGTCACATTAATATAATCCTTAAACCTAAATGACCTGTGCCCAAATCTCTCTGGAAAAAAATCAAAGTCATGGAAAAAGAGACCTTATCTTAATCTAGTGTCATGAATAGTATTATTTCTAGGCCACTGCTGACAAGCAGTAGTTAGAAAGCAGCATCTCCTTTGTAATTCTGCACAGAATACTAACAATAAACATCGGATGCAATTCTTATTAGTTAGTTTTGGGTTTCATTTTTAGCTTTTCACAATGTTAAAAAGTTGTTTCAAAATAGTTATGACCCATTGAGGACAATTACAGCCTCAGGCCAAAGGTCATTACTACTATTGATTACTAGAATTTAATTCTTATTGCAAGATAATCCTCGAGTGCCTGTGTTTACCAGCAAGAATTCAGGCAGGGATCACATGGATTAGATCTCATATATTGGTGCCAGGAGACTGCTACCTTGGAACCAAGCTGTTGTGGTGTGGTTTCCAAAAGCTTTTCTCAAGCTTCGCCAGTTAAAATAACATAAGATGTGAACTTTTTTTAAATAAAAACTCTTACTTAGTTGATGTACAATTATATGAAACAATGAGAATAATAATAGGGACTATGAGACCAACAAACACAGAATAGCTGCCAATTCGTTCAAATATATGACCTTCTAATATCAGGCTTCATATTGCAGCAAATAATCTCCTTGAGAAAATCCAGGTAATGCCACAACTGCCACTTTTCAAAGATATAGAGGTAGTTCCTCCCTACCCACTCATCAGCAGAAGACCAATCTGGACGATGCTACCAACCACCTTCACTGCCTCATTATGGCGAACAGAACGAGGACAAGCTGTTCCCTCATCATCCCTGATGAGCGACTGCTTGGCTTTGAGCTGCCAAGTCATACATGGTGCAAGCTCAACCACTTTAGATGTGGGGTGCTAAGGTGCATGGAAAATGACCACACCTAGAGACTCAGGAACAGCCCTCTGTGTAACTGCAGTGAAGTTGAGGACGCCACACATCTACTGACTGGTTGCTTATTTCATGCTGGTCTACCAGAAGGACTTTCCAAATGCCACATTGCTACAGAATGGTTAAAGCATGTATGATTCCTACTTAAACCCCTTGATATTTTAACTCATATTTATCTCCTTACTTTATTGTTTGTATTTTAAATTTCTTTTTCCAATCTTTATTGTACCACTTGTGCATTTACAAATAATAATAATAATAATATTTCCATTTTCTGTAGTGTAATTTCTGCCTGCCAGAACCTGGAGCTAAGTTGATAGGTAGAATTATTCACGGCAGGAGAAGTAAAACTGTCCTTTCCACCAGAACTTACTGGATAATGAAGACCAATTGTCAGCCCTGCAGCTTTCAGCTCTTTCTTCAGTTGCTCATGTTCTTTGTACATCCTTGGATCTAAGATGAGAAGTCAGGATTCACCTAGATTCTGCCTTTGTGGAAGATTAGTATTCTTCCATTGAGTTACAAAGAGTCTACAGCATAGAAACAGGCCATTCGGCCCAACTTGTCTATGCCGGTGTTTATGACCCACACGAGCCTCCACCAATCCCTCTTCATCTAACCCTATCAGCACATCCCTCTATTCCTTTCTCCCTCATGTGTTTATCTAGCTTTCCCTTAAATGCATCTATGCTATTTGCCTCAATTACTCCTTGTGGTAGCAAGTTCCACATTCTTACCACTCATTGGGTAAAGAAGTTTCTCCTGAATTCCCTATTGGATTTATTCGTGACTATCTTATATTTATGGCTTCTAGTTTTGGACAGCCCCACACGTGGAAACATCTCCTCTATGTCTACCCTATCAAACCCTTTCATTATCTTAAAGACCTCTATCAGGTCATCCCTCAGCCTTCTCTTTTCCAGAGAAAAGAATCCCAGCCTGTTCAATTTTTCCTGATAGGTATAACCTCGCAGTTCTGGTATCATCCTTATAAATCTTTTTTGCACTTTCTCCAGTGTTTCTATATGCCTTTTATAATATGAAGACCAGAATTGTGCACAGTACTCTAAGTGTCGTCTAACCAAGATTCAACATAAGTTCAACAAAACTTCTCTGCTTTTCAATTTTATCCCTCTAAGAATGAACCCCAGTGCTTTGTTTGGGTTTTTTATGGCTTTATTGACCTGCGTCACTACTTTTAGTGATTTGTGTATCTGTATCCCTAGATCTTTTTGCTCTTCTACACCATTTAGACTCTTGGGGGTAAAAATTGGGTAGTGTCCTTGGGGCGCTACCTTCGCTGGGGCGCTAACTTTAGCGCCCCGAAAAAGTTAGCGCCCCTGTGACCGATTTTCCGAGGTAGCGCCGCAGTACTGCAGGCCTTCCTCCCCTTCTTAAAGGGAAGGAGCCTGGCGCAGCGCGTCCCAGTGCCCAGCTGGGCCACCAGGGATCGGGAGTGCCGGCAAACGAGCCCGGCACTCAAGAGGAGTGCCAGGCTCACGGAGAGCAGCCAGCGCCCCGCGAGGGGACTTCACGGGGGCCGGGGACAGCAACGGGGGCAGGTGCTGGCAGGCGGCCAGCAACAAAGATGGCCGTCCGCCACCTCCCCTTTAACTAGCACCGCCCCGGCCGCAGGTAGGCCCCCCTGACCCCGGTGGACATAGTGTCCGGAGGTAAGTCGGGGGGCGCCACCCAATGTTACAGCCGGGGCGCGAGCAGGGCACTGCGCACGGCGATGATGTCATCACCGGCAGCACCCCGCAGCGCTAACGGTTAGCGCCGCCACTAACCTCCCGCTGAAGTTCGCGGGAGGTGTTAGCGGTGCCGTGCCCAGGCGCTAGTTGATTTGCACCCCGTTGGCACCCTCTTAGGGCGCTAATGGGAGGCGCAAATCAACCGAATTTAGTCCTCTTATTATACAAGGAGTATGTGGCCTTCTTATTCTTCCTACCAAAATGCACTACCTCACTCTTATCTATATTGAAATTAATTTGCCAATTACACGCTCATTCTGCAAGTTTATTAATGTCTTCTTGAATTTTGTCGCAGTCTTCCTCAGTATTAACTATACCCCCCAATTTGGTGTCATCTGCAAATTTTGAAATTGTACTTCCAATTCCCGAGTCCAAATCATTAATGTAAATTGTGAACGACAGTGGTCCCAGCGCCAATACCTGTGGAACACCATTTCCCACCTTTTGCCAGTCTGAGTAGATATCCTTAACCTGTACTCTCTGCTTCCTGTTTTGTTGCCAGATTGCTATCCATCCTGTTACCTGTCCCTGACTCCACATGCACTGACCTTACAAACCTAATAATTAATTATTTTTCCCCCGATCTAAGGAATAATGCAACTTAAAAGCAAGGGTCAGATCAGTTAATTCTCCCTGGCACCCTGCTTTAAGTTGCAGTTAGTGCAAGTTATCTCTAGACATCTCACTGACTTGTCAGTACCTACCAGCAGCAGGAGAATTTTGAAGAAAGGTACAAATTTTGGGGCCTGCTATTCCCTCTGGAAATCCACCCTGTCTTGGTTTGTTTCTTAACAAGCAATTTTTGTCATCTTTCTTTCTGGATTCTAATCATTTTACTTGAAGCTCCAGCTTTGTTACTTTTTGTTTGAGAATGAACATTTAATACCTGCTCCCCGTGGTATAATTTTCAACTGTCAAAAGTCTTGTGTGCTAAACTGGATGGTGTCTACTTCGGCTGTAAGGGTTTGATATCTTTTGTGTTGGAGAGGTCAATTAAGGTATTTAATACCTCAAGTTGCACTCCTGCTGATTGAGGTGATAGCAAGGTTGTCAGATCAGTCATTATTAAAGAGCTGATGTGTCATTTTCCATAAGTAGCATCACTTTTTATATTAGTTTTCAAGGGAAAATAACTAAAGAAAGGAGTTTTCAATACTCACGCTGCATCCTATTCAACATGGCTGGCTGATTCCCAGCAACTCTGATCTTTTTAGTCTAATCATTACACACTAGTTTATCTCCCTGGGCAATGTACACAGTGAGTCAGGACCAAGTGTAATCTTCAGGTGAAGCGGGGTTAGAGGGCAAGGGGTAATTTGGGCCAGGAAGAGATATAATGTGGTCCTTGTTGTTATGTACTTTGACTTTATATTATTTATAATTAAATAGCAAAACTGACAGCACTTCTGGAAGCTGAGAAGTCGAGTTGGTTGCAGTGTAGGACTTCCTCTGCAGAACAGGTGAGGAGATGGAAGATGTAAAACTGAGAAGCTACAGTGCCACCTCGAGTGGGAGAGCTTAATTACAGTGGGACTGGTTTACATAGACAGTTTGTATTACAAATGTGGACAAAGGAAATTATAATGGGAAATGTTGACACAAAATGATGACAAAAATGTGGCAACAGGAAGTTTTTAGACAGGATGTGCATATAGGCTGTAAGCTTTTTAAATATAAATAATAATATTTCCAAATAATTAATTTAATATTGACCACCTCATAAACATGCCACTTGTAGAATTTGTGAGTTATATTAAACCTACATACTTACTTGTACTTACATGGTAACATGTAAGTTACTCTCTTGCAACACAGATTTGCAAGGCTTCAGCAGGAGAAACAGTAAAATCACCTTGAATCTTAGATATAAATTAATTAATACTAAAGCAAAATACTGCAGATGCTGGAAATATGAAATAAAAACAGAAAATGCTGGAAATACTCAGCAGGTCAGGCAGCATCTGTAGAGAGAGAAACAGAGTTAACGTTTCAGGTCGATGACCCTTCGTCAGAACTGGAAAAAGTTGGAGATGTAACAGGTTTTTAAGCAAGTGCAGGGGCAGGGAGAGGGGGGAGGGGAGGAAAGAACAAAAGGGAAGGTTTGTGATAGGATGGAAGGCAGGAGAGATTAAGAGACAAAAGGGCTGATGGTGCAAGGCAAAAGCCCCAAACACTCCTTCCAGGTGAAACAGCGATTTACTTGTACTTCTTGCAATTTAGTATACTGTATTCGTTGCTCATGATCCGGTCTCCTCTACATTGGGGAGATCAAACGTAGATTGGGCGACCGCTTTGCGGAACACCTCCGTTCAGTCCGTAAGGGTGACCCCGAGCTTCCGGTCGCCTGTCACTTTAATTCTCCGCTCACCTCCACTCTGACCTCACCGTCCTCGGCCTCTTACACTGTTCCAATGAAGCTCAACGTAAGCTCGAGGAACAGCACATCATCTTTCGATTAGGCACTTTACAGCCTTCTGGACTCAACATCGAGTTCAACTATTTCAGACCATAACCTCTGCCCCATCTTTATTTCATTTTTTTTTCTCTCTCTCTCACATGGCAGCTGTCGATCATTCTGCCATCGCCATTTACACTTCATCTAGAATCATCTTTTGTTTCTTAACTTGTCCCATTACCATCTCCTTTTGCCTTGCACCATCATCCCTTTTGTCTCTTAATCTCTCCTGCCTTCCATCCTATCACAGACCTTCCCTTTTGTTCTTTCCTCCCCTCCCCCCTCTCCCTGCCCCTACACTTGCTTAAAAACCTGTTACATCTCCAACTTTTTCCAGTTATGACGAAGGGTCATTGACCTGAAACGTTAACTCTGTTTCTCTCTCTACAGATGTTGCCTGACCTGCTGAGTGTTTCCAGCATTTTCTGTATATATTAGAAATGAATTAAACTGTTTTTTATAAATCATTTATTTAAAAGGGATAATCTAAAATTCCTCTCGGAGTGAAATGCGCCTTTTAATATTTATTTTTCCATGTAATTAACAACCAGCTGCCGAACACAGCTTTTAGTTCTGAAAATGCGATATTGTTATCAGGTCATTAATTACAGAGAAAAAAGACATTCTCTGGTATTTCGTTCAAAAGAAGAATTTCACAACCACATTTATTGGGTGACTGCACTGCCCAATGTGGCACTGAGCCATTCCGCACAGGAAGGTCCCAGCCTCAATCCCTGGTCTGTGTTGCTTAGCTGATCCCGGCAAAGTTGGAAGCCCCTGAGCTATAGTGAGAAAAAAATCAGGCAGGGTTTGCATTCCAGATTATTTTCCAATTACCCCTGCTGGAAAGTGCATATATGTGGAGGTCAAGTGAGTTCACACTTTTCAGCACCCAAGAGGGTCATAGGAATTTTTAGGAACAGGAACAGGTGAGGAGATGCAAAAAGTCTTTCCTTTTCTATTAGAACTTAACCCCACCAAACCGCTATCCATCCGCATTCCTCAATCCTTTCTCTTTCCAGAAACACATCCAATCCCCGATTGAGCCATCGTGTATTGTCTGCTTCAGTGGTTTGTTCTGATGATTCACTCTATTACCCTTTGTGTAAAAAGGTTCTGCCTGAATTTTCTTCATCCTAACTTGCTATTTTTTAACCTGTGCATCTTTGTATTTGAACCTTCTGTGGTAATGGATAAGGTATCTGGATCAACTTTGACTGAACCTTTCATAATCTTGAAAATCACATCTAAGTCATCTCAAAGTATTTTTTTAAAAAAAGAAAATACACGGAACCTCCTTAACCAATCTCATAATTCAAATTCCTGATGCCCAGAATTATTTTTTACTTGTCTCTGTATCGTTAAATTTGCACATATGGGCCCGGAATTTCTGCGTGTTTGTGCCCACATAAAGGTGCGATCGTGGTGCAAAGCAAATACGAGGCCTAAAAGATCATAGAATTTTGGGTGTAAGTGAGTTACGCGCATAAGTACAATACACTCAAATCTCCTCGATCTTTTGCGATCATCTATCAATCCCTATGCCTGTGCATATCCACCAGTGCAAATTGTTACAAGTAACTACAAATGTTTCCTGAAAAATTTACAACATACTTAGACATTTCAACAATTTATTACAGGAACTCCAAAATACCTTAACTAGACGCCGAGAAACATATTTTAATTACAAACAGTGTTTTATGGCAATATTAAACTCTCTTTAGAAATTTGAACAACTATTTACAAGAATAAACATTTAATGAACATTAATCAATGTTAGGAACCATTGGAAACTTGAGTTAAAATAATGTAAACTTTAGCAATTGTTACAACTATGGCAAAATTTGACAAATTTAAATTAAAAATAAACCTTTTATTGGCTGGTGGATACTGAGGAGGCCAGAGCCTGTATGGTGGCAGTTTGAGCTTCAATCAACCTTGCCAGAACTGTGACATTGGCTGCGATTTTGCTGACCTCAGCGGGTCCGTGGTGAGCTACGTCGGTATGGGTCCCGACCCCGCCACTGGCTCCATCCCGCTCTGTGAAATGACTTTCCATTGATGGGCCTTGTTAAGCCCCGCCCAGCGTGTTTCCCAGGCCAATTAGTGGAAACAGGTCTGATGACATCATATGATGATGCGTCATCAACTGGTTTCCTTAAAGGGACCATGGCCAACTTTATTTTGACAGTTGTGCTGTCAGTGTTCTGCAGCATTGAGGTGCTGCAAACACTGACAAGCACTGCACAGAGGTGCACGGCTGCACCCAGGTTCTCCCATGACTCCCTCCATAAGCATATGGAGGGAGTCACAGCACACAGGGAGGTCCTCTTCCCTTCCCACGGGCGGAAGAGACCTCCCCAGGAGATCAACACAGCCTGGTTGCACATTGCACAGGAGGACACAAGCAGAGATATGATCAGGAGAACCTGGGTGCAGTGCCGCAAACCTTTCAATGATCTCAGTAGATCACGAAGCGTTAGTACAAAGCTACACTCAACCTCATCCTGCTGTGCCTCTCATCACATCTCCATCACTCTGCCTTCCTTACTCTGCTCCTGCACATCCTTACTCACACCAACTTACCTTGCACCTCCACCCATCCCTCTCTATCTATATTATCACACCCCCATCTCACTAGCCACCCCTCACACTCGCCCTCATCCTAGTGCAATCATACCAACTAACAACACACAAGGGTAGGCACTTGGGTGTTTTATGCAATGTTCATGTAAAGTTTCTGTTAATGTGGTGTCAAACATTGAAATCTTTATTTTCAACACTTTGCGTTTTTGAACAGATTTGTGTGCACCTTTAGAAGTGGCTTAGTGAGTTGTAGTGAATGGTGAGACATAACGGTACCACCCCCCTCCCCCCGCCCCCCCCTGCAACAGTGATGAGTGTGAAAGGAATGGCTTAGGGATTGTAGGGATGCTTTATGGTGTTGGTGTGGGGTGGTGCCAACCTGGTGTATCATGTGGCAGCCAGGGTGTACAGCATCAAGTGAAGTAAATCTGGCTATGGTGAGGCCATCTCTGGCTTCTCAGGTAGCAATGTGGTCGGTTGCTGATGCCCTGTATCCTGTGCAGCATCAGTTGATTGCGGAGAAGGTTGGTGTTGTTGTTGGTGCTGCTGGTGTGCCTGGTGCTGCTGGTGTGCCTGGTGCTGCTGGTGTGCCTGGTGCTGCTGGTGTTGGGGCTGATCGTGGTGGGATTCTGAGGATCAAGGTGAGAGAGTATAAAGGGCACCCATGTTGATGGAATAGATGGTAGGTGAAGCAGAGATGACAGAAGCGATCTGTCAATGGTGAGAGAGGTTCTGAGGTCAGACTGGATGGAGACTTGTGTAAAGACTTGCAGCATGGTGAATCTTTTGTGGAAATGCAGTGAGGAAGAGCTTGTGTCTGAGGGAAGATATCTCTAAGGTGGGAGCTTTTACTTTACATTTGAAGCTGTCAACTCATCAGCTGATTCAATGGCCACTGAACTCCCGCCTCAGCTTAACAGCCATGATCCACGAGCAACGAGGACCCCATGGGCGAGCACGTAAAATCAAAAGATGAGCTCAAATGTATTCTTAATGATCTCTAAACAAGGTCATAATTACTTGAATTGGGTCCCCCGCCGCTGCCTGTCGGATCTGCTCAGCGCTGACAGACCCAACATTGGGGAAAGGCGTGTGGCGGTGGGTTTACAGCGGGGTCCCAACCCGCTGGGGAAAAGAAACACTTCCCCACCCGACCCACCACCGATCGTGCCCGCTGACCCCCCGCAAAATCTTGGCCATAGACTCCTGTGCAGAGCTCTTTTCTGCAACTTCCACATAGATGACCACACTCTCCATGGTAGACTGCAGATTGCTGATGCCACTGGTTAGAATGCCTCACATGCTCAGACATGCTGCAGCAACTCCTAGGAAAGCTGTCCTCTACGCCCAACAACGGCTCGTGCATGTCAAGGAACCTCTTTTTGGAGGCTGGGCCTCTGAGGTCTGCATCTCGCTCCTGTATAGCAGAGCTCAGAGCCGGGCTTGCCCTTCGGCACACCATGTCCCGGGCTTCCCTTTCCACTGCCCCTGCTCCCGCTCATGAGTGCTATGCAAGTCCCCCTGTGCGCCCCCTCTACCTCACTATCTATTCCAACCGAGGTGGTGATCTCTGAGCTGGTCTTGGAAGAGATAGAGTGAATGATGGTGCTTCTTCCAGAGGGTTGTCACCCACCAAAGCTTCTGCCTGATGTTCCAAAGGATGAGGTGAACCTAGAGAAGGGGAGAAGGGGCAAAGGTTACTATGAAGGTGTCAGTTAACAAAGCGGTGAATGGCTGTCAGCGCTTGACAGCACCAAGGTGCCACACAGTCTACGTGCAGGATAGTGAGAGGATAGACAGATTGTAGCAATAAATGCAGACGCCCCGCTGTGAGCTTGCACCAGCCTCACCATCTCCAACGCTTCTGGCTGCTCCTTGCCTCAAGATCTGCAACATTTCCTCCTCCATCTGAGTGAGGGGGGATGGAGGGAACCCCTTCCCTCCACCCTTTCCAATTCAGGTCCTCGCTCTTTATTGTTGTGGGCTACGTTCCCTTGCAGAAAGAGCTGCAGAAAGTTAGTACTTCTTTGCTGAAAATTACTGTTCAGCCATGTGAGGCTTCCTCATCTAGAGAGGATGCCGAAAGGGAGAAGCAGCAAGTTTGGAGAAGAATGGGGAAGGTGCTGTTGTGCAAGAGAGTGGCTGCACTGAGAAAAGATGGAAGCAGTTAGCAGAAGAGTGAAAGGCCTTCCAGTTGTGACTAGGTGAAGCCAGACTGCTGTTTGTTACAGGTTCGAACATACGAACAATGACGACTGGAAAAGACCCTGTGGTCCATCAAGCCTGTTCCACACAATTGTGACACCATGGGCTGGATTTTGCAAATGGGGAGCTTTTGGAGGCGGGACTCCCACTTGTCGGGTTTCAGTCCCGCCTCCATCAACTTCTGGCCAACCCATGCTATTTTCCCTTGATTGACCTTGTTAAGCCCGCCCAGCGGGCTTAGCAGACCAATTAAGGGAAAGCCGGTTACAGAGAACATCAACGTATGACGTTTCATCTGTCAAAAATTTTTGACAGATGAATTGTCATCATTTGACAGCTCTGTGAAGGGTGGATGTATGTTGAGCATTCGCCCTGTCCACACACACAACACACACTTTTCCAAATTAAACATAATTTGCCAGTCACCAGCCTAATCCCCCAACACATCAAGATCCGCCTGAAGCCATCGAGCATCGTCTACAGTTCTAACACTTGTACAGATCTCAGTATCATCTGCAAATTTGCAGATTGTGCCCCCAACACCTATATAAGGTAGAAAGACTTGCATTTATATAGCGCCTTTCACAACCACCGGACGTCTCAAAGCACTTTACAGCCAATGAAGTACTTTTGAAGTGGAGTCACTGTTGTAATGTGGGAAAACATGGCAGCCAATTTGCGCACAGCAAGCTCCCACAAACAGCAATGTGATAATGACCAGATAACCTGTTTTTATTATGTTGATTGAGGGATAAATATTGGCCAGACACCAGGGATAAGTCCCCTGCTCTTCTTCGAAATAATGTCATGGGATCTTTTATGTCCACCTGAGAGAGCAGATGGGACCTCGGTTTAACGTCTCATCCGAAAGACAGCACCTCCGGCAGTGCAGCACTCCCTCAGCACTGCACTGGAGTGTCAACGTTACATTATGTGCTCAAGTCTCTGGAGTGGGACTTGAATCCACAACCTCTGACTCAGAGGCCAGTGTGCTACCAACTGAGCCACAGCTGACACTGCTTATTAATAAATAGTTCTGAAGGTATTAACAGAAGGTGAGTGTCTGTTTGTGACGAGGAGAGCTGCTGCCATAACCTACGGTGAGTGGAGAAGAACCATTCAGAGAGTGCTGGAGAAGAACTGAGTAAATTGGGGTGGGGTGGGGTGGCAACATGCTATGATGGAAAGGCGACTCATATAAATGGAGACAGGAAGATCTGCATATCACCCTTTCTGTTCTGGTCAGGTCATTAAACCTCTTCCTACCCTGAACCTGTGTCCTCGGGGTGATGCTGCGGGCACTGACAACCTCAGCAACCTCCTTCCAGGATTGCTGCTGTGTTTTGGGATCCTGGTGCCATCCCTAGGGAAGAGAACCTGCCTCCGTTCCCACACTTGTTCCACCAGAACCTCCGATGCCAGGTCACTGAACCATGGAGCTCTGGCCTTCGACATTCTACAAATGCTGCAAGCAAGTGGAGATTCAGCAGAACTTACTCTTCTCAGGACATTGAATCAATACCAGTTGCTGAGAAGAAAAAATCAGCAGGTCAAACTCTTCTCAGGGTGGCTGTACACTTCTCCTTAAAAGGTGCATTCCCCTTTAAATATTGTAGATCTCAGGTGGCAATCCAGCCCCCCAATTGGACTGATTGGCTGTCTGTCAGCATTCCCAAAGCCTGAGCAGCCCACCAATGAAATGCAAATGAGGCCTAGCCATCAAAATTGTCCAGACCTTCTGTCCACGTGATCAGGCGACCAGAATGATCGCTGCACCCACCGACCATCCTGGGGGAAAATCTACGTCAATTTATGACCGTGTAGTCAGATCTTCGCACACTTACCTTGACAACCTTGTGCAACCCTGAAAATATCTTCCTCATCTGCTCCCAGGTTAGTGTCACAGGTGTCCTGGCGCCTCCCCCAGCCCGACCCAGAACCCTAGGCCGCTATTATGGCCTCTTCCCTGTGGCAGGTGCTCGAGATGCACCGCTAGTGGTGTCGATGCCTGCCTGTCAAATTTAGGTAAAGTGATCTCCTCTGACCCTGCAAAAATTGGCAGAGTCAACTGCAGAAGCAAGAGCATCGCAGTACATATGCCAGGATGTTGAGCTCACAGGTTATTGAGCCAATAACTACTAACACTAACTTTCACCTTGACTATTCTACTTGAAATATCAAAATAATAAAGACTCTTCTGCACCAAACCTCAAAATACAATCACTTAATTTTTTACCATGGCTCTGCCACTACAATGCCCCGGGTTAGGCCCATTGCTGCTGGTATCAGATGGGCTGGTGAGCTAAATGCAGGCAGTCAAGTATAAGCCCACAATCAGAATCTCCTGGGTACAGAATTGTCCATCAAAGGAGCTACAAGCAATCATAACCCGACCGCTCTCACAGACCTGTCTTCTCTTCAGATATTTACGGGGATGCGGGGAGGAAGCGGCGGCGCCTGTTGTGCAGGGGGCAGTGACCCAGAGATGCCGGGAACGTGGAGGTTTTGCTGAATCAAGTGGAGAAAGTGTCAGTAGGTGAACATTTAGGGAACAGTGATCATAGTATCATAAGGTTTAGATTAGCTATGGAAAAGGACAGGGAGCATCTAGCGTAAACATGCTTAATTGGAGGAATGCGAATTTCAGTGGGATACGAACGGATCTGGCCCAGGTAAATTGGAATCAAAGATTGGCAGGCAAACCTGTAATGGAACAATGGGCTGCCCTTAAAGAGGAGATGATTCGGGTATAGTCGAGGTACATTCCCACTACAGGGAAAAGTAGGGCAACTAAAGTCAGAGCTCCCTGGATGACTAAAGAGACAGAGCATAAGATGAAGCAGAAAAAGAGCGCATATGACAGATGTCAGGTTGAAAATACATCTGAGAATCAGGCTATATATAGAAAGTTTAGAGGAGAAGTGAAAAGGAAAATAAGAGGGGCAAAGAGAGGATATGAGAATAGACTGGCAGCTAACATAAAAGGTAATCCAAAAGTCTTCTATAGGCATATAAATAGTAAACGGGTAGTAAGAGGAGGGGTGAGGCCGATTAGGGACCAAAAAGGAGACCTACGCATGGAGGCAGAGGGCATGGCTGAGGTGCTAAATGAGTACTTTGCATCTGTCTTCACCAAGGAAGAAGATGCTGTCGTAGACATAGTGAAGGATGAGGTAGAGCAGATACTGGAAGGGATAAAAATTGATAAAGAGGAGGTACTAGGAAGGCTGGCTGTACTTAAAGTAGATAAGTCACCAGGACCAGATGGGATGCATCCTAGGATGCTAAGGGAAGTGAAGGAAGAAATCGCGGAGGTACTGGCCATTATCTTCCAATCCTCCTTAGAAACGGGGGTGGTGCCAGATGACTGGAGAATTGCAAATGTAACACCCTTGTTCAAAAAAGGGTGTGTAGATAAACCCAGCAACTACAGGCCAGCCAGTTTAACCTTGGTAGTGGGGAAGCTTTTAGAAACAATAATCAGGGACAAAATTAACAGTCACTTGGACAAGTGTGGATTAATTAAGGAAAGCCAGCACGGATTTGTTAAAGGCAAACTGTGTTTAACCAACTTGATCGAGATTTTTGATGAGGTAACAGGGAGGGTTGATGAGGGCAATGCAGTTGACGTGGTGTACATGGATTTCCAAAAGGCGTTCGACAAAGTGCCACATAATAGGCTTGCCAGCAAAGTTGAAGCCCATGGAATAAAAGGGACAGTGGCAGCATGGATACGAAATTGGCTAAGTGACAAGAAACAGAGAGTAGTGGTGAACAGTTGTTTTTCGGACTGGAGGAAGGTATACAGTGGTGTTCCCCAGGGGTCAGTTCTAGGAACACTGCTTTTCTTTTTTTTTTATTCGTTTCTGGGATGTGGGCATCGCTGGCAAGGCCAACATTTATTGCCCATCCCTAATTGCCCTTGAGAAGGTGGTGGTGAGCTGCCTTCTTGAACCGCTGCAGTCCGTGTGGTGAAAGTAGTCCCACAGTGCTGTTAGGGAGGGAGTTCCAGGATTTTGACCCAGTGACGATGAAGGATTGGCGATATACTTCTAAGTCAGGATGGTGTGTGACTTGGAGGGGAACTTGGAGGTGGTGGTGTTCCCATGTGCCTGCTGCCCTTGTCCTTCTAGGTAGAAGAGGTCGCGGATTTGGGAGGTGCTGCCGAAGAAGCCTTGGCGAGTTGCTGCAGTGCATCTTGTAGATGGTACACACTGCAGCCACGGTACGCCGGTGGTGGAGGGAGTGAATGTTTAAGGTGGTGGATGGGGTGTCAATCAAGTGGGCTGCTTTGTCCTGGATGGTGTCGAGCTTCTTGAGTGTTGTTGGAGCTGCACTCATCCAGGCAAGTGGAGAGTATTCCATCACACTCCTTACTTGTGCCTTTTAGATGGTGGAAAGGCTTTGGGGAGTCAGGAGGTGAGACACTCGCTGCAGAATACCTAGCCTCTGACCTGCTCTTGTTGCCACCGAGTGGTCTCGGCAGAACCCAAACTGGGCATCAGTGAGCAGGTTATTGGTGAGTAAGTGCCGCCTGATAGCACTGTCGATGACACCTTCCATCACTTTGCTGATGGGGCGGTAATTGGCCGGGTTGGATTTGTCCTGCTTTTTGTGGACTGGACACACCTGGGCAGTTTTCCACATTGTCGGATAGATGCCAGTGTTGTAGCTGTACTGGAACAGCTTGGCTAGAGGCGCGGCTAGTTCTGGAGCACAAGTCTTCAGCAAGATAGCCGGGATGTTGTCGGAGCCCATAGTCTCTGCTGTATCCTGTGTGCTCAGCCGTTTCTAGATATCACGTGGAGTGAATCGAATTGGCTGATGACTGGCTTCTGTGATGGTGGGGACCTCTGGAGGAGGCCGATATGGATCATCACTCGGCACTTCTGGCTGAAGATGGTTGCAAATGCTTGATATATATTAATGACTTGGATGTGGGGGGTACAGCACACAATTTCAAAATTTGCAGATGACACAAAACTTGGAAATATAGTGAACAGTGAGGAGGATAGGGATAGACTTCAAGAGGACATAGACAGGCTGGTAGAATGGGCGGACTCATGGCAGATGAAGTTTAACACAGAAAAGTGTGAAATTATACATTTTGGTAGAAAGAATGAAGAGAGGAAATATAAACTAAAGGGTACAATCCTAAAGCGGGTGCAGGAACAGAGAGACATAGGGGTATATGTGCACAAACCGTTGAAGTTGGCAGGCCAGGTTGAGAAGGCAGTTAAAAAAGCTTACGGGATCCTGGGCTTCATGAATAGTGGCATAGGGCTCGATTTTACCAGGCCCGAGGAGGCGGGTTTGGAGGCGTGTGAGTTGTCAAAATCGCAAAAAATGTCGGGAGGGTGTGATCCCGCCTCCATCCTGCCTCTGAGCAATTTTCCGACATTCGTGGTTTCAAACCCCGTTTCCATCCCGCCTCCAAGAGGCGGGATCGGCCCTTAGCAACCTGTTAATTGCCTCTATAATCCCATTTTGAGAGCCTTTTTGATTTTAACGCATTTCCCCCGTCCTACACACCTCCTCTGGAACACGTCAGCTAATCCTGGCGGCCTCACAAGTGGATTGCTTAGTAACAGCTGCAGCTCCACCATTAAAAAGGAGTTTTTACCAATGATTATTTGCAGGTGTCAGAACTTTGTTGTCTCAGGTCTGGGGGAACTTTTAGCAGGCATACTCATTGTTGTGGAGGTTTGGAGCCTGACACCCATCTCCAGTGTGACCTCCTAGGAAACCCCTCTCCCCACCTTGACTGAGTGCTTCCTCAACTGAGGCATATACCAGAAGCATGGGAACCATTTATTTCCTTTCCTCCTGGACATCAGATTCGGAAGAAGGCCAGCCGCGGCAGCAGCAGAACCCTGAACAACAACACCACCAACAGCAGGAGCAACAACAGGAGCGCCAAGCTGCTGCTCACCCACCTGAAGCTGCACAGGCCAGAAGGCGCCAGCGCGCGACCATTTTGCTGCCCGGGATGCAAGGGACACACTCATGTTGGCCAGATTTGCTTAGCCTGCACAATCAAACACTTTTGCCTCACACCTTCTTACCAGAGCATCGACAGTGGACAAGAACCTACGAATTCCTATCACTCTGACCACCATACTGACAATTGCAAGTCGCCCTAAGCCCTCAATGTGGAAGTCCCATTTGCGAAATGACACAGGCCACAACTTCAACAGTTTGCCATCAAATCTGTTTATCATAACAATTCAAGGATGGCTTGTCAAAAATCAATACAATAGAACACCCAAGTGACTACCCTTGTTGCTACTTATGCTTTATCTTCCACTTACGCGTGCTCCTACGTGGTGCTTCCCCTGTGGCTTCAGCAGATGTGGAGGCCCCTTGCTCACTTTCTTGCTGCTCCTGTCTCGACACCTTTGGCGGCCGTCCTCTGGGGTTGCGAGCCTGTGAGGGCTCGGCAACAGTCTGCTGCTCCTGCGACTGTGCAGGGGCTGAGACGCCCATCTCAGTTGGGTGAAGACTCTGGTGGGGCTGTGACCGAGGGCTTTGCAGTGGCATGGTCATGTGAGCGCTTGGAGAGGAGCCCCCACTTCCTTGTTGTCTGCCATCAACATCCCTCTCATGGGTCAGCCCCACTTCAGAGCTAGCAAGTGACTTGACAGCACCTTGCTGCACTTCAGGGGGGCCATGAGGACCCGTTTCTGCACTGGAAGTCCTACTCCAGAGGACTTCCATGAAGGTCTGGTTTCTATGCACAATAGCTGAACATCGCTCCTCAAGAGATGTCAGTCTATTCTGAACAATGACCATGTTTTCAATATCCTGGTGACTAAGCTCCTCCATGGCCGTAGCCATCCTCTCCTCTACCGTAGCCAGCCTTACCACAGAGATAGCCATCCGTTCCACGGAGGTTGCCATCCTTTCCGTGGTGATGCGTTCATGCACCAATGCCTCCACAAAGGGCCTCCACAACGGCTCTGCTCATGTTCGCGATGGACTCCTCCATTCACTCCACACTCGCAGCGACTCTAGAGACAAAACCTGCCAGAGACTCCTGCACCTGTTCCTGGAGTTCCAGCACCGCTCTCCTTCTGGATGGACCCTGAGGCACAGGGTCGACATGCAGCTGAGCCGAGCTGCGCCCTCCAATGAGGACTCTCCACTGCTGTCCCTGTCTCCACCATCTGCTGATGCTCACTTGTGATCTGTGATACACCAGGTGACAACACTACTCTATCTCGCGAAGGCCCCACCGAGGTGTGAGTGTCTGCGCTGGTGCTGGGTGTGCTGAATTCTGCTGATGCTGCGCCCTCAGAGGTTGCAGCTTCCTCTGAGGAGCCTTGAGGCTCAGGCTGTTCCGCCAGGACAGTGGGGATGTGGGCTCTCGATGCTCCTGTGTGGGAGTAAAGGAAAGAGTTAGAGATGTGAGGTAAAGGTTGCATGCACATTGAATATTGCAGATGATCATAAGTCAATCTGTTAGAGCATCAGAATCATTATCAGTCACTCATGCAATGTCAATGAGAGAGATGCAATACTATTCTGTTACCAGCTTGCTGTGATGCGCCCGTCTGTCCGTCTCCCACTTGCGTATCGTCCTCCACTCCGGCGATCTCCAGGGCTGCCAGCTCCGAAGTGGTGAGCTGGGCTACTGAGGGTGGCCCTCCTCCTGTCCCCGCTCTTTCCCTCTTATTGTGGGCTCTCTTTTCCTGCAATGAGGGACACAAGTGGAGTTTGAGTGAGAATGAAGGAGTGAGTGTAGAGAATCCATAGCATAGATGCTTAGAAGGAGACAAAGGGCCCGCCTGTGTGTTGTAAGTTGTTGTCATTGCATCACAGTGATAGGGAGTGTGAGGGCTGCATGGTCGAATAGTTAAGTGAATGTGACCATAGAGAGAGAGGGAATGGGTAAGGGTGCAGGGATGTAAGTGTCAAGTGGGATGTGGAGGAAGAGGTTGGCAAAGCAGAGTGTTGGTGAGGAGAGGTGATGGGGATCAGATTGAGGGTGATGGGAAAGTCATACTCACTTTTCCTGTGTGGAGAAGGTCATGAAACCTCTTCCTGCACTGCAGCCAGGTTCTGCTGCACATAGAAATTGTGTTTACCTCTTGGGCCACTTGCAGCCACACAGCTTTAGTCTGCTGGGGAGGCTTTTTCCTCCCTGAGGAAGGGAAGAGCACCTCCTTATTTGCTCTTGCTCCCTCCACCAGAGCTTGGAGGAAGGCCTCATCGAATCTTGGAGCACACTTTGGTCTACTGGTGAATGAAGCGCTCAGAACAATGGGCATAAAGTTCAAAGGCTGTAAAAGAAGCAAGGCTGCTTGCAGGCCTTAAATCCAGCAGCATTGATGATGTCATCGGAGGTGACTTTCTCTTTGAAAAGACTCATTGGGCCAGGGGTTCCCACACGCTGGAAATCAAGTGCCCAATTAGAGCAAAATCGCACTTTTGTCCCACTTCAGTCGGGATCCTGACACGACAACCACCTGACACGCCCCCAATGGCAAAAATCCAGCCCATAGAGTACAAAATCGTGGAAATTATGATAAACCTTTATAAAATACTGGTTTGGCCTTAACTGGAGTATTGTTTCCAATTCTGGGCACTGCACTTTAGGAAGGATGTGAAGGCCTTGGAGAGGGAGCAGAAAAGATTTGCGAGAATGATTCCAGGGACTTCAGTTATGTGGATAGACTGGAGAAACTGGGGTTGTTCTCTTTAGAGCAGAGAAGATTGAGCAGAGATTTGATAGAGGTGTTCAAAATCATGAAGGGTCTAGACAGAGCAGATAGAGAGAAACTGTTCCCATTGGCGGAAGGGTCGAGAACCAGAGGACACAGATTTAAGGTGATTGGCAGAAGAACCAAAGGCGACGTAAGAAAAAACTTTTTTACTCCGCGAGTGGTTAAGATCTGGAATGCACTGTCTGCGAGGGTGGTGGAGGAAGCTTCAATTGTGGCTTTCAAAAGGGAGTTGGATAAGTACCTGACGGAAAAAAACTTGCAGGGCTACGGAGAAAGAGCGGGGGAGTGGGACGAGCTGAAGAGCTCTTGCAGAGAGCTGGAACGGGCTTGAACGGGCTCGACGGGCCAAATGGCCTCCTCCTGTGCTGTAACCATTCTATGATTCTATGAATTTAACGGCTGGACCTCATTCTAAATTTTTTTACTTCATTTCCTACCTGGCAGCTAGCCAGACTGACAGGCTGGTTGGCTGCCGGGTGGGAAAGCCAGTGGTAGAGGGCCGCAGCCGGGGACCATTAGGAATGATCTCCAGCAACCGGGAAACATCATTGGTTGGTGAGGGGGGTCATACCGGTAAGCAGGAGGGAGGGCTTCTACCTCCCTTTAGCAGCCAGGTTTCCCGAGCCCTGGGATACCCAGCCGGCAAGCGTTAAATTTAAATCGCTGTGAAAATCTGAGGAACGGATTTTAATATATTAAAATCATGGACCCGCCTCTCCAGAGTGGGTTACTCGGCTGATCCCAAACCTGCCGCGGTTAAACCGGAAGTAGGCGGGTTTGGGCCGGGTTTTGCAAATTTGCTGATTTAACCACCACCCCCCCCCCACACAACACCGACCCTCTCCCACCCCCCACCCCCCACACCCCACAACACCGACCCTCTCCCACCCCCCACCCCCCACACCCCACAACACCGACCCTCTCCCACCCATTATGTTAAAAAGATCTTAAAGATGTCAATCACATAGGTTGTTTGAATTGAAGGAGGGGACATAGATATATCATTAAATGTAATAGATTTAGAACTGGGAGCAGGAGAAACATTTTTACACTGTGGGTTCTGAGGTTGTGAAATGCACTACCAGAGTTGGTGATTGGAGCAAAGGTCATGTTAATATTTAAGAATAGGTTCGATAGGTAGTTGAAGGGAAAGGGAATAAAAGGATATGGGAACATCAAAGACACATATGATTAGGACTACTACTCGTATGGAAGGCAATCACTGACTCAGGCTGGTTGTTAAATAGCCTGTTTGCATGTTGTGATTTCTATGTAATTCTAGTCAAACAACTTATACCTTCAAGAATAAAATTGAACAAAAGATTCCAATAATTTGACCCACTCTAACTGCAACTATATTTTTCCATGGTGCCTACCTTTTGGGTTGGATTCTTCTCTTTAGAGTCGAGTTCCAGCAGGGCAGGACTCACGCCTCCCTCTCTGATCGATCCCAACCCCAACCCAATGTACTGGGTCGCTGGACGTTTGATATGAATTTTGGGCTCCCGGTAGGATTCCCACTGCCAAGAAGGAGGCCGCCAGATCGAAGGAAAGAACATCCTGGCAGTAGAGGCATTGGTTCTTTTGCATTCCTCCTTCTTTTCACTCCACTTTCAGCTACAGAGCCCTCAGCCATTTAGGTTACACACTCTGGACAATTCTACCTAAGTCCCTCCTCCTTGCTACCTCTCTCCCTGCATTTAACCCTAACCCTAACAATAAAAACCTAACTTTCAGTCACCATCCCTAATCCTTTCTCCATCCCTCAGTTTCTGGTTATTTTTGCCTTTGTGAAGAGCTTTGGGATGTTTTATGACAGTACAACAACAACAACAACTTGTATTTATATAGCGCCGCAGTAAAACGTCCTATGCCGCTTTTACAAGAGTGTTATATGACAAAAAAAATTACACCGAGCCCCATAAGGAAAAATTAGGTCAAAGAGTTAGGTTTTAAGGAGCGTCTTAAAGGAGGAAGGAGAGGTAGAGAGGCGGAGAAGTTTAGGCAGGGAATTCCAGAGTTTAGGGCCTAGGCAACAGAAGGCATGCCACCACTGGTTGAGCGATTATAATCAGGGATGCTCAAGAGGGCAGAATTAGAAGAGTGCAGATATCTCGGGAGGTTGTGGGGCTGGAGGAGATTTCAGAGATAGGGAGGGATGAGACTATGGAGGGATTTTAAAATAAGGATGAGAATTTTGAAATTGAGGCGTTGCTTAACCGGGAGCCAATGTAGGTCAGCGAGCACATGGGTGATGGGTGAATGGGACTTGGTGTGAGTTAGGATACAGGCAGAGTTTTGGATGATCTCAAGTTTGCGTAGGGTAGAACGTGGGAGGCCAGCCAGGAGTGCATTGGAATAGTCAAGTCTAGAGGTAACAAAGGCATGATGGTGACAGTAAGGACATGAAATAAGTGCAAATTGTTTCTGTTGTCATTATTTAACTTAAACTTTAATTTTAAGAATTAGAGAACACAAATATAATATTGACAAATGAGTTTAAAAATAAGAAAAATTATATTTCTCAAAGGGAGTAGTAATTATGTGGGATAAATTCTTGTCAGCTAATTCCTTTTAAATGGTCTGAATGAGTGCCTGGTTGAGAACAGAATTGAAGTTTATAAGGATAAAGAGAGATGATTACCTGCTCTGTGGAACGTTATGGTCATAGTTCTGCTGGCCATTCAGAAATGTCATGTAGATTGTAATGTTAGATTGATACTCTAGAATTTGCTCACTACAGATTCACAGAGATTTACCTTCTTGGAAAATTAACCTAAGGTAATCCACATTCCTTTGGAAATTGAATGAAGCCCAGGACAGTGCAGGTGCTTCATGGTGGTTGGAAAGAGCGGATTTATGGGCCACGGGTTCTCTTATTCCTTCATTACGTTGGAGCATATAGCAGAGCGGTAGTGCGTCAAGTGGTTCCATCGAAGAGATAAATTGGAAACAAAAATTTGAAAATGCACAAAATATATATGTTGATTGGCATCTGAAAGAGAAAAGTTAATGTTTTGGGCATGACCCTTCAGCAGAATGGAGATTGTCTAAGGGTGGGTGGAACTGTGTAACTGTGTTTCATACAGTAATGTTTAATATAACATCTGTGCAACAAACATTAAATTCGCTCAAAATGGACTTCTGTATACCATCCTCACATACCTCATGGCTTCCTGGAACCTTAATGAGCAAGAACTAGATTCATCATATTGAATGTATGTTCATTCTGGAACGTTCTGGTATGATATCATGAATTACTGGTAAACATGGGCTCAAAAAGAATTTTAGGATAAACAAAGCAATACAGAAAGACACGTTGTGCCTTCTTACATTTTTTAATTGAAAAAATCATTACCTTTGACTGTTCTCTTTCACTTGTCTCATTCCCACTGTCTTTCATGTCTTTCTAAATCATATTCGCCTTTTTTCAAGTGAATGCATCTTGTCATTGAGTTAATAGGTTTCAGTGTCAAGGATACAAATTAAATCATCTTTGTTTCCAGCCATGCATCAGTCTAAAATGAGAACATTTGGACACTGCTGAAGCTGCTATATCTTACTGTTTTTTTGATTAAATTCAGTCTGTCAAGCTCATAGCTCTGAGAACAATTGTTCTTAAAGATATATAAAACAAAAAATCCCTCTTATGAGTTGAGGTTTAGTAAGGAAATAACTGTCAAACTCAATTATAGGTAGATCTGGTTTTACCAAATTATTTGCAAATTTATGACTAAAACAAATCTTTACTAAGTCTCAAATGTTCTTCACTTAATCAGTAATAGTATAATGATAGTGTTATAATAGAAGTCATTACTTATAGATGTAAGTCCGTTAGATGAGATAATGTCTGCCTGCTTAAGGTAAAAGATGGAGCACTTTGTCCTCTGTCTCTCCCTCAGTTTGTGTATCTCTTTTTCTCTCTGTTTCTGTTTTATCTAATTTTATATCCAGTCAATGACCTGGTCCAAGGCATAACCTAGGTGCTTACTGAGACCCAGTAGTGTCCCAGTGTCAGACATTGGGTCACTTTTCCCCAACGATCCTTTGGATGTTTCTACCTACCCAATTCAGAAACTGGAAGATATGCACCTATATGAGAGGTGGGCCCACTTTGTGTAGACAATAATTGGATCAAGGGCACAAGTATACTTCTCGTAATGTAATTAAGTATGTAATGAGTCGATACTTGTGCTGGGGGGGGGAGGGGGAGGTAGTCTGGAAGTGACAGTGAGGCAGGTAAACAACCACCTCTATTCAGAGAGTACACTAGATACAGGCAGTCCCTCCTTAATAAAGTACACCCCTACCCTTGAGAAAATGGGCTAACTGACATGGATCAATAACCCTGTCAGTGATGACACTGTCTTGTAAGCAGCAGGAAGTGTAGAGCAGAATGTTTCCAGAACAGTATGAGCTCTCAGTGGTAGGCTGGGATGGGTAGTAATACTAGGATCTTCCTGAGTGGTCACATGTCAACAATTAGGTCAAAGATAAGGGGGGAAGAATTTGGTTGATTAGCGCCTCCCGTTTCTGCCCTAAGAGGACGCTAATGGGGTGCAAAGCAACTAGCGCCCGGGCGCGGCAATTTTTGCGCCGCTCGCGAAATTGACCAGACCTTTTGCGGCGGAGCTAAACACTACCGCCACGATCTCCTGCGCCCGCAGATCGTGACGTCAGTCGAGCGTGCAGCGCCCCGGTAGCGCCCCAGACCAGATATTGAGTGGCACCCCCTGCCTTTCCGCCTGCTGCTAGCAACGACAGGTTGAGGGGAATGTTTTGCAGTCGGGAAGGGACTGGGGGAGTGCTATTTAAAGGCGACCGCTTCCTGCCTTTTTTTGTCGGTGACATTTTTGCACCACGCATTCTGAGAGAGAGAGAGACTTCTGGAGAGATTCAATGCTGTGTGAAGGAGTTTTGGGTACTGAGCAGCACTTTGCAGGTTCATTTTGATTTGACCTTCCTTGCATCGATTTAGAAGAGACTATGGGGGCTGTACTCTGAGCTCTTTCCCTGGGTCTCTCCATTGTTCTTTCCAGCAGATTTGATGTACAGGTCTCTCCAGGCCGAGATTCAAGGCTGCAATGAGCAGGGTGTGGATGGAGAGCAAGATCGACCCTCCCCTTTAAGAACTGGCCGGCGCCAGTGTGTCTGTGTTCCATTGCTGACTGACATCACATGAGCTTCGCCAGCGCTCTGAGGTAGCGCCTCGCTCCTCGGCGTTAGCGCCTTAAGAGAGGTGTGCAGCGCCTGATTTAGCACTCCAATCACCTCCAGGGGTGATAGAAGCCAAGTTTGCAGTCGGAGGCAATAATTAGCGGCAGGCGCTAAACTTTGCGCCGGGCCGATAATTGCGCCCCAAACGGGGTGATACCGAATTTCTCCCCCATGGGACCTGATTCTGGATATCCTTGAGACTCACTCTGATGTAGACTCTGGTATGAACATGTCCGATGATGGAAATTAGGAACCAAGTTAACCATCTGTGGCAGAATTAGTAATCTGATACATGAACCATGCAGATCCACAGTACTTCTAGCCACTGTTGATGATTAACTAGCCAGCTTGGTTGGCTCACTAATGGAACCTGGAGGATGAAACTGTTATTTTGGGGGATGGGAGCAAGAATTCCTTCCCTCAGCTCCAGATAACCCTGCAAACCAATGCCCTAATGGGCAGGGTGCCCGAGTGGAAAGCTTACTAGTACTCTGCTGGAGATTAACCAGCTGTTATAATGTTGGAAATAATGTAAGCCATAGGATGTTGAGCGCTCTTATCCGAGATAGGGATACAACTTTAAGAAGTTGTATAAAAGGCAGTTTGGCTTTAAGAAATTGTTGACCTTAAGTGCCTTTAATCAGAAATGACTCCCAGCCTGTAAGAATAAAAGGCAAGGAACTGGTTCAGTTGGGGAAGAGGAAGGAACTGAGAGGGATACTGAAAAGTAATACACTGTTTTGTTCATTGCTGCAAGTAAAGACACAACGTGGGTTAATAAACCTCACTTGTTTTAAGACCTAGTCTGTGTGTCTAATTGACCACGAGGTCCTGGGCCTGTATCAGCTTGTTACAGCATGTTCAGTTTTCTCAGTGGCTTGGTTTGGAGACTATAGAAACATGGTGATGCGTTATTATAAATGTCAGACACCCACCTGACCAAACAAAAATAAGACCAGCTCATGTTTAGCATGTATGTTGTTGTTCCTGCATTAGTCTAACAATACATCATAAATCTAGGCCGGAATTTTGTTTGGGGGCGGGGGGTCTGAGGTGGGCGGGAAACCCGGGAGGTTGGGTTTCCCACAGGTCCTGCCGATTTAACCAGCAGGGCAAAATTTGAATGCAAGGCCTCGGTTTCCCGCCCGCCGCTGTGGGTGGGGAGGCCTTAGTTGTGAGGGGTCAGTCTGGGGGAGGGATTGTGGGAGGGGAGTCAGGATCGGCGGGTGGGAGGAAAGCAGATCGGTGGGTGGGATCGGCAGGAGGGTGGTCAGGATTGGCGGGAGTGGGGTTGGGGATCGACGGGAGGGAGGTCGGAGATAGGCGGGGGGGGTCGGGATCAGGAGGGGGGAGAGAGGATCGGGGAGGGTTTGCAGGATCGACGGGATCAGCAGGCGATGGGGCATGGTTAGGGATCGGCAGGCAAGCGGGGATTGCGGGGGGGGCAATTGGGGATCGTGGGGGGTGGCGGCCAGAGATCGGGGGCGGGGCGGAGGATTGTGGCCAGCCACCGGAGGATCGTGGCCAGCCTCATCATCACCATTAGGGGGGAGGGGGTGAGGCCTGGGGAGAGTGATCGGAGGCCTCGTGAGTGGGTCTTTGATCGTGAGGGGTGGGTATGTTTGGGACCCTGGATCCAGGAGGTAACTATAAAGCCACTTACCTCCTGGATGCAGCAGTCCCCGCCTCTGTTTAACTGTCGGGTTTCACGAAACAGAAAGGGAAAACAGAGGCTTCCAGCCTCATTATAATATTTAAATTGTGGTAACGCCCCCTGGCAGCGTGTTGGATGCCCGCCCCCGTCCCGTCCCCGGGAAAACCGGAAGTGGGCGGGCTGGATGCGGGATCACATTTTTAACAATTTAACTGCCCCCTCGCTCCAAACCCACCCGTTTTTTGATGGGAAAATTCCAGCCTAATCTCAGAAAAGTATCCTCTCTTGAGCCAGTGGGACATCTCCATGTTATCTATCCTTATGACCTCTTTATGAGAGATTGTCCAATTAATATCAATAAGTATGGAATTACATGCATTTTTTGTGCTCTACTCTCACATCTACTGGGTACTGAATGGCAACTAACCAAACTCAGATTTTGCATTTACTTTTTATTTAATTTTTTAAATTCTGTATTTAAATTATTTAATTGGAAAGTAAGTTAACATTATTGGAGTAATCTTTTGACTTCGCACTGTCGGAGATTCTGATGTGCACTGCCCACAATTTACTGACCCTTATTTTAAATGGTTGGGAAATTGAGCTGACAATTTGTGCCTAAATTTCCAAAATATGATGTAAGCAGCTGTGGCTCCCCACCAGCAGAACAAAGTCAGGAAATTACCCCTTAAAAGCTCTTTATGATATTAATGGCCTAAGTGAATGTAACTGGATAAGAAAGGAAATAAAGTACCTGATTATGTATTTCACACTTACTTTGAGATGTCCTGTACTAATTAATATGTCTAATAGAGTGCAGTCAAACTCCTTTGGGGGTGACTTTCATTGTCACTGCCTGGGCAGTAGTCTGGTGGGGCAGGTTGCCCACCTGAGTATGATCCTGGGTTCCACAGCGGGTGGGCTAAAAGACCTCATATTAAAATGTGCAATTTAGAGATAATGCTAATTTAATGAATTTATACACCCAGTGGAATTTTTGCTCAGTGGGAGCATATATTGGGAATTCAGTTTTGCGTCTCCCACAATTTTCCATCCATTTTGCCTCAATTCCCGATGTGCATTCCTGGCAGACGAAGCTCCATACCGGAAACAGGAATTCGTAACATTAGCCCTAAAGTATTCATTCGGGATGGAATCATTTTTTTGTTGGTAAACAGTGTGTGATGAAATCCATGATGAACTATCTGTTTCAAGCCGCTTGTATTTTATCTTCATATTTCAACTGGATCCATGAATTTAACTATTCTAAACAGCAGTGTACCGGATGGTAATACCACTCACTGAGGGAGTCAATTGCTATGAGGACATTAATGAGTTATGGCATATTGCAGCACTTTTCTTGTGCCTGTATGGGTCAAGGTTAAAGAGCTGCCAACCACAATTCATTTCATCTCACAGTAACTCTATCTATATTTTGATTAAATGGATAACCCTTAACTCAAGATGAATCACTATAGAAGGGCATCTGGCAGAACAAGTAAATCTTCACTTTGTATACAAATTGTATACAATAGCTTCTACAATGTGCATAGATTAACTCAATTGCACATGCAGGACTGGTGTACGGGGATCAGAAAATCAGGGAGCAGCCTTGGACATGTTTTGTATCCTATTCCTTTTACCCGTGATTTTCTGTCCAGCTGCGTTTTGTACACTGCACACATTGCAGAGTTTTAGCTGCTGCCACCATGCTTCATGTGTGATTCATGGGCCCCGTGTTCCTATTCCATCTATTAACATGAATGGACGGACCCATGAATCAGGTGCATGCCCAAGTTTCCAATATACATTCCAGGTACACAAATCTCTGAATCATGAATGCTGAAAACAACAATATGCCCCCTGCAGTGAAGCTTCAAAAGGGAACAGGTTTGGGTCTTTTTATTTATTTCACAGTATCTTTTTAGTACTGTGTTTTTAGAGATTTCTATTAATATAAATATGTGGACTTTTTTGGAACAGTACTTATTTACTCATTACTTCTGAGAGTAGGAAGTGGGTCTTATGGACAAGCTGAGTTCAGAGCAGGCATTAGGGGAGATAGGAAAGATATTAGGAAATGACACGGCTTGAGGGCTCAGGCAGAGGGGAACTTTGAGCCAGGTTTGGCTTGGTGGGCAAGGGGGTAGAGGCAGCTGAACAGATGCTATCAGTCGTCATGACAGAAAGGTCCATGAGCTCCTCACACTTGTTGGAGGTGGGGGAAGTGGAGAGAAGTTTAAGAAGACGGTTGGTAGTGGAAAAAAGGAGCAGGAGGTAATCCTTACTTTCTAGGATGATCCTGGAGTACTGAAGGAGTAGTGAACAGTTTTTGCGGAGGAGAGTGAGGCCAAATAGTACTTGATATGGTCCAGCTAGATATGGAACTTAATGGCTAAACCAGTTGTGCGCCAGATATGCTGAAATTTGCATTCTTGGACATGAGGGAGCAAAAGTAGGGCCGTATCAGGGGAACAAGCAGGCTGGGAAAGAGTAAGGGTTTTACTGGGAACAAGCTCATCAAAGAAAGAAAGATTTGCATTTATATAGTCCCAAGGGCTTTATAGCCAATGAAGTACTTTTTGAAGTGCAGTCACTGTTGTAATGTAGGAAATGCGGCAGACAATTTACACACAGCAAGCTCTCACAAACAGCAATATGATAATGACCAGATAATCTGTTTTTTAGTTATGTTGATTGAGGGATAAATATTGGCCAGGACACCAGGGATAACTCCCCTGCCCTTCTTCGAAATAGTGCCATGGGATCTTTTACGTCCACCTGAGAGGACAGACGGGACCTCGGTTTAACGTCTCATCCGAAAGATGACACCTCTGACTGTGAAGCGCTCCCTCAGCACTGCACTGGAGTGCCAGCCTAGATTTTTGTGCTCAAGTCTCTGGAGTAGGACTATGAACCCACAACCTTCTGACTCAGAGGTGAGAGTGCTACCAACTGAGCCACAGCTGACACTATAGAGGTGGAGGTGAGGGAGTGGATGTGCAGATCAACAGCTGCAGAAGTATCGTGGCAAATGGAGTGCCAAAGGTTAGATAGCTGGGAGTTTGAAAGAGCAGTTATAAGTGACTTGGGGGAGAGTTTTTTCCAGGGGTGGATTCTGAAGGAAGTGGGGTTGGAAGGGGAAGGACGATATGGGTGATGAGGGATACAAGGAAGTGGTCAGAGATGGCCTTGTCTGTGATTGAGCTGATGGGAATAGAGAGGTCACATGAGATGATAAGGTCAAGGGATGCCTGTGAATATGGGTAGGAGAGTTTATATGGAGGAAGAGGTTAAGTGAATGGAGGAAGAGCAGTGAAAGGGCAATCAGAAGAAACTTTGCAGAATTTCACCTCCTCATCTTGGATGAGTAGAAAATACTCAACCTATAAATCATTACTCAATTATATTGAACATTTAAAACAATGAACAGCACTCAGTAAAATTGGTATATTTACAGTAATTACAAACCACTAATCTTCTTAGTCTCAGAAACACTGAAAGATGCTTCTTCTGCATTAACGTGGGGCCTTGAAATATCCCTTGATTGACATGTGAGCACTTAGCTCTTACATGGCTTCCCTTTGTCTTTGTAACACTGAAGCTTCCATACTGACTGCTGTCTTCATGTAATACTGACCAAGATATAGCCCCAAATTTCTTTGAAGATATCCAAGAATAAAAGACATTAAACTTTCTCATAATTACATTTAGATGTTCAGATATACAAAGGATTTAAAAAGGGATTGGCCACAACAATACTAGCTGCCAAACAAATGTACAATAAAGGGGTCTACAAGATACTCAAGTCTCTGCAGTGGGGCTTAAACCCGTGATCTTCGGACTCAGAGGGAAGTTTGTTGCTACTGAGCCAAGGATCATCCTTTAAAGCTATCGACACATCATTTAAAGTTTCCCATCATCCCATTTAAAACCTCCTGTTACACTTTTCTCAGTGTTCCCAGCATGTGGGAGGGCTGTCCCTCTGACCTTTTTCCTTGTTCAGTAATACACCAATAGGACTGTCAAGTAAACCAGCGACTTCTCTTCCCCCCATCAGGTGTTGGTCTGGTGTTGGCAAAATAGCAACAACTAAAAGTATATGAAACATAGTTAAAATATAACTTTGTTTTATTCCTTTAGCAATTTGAATCATAAAATGGGTTGTCAGGGCTGTATATTTTAGGGTCATCAGGAATGTCAAAGCCTAACTCTGTCAATATTCCCAGAATTCTTTGGTCCCAATTAAAGTCAATGATCTTTTATTATGTACTTATCCCTCTCTCAAGCCCATTATTCAAAAACATTACCCTTTCTAAATCTGACTGAAGAACCCAAGCATGCGGGAGTACTATTATTAAGCCATCTCGTTGCAGTTTCACTTCTTCCAAAGTGAATAACTGACAAATGAATGATGAGTAAATGGTAACTGAAAAGCCAAAACCATTTTCTATCTACAACCACTGAAATTCCCTCCTGTGAATACATTTTAAACCTAAATAGCACACAGCGGCCTCTTCCTTATGTGTCTCTTGTGTCAGAATGCCTGACATTTCACACTGAAAAAGGACAGGACATTTAAACTTACACAGGACAAAAATACTTTTTTTTTTATCTTTAGGTTATATATTTCAGAATTATTTTTCACAGCACACTAATACTATGAGATACATTTCTGTTAGCACTGGCCTACAGAATTTTCTTGGTCAAAATAAATAGTAGTTAAAAGATTGTAATTTAAATCATTTTGCACTTGATATTAAAATGAAAATTTTGTTGAATTGAACTTTAAGTGATCACCTTCCAGGTAAATTTAGCAATCCCATTTTGGAGCCACACTCAAAGGGAGCATGGATCCGGGAATCGGGGCTACAATGTTGTAACGCTGTATCTTTTTAAAAATTCATTCTTGGGATGTGGGTGTCGCTGGCAAGGCCAGCATTTATTGCCCATCTCTAATTGCCCTTGAGAAGGTGGTGGTGAGCCGCCTCCTTGAACCACTGCAGTCCGTGTGGTGAAGGGACTCCCACAGTGCTGTTAGGTAGGGAGTTCCAGGATTTTGACCCAGCGACGATGAAGGAACAGCAATATATGTCCAAGTCAGGATGGTGTGTGACTTGTAGGGGAACTTGCAAGTGATAGTGTTCCCATGGGCCTGCTGCCCTTGTCCTTCTAGGTTGAAGAGGTCGCAGGTTTGGGAGGTGCTGTCGAAGAAGCCTTGGCGAGTTGCTGCAGTAGATGGTACACACTGCAGCCACAGTGCACCAGCGGTGGAGGGAGTGAATGTTTAAGGTGATGGATGGGGTGCCCCAATCAATCTGACCTGCACCTTCTTCAAGCACAGCTTCCTCAGTAGTAGTATAGGATTGTTGAATTTACCTTCATATTTTTGTGAAGCTAACACTTCCTAATCATCCAGTACATACCATTACAATGCATATTGGACCAGAACATATAACCAGGTTTTAAATTAATTTTTGTACTCATCAAAGTGAAGAATGCTTGGGAAATAAAAGTTTCCATTTCAGTTACCCCGTAACAGTGACAAACACTAGGTCAGGAACAGAACGAGCCAGATGCTGTAACAATGCGAGAGGAAATTTCTTGCGGCTGCTCCTGCTCTGCCTCCGTAACTTTGCTTGAAGTCTGGTGGAAACCCTGTTACACGAGTCAACAGGGTTTCTGCCGCACTTTCAGCAAAGTTATTGCGGTGGACCATAAGCAGCTCTGAGGAAATTTCCGGCCAATGTGTCTTTGGGCCGCCTCATGTCCTTTCTGTATAAGACTATCAATTTGTGTTAAACTATGGGCAGCATTGTGCTTGTATGTCCAAACAGACTAAGAGATAAGTTGACATTACCCAAATTCATTCCCACGAAAGAGAAAAAAAGGAAAGAATTTGCATTCATACAACACCTGTCACAACCTCAGGACGTCCCAAAGTGCTTTACAGTCAATTAAGTACTTTTGAAGTGTAGTCACTGATGTAGTGCAGCCAATTTGCACACAGCAAGGTCCCACAATCAGCAAAGTAATAATGATCAGATAATCAGTTTTAGTGATAGCAAAATACTGCGGATGCTGGAAATCCAAAATAACAACAGAAAACACTGGAAAAACTCAGCAGGCCAGGCAACATCCATGGAGAGAGAAACAGAGTTAACGTTTCAGGTCGAAACCCTTCGTCGGAACTGAGAGAAGAGCAGGAAATTAAACAGATAAAAATGCAAGGGGGAGGCTGGGGGGAGGAATAAAAGAACCAAAGGGGTGGTCTATGGTAAGTAGAGACATTAAGAGATGCTCAAGGCAAGACGAGATGGTAATGGGACAGGTTAAGAAACAAAAGGTGAGGTGTGAAATGCTGGCAGAATGAGAGACAGCTGCCGTAGGGGGAGAAAGAGAAAAAAAAGGAAAAAGGCACGGACCAAAAGGGTGGATAAAATGTATACATATGTGGTAGGGGCCGGGGTTATGATCTGAAATTGTTGAACTCGATATTGAGTCCGGAAGGCTGTAAAGTGCCTAACGTCTATCTTTCCACGGAAGCTCAGCGTAAGCTCGAGGAACAGCACCTCATCTTTCGTTTAGGCACTTTACAGCCTTCCGGACTCAATATCGAGTTCAACAATTTCAGATCATAACCCCGGCCCCTACCACATATATATACATTTTATCCACCCTTTTGGTCCGTGCCTTTTTCCTTTTTTTTATCTCTCTCTCTCCCCCTACGGCAGCTGTCTCTCATTCTGCCAGCATTTCACACCTCACCTTTTGTTTCTTAACCTGTCCCATTACCATCTCGTCTTGCCTTGAGCATCTCTTAATGTCTCTACTTACCATAGACCACCCCTTTTATTCTTTTATTCCTCCCCCAGCCTCCCCCTTGCATTTTTATCTGTTTAATTTCCTGCTCTTCTCTCAGTTCTGACGAAGGGTTTCGACCTGAAACGTTAACTCTGTTTCTCTCTCCACGGATGTTGCCTGGCCTGCTGAGTTTTTCCAGCATTTTCTGTTGTTATATCAGTTTTAGTGATGTTGGTTGTGGGATAAATATTGGCCCAAAAATTAGTGCCGCTACGCGAGAGTACGCACTGTGTACTCTCGCGTATTCTGTCTCCAATTGCTGGTTTTCTGCATGCACTGCGCATGCGCTGAAAACCGGCACTTGGTGAATTCAAAAGGGGGCGGTTCCTAGGTGAACCGCGTGCGCGCTACAGGCTGCGCGCACGCAGTGCACTTAGTGCTTTGGACGCGCAGGTAAGCATGGAAGATTTTAGACATAAAGAAAGGAGGCATAAGACCCTCTTTTAACAAGGTAAGTACTTAATTAAGTATTATTTTGAATTTTTTTTAACAGGTATATCTTTTTTAGAGACTTTAAAGACAGGTAAGTTTATTTTTATAACTTTTTAAAAGATTTTTAAAAATTTCAAAAATTTAATTTTTTGTTTAAAATGGTTAATTTATTTAACTATACTTATTTTATTAATGTGATGGGTTTTTTTTTAATTTAATTGAGGTTTAGCTGTTCTTTTGTGGGGTATAGTATTCATAGCTTTCACAGCCGTGCTGTGAAAGCTATGAATGAAAGATGGTGTGCTGCCATTGGCTCTAACTGAGTCACGTGATCCCACAGCTCGCACGAATTAACTACGCCTGTGGGATACGAAAGCCCTGCACAGCTGCTGTCCAGAACATCAAGTTCGTGCGAGCTCGGACTGAAAAAGCCAGCGCGCAGTGAGAGATCGCGGGGAGACCTTACCCTCGCACGAAGGCTCACTCACGAATTTTTGGGCCATTGTCCAGGACACTAGAGAGAACTCCCCTGCTCTTCTTCGAATAGAGTCATAGGATCCTTTACGTCCACCTGAGAGGGCAGATGAAGCCTCGGTTTAACGTCACCTCAACAGTGCAACACTGACAATTTTACAACTGTCAGAGAGGAGAGAGTTCCGTCCCATATCATTCCTTCTATTTGTTCTGGATCTGAACCCTTGAGGTGGCCTAGATGTGAGAGGGTACTAATCCATGGAACTAAGCAGGCTCCTAACATCCAGTTTGAAGTGAGTATAGGATACAGAGTCTAGATTATTTTATGTGATTGTTGTGGATGAGTGCAAGGACTTAGAAAAAATAAATAGCCTTGTGCTGTCAATAATCTTAGACTATTTTGGCTTATACTTGGATTTTTTCAAATTTGTAATATTTATTTTAGCCAAAATATTGTAGAATCAAATAACTTTAGATAAATATTTCATATAAATTAGTAAGAAGCATGGCTGCCATATTCTTGATTTGGTGTGAATGCCATAAGAATTTTGGTGCATAACAGTCTTTTCATCTCATGCAACTGGAAGAGTATGTTGTGTTATGAATTACCATGGATCATATATTTGAAGCAAGCGTTTAAAGATCTTGTTCATTATTAATGAAACCTTTCTAAATAAATTAACAGAAGTGTTGAGCTTCATAAAGAATTTGCAGCCAAGTTATTACTTTAAGAGCAAATCTGATCAGTTTTTTTCCACTGGTCATTTAATACCAGTTGAACAAAATAGGAGGCAAAGAGTACAAATAAACAAAAGCAATACCAGTGCCAAAAAGATTTTTACAGTCAGTATCAGAGTGATCGATGTATGGAGCTTATCAAATTAATTAAAACTCCTGTTGTTCATTGACCTGTTCATTCTGGTAAGGTTTGCAGTTTTTAAATAATTATTTCAGCCCATGTATAAAATCTATCACTTCTTAATGTAGTTAGGATTTAAAGGGCCCACATTTATTATTTTTAATCTCATGCTTTACATTCATTAAAATTACTATTTGCAAAGAACAATAAAAGGTTTAAAAGTTTGCTGTATTTTAACTTTTGAAACTACACTGATGTTAACTGTGACAGTGCCAGTGCCAGTTCTGTACATTCCCACTACTATTTATTGTAACATTTCACTTCAAAGATACAGCCACAGTTACAGTGGCACAGAAACCATCACATCACATAGAGGCCGGGATTTTACCTACCTGGGCAGATCTGGTGCAGCCGGTGTCCGTGGTGGGTCCCAACTCCGCTGCTGGCTCCATCCCGCTGGTGAAAATGAACTTGCCTTAATTAAGCTCACCCAGCACGTTACCCGGCCCAATTAGTTGGAGTGGGTCTGGTGACGTCATTCATGACGTGTTTTCAGCTGGGATCTTTAAAGGGACCACGGCCACATTAGATTTGAAGTTTAATCTAACATAGTGCTGTCAGTGCACTACAGCATTGGAGAGCTGCAAACACTGACAATGTCTGCACAGAGGCAGAGGGCTGCATCCAGGTTCTCCGATGACTCCCTCATATGCTTATGGAGGGAGTCAAAGCATGGAGGGAGGTCTTCTTCCCATCTGATGGGCGGAAAAGACCTCCTCAGGAGATCAACACAGCCTGGTTGCAGATTGCAGAAGAGGGCACAAGCAGGGATATGGTCAGGAGGACCTGGGTGCAGTGCCGCAAATGTTTCAATTATCTCATTAGATCAGGAAATGTTAGTACAAAGCCACACTCAACTTCATCCTGCTGTGCCTCTCATCACATCCCCATCATTCTGCCTTCCCTACCCTACTCCTGCACATCCTTACTCACACCAACTTACCTTGCACCTCCACTCATCCCTCTCTATCTACATTATCACTTCCCCATCTCACTAGCCACTCCTCACACTCACCCTAGTGCAATCATACCAACTAACAACGCACAAGGGTAGCCACTTGGCTGTTTTATCCAATGTTTATGTAAAGTTTCTATTAATGTGCTGTCAAACATAAAAATCTTTATTTTCAACACATTCTTGGACAGATTTGTGTGCACCTTTGGAAGTGGCTTAGTGAGTTGCAGTGAATGGTGAGATATAACAGTACCCCCACAATGGTTATGAGTGTGAAAGGAATGGTTTGGTCATTGTAGGGATGCTTTATGGTGCTGGCAGATCATGTGGGTATACAGCATAAAGTTAACTAAATCTGGCCATGGTGAGGCCATCCCTGGCCTCTCGGGCAGCAATGTGCTCGGGTGCTGCTGCCCTCTGTCCTGTGCAGCATCAGGTGAATGCGGAGAAGGTTGGTGTTGGTGCTGCTGGTGTGCCTGGTGCTGCTGGTGTTGGGGCTCCTTGTGGTCTGATTCTGAGGACCAAGGTGAGACAGTATAAACGCCACCCATGTTGATGGAATAGATGGCAGGTAAAGCACAGATGGCAGTAGCATTCTGTCAATGGTGAGAGAGTTCTTCCAATGAGGCGACACTGGATGGAGACTTTTCTGTGAACACTTGCAGCCTACAGAATCTGTGCTGGAAATGGACTGAGCAATAGCTTTTGCCTGAGGAAATTGATCATCTGTCAGGTGGGAGCTTTTACTGAACATTTGATGCTGTCAAGTAATCAGCTGGAGCAATGGCCATGAAACTCCCGCCTCAGGCTGACAGACGTGGTTCCCGAGCTGCGTGAAACCCGTGGCCATGCAGGGAAATTTAAAAAGTAAGTGAAAAAAAGCTCTTAAATGCCTGTAAACTACCTGATAATGATTTCAATTGGGTCGCCCGCTGCTGCCGGTCGGGTCGGCTCCGCGATTACAGACGCGTCTGGGGGAAATGCGCGTGGGGGCGAGATGATAGTGTGAGTGTGAAATATTAGATGAGATAAACATAGTGAGAGAGGAAATATTAAGGGGTTTAGCATCTTTGAAAGTAGATAAATCGCCAGGCCCAGATGAAATGTATCCCAGGCTGTTAAGGGAAGCAGGGGAGGAAAGAGCGGAGGCTCTGACCATCATTTTCAATCCTCTCTGGCTACAGGCATGGTGCCAGAGGACTGGAGGACTGCTAACGTTGTACAGTTGTTTAAGAAAGGGGAAAGGAATAGGCTGAGTAATTACAGGCTAGTCAGCCTAGCCTCGGTGGTGGGCAAATTATTGGAAACAATTCTGAGGGACAGTATGAATCATCATTTAGAAAGGCACAGATTAATCAAGGACAGTCAGCATAGATGTGTTAAGGGAAAGTCATGTCTGACTAACTTGATAGAATTTTTTGAGCAGGTAACAAGGAGGGCCAATGAGGGTAGCGCGTTTGATGTAGTGTATATGGATTTTAGCAAAGCTTTTGCAAGGTCCCACATGGCAGACTGGTCAGAAAAGTAAAAGCCCATGGGATCCAAGGAAAGTGACAAGTTGGATCCAAAATTGGCTCAGTGGCAGGAAGCAAAGGATAATGGTCAACGGGTGTCTTTGTGACTGGAAGGCTGTTTCCAGTGGGGTTCAGCAGGGCTCAGTCCTAGGTCCCTTGCATTTTGTGGTATATATCAATGATTTAGACTTCAATGTAGGGGGCGTGATTAAGAATTTTGTAGATTATGCAAAAATTGGCCGTGTGGTTGACAGTGAGGAAGACAGCTGTAAACTGCAGGAAGATATCAATGGACTGATCTGGTGGGCAGAAAAGTGGCAAATGGAATTCGATCCAGAGAAGTGTGAGGTAATGCATTTGGGGAGGGTGAACAAGGCAAGGGAATACACTATAAATGGTAAGATACTGAGAAATGTAGAGGAACAAAGGGACCTTGGAGTGCATGTCCACAGATCCCAGAAGATAGCAGGACAGGTAGATAAGGTGGTTAAGATGGCATACGGATACTTTGCTTTATTAGCTGAGGCATAGAATATAAGAGCAGGGAGGTTATGCTAGAACTGTATAAAACACTAGTTAGGCCACAGCGAGAGTACTGCTTACAGTTCTGGTCACCACATTACAGGAAAGATGTGATTGCACTAGAGAGGATTTAAGAGGATGTTGCCAGAACTGGAGAATTTTAGCTATGAGGAAAGATTGGATAGGCTGGAGTTGTTTTCTTTGGAACATAGGAGGCTGAAGCGATACTTAATTGATATGTATAAAATTATGAGGGGCCTAGATAGAGTGGATAGGGAGGACCTATTTTGCTTCGCAGAGAGATCAATAATTAGGGGGCATAGATTTAAAATAATTGGTAGAAGGATTAGAGGGGAGTTGAGGAGAACTTTTTTCATCCAGAGGGTGGTGGGGGTCTGGAACTCACTGCCTGAAAGGATGGTAGAGGCAGAAACCCTCATCACATTTAAAAAGTGCTTGGATGCGCACTTCAGGTGCCATAACCTAGAGTTACGGACCAAGAGCTGGAAAGTGGGATTAGACTAGATAGATCTTTTTCGGCCAAATGGCCTCCTTCTGTGTCATAAATTTCTATGATTCTATGAATTCTCCCCAAGGCATTAATGTCCAATTGAAGATATGTCCAAAACTGCACACATATGATTTTACCACTGTGTTATTCAAGGTTAAAATAACATTTTAAACTTACAATCAAATGCCTTCAAGTTGAATCCCAGTACTTGAATAGCCTTGTTGATAAAAACTTCACAGTGACTACATACTACAGTGAATGGCCAATAATTACACCCAAATTATTTTCCCTTTGTGCTCGTTGCTAATGAAGTCCGAATCATTATGTACATGTTTCACATTTCCTGTTCCAAAGTGCATTACTTTACATTTATCCACATTAAAATCCATCTGTCATTGCTTAACTCATCCATTTAATTTGTCCAGATTTCTTTTAAATGTATCAATCTCCTCAACACTATTTTTAAAGCCATCAGAGTGATAAAGTATTCAACTGAAAAAAAATGTCAAATACCAGCAGAATGATAAAGAGGATGCTGTGATTTTTATATTTCACAATTTCCATCTATGTGGTTTTACAACCTAAATGATTTCTTCTAGTAAAGAATGAAAAGGAAACGAATAGCACTACAGAAAAAAGAATGATCAAACAGACTATGATTTACCTGTCAGTACAGTTAAACAGCATTAGCACCACAATGTTCCAATGGCAATGTAATGGGTTTTTCCTCAGTATCAGACTGGGCTTTGCTTACTGGTGCCAAATATAACATCATGGGGGGAAATAGTATTGGAGGTGTTTTACAACCATTTCTGTTTTGAGCCATACAAAGTAGAATAAAATGGGGACATCTGGTTGTTTGATAATATTTAAATATTAATTCAATTATTTTTGTTAGGCAAGGGTATAAAGAGATATGGAGCTGAGGTGCAGATCAGTCATGATCTAATTGAATGGCAGAGCAGGCTCGAGGGGCTGAATGGCCTACTTCTGTTCTTTCCTATGTTCCTAATTTCACATTTTTTTGACATGCTACCAATTAAAATACCAGTAAAAATGCTGTGGCCCTTTCTCTGCATTGACTAATTTAATGTCACATTGCTGTCTTTTACCCAGAAAGTATTATTTTATTCAGGTGCTTTTCATGTCTTAACAGATATATAAACAGGCCTTCCCATTCAGGACTGCCGTGAATTAAAAATGAACATTAGAAGCACTGCAACCATTTTTTTTCATGGAACTGATTATATGTTCTTATTTTTAAGCATCAAAGCCTTTTAGTTAATTCAACTATTCACTCACTTGAAAATCTTGCAAGTGCTGTACTACTGTGCTGAAATATTTGATACAGATGTTTTGTCATCTGAAGCCACTTACATTTTGCAACTATTATATTGTGAAATTTTGTTTTGTAGGTTTTAGTTCAGATCGATCAACTGGATGGATTGAAAACTGCACAATAGAACCATAGAATCTTACAGCACAGAAGGAGGCCATTCGGCCCGTCGCGCCTGTGCTGGCTCTTTGAAAGAGCAGTCCAATTTAGTCTCACACCCCAGCTTTTTCCCTGTAATCCTGCAAATTAGTCCTCTTCAATAACATTTCCAATTGCCTTTTGAAAGTTCCTATGGAATCTGATTCCACCACCCTTTCAGGTAGTGTGTTCCTGATCTTAACAACCCTCTGTGTGAAGACATTTTTCTTAATTTCCCCTGTAGTTCTTTTGCCAATTATTTTAAATCTATGACCTACGGTTACCGACCCACTTGCCAGAGGAAACAGTTTCTCTCTACTTGCTCTATCAAAACCCCTCATAATTTTGAAAACCTTCATTATGTCTCCCCTTAACCTTTTCTACTCGAAGGAGAACAACCCCTGCTCTCCATCTCTCTACACAAATGAATTCCCTCATCCCTGGTATCATTCTGGTAAATCTCTTCTGTACCCTCTTCAAGGCCTTGGCTTCCTTCCTAAGGTGTGGTGCCCAGAATTGTACACAATACTCCAGCTGAGGCCCAACCAGAGATTTGTAAAGGTTTAGCATGACTTCCTTGTTTTTGCATTCAATGCCCATATTTAAAAGCTAAGTATCCCATACTGCCTTATCAACTTGCCCTGCCACCATCAAAGATTTGTGAATAGGCACCCTCAGATCCCTCTGCTCTTGCACCCCCTCAAAATAGAAGCATTTAGATTATACTGCTTCTGTTGTTTCCTCTGCCTCTGTCATGCTGTTTCTCCCAAAGTGCATCACTTCACACTTATCCACATTAAATTGCTTCTGCCATGTGTCTGCTCATTTCATCAGTCATCCGCAAACTTCAAAATTGCGCTCCCTAGACCCAAGTTCAGGTAATTTATATATAACAAGAAAAGCGACCCCTGGGGGACCCCACTGTTTACTTCTCTCCAGTCAGTAAAACATCCATTCACCACTACTCCCTGCCTCCTATCCCTTAGCCAATTATTTACCCAAGTTACCTCCATCCCTTTAATTCCACGTGCTTCTATTTTCCAAATAAGTCTGTTATGTGGTACTTTATCAAATGCCTTTTGAAAGTCCATATATACAACATCTACTGCATTACCTTTATCAACCCTCTCTGTTACTTGATCAAAGAACTCAATCAGGTTAGTCAGACACAAATTGCCTTTAACAAATCCATGCTGGCTGTTCCTTATCAACCCATGTTTCTCCAAGTGAAAATTAATTTTGTCCTTGACCATGGTCTCTAATAGATTTCCTACCACTGACGTTAGACTGATTGGCCTGTAGTTGCCAGGTTTATCCCTCTCCCTTTTTTTGAACATTGTTTAGGCTAATCATTGCAACAATGATTGGTGCAAGGAGTAACTCTCATTCAGGTTGGGATCATTTGGGAATCCCTCAAGTCCCGGGCAAGGGTCTTATTATGATGTTTATATTCTAGTTGGCTTCCATTCTATTAATAACAGATAAGGATGAGTGGAGGATATTTTGCAGCACACCTGCTCAGGTTTATATCACAGTGAAATGAGCTGACTTCCATTCTCAGTGTAAGCCCTTCATTAGCTTCTTGGGGTGTCCTTGTATCTGGGAGTCCAACCACTGCATTAATCAATAGCCATAAATCATAAACTGTATGTTGCATGGCATAAGATGCCTTTTGCTATAAAACAGCGCATCCACTGATTCACCATGAGGAATGCCATGGGCGATCTTCTGCTAGCATATGGGAACTTGCACAAACTGTTGTGCAGCAAAGGGCTGGATTTTGCCAGCCGAGACGAGCTGGGGGCAGGACTGCTGCCTTCTGGATTCTAGTCCCACTCCCAGTGACATCTGACGCACCCACGCTATTTTCCCTTGATTGACCTTGTTACGGGCCAATTAGGGGAAAGCCGGTGACAGATGACGTCAGCGTATGATGCTTCATCTGTCGAAAAAATTTTGACAGATGAATTGTCAGCGTTTGACAACTTTGAGAAGCTGTCAAACACTGACAATCTCTGTTCTAAGGTGAGCCCTTGCACAAAGGTTCACCAAGACCTCTCTCCTCAGCAGAAAGCAGATGGCTGCTGAATCTGAGAATGCAGCAGTCATTCTGTCATCTCTGCCGTTGAGATGAGGCACCTCCGGATCCTCCACAGTTGAAGTCTACTGAAAGAAGCAAAGGTAAGGAAACTTTTTCCAAAACTTAGCACTCACCTCTTATACTTACCTGTCCTTACTTGCACCCATCACTCACCTCTACATCTAACATATCAACCCTTCTCACCCCCGCAGACCCACTGCTCGCCTCACTGACCCTGGCGAGGTTCGCAGCCGTCGGGAAGCCCGCACTTGCAGGCGTAAAATGGGGAATAGCCTCGAAACTGCCTGTTAACTACCCATTCCCGCCTCAAGGAGACGTGTCCCTGCGCGACTTGGGGACCCGCCTCCCGGGAAGCTGGCACAGAAGTGGGTTGGGAGCGGGGTTGGTACCCACTCCCAGTTTCTGCCATTTTCCCGGCAGTCCCGCCTCCAAACCCGCCTCTTCAGGGCTGGTAAAATCCAGCCCAAAGCCTTTCACAGCAAAGACTTAGTTGAATACAGATTGGTTTGGTGGTGAATTGAGTTAAAAAGCGAAGCAAAAAAATAAATGAGAAGTGGGACAGGTATTTGTTTCGTCTAATTCAAAGAATAGTGGTATTGCACATTCCCACATTAGAAAGTATCTTTTATCATTGCCTCGAGTATCTTGATATGTCAGATGGATATTTTATGGTTTAATTTTTAGAAATGTTTTGATAAAAGTAAGACATCTTTTATGAAGTCTGTCTCCTACATGAAGAAAGCTTGGAACAAATAGACATATTGGGTAAGACCTTGACTGTTTGATGGATTCCTATAGCAATAGGACTATTCAATCTATGGACATGATATCATGAGCTAAACAAATAGTTAATTATGTTGTGAATGTTGAGATTTAAGTATGCTGAGCAAGGATCATAGAATAAATGTACAGTTGTAATAGGACTACAGGACATGTTACATAAAATTTACAGCTCAGAAACAGACCACTCGGCCCAACTGTCTATGCCGGTGTTTATGTTCTACATGAGCCACCTCCCACGTTACTTCATCTAACCCTGTCAGCATAATCTTCTATTCCTTTCTCCTTCATGTACTTATCTAGCTTCCCCTTAAATGCATCTATGCTATTTGCCTCAACTCCTCCTTATGATAGCAAGTTCCACATTCTAACCACTCCCTGAGTAAAGAAGTTTCTCCTGAATTCCACGTTGGATTTATTAGTGATTATTTTATATTTATGACCCCTAGTTTTGGGTTCCCCACAAGCAGAAACATTTTCTCTACGTTTACTCTATCAAACCCCTTCATAATTTTACAGACCTCTATTAATTTACCCTCAGCTTTCTCTTTTCTAGAAAAGAGCCCCAGCCTGTTCAGTCTTTCCTGATAGTTATAACCTCTCTATTCTGGTCGATCAACTGTAGCCAGATTATATTTAGCATCCCAATACAACTATATATAGCACTGCTGAAGTTCCACAAAGGATCCATCCATGGTCCCCTCCTTTACCATCTACGTGCTGCCCCCGGCAATATCATCTGCAGGCGTTTGTCCGCTTCCACAATGACATCCACCTCTATCTCTCCATCTCTCAAATTTCTACTGTCTATACCATCCAAGATACAATTTTGGATGAGTCTCAACTTCCTGGAGTTAAACAATGGACTTAAACACCAATATTTGACTGTATCCCAGCACTTTTGCAATGTACGTAAACTTTCACTGCATGGGGACGCAGTATGAATTTTATTCTGATTAATGTCCCCCTGATCCCGGCCACCGCTATCCTCACCGATTCCCCTTTCCCAGCCACCACTACACTCCTGGGTAACCCCCTCCCAGTTACCCCTCTCTCCCAATCGTTCCTCTTCTCAGTCACATCCCTCCCCTGGTCCTCTTTAAGGACTTACCCGAGGGCTACTGCTAGCGACGCAGCAGCCTGATCTTTGAGCTGCCTGGGATACCCATTAGGTGTCCGCAGCTCTTCAATTCAATGACAATGAGGCCCGAGGCCCAATATTTAGTGCGCCTTGGGCCTACCTTTTCAGGCATGGGGAATGTTCCGGGTGACCCTAGCGCACCCATTTTTGGCCGCAAACAAATATCCCCCCCAGAAATCGCAATGACCCCTGATATCAGATGACTTTGGGGCTGCGCTGCACTGGAATGTTTGGGTGTAAAACTACCCCAGTGCATTATTGTCGTCATTGCAGTGGGTTTCAGCGGACGTATCTCGAAGTGACACAAACATTCAGGGAAATTAACGCATCCTGATGTATCATCGTAAATCAGTTGTGTGCTCATTTCTTTGGAAAAAATAGCAGACGCCACTCTCACATCTCAGTTATGCTGAAAAGTTCCAGGAAGTTCCAGGCTAAGAAAAATAATTCAAGAGCTGTTGAAAACAAAATATTACTTCATGGCTACAACAAAATGCCCTGATTGGCGGCTGTGCCTTCAGCTGCTGAGGCCCTAAGCTCTGGAACTCCCTCCCCAAATCTCTCCGCCTCTCTTTCTTGCTTTAAGACACTCCTTAAAGTCTACCTCCATCTGCGCTAATATCCTCTTAAGTGGCTCAATGTCAAATTTTGTTTGATAACGCTTCTGTGAAGCACCTTGGGATGTTTTACTATGTTAAAGGCGCGATATAAATGCACGTTGTTGTTGTTGAAATAAGTGGCCTCTTATTTATGCACAAAACAAAGATTTCAACGTACTAAGAAATGCACAAAGCAACAGAAACTGCATTCGTGACTTAAAATGTGCATCCAAATATAAAATCACACACAGTAATAAAAATGTTCCTTGAGATAAACACAGCCACAATGATCCCAAGGTGATAGCTGGCTAGAGAAAATGATTAACGAGGAAGCTTGCTCCTCCTCAAAGACTTTCATTCTGGCCAACATTACAGCGTTTTGCTTATTCAACATTAAAAACAAAGTAATAGGAATTTTGAGAAAAAATCTTCATATTCTTCTGGTGTGCTTGATGTAAGTTAAATAATATTTTATTTCTCGTCTTCTGGAATAGTTTTATTGTGAATACTTCTATAGTTCATATGTATGTCAAAGTCAATTCTTCAGAATATTCTTTAATATGGCTACAGATGATTTTTATGGGTCACACCCAGAGGCTATCTCCATCTCTAAAGAAGAAAGCTAGTGCAGTGAGTAAAAGAATTAAATGTCCGGCAAGAAGAGAGAGAGAGATGTATAATAAAGCCCAGAGACAGAGGGTCCAGGATTCAGACATTACACTGTGCTGTCAAGTAGCAAGACAACTGCTCAGTTGGCAGAATTCTCTGCAGGGTCAACTCTGGATTGCACCGTACAATTTGGAGGGCCCACCAAAGCAGACCAGGGGACTGAATTGACTGACAGTGGCTCCTCAACACCCACACGACAGACTTTGAAACATACTGGAGGGGGACATTCACCTGCTTCATCAAGTTATTCAAAATATTAATGACAAACACCCAGACATCGAGTGACATGATCATATTATATATTTCAACAATTTCAGAGCATAACCTCTGCCCCCATTTTTTCAGACAGCAGCTATTGATGATTCTGCTATTCCCTTTTACACCTCTTCTAGGCCCATCTTTTGTTTCTTTACTTGTCCCATTACCACACCCTTTTGTCTTGCACCATCATCCCTTCTGTCATTTAATCTCTTCTGTCTTCCACCCGTTTTGTTCTTTCCTCCCAGATCCCCTTTCCCTGCCTCTGCACTTGCTTAAAACCTGTTATATCTCTAACATTTTTCAGTTCTGATGAAAGGTCATTGACCTAAAACGTTAACTCTGGGCAGGACTTTTCCAACCTCGGCGGGTCCGGGGCGGGCGATGTCCATGGTGTGTGGGGACCCTGCATCTGTGTCGATCCCACCCTCCAACAAGATTTTCCGTTGATGGGGCTTGTTAAGTCCGAACTGCGAGGTTCCCGGCCAATTAATAGGAAGTGAGTCTGATGATGTTATTTGATGACACGTCATCAGCCAGTTTCCTTAAAGGGGCCATGTCCACAATCATTTTGACAGTTCTGCTGTCAGTGTTCTACAGCATTGAGGTGCTGCAAACACTGACAAGCACTGCACAAAGGTGCACAGCTGTATCCAGGCTCTCCCATTACTCCCTCCGTATGCTTATGGAGGGAATCACAGCACACAAGAAGGTTCTCTTCCCTTCCAATAGGTGGAAGAGACCTCCCCAGGAGATCAACGCAGCCTGGTTGCACATTGCACAGGAGGACACAAGCAGGGATGTCATCAGGAGGACCAGGCTGCAGTGGCGCAAACCTTTCAATGATCACTGTAGGTCACGAAGCGTTACTCCAAAGCCACACTCAAACTCATCCTCCTGCGCTACACATCACATCCCCATCACTCTGCCTTCCCTACCCTACTCCTGCACATCCTTACTCACACCAACTTACCTTGCACCTCCACCCATTCCTCTCTATCTACATTATCACTTCTCCATCTCAATAGCTACCCCTCACACTCACCCTCATCCTAGTCCAATCATACCAACGAACAACACACAAGGGTAGGCACTTGGGTGTTTTAGCTAATGTTCGTGTAAACTTTCTATTAATGTGTTGTCAAGCATTGGAATCCTTATTGTCACCACTTTGCTTTCTTGGACAGATTTGTGTGCACCTTTGGAGGTGTCTTAGTGAGTTGCAGTGATTGGTGAGACATAACGTCCCTCACCCCCCCGCCCCTCCAGTGGTGATGAGTGTGAAAGGAATGGCTTGGACATTGTAGGGATGCTTTATGGTGCTGGTGTGGGGCGGTGTCAACCTGGTGCATCATGTGGCAGCCAGGGTGTTCAGTGTTGAGTGAAGCAAATCTGGATATGGTGAGGCCATCGCTGGCATCCCGGGCAGCAATGTGCACGGGTGCTGATGCCCTCTGTCCTGTGCAGCATCAGTTGATTGCGGAGAAGGTTGGTGTGGATGTTGATGCTGCTGGTGTGCTCGGTGATGCTGGTGTTGGGGCTGATCGTGTTGGGATTCTGAGGACCAAGCTTAGATTTTTTCAAGGACATCGATGCTGATGGAATAGAGGGCCGGTGAGATTGAGATGACAGAAGTAATCTGTCAATGTTGAGATAGGTTGTTCCAAGGAGGTGACAGGTGGATAGAGAGATTACTGCAAACACTTCAAAAGTTCATAAAGCTCAAAAGTGGGTTCCAAATCATTAATGCTCCAGCTTCTAAGATTGGGAAGTGAACAGCTGTGAAATGGTAGATTTTATCCCACTTTTGCAACTTTCACCTATTACAGCAATCCACAGTCATTGAGAACCCGACATACTTACCTGACATGATAGCTGCTCTCGGGAACCTCTCTGAAAACCTGGTAAAATGGTAATTACATGGGAAAATAGTTCTTAACTACCTTTTAATAAGCTTTTAACTATCTAAATTGGCTGACCCGCCGCTTGGTGTCGGGTCTGTTCAGGGATGACAGACCCGACACTTGGGAAACTGACAAGGAGGCAGGTTTACAGCAGGATATCGACCTGCTGTCAATCTTTGTGATTTTTGATAGTGGACCCGCCTCCAAACCCACACATTGAGCGCCGGCAAAATTCAGCCCAGCGTTTCTCTCTCCACAGATGCTGCCTGAACTGCTGAGTATTTCCAGCATTTTCTGTCTTTGTATCATATTATATATTATTAACTGGGCATTTTTGATGGAGCTCATTGCTTATCCAGTTAATCTGCTTACCACACTGGATCTAGCTGTTCAGAGCACTCTTGAGTCCTCTGGTGGCTGGTCTCTGGGGAATTATGGGCTCTGTATCTAGTTCTTCTGTGGTTGATGTGCCAACAAATTCAAAGTGTGACTTTGTGGAGGATTCCTCCAGTGAAGGGCTCTTCCAAAGTTTAGCAATGAGTCCTTTGTAGAATCTGTAAGAACATATGAAACAGGAGCAGGAATAGGCCATTTGACCCCTTGAGCCTGCTCTGCCATTCAATAAGATCATGGCTGATCTTCTACCTCATCTCCACTTTCCTGAACTATCCCCATAACCCTTGATTCCCTTAATATCTAAAAATCTATCGATCTCTGTCTTGAATATACTCAACGACTGAGCCTCCACAGCCCTCTGGGGTAGAGAATTCCAAAGATTCACCACCCTCTGAGTGAAGAAATTTCTCCTCATCTCAGTCCTAAATGGCTGACCCCTTATTCTGAGACTGTGACCCCTGGTTCTAGACTCCTGGTGTTGTGCGACCTCTCAATTTTGTCCACCCCAGTCCAACACCGGCATCTCCGCATCTAGACTCCCCAGCCAGGGGAAACATCCTCCCTGCATCTACCCTGTCAAGCCCTGTAAGAATTTTGTATGTTTCAATGAGATCACCTCTCATTCTTCTAAACGCTAGAGAATATAGGCCTAGTCTACTCAATCTCTCCTCATAGGATAATCCCCCCATCCCAGGAATCAATATGGTGATCCTTCGTTGCACTCCCTCAATGGCAAGTATCCTTCCTTAGGTAAGGAGACCAAAACTGTACACAATACTCCAGGTGTGGTCTCACCAGGGCTCTATATAATTGCAGTAAGATGTCTTTACTCTTATAATCAAATCCTCTTGTAATAAAGGCCAACATACCATTTGCTTTCCTAATTGCTTGCTGTACCTGCATGTTAACTTTCAGTGATTCGTGTACAAGGATACCCAGGTCCCTCTGAACACCAACATTTCCCAAACTCTCACCATTTAGAAAATACTCTGCTTTTCTATTTTCCTACCAAAGTGAATAACTTCACATTTCTCCACATTATATTCCATTTGCCATGTTCTTGTCCACTCACTTATCCAGTCTATATCCCCTTGAAGCCTCCTTGCATCCTCCTCACAACTTATATTCCCATCCAGCTTTGTATCATCAGCAAACTTGGATATATTACATTTGGTCCCCTCATCCAAATCATTGATATAGATTGTGAATAGCTGGGGCCCAAGCACTGATCCTTGCGGTACCCCACTAGTTACAGCCTGCCAACCTGAAAGTGACCCGTTTATTCCTACTCTCTGTTTTCTGTCCATTAACCAATCCTCAATCCATGCTAGTATATTACTCCCAATCCCATGAACCCTAATTTTGTTTAATAACCTCTTGTGTGGCACCTTATCGAATGCCTTCTGAAAATCTAAATACACCACATCCACTGGTTCCCCCTTACTTATTCTGCTAGCTACAACCTCAAAAAACTCTAACAGATTCGTCAAACACGATTTCCCTTTCATAAGTCTGTGTTGACTCTGCCCAATCCTATTATTATTTTCTAAGTGCCCTGTTGCCACGTCCTTAATAATAGATTCTAACATTTTCCCTACTACTGATGTCAGGCTAACTGGTCTGTAGTTCCCCATTTTCTCTCTCCCTCCTTTCTTAAAGAGTGGGGTTACATTTGCTGCCTTCCAACCAGCGGGAACTGTTCTAGAATCTATGGAATTTTGGAAAATGACAACCAATACATCTACTATCTAAATAGCATATGCATTGTTATATAATAAAAATAATGTTAACATATATCCTATTTATAATAGCCAGCAGTTGACTCTTTTTAGTTGTAATTAGCATATCTGTACCCTTGACCTTCACCGTTGTTCTCCCTTCCCCTCTTTCTTCAGTCAGTCCTACAAATGGGCTTTCTTGGTTTCCTATAATAGTTCTGGTGAGGGGTCTTAATGTTAACCTGATTTCTCTTTTCAGATGCTGACTCAGTTGCCGAGTACTTCCAGCAATAGAATTATTTAGATTAGAGAGCAATGTTGGGAGATGGATCGGTTCACTGAACATACCCTCCAAGTTATAAGTCTGACCAGACCACGGTAGGATTTTGTTTGTTCAAATACCAGGTAAGATTATTTCTAATCTTCACTTTGTTTGCTATAGAAATAGAGCCATTAACCTAGATAACAAGAGATCATCCATCCAGGTGTCACCATATTATAATCACTTTGTTCTGATAATTATTACTTTTTATTACTAAACCTCAGCAATCTTTCCCAAAACTACTACAAATCATTCATCAATATGATGAGATCTATGTATATCACATTAATCTAGATTAATATTAGGTCATGCCATAATATCCTTTTAGAAGAGGTAAAAATCTTAAACCTTTGAGACAAGATAAAAAAAGTTTTAAATTACAAGGCATTTTTGTTACACACTCCCTTGGTGAACTTTAAACCTAATTCCACAAAACTAACATTGATTGAACAAGATTTAGAGTAGTGATTGACAATACACATCTTTCTATCAGTAGGATAAACAGTCAAAATGAATGTTCTCCAAACACTATTATTTTACTTTCATGCTTCTATATTCTTCTTCTTCAGACTATCTTTACTTACACAGATCACAAAATTAATTTGAAAAATATATGAGTTAAGCAAAAACTTGGTGGAAATTTGGTAATGTGGCCCAAAAGATAACAGGGGTAGTGTTCCCTACTCTCAGCTCTCACTATATTATCCACTGGCTCCTGCAACTACCCAACTGTCCCTGGTTGAAATCAATACCTGCTGTATGTTCTGCACAGCTCACTTGTTCTACTCAACTGTCCAGATGGACAAATCCTGACCCAGTTCATTTCTTCTGTCACTCTGCTTTTCACAAACGGCAAAAAGAACTGGAACTCAACATTGTGTATATTTTGGTTTTGTGGGTTTGCTCATCCTTTCAGCAGCTTTTGAAAGAATAGACCCTGAAAGTTGCTGTCAATACAATATTTACAGCAAAGGTAAGCCAAAAAACACACTGCAGCAAACCAAAGTCCAACACAATAACTACAAAGTGTATCTGTCATATATTTTCAACAATGTGTAAAACAACAGATTTATTTAATCAGTTAATGTCTACGGCAAGAACAAGGGTAGATTAAAATATAATACTCATTTTCAAAAACTATATCTAGATATGTATTTAGCAAAATGTAGCACATTGAGAGGTATGTTCTGATTTCAATAATAATCTAGTAAATGCCGCTGCCCTTGTGATTTACTGGTAGACATATCACTCAGATGGTATGTTTTAGACTGTGTAGTGGTCAGCATGTATCCAATTCCTATAGTGAGTGATTTCATAAATATGGCTGTGTTCTCTAACAGTCTAGGAAGAATCACGCGTTGGCCATTGGAATCAGGATCAGATCTTCAGATTCTGTCTTATAGTTCCTCAGATTAGAAGAAAAATTAATTATTGGCCTCATTTTACATTCTACATGGAGAAATAATATCCTGAGCGGCTTCAATTGAAATAATAGCTGAACAATAATGTACTTGGCTTTCCAGCACAACAAGACTTTAAATAAACAGACTTTATCATTAACAAATATTAACACAGCTGCTTACGACTAATGAAACTGGTGTGTTGCTTTGAAAAGCAACACAAGATAAGATGGTGTGTACTGGGGATTCATAAACAAGAAGCAAATTTCAAGCATTTTGAGAGGCTGCTTATAACTTGTAGATAAGTCACAAATCATCCTGTGGCACAATTATATCTGATGTCTGTTTTTAGAGGAGGGAATATGAGGTTGTAAGGAGATCCTTAGATAAATGGAGAGCAACATTTGAAGTTCTGTTTTCATTCAATTACCACTTTTAAGGGCCTGATTTTTTTTTTATGGATTTAATTACGATCCGAGAAATGCAAGTTCTGCAACTCACCTGTGCATGTTTGCAGTATTGATGCTGCAGCATTGCAGTCATTCCTCCATGTGCAATATGCATGTTAATCTGTCACAAGACACACAATTGACAAAATACAAGTTTGTTAAAATAAAAGACTTAGGGGGAAAAATTCAGTATCGCCCCGTTTGGGGCGCAATTATCGACCGGGCGCAAAGATTAGCGCCTGGCGCTAATTATCGCCTCCGACTGCAAACTTGACTTTTATCGCCCCTGGAGGTGATTGGAGCGCTAAATCAGGCGCTACACATCTGTCTTAAGGCGCAAAGGCCGAGGAGCGAGGCGCTAACTCAGAGCGCTGGCGAAGCTCATGTGATGTCAGTCAGTAATGGAAAACAGACACAATGGCCCCGGCCAGTTCTTAAAGGGGAGGGTTGATCTTGCTTACCATCCACATCCTGCTCATTGCAGCCTTGAATCTCGGCCTGGAGAGACCTGTACATCAAATCTGCTGGAAAGAACAATGGAGAGGCCCAGGGAAAGAGCTCAGAGTGCAGCCCCCACAGTCTCTTCTAAATCGATACAACGAAGGGCAAATCAAAATGAACCTGCAAAGTGCTGCTCAGTACCCAAAACTCCTTCACACAGTGTTGAATCTCTCCAGAAGTCTCTCTCTCTCTCTCAGAATGCGTGGTTCAAAAATGTCGCCAACAAAAAAAGGCAGGAAGCGGTCGCCTTTAAATAGCGCGCCCCCAGTCCCTTCCTGACTGCAAAACACTCCCCTCAACCTGTCGTTGCTAGCGGCAGGCGGTAAGGCAGGGGGCGCTACTCAATATCCACTCCTGGGCGCTACCGGGGCATTGCGCACTCGACTGACGTCACGATCTGCCGGCGCAGGAGATCGTGGCGGTACTGTTTAGCGCCGCCACAAAATGTCTCGTTAATTTCGCGAGCGACGCAAACATCGCCGCGCCCGGGCGCTAGTTGCTTTGCGCCCCATTAGCACCCTCTTAAGGCGCTAACGGGAGGCGCAACCAACTGACATTTTCCCCCTTAGCTCCTTCGACTGCTCAGTCAGTAAAAGCAGCATGTCACAGAGTAGAACATCCCAGGTTCAATTCGGTGCTGAGGATCTGATCTCAGCTGGGATGGCATAGGGGCACTACAGTTCCCCTCAATCACCCTGCACTAAGGAGGGAAAAATCAACAAGAATACCTGCTCTTGACCACTGTCCAGTGACCCCTGCAGAATGCACAGCACGTAAGACAGGATCAGGGTCAGCTGCGATGCTCCCTATAGCAAAATAGTCTATGAATACTCATGGTTCAGATTCACACATGAGGAATGGCTACTTAGATGAGATATCAGAGGCCACTTGGCACTTGTAGAATTATACCCCTGCAGGAGTCAATAACTTCAAAAGAAATAAGAACATTGGTAAAAAAAAATACATTTACAAAATACTCCAAATTTTGCAATACCCCAAAATGAAATATGACACAACTGAGACTCTCGTAGACTATGGAGAAAATTAGTCCAAAATCGGTTGGATTCGATTTGACAACCCAACCGCAAAACCTAACAGAGAGGTAAATCAAAGATTGCAAGCCTTTATTTTGATTTCATAGCAATTACTGCTCCACCGATTATTACAGATTATTGTAAAACAATCAAAAATCTGATCTTGTTTCTTTAAACATCATCTCCCAAGGTAATACACAGAACATCTTATTTAAGCAGATTATGCCTGATAATCGATGGATGAGCTCACAGATAATCCCAAATTTTAATCAACCATCACTTACGGGGAGAGCAGTAAGTATGGTTTAAGAGGATTTAAAATGGCACGTCACCAGAAGCAATCAAGTTTTTGCTGTGTCTCGTTATGGAAAAATAATATTGTTTTGCAAACAAAATGTAATTTTTTTTTGCAATTCAAAATGTAATTGTGTTCAGAGATGCTCTCTGTCTGGCTGAGATGAACATAATTTGAAAACAGCATCTTAAAAATGCAAAAGAACTGCATTAATTCTTCAAGTTTTTTCTTGACTAAATTATATTTCTAAATGCATCATTGAGCCACATTTTCAAATATAATTATCAACTTTGTATGTATTATTTTATATTTATGGGCCATCTGCAGCAGACTGATAAGGTATGCTACACAACCAAGCCATAAAAATGGGTGTTGTTAATCATTACAGGTATTTCTCAGCCTTTTAAATGTTAACAGCAATGCAGGTTAAAGTTGAATAATGTTTAAAAAATGATTTTTTTTTATAATTGTTAATTCAATTATAATATCCTATTAATAATCTTTAAAGGCTGTATTAATTAAGCAGGAAATGCATTGTGGGTAGTCAATTCACTTACAAAACAATTTCATAAAAAGAGACACAGCGGTATTAAATTGGGTCATAAATTCAGGCAGTCTTACATTGTGGGCTCAACATACCTTCTTCTAAATTAACCTTCAAACTGCCATCAACTCCATGAAATTCTGTCCTGCCTTATTGGGCCATTTCTTTTAAGATTTCAGCTCCCTATTTTGAGGCTGAAAAATCTCACCAATATTATAGCAATAATGCTACTAAGATGTAGCTTAATACTGTAATACTATTATAATATAGATTTTAAAACATCGCACTTTTTATTATTTAAATACTAAGATGTTACCTAATTTCCATGCCTCTATTGTCCCACCGTGTCTTCTGCAACTGGGACCTACATAAGTAAAATTTGGTCCCTGATTGGGTGGAAACTAGTTAAGAACATAAGAACATAAGAAATAGGAGCAGGAATAGGCCATTTGGCCCCTCTAGCCTGCTCCGCCATTTAATGAGATCATGGCTGATCTGATCTTGGGCTCAGCTGCATTTTCCTGCCCACTCCCCATAACCCTTCACTCCCTTATTGTTCAAAAATCTAACTATCTCCACCTTAAATATATTCAATGAACCAGCCTCCATAGCTCTCTGGGGCAGAGAATTCCACAGGTTTACGACCCTCTGAGAGAAGAAATTCCTCCTCATCTCAGTTTTAAATGGGCGACCCCTTATTCTGAAACTATGCCCTCTAGTTCTAGATTCCCCCATGAGGGGAAACATCTTCTCTGCATCTACCTTGTCGAGCCCCCTCAGTATCTTATTTGCTTCAATAAGAACCCCTCTCATTCTTCTAAACTCCAATGAGTATAGGCCCAACCTGCTCAACCTTTCTTCATAAGTCAACCCCTTCATCTCAGGAATCAACCTCGTGAAACTTCTCTGAACTGACTCCAATGCAAGTATAACCCTCCTTAAATAAGGAGACCAAAACTGCACGCAGTACTCCAGGTGTGGTCTCACCAATACCCTGTACAGTTGTAGCAGGACTTCCCTGCTTTTATACTCCAACCCCCTTGCAATAAAGACCAACATTCCATTTACCTTCCTGATTACTTGCCGTACCTGCATGCTAACTTTTTGTGTTTCATGCACAAGGACCCCCAGGTCCCTCTGTACTGCAGCATTTTGTAATCTCTCTTCATTTAAATAATAATTTGTTTTTTTATTTTTCCTACTAAAGTGGATAACCTCACACTTTCCCACATTATACTCCATCTGCCAAATGTTTGCCCACTCACTTAGCCTGTCTATATCCCTTTGCAGATTCTTTGTGTCCTCTTCACAACTTGCTTTCCCACCTATCTCTGTATCATCAGCAGATTTGGCTACATTACACTCGGTCCCTTCATCCAAGTCATTAATATAGATTGTAAATAGTTGAGGCCCCAGCACTGATCCCTGTGGCACCCCATTAGTTACCGTTTGCCAACCGGAAATGACCCATTTATCCCGACTCTCTGTTTTCTGTTAGTTAGCCAATCCTCTATTCATGCTAATATATTACCCCCAACCCCGTGAGCTCTTATCTTGTGCAGTAACCTTTTATGTGGCACCTTATCGAATGCCTTCTGGAAATCCAAATACACCACATCCACTGGTTCCCCTTTATCCACCCTGTTCGTTACATCCTCAAAAAACTCCAGCAAATTTGTCAAACATGATTTCCCTTTCATAAAACCATGCTGACTCTGCTTGACTGTATTATGATTTTCTAAATATCCTGCTACTGCTTCCTTGATAATGGACTCCAGCATTTTCCCAAAGACAGATGTTAGGCTAACTGGTCTATAGTTTCCTGCTTTCTGTCTCCCTCCCTTCTTAAATAGGGGCATTACATTTGCGGTTTTCCAATCTGCTGGGACCTTTCCAGAATCCAGGGAATTTTGGTAGATTGCAACCAATGCATCCATTATCTCTGCAGCCACTTCTTTTAAGACCCTAGGATGCAGGCCATCAGGTCCAGGGGACTTGTCCACCTTTAGTCCCATTATTTTACCGAGTGCTTTTTCTTTAGTGATAGTGATTGTTTTAAGTTCCCCCCTCCCTATAGCCCCTTGATTATGTATTATTAGGATGGTTTTAGTGTCTTCCACCGTGAAGACTGATACAAAATATTTGTTCAAAGTCTCTGCCATTTCCAAAGGTTGGTTTTCTTCACAATCAAGAGTCCGAACATTAGTTTGACTTGGCTGTGTCATGACAAGCTCAAGCTTTGATGTGTTTTTTGGCCCAACATTCAGAAGCCCAAAGCACCCGTCAAGATAAGTTGCTGATAGCCCAAAGGAAATGGTGCGCCAAGGGAACAAGTTTACCAAGGGATGACCCAGGGTTAAAATCTGCTGTTTTGTTTAGCATGTACTGATTTAAGTGCAATGGAGCCTTCTTATATGTAGACAAAGCAGTTGCATAAACCCAGAGAAAGATGTACCATTGCTTTCGGGGATCGGGATGCAGGGAGAACTTACATGCAGAGAGACTTGTACACATTAGAGTTGCACACAAGTGATCTTTAATGTGAAAACAATGCAAGTCTGTGGGAATTTTAATTCTGAAGAAGACTGTCACAAAATATTTAATCTCAGTTATTTTTCATGTATTGTTAAATTATTCAGAATATATATGTTTACATGGCAGGAGACAGCTACATATATCATAATCATAAATTTATCAAAATGAGCAATACATTCTTAGCTGGTTTCCAAAAAATAAATGCAGATAGTAAAACAATGCTGAGCCATTTTATTGGGTTTAAACTATATGCCATTAGAATTACTTAACTGAGTAGCACCTCGAATACGTGGGTCCGAGGGGCTCACTCAGTGGTTGAGTGGGTAAATATATGTTCTTTAGTACTGAGCAACACGTACAAGTACAGAGTTAGCCAATCTCGACCAGGACAAAAGTGGTGGCGCTATATCTGGTTTTGCCATCACCAAGCTTGGAAGGGGCAAATCAACCAAGCTTTTCTACTCCATAGCTTTTCGGTGATTGAGTACTTATGTGTGCATATGTATGTGCCTTTGCACAAGTCATGCTCATGGGTGTCTGTGTAGACATCAAATGATATCAGTATTGGGCTCATCTGCTGCAGTGGAAACTCTTCTAAGGGCCGTTCTCATGACTGTGAAATTGATTAAGTTAAGTTAACTCATGCACAGACCTAGGATTGAGTTGAGAAAGAAGAAAGACTTGCATTTATATAGCGCCTTTCACAACCACCGGACGTCCCAAAACGCTTTACAGCCAATGAAGTACTTTTTGAAGTGTAGTCACTGTTGTAGGACCTTCCATTGTACATATGGCTCAACTGCTCACTGAATAAACAAGCTGAGCCATCAAGAGAGTTACTGATAAGTCTTCAAAGATGGACAAGAGTTTGATTATGAAGCCGAGATTTGTAATTTTGCACTTAATACCATTCATTTTACCTTACTGACCTGGAGACCAGTAGGGGGCGTCAGAGACAATAGTGAGCATTAACTCTGCAGTCCTTTTAAATGTTCCCAAATTGTATTGATTTTTTATTTTGCCTTTTTACCAATATTTTATTCTTGAAAAACATGCTCTAATTTTTAATTACTTTTAAACCTTGTACTACATGAATTACTCCCTCCATCTCTACTGAGAACAGGATTCTTCACAAGTAGTGGGTTGACTTATGATAATTGGAACTAAGCTGATATCACTGAAGGAAAAACAAAATCCAAACACGCTGAGATCAGATAGAAAGGATGGGGACTTTCGTACAGGCAGTAGAAATGCAAAGCGCTGTAACTGATGGTATGGAAAGTAATTTGAAATAAGTACTGTGAGTATTGATGAGTAAAAGGGGCTCAGCCTGGATGTTCTATCTGAATGCATAAAGCTCAGATTTTCCTAAATCGAACGAGCAACAAATTAAAAAAAACTCTCTAAGGCCAAGAAAGCTACAGTGGAATTTGCCACTTTGTAAGCAGGAACAGTTGTTCAATAAAGTTTGATACATGATTACTCAGAAACCTTGAGATGACATGATATTATACAGAAATAAGCACAATTTCAAGAAACCTGGTCTACATTTTGTCAGCTGCTGGTAACTAAGGGCAGTATTAGACTCGCCCCAACCAATCTCTGTAACCTCCTCCAGCCCAACACTCCTCTGACATCTCTGCGCTCCTCCAATTCTGGCCTCTTGCGCATCCCCAATTTTAATCACTCCACCATTGGTGGCAGTGCCTTCAGCTGCCTGGGCCCTAAGCTCTGGAATTCCCTGCCTAAACCTTTCCGCCTCTCTACCTCTCCTCCTTCAAGGCGCTCCTTAAAACTTACCACTTTGACCAAGCTTTTGGTCACCTATCCTAATATCTCCTTCTGGAGCTCATATTCAAATTTTGTTTGATAACGTTCCTGTGAAGCGCCATAGGATGTTTTACTACGTTAAATGCGCTATATAAATGAAATTTGTTGTTGTTGTATGCTGTGATTTTTCGACATGCAGTAAATGTCGATTTTTTCCAACTTTCCCCAAAAGACTCCAGTTGTGTAACTTCACAACAACAGCCAATACATTGGGACAAAAAACCAGACCTGCTCTGCCACACATGAGAGAAAAGAAACTTTGGGCTGGATTTTGTCAGTGTGGGTGGGCTGGGGCGTGTCAGGTGGAAATCGTGTCAGGACCCCGACTCCTAAGTGAAGTGCTGAAAAAGTGGGATTATCCCCTAATTGGGCAATTGATTTCCTGCGTGTGGGAACACCTGGCCCAATGAGTCTTTTCATACAGAAAGTCGCCTCCGATAACGTCATCAATGCTGCTGGATTTAAGACCTGCAAGCAGCCTTGCTTCCTCTGGAGACTGCAAAGGCTCTGCAAATTGTATGAAGATGTTGATTTCCCGACAATGTCCACGATCAAGCAAAAGTGTGCTCCTCGGTTTGATGAGCCCTCCCTCCAAGCTCTGGTGTACGGAGCCAGATGTAATAAGGAGGTGCTGTTCTCTTCCTTAGGGAGAAAAAAAACAACCCAGCAGACAAAAGCTATGTGGCTGCAAGTGGCCTAGGAGGTCAACTCCATTTCGCTGAGCCGCAGAACCTGGCTGCAATGCAGGAAGAGGTTTCATGACCTTCTCCGCACAGGAAAAGTGAGTATGACTTTCACATCAACCTCAATCTGATCCCCATCGCCTCTCCTCACCAGCACTCTGCTTTGCCAACCTCTTCCTCCACATGCCCCTTGACACTTACATGCCTGCACCCTTACCCATTCCCTCTCTCTCGAAGGTCACATTCAATTAACTATTCGACCATGCAGCACTCACACTCCCTATCACTGTGATGCCATGACAACAACAATTTTCAACACACAGGGATGGACCTTTGTATCCTTCTAAGCATCTATGCTATGGATTATCTACACTCACTCCTTCATTCTCATTCAAACTCCACTTGTGTCCCTCATTGCAGGAAAAGAGAGCCCACAATAAGAGGGAAAGAGCCATGACAGGAGGAGGGCCACCCTCAGTAGCCCAGCTCACCGCCTGGGAGGAGACGGCCCTGGAAATCGCCAGGATCGAGGAGGATTCCCAAGTGGGGGACAGACAGATGGGCGCATCACAGCAAGCTGGTGACAGAATAGTTTGGCATCTCTCTCATTGACATTGCATGAGTCACTGATAATGAATCTGATGCTCTAACAGATTGACTTATGATCATCTGCACTATTCAATGTTCATGTAACTTTGACCTCACATCTCTAACTCTTTCCTTTACTCCTCCACAGGACCATCGAAAGCCCCCGTCCCCACTGTCCAGGAGGAACAGCCTGATCTTCCAGACTCCTCAGAGGAAGCTGCAACCTCTGAGGGCACAGCCTCAGCAGAATTCAGCGCACCCAGCACCAGCGCAGACACTCACACCTCGGTGGGACCTTCGCGAGATAGAGTAGGTTTGGCACCTGGTGTATCACAGCTCACAAGTGAGCATTAGCAGATGGTGGAGACAGATACAGCAGTGGTGAGTCCTGGTCAAAGGGCGCAGGACTCTGCCAGCTCGGCTCAGCTGCATGTCGACCGTGTGCCTCCGGGTCCATCTAGAACGAGAGCAGTGCTAGAACTCCAGGAACAGGTGCAGGTGTCTCTGGCAGGTTTTGTCTCCAGGGTCGCTGCGAGTGTGGAGCGAATGGAGGAGTCCATCGCGAACATGAGCAGAGCCTTTGTGGAGGCATTGGCGCATGAACGCATCACCATGGAAAGGATGGCAACCTCCGTGGATAGGATGGCTACAGTAGAGGAGAGGATGGCTACGGCCATGGAGGAGCTAAGTCGCCAGAGTGTAGAAAACATGGTCATTGTTCAGAATAGACTGGCATCTCTTGAGGAGCAATGGTAAGCTACTGAGCATAGAAACCAGACCTTCATGGAAGTCCTCTGGAGTAGGACTTCCAGTGCAGAAACGGGTCCTCATGGCTCCCCTGAAGTGCAGCAAGGTGCTGTCAAGCCACTTGCTAGCTCTGAAGTGGGGCTGATCCATGAGAGGGATGTTGGTGGCAGACAACAAGGAAGTGGGGGCTCCTCTCCAAGCGCTCAAACGACCATGCCACTGCAAAGCCCTTGGTCAGAGCCCCACCAGAGTCTTCACCCAACTGAGATGGGCGTCTCATCCCCTGCACAGCCTCAAGAGCAGCAGACTGTTGCCGAGCCCTCACAGGTTCGCAACCCCAGAGGACGGCCACCAAAGGTGTCGAGACAGGAGCAGCAAGAAAGTGAGCAAGGGGCCGCCACATCTGCTGAAGCCACAGGGGAAGCACCACGTAGGAGCACGCGTAAGAGGAAGATAATGCACAAGTAGTCACAAGGGTAGTCACTTGGGTGTTATGTTGTGTTTATTTTTGAAATGCCACCAGTTGCTTGTTGTGAAAAAAATTCTGATGGCAAACTGTTGAAGGCGGGATGTAAACTTACTCAGGGCCAGACTAGTCTCCTGGACTGGTTTTGATCACCTAAGGGGACCGGAGAGGAATTATCCAGAGCTTTTCCCCCTAATTGTCCTTGGATTTATGTGGTTTGTCGCCTCTCCCAGGAGATCACATGTCTCCAGGTGGAGTGGGGAGTGTATGTAATGCAATGTAGAAGGCATCGCAGTTGCATGGAACAGGCTGGATGCCCAGTTGGTCTCTTGATGTCCATCATTTTTCATATGTTCATATATTTGACTCAGCATCTGATTTTCCCTTCCTTCTTTCCTTCAGGCAACTCACAAGGTTTCCACAGCAGTAAGGAGAGATTAAGACCTGAGAGTCACAGACTCCAACTTACATTCATCTGCTGCATTTAAAAATAAATCATTCTCAGGATGTGAGCATCACTGGCAAGGCTGCTATTATTGCCCATCCCTAGTTGCCCCAAGAAGGTGGTGGTACAACTGAATGGCTTGCTCGGCCACTTCAGGGGGCAGCTAAGGGTCAACCATGTTGGTGTGGGACAGGAGTCATATATAGGTCAGACCAGATAAGGGCAGCAGGTTTCCTTCTCTAAAGGACATTTGTGAACTGGTTGAATTTTTACAACAATCCAACAGTTTCATCGTCACTTTTACTGATACCACCTTTTTTTTCATTATATACTCAGCAGATCATAAATGTCTAGAAATTTGATTGTGCTCAAAAATGGGTGCACGTCCCAGGGACCACGTGAAAATGGTGCTAGAGCCTCATAATATCTCAGATGCATGATGCCCACCATATTGGTCGCATAGGTGCCTTTTGCACCTTAAAAATGGGTGCAGCGCCAACAAATCTTTAGAATCATAGAATCATAGAAAGTTACAGCACGGAAGGAGGCCATTTTGGTCCATCGTGTCCGCGCCGGCTAACAAAGAGCTATCCAGCCTAATCCAACTTCCCAGCTCTTGGTCCGTAGCCCTGCAGGTTAGAGCATCCCAAGTGCACATCCAAGTACTTTTTAAATGTGGTTAGGGTTCCTGCCTCTACCACCCTTTCAGGCAGTGAGTTCCAGATCCCCACCACCCTCTGGGTGAAGAAATTTCCCCTCAAATCCCCTCTAAACCTTCCACCAATTACTTTAAATCTGTGCCCTCTGGTTTTTGACCCCTCTGCTAAGGGAAATAGGTCATTTCTATCCACTTTATCTATGCCCCTCATAATTTTAAACACCTCAATAAGGTCTCCCCTCAGCCTCCTCTGTTCCAAGGAAAACAGACCCAGCCTATCCAGTCTTTCCTCATAGCTAAGATTCTCTACTCCCGGCAATACCCTTCTAAATCTCCTTTGTACCCTCTCTAGTGCAAACACATCTTTCCTGTAATGTGGTGACCAGAACTGCATGCAGTACTCTAGCTGAGGCCTAACTAGTGATTTATACAGTTGAAGCATAACCCCCCTGCTCTTGTATTCTATGCCACGGCTAATAAAGGCAAGCATTCTGTATGCCTTCTTAACCACCTTATCTACTTGGCCTGCTACCTTCAGGGATCTGTGGACATGCACTCCATGGTCCCTTTGTTCCTCTGCACTGCTCAGTGTCCTACCATTTAATGTGTATTCCCTTTCCTTGTTATCCCTGCCCAAATGCATTACCTCACACTTCTCTGGATTGAATTCCATTTGCCACTGTTCTGCCCACCTGACCAATTTATTGATTACTTGCTGCAGTCTACAGATTCCTTCTTCAGTATCAACCACACAGCTGATTTTAGTATCATCTGCAAACTTCTTAATCATACCCACTATGTTCAAGTCAAGATCGTTGATATATACCACAAAAAGCAAGGGACCTAGTACTGAGCCCTGCGGAACCCCACTGGAAACAACCTTCCAGTCACAAAAACACCCATCAACCATTACCCTCTGCTTCCTGTCTCCGAGCCAGTTTTGAATCCAACTTGACACTTTGCCCTGGATTCCATGAGCTTTTAACTTCGTGACCAGTCTGCCATGTGGAACCTTATCAAAAGCCTTGCTAAAGTCCATATACACTACATCAAATGCACTACCCTCATCTACCCTCCTTGTTACCTCCTCAAAAAATTCAATCAAGTTTGTCAGACACGACCTTCCCTTAACAAATCCGTGCTAACTATCATTGATTAATCCATGTCTTTCTAAACGAAGATTTATCCTGTCCTTCAGAATTCTTTCCAATAATTTTCCCACCACCGAGGTTAGGCTGACTGACCTATAATTACTCAGTCTATCCTTTTCTCCCTTTTTAAACAACGGTACCACATTAGCAGTCCTCCAGTCCGCCGGCACTACACCTGAAGCCAGAGAGGATTGAAAAATAATAGTCAGGGCCTCTGCTATTTCCTCTTTTGCTTCGCTTAACAGCCTGGGATACATTTCATCCGGGCCTGGGGGTTTATCCACTTTTAAAGCTGCTAAACCCCTTAATACTTCCTCGCTCACTATGTTTATTTCATCTAATATTTCACACTCCTCCCCCCCGATAGCAATGTCTGCTTCGCCCCTCTCCTTTGTGAAAACAGACGCAAAGTATTCATTAAGAACCCTACGACGTCTCCCACCTCCACACACAGATTACCCTCATGATCTCTAATAGGCCCTACCCTTTCTTTAGTTATCCTCTTACTCTTAATATATTTATAAAACATCTTTGGGTTTTCCTTGATTTTACTTGCCAAGAATTTTTCATGCTCTCTCGTTGCTTTCCTAATATCATTTTTAATTGCACCCCTGCACTTTCTGTACTCCTCTAAAGATTCTGGAGTATTTAGCCCTCGGTATCTGTCATACGCCTCCCTTTTTTTCTTTATATTACCCTGAATGTCTCTAGACATCCAGGGGGCTCTAGATTTGTTAGTCCCACCCTTTTTTTTTAAGGGCACATGTTTGGTCTGAACCCTCCGGATCTCGTCCTTGAATGCCTCCCATTGCTCTGACACTGATTTACCTTCAAGTAGCTGTTTCCAGTCCACTATAGCTAAATCCCCTCTGAGCTTAGCAAAATTTGCTTTTCCCCAATTTAGAATTTTTACTCCTGGTCTATCCTTGTCCTTTTCCATAACTACCTTAAATCTAACAGAATTATGGTCACTATCACCAAAATGCTCCCCCACTGATACGCCTTCTACCTGCCCAGCTTCACTCCTAAAACTAAGTCCAGAACCGCTCCCTCCTTGTTGGGCTTGCTACATACTGGCTAAAAAAGTTCTCCTGGATGCACTTTAGGAATTTTGCACCTTCTATACCCTTCTCACTAATTTTATCCCAGTTATTATTGGGGTAGTTGAAATCCCCTACTATTACTGCCCTATAGTTTTTGCACTTCTCAGAAATTTGTCTACATATTTGTTCTTCTATCTCCCTCTCACTGTTTGGGGATCTGTAGTACACTCCCAGCAGTGTGATCGCCCCTTTTTTGTTTTTCAATTTGACCCATATGGCCTCGTTTGATGATTCCTCCAACATACCATCCCTCCTCACAGCTGTAATAGTTTCTTTAATCAATACCGCGACCCCCCCCTCCCTTTTTACCTCCCTCTCTATCCCGTCTGAAAATCCTGTAATCAGGAATGTTGAGCTGCTACACCTGCCCCTCTTTCAGCCACATCTCTGTAATAGCTATAATATCATAGTCCCAAGTATCTACCTATGCCCTCAGCTCATCTGCCTTGTTCGCTATACTCCTTGCATTGAAGTATATACCATTTAGTACAGGCAAACCTCCTTGTTGACTACTATCTAGCCCTTGATTCCTCTGTCCTTTCAATTTACTTTCTACTTTTTTGTTTTCCAATTCCAGTTTTTCTTCCCTCTCTATTGACTCTATACTTAGGCTCCCATCCCCCTGCCAAGCTGGTTTAAACCCTCCCCAACAGCACTAGCAAACCCTCCCGTGAGGATATTGGTCCCATTCCCTTTGAGGTGCAACCCGTCTGGCTTGTAGAGGTCCCACCTCCCCCAGAAACGGTTCCAATTCCTCAGGAATCTAAAGCCCTCCCTCCTACACCATCTCTCCAGCCACGCATTTATCTGCTCTATCTTCCTCTTTCTGAACTCACTAGCACGTGGCACTGGTAGTAATCCGGAGATTACTACCTTTGAGGTCCTGCTTTTTAACCTCTTTCCTAGCTCCCTAAACTCTGCCTGCAGGACCTCATCCCTCTTCCTACCTATGTCGTTGGTACCGATATGGACCACAACCTCTGGCTGTTCACCCTCCCCCCTCAGAATGCCCTGCAGCCGTTCAGTGACATCCTTGACCCTGGAACCAGGGAGGCAACATACCATCCTGGAGTCACGTCTGCAGGCCGCAGAAACGCCTGTCTGCTCCCCTAACTATTGAATCCCCTATTGCTCTCCCTCTCCTCTTCCGCACCCCCCCCCCCCCCCGCCTGTGCAGCTGAGCCTTCCATGGTGCTGTGGACTTGGCTCAGGCTGCACTCCCCAGAGAAACCATTGCCCTCACCAGTACTCAGCACCGAATACTGGTTGGTGAGCAAGATGGGCTCAGGGGACTCCTGCACTACCTGCCTGGTCCTCCTCTTCTGTCTGACGGTCACCCATTCCCTCTCTGCCTGCACACTCTTAAGCTGCGGGGTGACCACCTCCCGAAACGTGCTATCCACGTAGCTCTCAGCCTCGCGGATGCACAGCAGTGACTGCAGCCGCCGCTCAAGCTCCGTAACCCGGTGCTCGAGCTGCTGTACCTGGCGACACTTCCCACACATGTGGTCGTCCAGACCACGGGAGGTGTCCAGGACTTCCCACATGGCACAGGATGTGCATTCCATGGGTGTGAGCTGCCCTGCCATACCTCTAATTAACCTCTAATTTACTAAACTAGCTGGAATAAACTTAAAACTTTAAGAAAGCCAAGTATAAACACTTACCAGATACTCACCAATCAGTTCCCTCCCCTTGTGCCGACGTCACTTTTGACTTCTGACATCACTCTTTGAAATTCTGCCGGTGCTGAGCTGGTACGGCCGCTGCCGCCTGGGCTAAAGATTTTGCAGCAGAATGTGGACAGAGTTGCTGGGAGAACTCCTGCAGAATCTCCAGGCTGGGGGAGAACAGTGACTGTTATTTACAGAGGGCACAGGCCAGAGTGGAATAATGCAGCATGAGAATGGATGAATATTTAGAAGTTTTTTCTGGAATATGTTGGAGATAAGAGACTTTTTTCATCACAAGATTAATGTTTTGAAATTCCTGTTGTCGATGTTAATGTATAAATGTTTAATGCACTTGTATCAAATTCCTCCCTCTTTTTTAATGGAGATGTTAACCATTTATTTTAAATGGGTTAACACCTTGTTAAAGATGCAGGGAGAGAAATTTAATAAGAATGTGTTAAATATTCATATGATAACATTATCAATGTAATTTCTAGCCTTGAGTGTTTGAGTCATAGGGTGGATTGTACATTGTAGAAAGAATGGATTGATAGCTGGATAACTTTTTCTCATTCCATTCTTACATATATTGTTATGAAAACTGACCCAGATGTAAAACAGACAACAAGGTAGAAATCAGCCATCACAAAATAAGTTAATTATGGCCAGGGAACCTAGCATGTACAGCTGTGATAATATTGCTGTCCTATTTCCATCACCAGTCTTAAAAGAATTTCTTGAATATCCTTTTTTGTGATTTCAAAGAGAGATCGAGGCAATTGGAGTCTCCGGTATATGCAGATGAAGGTATTTGTAGCAGACAACTGGCCTGCAGAGTAACAAAATGGAAATCTTTCCTATAAATGTGCATTCTCAACAATATATAACTGATAATTCCCTGAGTAGGGATGAATGTAATAATGGCAAAAAAGGCCTTGCTTGAATCTCAATTGCTGCAGCCTGGACAATCACAGATTGATACACTCCTGGCCTCTTGAACACAAGCAGTGATGACTTGAGAAATCACTTTGGATGGTGTGAAAGTGCCGGTAGCATTCAAGGTGAGAGAAGTGGTCACCTTCCCTGGCAACGGCAGTGTGTAATTTGTGGGAGGTGACACTCCAAATCCTCTTTTAACTGCTCACGCAGGTCATAAAGCATTTTGCTTATTGAACCTAAATCTCTCAAAACAGTCTGTGTCAGACCAATCGATAAAACTAATGCGACATCTGTAAATCCTGAGGGATGGTTTTCTTTCTGCAAGACAACTAAGGTGGAACCACAAATGTACTCTTGAGCAATTCACAGAAATTGTAATCATTTGTACCAAGCATGATTCTTAATTCTCCTCCAGAGTGATGTAGACAGTGATGCAGGATATTAGTACTTCACACCTCATCATTTGCCTGTAGAATTGCAATTTTGTTGCATAACGTGCTCAAGTGTTTTATATACGTGCTCACACAGAATTCTTCTGCAAGCATCAACAATAGAGTATACAGCACATATGAAATTATGTGTAGGACACAATACATGCTAAAATATGTTATTTAATACAAATCACCTCAACACATAATGGAATAGAATTTCATGCCATTTATATGCAACTAAATGTATGACGAATGAGAAAACTTATCTCACATAAATTGATGGGCTCCCTTCACAGCAGTGAATAACTATGCCAAACAGACCAGGCTTAACTCTGGTTCAATTCCAAGACTTTGCTTAGTTTGCAGATCTCAGCTTGAATGGCAGCAGAGATTCTACAGTTGGCCTCAGTGGTCCTGGATCACCGAGGGAACAATTGGCCAAGGTTACCACTCCTCATCGCTTTCCAATGACCTCTGCTGGAAGTGTGGTTGTAGGAGTGAGGGCAGGCGCAGGCTCGGCAGCGATAACTGATAACTGATAAGTTGGTATGATGCGTATAGTAATATCAAATGAAAGAAATGGGGCAGATTTGCTTCATTTGCACTTGGATGCAAATAATCATCCGGGCTGAGCACATAGATGAAAATTGGGAGGGGAGGACCGTATATCAGTTAATAGAGTCGATCTGATTTTCTATCCATTTAAACAACTGGACAGTCTGTCTGTCAGGCTCTGTTATGGGATCCTCCCTGCTCAATTTCCCTCTATGCGCTCTGACCAGGTGAACATAAGAACATAAGAAATAGGAGCAGGAGTAGGCCAATCGGCCCCTCGAGCCTGCTCCGCCATTCAATAAGATCATGGCTGATCTGATCCTAACCGCCAATCTACTATCTACTATCACAGAACCATCTCCTGCATCTAACAGAATTGCACACACGAAATAGGAGCAGAATCAGGCTACACGGTCCCTGGGCCCGCTCCACTACCCACAGGGCCATGACCGATCCGAACCTAGACTCATGTCCAAATTCCTGCCCACTCCCCGTAACCCTTAATGCCCTTTACTTCTAGGAAACTGTCTATTTCTGTTTTAAATTTATTTAATGATGTAGCTTCTACAGCTTTTTGTGGCAGCATATTCCATGGACCTACCACCCTCTGAGTGAAGTAGTTCCTCCTCATCTCAGTTTTGAAAGAGCAGCCCCTTATTCTAAGACTATGTCCCCTAGTTCTAGTCTCACCCGTCATCGGGAACATCCTCCTCGCATCCACCCGATCCAACCCCTTCACAATCTTATATGTTTCAATAAGATCGCCTCTCATTCTTCTGAACTCCAATGAGTAGAGTCCCAATCTACACAACCTCTCCTCATATGACCACCCCCTCATCCCCGGGATTAACCGAGTGAACCTTTTTTGCACTGCCTCGAGAGCAAGGATGTCTTTCCTTAAGTAAGGACACCAAAACTGTATGCAGTATTCCAGGTGCGGTCTCACCAATACCTTGTACAACTGAAGCAATACCACCCTATTTTTATATTCTATCCCCCTAGCAATGAAAGCCAACATTCCATTTGCCTTCTTAATCACTTGCTGCACCTGCATACTAACCTTTTGAGTTTCGTGCACCAGGACCCCCAGATCCCTTTGCACTTCAGTACTCTCCAGTTTCTTGCCATTAAGATAATAAATTGCTCTAGGATATTTCCTGCCAAAGTGCATCACCTCACACTTTCCAGTGTTGTATTCCATCTGCCAAATCTCTGCCCACTTACTTAGCCTGTCTATGTCCCCTTGCAGGTTTTTTATGTCCTCCTCACTCACTACTTTCCCTCCCATCTTAGTATCATCTGCAAATTTTGATATGTTACACTTGGTCCCTTCCTCCAAATCGTTAATATAGATTGTAAAGAGTTGGGGACCCAGCACTGACCCCTGTGGAACACCACTAGTTACTGATTGCCAGTCTGAGAATGAACCATTTATCCCAACTCTTTGCTTTCTGTTAGATAGCCAATCCTCTATCCATGCCAGAATATTACCCCCAATCCCGTGATTTTTTACCTTAAGCAATAATCTTTTGTGTGGCACCTTGTCAAATGCCTTTTGGAAGTCTAAATACACTACGTCTACTGGTTCCCCTTTATCCACTCTATATGTTACTTCCTCAAAGAACTCCAGCAAATTTGTCAAACATGACTTCCCCTTCGTAAAACCATGCTGACTTTGTCCTATTAAATTATGATTATCCAAATGTCCTGTTACTGTTTCCTTAATAATGGACTCCAAAATTTTACCTACCACAGATGTTAGGCTAACCGGTCTATAGTTACCAGCCTTCTGTCTACTGCCCTTTTTAAATAAGGGTGTTACATTAGCAGTTTTCCAGTCTGCCGGGACCTTAGCGGAATCCAGGGAGTTTTGAAAAATTATTACCAATGCATCTACAATCCCTACCGCCACTTCCTTCAAGACTCTAGGATGTAAGCCATCAGGTCCAGGTGATTTATCCGCCTTGAGTCCCATTATTTTACCGAGTACCACTTCCTTAGTGATTTTGATCGTGTTTAGCTCCTCTCCCCCTATAGCCCCCTGTTTGTCCAGTGTTGGGATATTCTTAGTGTCCTCTATAAGAACATAAGAACATAAGAAATAGGAGCAGGAGTAGGCCAATCGGCCCCTCGAGCCTGCTCCGCCATTCAATAAGATCATGGCTGATCTGATCCTAACCGCCAATCTACTATCTATCACAGAACCATCTCCTGCATCTAACAGAATTGCACACACGAAATAGGAGCAGAATCAGGCTACACAGTCCCTGGGCCCGCTCCACTACCCACAGGGCCATGACCAATCCGAACCTAGACTCATGTCCAAATTCCTGCCCGCTCCCCGTAACCCTTAATGCCCTTTACTTCTAGGAAACTGTCTATTTCTGTTTTAAATTTAATTAATGTTGTAGCTTCTACAGCTTTTTGTGGCAGCATATTCCATGGACCTACCACCCTCTGAGTGAAGTAGTTCCTCCTCATCTCAGTTTTGAAAGAGCAGCCCCTTATTCTAAGACTATGTCCCCTAGTTCTCGTCTCACCCGTCATCGGGAACATCCTCCCCGCATCCACCCGATCCAACCCCTTCACAATCTTTTATGTTTCAATAAGATCGCCTCTCATTCTTCTGAACTCCAATGAGTAGAGTCCCAATCTACCCAACCTCTCCTCATATGACCACCCCCTCATCCCCGGGATTAACCGAGTGAACCTTTTTTGCACTGCCTCGAGAGCAAGGATGTCTTTCCTTAAGTAAGGACACCAAAACTGTATGCAGTATTCCAGGTGCGGTCTCACCAATACCTTGTACAAATGAAGCAATACCTCCCTATTTTTATATTCTATCCCCCTAGCAATGAAAGCCAACATTCCATTTGCCTTCTTAATCACTTGCTGCACCTGCATACTAACCTTTTGAGTTTCGTGCACCAGGACCCCCAGATCCCTTTGCACTTCAGTACTCTCCAGTTTCTTGCCATTAAGATAATAAATTGCTCTAGGATTTTTCCTGCCAAAGTGCATCACCTCACACTTTCCAGTGTTGTATTCCATCTGCCAAATCTCTGCCCACTTACTTAGCCTGTCTATGTCCCCTTGCAGGTTTTTTATGTCCTCCTCACTCACTACTTTCCCTCCCATCTTTGTATCATCTGCAAATTTTGATATGTTACACTTGGTTCCTTCCTCCAAATCGTTAATATAGATTGTAAAGAGTTGGGGACCCAGCACTGACCCCTGTGGAACACCACTAGTTACTGATTGCCAGTCTGAGAATGAACCATTTATCCCAACTCTTTGCTTTCTGTTAGATAGCCAATCCTCTATCCATGCCAGAATATTACCCCCAATCCCGTGATTTTTTACCTTAAGCAATAATCTTTTGTGTGGCACCTTGTCAAATGCCTTTTGGAAGTCTAAATACACTACGTCCACTGGTTCCCCTTTATCCACTCTATATGTTACTTCCTCAAAGAACTCTACTGTAAAGACTGATACAAAATATTCATTCAGTGTTTTTGCCATCTCCATATTTCCCACCATTAATTTCCCGGTCTCATCCTCTAAGGGACCAACATTTACTTTAGCCACCCTTTTTCTTTTATATTTACACTCGTGCAAAACTTTGCCCCACGAGATGAGAAATAATTCTACATGATACTACTGATGGAAGACATCCTCTGAAGCACAATTGCTGAAGGGAAAAGACCAATATGATATAATTGGCAAATAACTAAATATATAATAGACTGTAGCCAAGAAATTGTGGCCGTGCTTGCCCTCACCTTGACTTAGGGCTGCCAACTCTAGTTGAATGTATCCCTGGAGGTTTCATCACATGACCTCCTGCCTCCAACTGCCCTGCCCCCACGCTCCTGCCATTGGTCGCCCCAACACATCCATCCACACCGAATCCTGGGCATGGCGTCATTCATGGGCTTGCGCCAGTCTCAATGATATTGGGGCCCTCACCCTGTGGACCCACTGGGATTTCAGAGTGGTATCTTTCAAGGCAAGTATGCCTAGTTCATGTACTTACTGCTGGCTATACAGTAGGCAGATGTGGTGGAATTTTCAAAGCAGCTTGGCAACCCTCCAGTCCCACCCTCAAAAGTAACATCCTGGGGGTGAGGTGGACGGAAGAAACGTCCAGGCCACATCGTCAGAAGTTTTGATCCTAGCCAGAGAGTGGAGGAAACCCAACAGAATTAGCTCCACCTCGAATTCCTATCCCTCTGCTCTCACTAAACCAGATTTCTATTCCCCAAAACCCTGAAATTTCTAGGCATGCAATTTCTTTCCTTTTGTGGGTGGAAGTATATCATCAATAATACTGGCATTTACATGAAAGTTGAGCCCTCGTCATGCAACATGCTCACTAGCAAAAGGAAAAAGAATGTACAAAAAGGCCTGTGTCTGAAAAGTGTCTGAATTCAATGTAGTTGTAGGTCTGTAGATCTCCCAGGGAGAATGAACAACTCTAACTTGAGTGTTGACTGTAGACAGTACTAAAGATAAAAAGAACCAGAGTTTGTCTTTTCCTTACACTTTGATTTTTGACAACAGATTTTAGAACTCACTGCATGTAGTCAAATCTGCCAAAAGGATTTGCAAAGATCTTATACACAGACAGAGCACAACTACAGATGGAAGAAGGCAAACCAGGCTATTAGAAGCTGGCAACAATAAGCAAGAAATAGAAGTAAATCAAAAAATAGCTCTGCCAAACTCACTGAGCTTATGTAAGGATGTTAATTGGGAATGAGTTCTTAAAAGGACCACTGAAGGCCTCTCCAAAAGGTACTTTTTTGTTTCTTTTTAGGATTTCTGTAGGGCCAGGAGGAGCAAGACTTTAGCAGGAAAGTGTTTGGAATCAACTGAAGGGAGAGAAGGCTACAACAAGACCCTCCCCATGCCCCACACTCTCATTGGGACACCTCAGGGCCATTACCATTGCTTCTCGGGCCCTACCACCACCTCCTATGTGGCAGCCCCGGGAAGGAGTGGTGACTGACAATTTCAGGCCAGATCATGGAGGTTAATTCCTCCAAAGTGTGTGTGTGGCCACTCTTACAATATACATAAAAGATGAAAATTTAAGAACTGAGAGAAAAATCTAGAAATATGCTGCTGACACAAATTAGGTATTGGGAAATTTGGACGAGGATCGTGGCAGACTGCTGGAGAAAGGCAGGCACACCAGCAAGGTGGAAAGATAGGTGGCAGATGTAGTTTAGATGTTGTTTTAGAAGTAAGATTAGAGACGAGAAATACACTGTAAATGGGTAGATCTCAAATGAGGTAGAACAGAGGGACTTTGGTGTGTAGGTACACGGGTCATTAAAAGTGGCAACATAAGTAAATAAGGCCATATAAAAGGTAATTCTTGGTTTTGTATCTAGTGGTATTGAGTGCAAAATGAGGTCACGTAGAACTTGTACAAGACTTCAGTTAGGTTGCAGTTGGAATATTGGGCACCCTATTATCGGAAGGCTATGAAAGCACGGATTCAATAGGATATTACCAGGATGAAGGGTTACAGTTATGATGGAAGGCTTGAGAAGTTCGAATTTTTCACTTGTGCTGAGAAGCTTGAGAGATAATGGCCCAGAAATTAAACAGTGAGTGTTCCCGCGGGGGTAAGGCTTCCCCGCGATATCTCACTCCGCGCCTACCTTTTTCCTCCGGGCCCACACGAACTTTAGTTTCAAGGCCAGTCCCACATGCAGCTGTGCAGTGCTTGCGTGACCCAGAGACGCAATTAGTTCGTGCGAGCTCTGGGATCACGTGATTCAGTTAGAGCCAATGGCAGCACACCATCTTTCATTCATAGTTTTCACAGCAAGAGCTGTCAAAGCTATGAATCTACACACCCCCAAAAGAACAGCTAAACCTCAATTAAATTTAAAAAAAAAGCCATCACATTAATAAAATAAGTATAGTTAAATAAATTAACCACTTGAAAAAATTTAAAATCATTTTAAAAGTTATAAAAATAAACTTACCTTTCTTTAAAGTCTCTAAAAAAGATAAACCTGTTGAAAAAAATTTAAAATAATGGCCCAAAAATTCGTGAGGGAGCCTTCGTGCGAGGGTAAGGCTTCGCCGCGATCTCTCACTGCGCGCTGGCTTTTTCAGTCCGAGCTCGCACGAACTTGATGTTCTGGACAGCAGCTGGGCAGTGCTTCTGTATCCCACAGGTGCAGTTAATTCGTGCGAGCTGTGGGATCACGTGACTCAGTTAGAGCCAATGGCAGCACACCATCTTTCATTCATAGCTTTCACAGCACGGCTGTGAAAGCTATGAATCTATACCCCCCCAAAAGAACAGCTAAACCTCAATTAAATTTAAAAAAAAACCATCACATTAATAAAATAAGTATAGTTAAATAATTAACCATTTTAAACAAAAAATTAAATTTTTGAAAAAATTTAAAATCTTTTAAAAAGTTATAAAAATAAACTTACCTGTCTTTAAAGTCTCTAAAAAAGATATACCTGTTAAAAAAAATTCAAAATAATACTTAATTAACTACTTACCTTGTTAAAAGAGGGTCTTACGCCTCCTTTCTTTATGTCTAAAATGTTCCATGCTTACCTGCGCGTTCAAAGCACTAAGTGCACTGCGTGCGCGCAGCCTGTAGCGCGCACGCGGTTCACCTAGGAACAGCCCCCTTTTGAATTCACCAAGTGCTGGTTTTCAGCGCATGCGCAGTGCATGCAGAAAACCGGCAATTGGAGACAGAATACGCGAGAGTACACAGTGCGTACTCTCGCGTAGCGGCACTAATTTTTGGGCCAATACTTAATTAACTACTTACCTTGTTAAAAGAGGGTCTTACGCCTCCTTTCTTCATGTGTAAAATCTTCCATGCTTACCTGCGCGTTCAAAGCTGCAAAAATAACTAAGTGCGCTGCGTGCGCGCAGCCTGTAGCGCGCACGCGGTTCACTTAGGAACCGCCCCCTTTTGAATTCACGAAGTGCCAGTCTAATTTTCGGGCCATTGTAATAGAAGTCTTCAGGATTGTACATTTTTTTTCGCTTTGTATTTGTAAAAACAGGGTTGGAAAAATGTGTGAGACCCTGGAAACCAATGGGTTAAATGCACAACCGATTATTTGACAGCAAAATATAAAAACTTTAAAAGCAAAGAGTCAGTCACTTCATTAAATGCTAACTGCAGAAAAAGCCATGTGTTATGGTTCATTGCCTCAAGTGCCAATTAATAAAGAATTAAGAAATGAAAAACCTCATGGATCAAGTTTCTAGGCAGATGAATATTAAGATCACAGCACATCTCCAAATATTGACAGTTCTACTGATTCTGTAACATGCTATTAACAGATAAAGTCAGCGTCCTTTATTATTTGCACCTTATTAAAATGAGTTGCTCCCAAAGCTCTGATGTCCCAGAGGCACCTTTGCTGCTTCACATATTTTCCACTCCATTAATGTGTTGTAAAGTGTGTGACACTAAAACCGAGTGGATTGAAACAGTAAAGCTCGAAACTTGCTGTAGCCAATCCTTACGCTGCCTTTTCAATTCCTGGGAAGGATAATAATTGGAATGAAAATCACTGGGTAGAAACTTGAAATAGCCAGAATAGGTTGGTTTGGGTAGCCCCAAAATTTGGTTCTGGGTGTTTTATTTCAGTAATATTATCAAATAATGTTTTAATGTTGCTAAACACAGTAATGGACAAGTAAGTTAGAATTTTTCAATGGATCAGAACTGTTACTGAATAACAAACCAATTGCAAATATGAAGCAGCAACAAGCAAATAGCCTATTCAGTGTTTGCACATACCAACTGAGGCTATTGAGGGGAAAGAGGAACCTAATTCTGAACCCTGGGTACTGAATTAATGCACATACAGGACTGAAATGAGGAAGAATACCCTGAGCAACAGATATAGGGAGTGAATTTCTACACCATTTTTGGCGTATTAGTGGTGTAGAAACAGCACATAAAAAAATTCTGCCAGGAAAATTAGGCAGAAAATGTTTTTGTCCATTTTCCACCATTAAATCGCTTTCCCTGAGTTCCTTTGCACATTTTGGGCCTTGCTGCGATCCGGTCACTGAATCCTGAGTGCCCATATTTAATATTATAATGAAGGCCAATGGCATCACTGCTGTTTCCTGCTATTACAATGGAAGTGCGCTCTGGGTAACTTAGACCGAGAATAATACTGCCCGAATCAGCTGAGACAAGTGGAAGTGCGTTTCTGAGCCTGACATGACTGAAAGTTTCATTAACTATATCTGCAGCGGAGAAAACAACTTTTGCACCAATTCTTTTTGCCATTCTTCCTACACAGACCTGGAATTGCTTGTCACTGCTTCTGACAAGCTCAAACCACTGGCAAGTTTCTCCCGCACCACCCGTTCGCCCCCTCCATCCCCTCCCCCACCTGCAGTGTGGTTTTCTCAGGAGCAGATATGGCATTCCCTTTGGGCATATCCTTATGGGGTATTTTAGCATAGTGGTTATGTTATTGAACTAGTAATCCAGAGGACTAATGATTGAGTAGTTCAAATCCCGCCATGGCAGCTGGGGAATTTAAATTTAGTTAATTAAATAAATCTGGAATAAAAAACAACCTTCCTTTCCTCTCCAAAGTCCTTGAACATTTTGGCGTCTCCCAAATCCATGCCCATCTTTCCCACAACTCCATGTTTGAATCCCTCCAATCAGGTTTCAGCCTCTGCCACAGTAGCGAAATAGCTCTTATCAAAGTCACAAATGACATCCTATGTGACTGTGACAAAGGTAAACTGACCTTCTCGACCTGTCTGCAGCCTTTGACACAGTTGACCACTCATCCTACTCCAACATCTCTCCACCATCGTCCAGCTGGGTGGGACTGCACTCGCCTGGTTCCATTCTTATCTATCTAATCGTAGCCAGAGAATCACATGCAATGGCTTCTCTTCCCACTCCCGCATCGTTACCTCAGGTGTCCCCCAAGGATCTATCTTTGGCCCCCTCCTATTTCTCATCTACATGCTGCCCCTCGGTGACATCATCCAAAAACACAGCGTCAGTTTCCACATGTACGCTGACGACACCCAGCTCTACCTCACCACCACTTCTCTCGACCCCTCCACTGTCTCTAAATTGTCAGACGGCTTATCTGACATCCAGTACTGGCTGAGCAGAAATTTCCTCCAACTAAATATTGGGCCGGTAATTGGCTGGGTTGGATTTGTCTTGCTTTTTGTGGATGGGACATACCTGGGCAGTTTTCCACATTGTCGGGTAGATGCCAGTGTTGTAGCTGTACTGGAACAGCTTTGCTAGAGGTGCGGCTAGTTCTGGAGCACAAGTCTTCAGCATGACAGCCGGGATGTTGTCGGGGCCCATAGCCTTTGCTGTATTCAGTGCACTCAGCCGTTTCTTGATATCATGTGGAGTGAATCAAATTGGCTGAAGACTGGCTTCTGTGATGGAGGGGAGCTCAGGAGGAAGCCGAGATGGATCATCCACTTGGCACTTCTGACTGAAGGTATTTGAGAATGCTTCAGCCTTGTCTTTAGAATTCATGTGCTGGGCTCCACCATCATTAAGGATGAGGATATTCATGGAGCCTCCTCCCCCTGTTAGTTGTTTAATTGTCCACCACTATTCACGACTGGATGTGGCAGGACTGCAGAGCTTTGATCTGATCTGTTGTAGAATCGCTTAGCTCCGTCTATAGCATGCTTGTTCCATTGTTTAGCATGCTGTGTTGTAGCTTCACCAGGTTGGCACTTCATTTTTAGGTACATCTGGCATGCTATTCTACACTTCTTAATGAACCAGGGTTGGTCCCCTGGCTTAATGGTAATGGTAGAGTGAGTGATACAGATTATAGTGGAATACAATTCTGCTGCTGCTGATGGACCACAGTGCCTCTTGGATGCCCAGTTTTCAGCTGCTAGATCTGTTCTGAATCTCTTCTTCTTCTTAGGCAGTCCCTCGGAACCGAAGATGACTTGCTTCCACATTAAAAATGAATTCTCAGGTGACTAATGAGTCCAATGCGGGACCTACAGTCTCTGTCACAGGTGGGGCAGACGGTGGTTGAAGGAGCGGGTGGGTGGGGTGCTTGGGTTGACGTGCGCTCCTTCTGCTGTTTGCGCTTGACTTCCGCTTGCTCCCGGTGAAGAGACTCGAGGTGTTCGGCGCCTTCCCGGATGCTTCTCCTCCACTTTGTGCGGTCTTGGGCCAGGGATTCCCAGGTGTCAGTGGGGATGTTGCACTTTTTCCAAGGAGGCTTTGAGGGTGTCCTTGAAGCATTTCCTCTGCCCACCTGGGGCTCTCTTGACGTGTCAGAGCTCCGAGTAGAGCGCTTGTTTTGGGAGTCTCGTATCGGGCATGCGGACAATGTGACCCGTCCATCGGAGCTGATCGAGCATGGTCAAAGCTTTGATGCTGGGGATGTTGGCCTGAGCAAGAACACTGACACTGGTGCGCCTATCCTGCCAATGGATTTGCAGGATCTTGCGGAGGCAGCATTGGTGGTACCTCTCCAGTGCTTTGAGATGCCTGTTGTACATGGTCCATGTCTCTGAGGCATACAGGAGGGTGGGTATCACTACTGCTCTGTAGACCATGAGCTTAGTGCCGGGTTTGAGGTCCTGGTCTTTAAACACACTCTTCCTCAGGCGACTGAAGGCTGCACTGAAGACGATGTTGGACTTCACCCCATTTAGCACAGTGGTAGTTGCCACAAAACATGATCGACAGCGTCCTCAGTGTGAAGACGGGACTTCGTCTCCACAAGGACAGTGCGGTGGTCATTCCTAACTATATTATCATGCATCTGCGACAGGTAGATTGGTGAGAATGAGGTCAAGTAAGTTTTTCCCACGTGTTGGTTCTCTCACCACCTGCCACAGGCCCAGTCTGGCAGCTATGTCCTGTAGGACTTGGCTGGCTCGGTCAGTAGAGGTGCTACCGAGCCACTCTTGAAGTCCCCCACCCAGAGTATGTTCTGTTTCTACACTCAGTGCTTCTTCCAAGATGGAGGAGTATTGATTCATCAGCTGAGGGAGAGTGGTAAGTGGTAATCAGCAGGAGATTTCCTTGCCCATGTTTGACTGATGCCATGAGACTTTATGTGGTCCGGAATCAATGTTGAGGACTCCTGAGTATATACCACTATGTCGCCACCTCTGGCAGATCTGTCCTGCCAGTGGGACAAAGTATACCCAGGGATGGTGATGAAGCAGTCTGGGAAGTTGGCTGAAAGGTATGATTCTGTGAGTACGACTTGATTAGTCTGTGGGACAGCTCTCCCAATTTTGGCACAAGTCTCCAGATGTAGGTGAGGAGGACTTTACAGGGTCAGATGCCTTTGTCACATCTGGTGCCTAGGTCGATGTCGGGTGGTCATAGGAACATAAGTATAGGAGTAGGCTATTTAGCCCCTCGAGCCTGTTCCACCATTCAATGAGATCATGGCTGATCTGCGACCCAATGCCATATACCCGAATTTGCCCCATATCCCTTAATACCTTTGGTTAACAAAAATCTATCAAACTCAGATTTAAAATTAGCATTGATCTAGCATCAATCGCCATTTGCCGAAGAGAGTTCCAAACTCCTACCGCCCTTTGGCCGCGATTTCGCCTAATGATGTGGACACAGTGCGGCCGAGGTAGCTGGCGGGTTGCAACACCGCTCCTGGCACCATCCTGCTCTGTGAAAAGAATTTTCCGTTGATTGGGCTTGTTAAGCTTGCCCTGCGAGGTTCCCGGCCAATTAAAAGGAAGCGGGTCTGATGACGTAATTTGATAACGCGTCATCAGCCGGTTTCCTTAAAGGGACCATGTCCACATTCATTTTGACAGTTGTGCTGTCAGTGTTCTGCAGCTTTGAGGTGCTGCAAACACTGACAAGCACTGCACAAAGGAGCACGGCTGCACTCAGGCTCTCCCAGGGAGTCACAGCAAGCAGGGAGGTTCTCTTCCCTTCCAGTGGGCGGAAGACACCTCCCCAGGACATCAACGCAGCCTGGTTGCACATTGCACAGGAGGGCACAGGCAGGGATGTCATCAGTGACGCAAACCTTTCAATGATCTCAGTAGATCACGAAACGTTACTGCAAAGCCACACTCAACCTCATCTTGCTGTGCCACTCATCACATCCCCATCACTCTGCCTTCCCTACCCTACTCCTGCACATCCTTACTCACACCAACTTACTTTGCACCTCCACCCACCCCTCTCTTTCTACATTATCACACCCCCCTCTCACTAGCCACCCCTCACACTCACCCTCATCCTAATGCAATCATACCAACTAACAACACACAAGTGTAGGCACTTGGGTGTTTTCGCCAATGTTCATTTAAAGTTTCTGTTGATGTGTTGCCAAACATTGAAATCTTTATTTTCAACACTTTCCGTTCTTGGATAGATTTGTGTGCACCTTTGGAAGTGGCTTAGTGAGTTGCAGTGAATGGTGAGACATAACGTTACCCCCCGCAACGGTGATGAGTGTGAAAGGAATGGCTTGGGCATTGTAGGGATGCTTTATGGTGCAGGTGTGGGGTGGTGCCAACCTGGCGCATCATGTGGCAGCCAGGGTGTACAGCGTCAAGTGAAGTAAATCTGGCCATGGTGAGGCCATCCCTGGCCTCCCGTGCAGCAATGTGGTCAGGTGCTGATGCCCTGTGTCCTGTGCAGCATCAGGTGATTGCGGAGAAGGTTGATGTTGTTGTGCCTGGTGATGTTGGTTTTGGGGCTGATCGTGGTGGGATTCTGAGGACCAATGTGAGATAGTTTCAAGTGTACTGATGCTGCTGGAATAGATGGCAGCTGAAGTTGAAATGACAGAAGCGATCTGTCAATGTGAGAGAGGTTGCTCCAAGGAGGTGACAGTGGATAGAGAGTTGACTCCAAACACTTCCAAACTGCATAAAGCTCAAAAGTGTGTTCCAAATCCTGAAGGCACCAGCTTCTCAGATTGGAAAGTGAACAGTTGTGAAATGGTAGCTTTTATACCACTTCTGCAGCTGTCAACTATTCAGAGGAATGGAGAGTCATTGACAGCCCGACCTACTTACCTGACATGATCCTCGAGCGTCGGGAACCTCGTGAAAAAGCTGGTAAAATGGTAAGTACATGGTAAAATGGTGTTTAAGTACCTTTTAACAAGCTCTTAAGTATCTGAATTGGCTCACCCGCCGCTTGGTGTCGGGTCTGTAAAGCGCTGACAGACCCGACACTTGGGAAACTGACATGGAGGCAGGTTGACAGCGGGATCCCGACCCGCTGCCAATCTTTTTGATTTTGACAGTGGACCCGCCTCTGAGCCCGCCCTCTGAGCGCCGGCAAAATTCCGGCCTTTGTGTGTAGATGTGTTTCCTAATTTCACTCCTAAAAGGTCTGGCTCTAATTTTTAGACTATGCCCCCCATGTTCTAGACCCCGCCAACCAGCAGAAATAGTTTCTCTCTGTCAACCCTATCTGTTCCCCTTAATATCTTGAAAATTTCGATCAAATCACCCCTTAACCTTCTACATTTCAGGGAATCAATCCTAATTTGTGTAATCTCTCCTCGTAATTTAACCCCTGGAGTCCAGGTATCATTCTGGTAAACCTACGCTGCACTCCCTCCAAGGCCAATATATTTTTCCTAAGGTGTGACGCTCAGAACTGCTGACAGTACTCCAGGTGTGGTCTAACCAGGGCTTTGTATAGCTGTAGTATAACTTCTACCCCCTTGTATTATAGTCCTCTAGATATAAAGGCCAGCATTCCATTAGCCTTTTAGATTACTTTCTGTACCTGTTCATGACATTTTAATGATCTACGTACCTGGGCCCCCAAGTCTCTTTGGACCTCCACTGTTTTTAGCTTTTCACCATTTAGAAAGTACCCTGTTCTATCCTTTTTAGGTCCAAAGTGGATGACCTCACATTTGCCTACATTGAAACCTATTTGCCACCGTTTTGCCCATTCACTTAATCTATCAATATTTCTTTGTAATTTTATGCTTTCATCTACACTACCTAAAGTGCCACCTATCTTTGTGTCATCGGCACATTTGGATATGTGGCTTTCTATCCCATCATCTAAGTCGTTACTTAATACAGTTAATAGTTGAGACCCCAACACAGATCCATGTGGGACACCACTAGTCACATCCTGTCAATTACAGTACTTGTCCATTATCTCTATGCTCTGTCTCCTGCCGTTCAGCCAATTTCCTAACCAGGTCAATAATTTGCCTCCAATTCCATGGGCTTCAATCTTAGTTAACAGTCTCTTATGCGGGGCTTTAACAAATGCCTTCTGGAAGTCCATATATATAACATCCATAGACATTCCCCTGTCCACTACTTTAGTCATCTCTTCAAAAAATTCAATCAGGTTTGTCAGGCATGACTTACCTTTTACAAATCCATGCTGGCTCTCTCTGATCAGCTGAAAATTTTCAAGGTGTTCAGTTACCCTATCCTTAATTATAGACTCGAGTAATTTCCCAACAATAGATGTTAGGCTAATTGGTCTATAATTCATTGGTTTCCCTCTCTCACCATTCTTAAATAGCGGAGTGACATGCGCGATTTTCTAATGTAAAGGAACGGTTCCTGAATCGTTCAGTCCAATTTTATTCTTAGTATCCTTCTTTGTAGCTGTTTGGTGCAACTGAGTGGCTTGCTAGGCCATTTTAGAGGGCAGTTAAGAGTCAACCACATCACGGTGGGTCTGGAGTCACATAGGGGACAGACCAGGTAAGGACGGTAGATTTTCTCCCCTGAAGGACATTAGTGAACCAAATGGCTTTTTACGACAATCGAGTAATTTCATGATCATCATTACTGATACTAGCTTTTTTTTGTTCTAGATTTATTTAATAAAGCAAATTTAAATTCCCCAGCTGCCGTGGTGGGATTATGAACTCATGTCTCTGGATCGTAAGTCCAGGCCTCTGGATTACTGCTCCAGTAACATAACCACTATGCAACCATACCCATTGCTGCTTCATCAATGATCTTCTCTCCATTGATAAGGTCAGAAGTGGGGATGTTCATTGATGATTGCACAGTGTTCAGTTCCATTCGCAACTCCTCTGATAATGAAGCAGTCCATGCACACATGCAGCAAGGCCTGGACCAACATTCAGGCTTAGGCTGATGAGTGGCAAGTAACATTCACGCCACACAAGTGCCAGGCAATGACCATCTCGAACAAGAGCGAGTGTAACCACATCCCCATGAAATTTAACGGCATTACCACTGTCGAATCCCCACCATCAACATCCTGGGGGTCACCATTGACCAGAAACTTAACTGGATCAGTTACATAAATACTGTAAGAGCATGTCAGAGGCTGGGTATTCCCCTCCTGACTCCCCAAAGCCTTTCCACCATTACAAGTCAGGAGTGTAATGGAATACTCACTACTTGCCTGGATGAGTGCACCTCCAACAACACTCAGGAAGCTCGACACCATCCAGCCCGTTTGATTCCACCCCATCCAACACCTTAAACATTCACTGCCTCCACCACCGGCATACCGTGGCTGCAGTGTGTACCATCTACAAGATGCACTGCAGCAACTCGCCAAGGTTTCTTCGGCAGCACCTCCCAAACCCACAACCTCTTCCACCTAGAAGGACAAGGGCAGCAGGTGCATGGGAACACCATCACGTCCAAGTTCCCCTCCAAGTCACACACCATCCTGGCTTGGAAATATATCTCCATTCCTTCATCGTCGCTGGGTCAAAATCCTGAAACTCCCTCCCTAACAGCACTGTGGGAGTACCTTCACCCAACGGACTGCAGCGGTTCAAGAAGGCGGCTCACCACCACCTACTCAAGGGAAATTAGGGATGGGCAATAAATGCTGGCCTTGCCAGCGACACCCACATCCTGTGAATGAATGAAAAATTATTCCATTATTATCGAGGAGGAGGAGGAGCAGCACAGGATGGAGATAAGGAGAGTCTTTATGAAAGTGACAACCCAAGTGGACTGAGGAAAACCCTACAATGTTGTGACGTCCAGAAGGTATTTGACAAGCTCCACATGAAAGGCTTTTAGTTAAGCTCAAAGCTGTGTGGAATCAGCAAAAGTCTTGCAAACGGTTAAGTAATTGGCTGAAGGGTAGAAAACAATGGGGAGAATTTGTCTCTGTCATGCCTGCTTTTGGGGCATAAAATTCACATTCAGGGACCAACTTCTGGGCGCAATCTCCTGCACCTGATCCACCCCGGAAGTGCGGCAATTGCCAAATTGGCAGCCGGTGACTTCCGATTACCGAACTGCTGGCCTAAAATAGGCATTAGGCCCTTGAATATACTAATCAGGGACCGAACACTTGTTTAGACACCAATGCCAAATTATGGAAAATCTGGGCAGAGCATGCACTGCCAAAGAACAGGTAAGTTCTTGTTTTTTCACTTATTTTAATCTGGAGCAAAGAGGAGCAAGAGTGGTCCTCCTGGTTCCACAGAAACAATGAGGACGCCTGCCAGCCCACGCGAACCTCACTCCCGGTTGCCTCGTTACCTCCCGCGCCCCCCCCCCCCCCCCCCCTGGACTTACAGGTGGGTCTTCGTCTTCGTGCATGCATTCTAGACACGCCATCCAACTCACGTGAAACTAATTTCTCTCCTAATGAGTACTCATTAGAGGAGTTACATTGGGGTGGAGAGAAGTATTGAGTGGGGTGTCCCAGGATTGATGTTGTGATCACTATTGCTTTGAATTTATATCAGTGACTTGAACTGAGGAATCCAATGCAAAATGGTCACATTTGCGGATGATACCAAATTAAGAAGGGCATTGAAGTCGAAGGAGCACAAAAATTACAGAACGGGTTGAACAAAATATTTAATTGAGCAGAACAATGGCAGATGAAATTTAATACAGACAAATATAACATAGTGCACATAGGAAGGAAAATGAGTGACACAAGTACTCCAGGAATGGTGTTGAGATGGCTAAGGATGAAGTTGAAAGAGTACAAGGAGTCTTTGTAGACTCAACCCTCCATGGGGGTGAATTTCTGACGTCGGAGGAGGCGGGTTTGGAGGCGGGAAAGGCGGGAAAATCCGGTTCAAAGAGGTCGGGTTCGGAACCCGCCTCCAACCCACCTCCGCGGGATTTTGCCAGTTCCGGTTTTGGAGGTTGGAAAATGCTCCCGCCTCCAGCTGGCCATTGCGCTATTAAAGATCCTTAAATGCTTGTTAAGGGCCTCTCTAAGCCTATTTTGAGAGGCCCTCGTGATTTTTCCAGCTTTTCGGTGTGATCCACGCACCTCCTAAACCACGCCAGGTAAACCTGGCGGGTTGGCTCGTGGGTGGCCTCCTCACTGCTGCACGTCTAACAAGACATCGTTTATTGCAGCAAGGATTACTTGCAGGTGCCAGACCTTGGCTTTAAAAGGTCTCTGAGCACTTTTAGAAGGCCTTTCGAAGTCGGAGGTGCTGCAGCTTGACTCCATCAACTGTGGGACCTCCTTGGAAGACCCTCTCCCCGCTTCCAATGAGCGCTTCCTCAAAGGAGGCATCTACAAGCAGCATGGGAACCATTCGTTTTCTTTCTGCATGGACCTCAGATGAGGATGAGGAGGAGGAGAAGGAGGACTGGAGGAGGAGGAGCAGGAGGAGGTCAGAGCCCGGGATGCAAGGGATGAACTTATCATGGCCAGATTTGCATAAGTTGCCCAAGTTGGCACATGTCCTTTGCTCCATCCTAGGACATCATTGACAATGGACTCTCTGGCCTCCTTTCACTCAGGGCACCAACCTGACAACGCAAGTGTGGCGGTGCCCGCAATGTGGAGCTGCCTTAGGCGAAAGAACAGATGGCATAACGCCAACATTTTGGCTTCAAATCATTTTAATGCTTTCCAACAGGGATGGCATTTCTTCAATACGTAGAAACAGTCTCCCAATCTGCACACAGATCTGGAGGTTATATCCCTTGCCAGCTGTACCCACACAGCCTTGGTTTCTTTGGCAGGCCTCTTCCTCCGAGATGAGTCGAAGAGCACCTCCATGCTAGCTGTCACCCCCTCCAACAACATTTGCAGCGCCTCATCTGAGAGCCTCGGGTAGGCCCTTGCCTTGGAATTGGACATAGTGGTTTCTCAAAAGATGTTGGAGGTGGTGCAGCAGATGCAGAAATGCTGTGGAATGAGCCAAGGGAGCAAGAAGCCATAAAATCAGACTGGAAAAGTGCTGTCAACAGAGGCGAGTTTCAGTCCCAAAACACTAATTGAGCAAGGGCATCCCACGCCTCTGAAATCAAGTGGCCAATCAGGGGAAAATCGCAAATTCTTGAAACCTATCAGTGGAGGCGGGTTTCAAACCCACCCAAACTGAAACCCAACTCCATTTCACCTCCAGTGGGAAAATCGCCCCCCATGTGTCCAATTAATGCAGAATAGCAATCAATAAAACAAATAGAACACTGAAGTATATAACCAGAACAGTAGAATGTAAGTTAGAAGGAGTCACTGTACTTCTGGTGACATTATGGTGGTGGAGCAGCAACAGCTCCAAGGAAATTCCTGGCCCAGAAGTCCGAGGTTTAATGCCTGGTTAGCACTGACAGCTGATCGCAACTAGCAAGAACTGGGGCAGTACATTTTGCCTCAGTGTCCCTAGGATGAGACAAGTAAAAATCAGTCAAGGCTCCAAATTGCAGCCCAAAGACTTCCACAGGAAACTGCATGTGTGCAGATGTACAACAACAACATCTTGTATTTATATAGTGCCATTAATGTAGCAAAACGTCCCAAGGTGCTTCACTGGAGCATTATCAAACAAAATTTGACACCGAGCCACATAATTATATATCAGGGCAGATGACCAAAAGCATGGTCAAAGAGTTAGGTTTTAAGGAGCGACTTAAAAGAGGGGAGCGACGTGGAGAGGTTTAGGGGGGAATTCCAGAGTTTAGGGCCTTGGAAGCTGAAAGCACGGCCACCAAAGGTGGAGCAATGAAAATCGGGGATGCGCAAGTGGTCAGAATTGGAGGAGCGCAGACACGTTGAGTTAGGAAAGAATTGGGCTTGGTTGTGATGTCTTCTAGATTGAATAGTCTGCCAGAGTTCATTGCCTTGTCTCACACATGAAGAATGGCCTTTTGGGTGAGGTCTAACAGTGCCCGTGGTTCTCCATCTGAACAAGAGTGAAAACATTCATGAGCGGGAAGAAAAGAAAATGTGCTGGAGACAGCTTCATTATCAGAACCCAGATTGAGCTGTTGTAAGCCTCGCTGTACTATTCTCAGGCTTGTAGTTCATTTTGACCCGCAAATTACACGGGAAATAATTAATGAATCACCCAAAAGCTCTTAAGTTAAATAAGGTCATTTATTAAAGGAAAGGAAGAGAGAAAAGGGGGGGAAAAAGCACTTATAGATTTAAATGGCAATACAATGCCCTTCTTAGTCTACCTGGCAATACAATGCCCTTCTTAGTTTACTTTTAGCAATAAAGATGCTCTAACAATACAATGCCCAAATAAGTTCTAAGTAAATGGTCATACAATCACCCCAAAGTGGTCAGCTCCTGTTGATTGCAACTCTCTCCTTCCGACGATCGATCGGGTTCCCTCCTTGTTGACTGCAGCTCTCCTTCTGACCCCTCGACTGCAATAATGAAGTTACTTTAACAGCTCTTTTATATCTTTTCCTTTCAATGGTGGACAGGATGTTGCATCGCCATGGCCTCATTGACCTATCGATGATAGCCTTAGATCATGATAACTAATAAGATATCGCGGTTTTTGTTTAAAACTATGGGCTGGACTTTCTCAATGGAGTCGTGCTGGAGGTGGGACTTCTGGTTTCCAGGTTTAGTCCCGCCCCCCAGTGACGTCTGACCAACCCATGCTATTTTCCCTTGATTGGCCTTGTTAAACCCGCCCTGCGGGCTTAACGGCCAATTAAGGGAAAGCCGGTGGCAGATGACGTCAGCGTATGACGCTTCATCTGTCGAAAAGTTTTTGACAGACGAATTGTCAGCATTTGACAACTTTAAGAAGCTGTCAAACACTGATAATCTCTGTTCTAAGGTGAGCCCTTGCAAATAAGGCTCACCAAGACCTCTCTCCTCAGCAGAAAGCAGATGGTTGCTGCATCTGAGAATGCAGCAGCCATTCTGTCATCTCTGCCATTGAGATGAGACACCTCCGGATCCTCAAATCTTGAAGCCTGCAGAAAGAAGCAATTTCTAACACTTTACACTCACCTCTCATACTTACCTGTCCACACTTGCACCCATCACTCACCTCCACAGCTGACATTTCGACCCCTCTCACCCCCGCAGACCCACTGCTCGTCACGCTGACCCTGGCGAGGTTCGCAGCCGTCGGGAAGCCCACAATTGCAGGCGTAAAATGGGGAAAAGCCTCAAAACTGCCTGTTAACTACCTGTTAAGAGGCAGTTAATTGGCTCTAATCCCCTTCCTGCCTCGAGGAGATGGGTCCCTGCGCGACTCGGGGACCCACCTCCCGGGAAGATGACATGGAGGTGGGTTGGGAGCAGGGTCGGTACCCGCTCCCAGTTTCTGCCATTTTCCCGGCAGTCCAGCCTCCATACCCACCTCCCCAGGGCTGGGAAAATTCCCCTCTTAAAGTTAAAGCCCGCATGATACTGTCCATCTTACTTAAACCTCCTTTCAGTGAAAAAAATTCCATCATGTGAAGACCACAGTAACAGTTGATTGGCTGGATAGCTCACGCAAATCTCAACCATCTAGCTGGCAAACTTTCTGATAAGGGTTGTTTATTGAAGAGGCCCATTGAGTTCTGTGTTATCTCGTCAAGCCCTAATTCCTCATTGTTTACACAGACGTCTCCTTTAGCTACACAATGGGTTCGATTTTGCCATTGTATGCGGGCTGGGGCGTGTCAGGTAGTTTTCGTGTCAGGACCCCGACTCCGATGTGAAGTGGGACAAAAGTGCGATTTTGCCCTAATTGGGCACTTGATTTCCAGCGTGTGGGAACCCCTGGCCCAATGAGTCTTTTCAAAGAGAAAGTCACCTCCGATGACGTCATCAATGCTGCTGGATTTAAGGCCTGCAAGCAGCCTTGCTTCTTCTGGAGACTTTAAAATTTATGCCCATTGTTGTGATCGCTTCATACAGCAACTATGTCCACCAGTAGGCCAAAGTGTGCTCCAAGGTTCGATGAGGCCTCCCTCCAAGCTCTGGTGGAGGGAGCAAGATCAAATAAGGAGGTGCTCTTCCCTTCCTCAGGGAGGAAAAAGCCTCCCCAGCAGACTAAAGCTGTGTGGATGCAAGTGGCCCAGGAGGTCAACTCAATCTCTATGTGCCGCAAAACCTGGCTGCAGTGCAGGAAGAGGTTTCATGACCTTCTCCGCACAGGAAAAGTGAGTATGACTTTCCCATCACCCTCAATCTGATCCCCATCACCTCTCCTCACCAACACTCTGCTTTGCCAACCTCTTCCTCCACATCCCACTTGACACTGACATCCCTGCACCCTTACCCATTCCCTCTCTCTCTCTATGGTCACATTCACTTAACTATTCGACCATGCAGCCCTCACACTCCCTATCACTGTGAAGCAATGACAACAACTTACAACACACAGGGAGGGCCCTTTGTCTCCTTCTAAGCATCTATGCTATGAATTCTCTACACTCACTCCTTCATTCTCACTCAAACTCCACTTGTGTCCCTCATTGCAGGAAGAGAGAGCCAACAATAAGAGGGAACGAGCGAGGACAGGAGGAGGGCCACCGTCAGTAGCCCAGCTCAACACCTCAGAGGAGACGGCCCTGGAAATCGCCGGTGTCGAGGAAGATTCGCAAGTGGGAGACGGACAGACGGGCGCATCACAGCAAGCTGGTGACAGAATAGTTTGGCATCTCTCTCATTGACATTGCATGAGTGACTGATAATGATTCTGATGCTCTAACAGATTGACTTATGATCATCTGCAGAATTCAATGTGCATGCAACCTTCACCTCACATCTCTGAATCTTTCCTTTATTCCCCCACAGGACCATCGACGCCCCGTCCCCACTGTCCAGGAGGAATAGCTGAGCTTCAAGACTCCTCAGAGGAAGCTGCAATCTCTGAGGGCGCAGCATCAGCAGAATTCAGCGCACCCAGCACCAGCGCAGACACTCACAGCTCGGTGGGACCTGGTGTATCACAGCTCACAAATGAGCATCAGCAGATGGTGGAGACAGGGATAGCAGTGGAGAGTCCTCGTCGAAGGGCGCAGGACTCTGCCAGCTCGGCTCAGCTGCATCTCAACCCTGTGCCTCCGGGTCCATCCAGAAGGAAAGTGGTACTGGAACTCCAGGAACAGGTGCAGGAGTCTCTGGCAGGTTTTGTCTCCAGGGTCGCTGCGAGTGTGGAGCGAATGGAGAAGTCCATTGCGAACATGAGCAGAGCCTTTGTGGATGCATTGGCGCATGAACGCATCACCACGGAAAGGATGGCAACCTCCGTGGAAAGGATGGCTACGGTAGAGGAGAGGATGGCTATGGCCATGGAGGAACTAAGTCGCCAGAGTGTTAAAAACATGGTCATTGTTCAGAATAGACTGGCATCTCTTGAGGAGCGATGGTCAGCTATTGAGCGTAGAAACCAGACCTTCAAGGAAGTCCTCTGGAGTAGGACTTCCAGTGCAGAAACTGGTCCTCATGGCCCCCCTGAAGTGCAGCAAGGTGCTATCAAGCCACTTGCTAGCTCTGAAGTGGGGCTGACCCATGAGAGGGATGTTGGTGGCAGAGAACAAGGAAGTGGAGGCTCCTCTCCAAGCGCTCACACGACCATGCCACTGCAAAGCCCTTGGTCAGAGCCCCACCAGAGTCCTCACCCAACTGAGATGGGCGTCTCATCCCCTGCACAGCCGCAGGAGCAGCAGACTTTTGCCGAGCCCTCACAGGTTCGCAACCCCAGAGGACGCCCGCCAAAGGTGTCGATACAGGAGCAGCAAGAAAGTGAGCAAGGGGCCTCCACATCTATTGAAGCCACAGGGGAAGCACCACGTAGGAGCACGCGTAAGTGGAAGATAATGCACAAGTAGTCACAAGGTTAGTCACTTGGGTATTATGTTGTGTTTATTTTTGAAATGCCATCAGTTGCTTGTTGTGATAAAAAATTCTGATGGCAAACTGTTGAAGTTGTGGCCTGTGTCATTTCACAAATGGGACTTCTACATTGAGGGCTTAGAGCGACTTGCAATTGCCAGTATGGTAGTCAGAGTGATAGGAATCCGCAGGTTCTTGGCCATTGTGGATGCTCTGGTAAGAAGGTGCGAGGCAAAAGTGTTTGATTATGCAGGCTAAGCAAATCTGGCAAGATGAGTGCATCCCTTGCAGCCCGGGCAGCAATGTGGTCATGAGCTGGCGCCTTCTGGCCTGTGCAGTTTCAGGTGGGTGAGCAGCAGCTTGGCGCTCCTGTTGTTGCCGCTGCTGTTGGTGCTGCTGTTGCTCATGGTTCTGCTGCTGCCACGGCTAGTCTTCGTCTGAATCTGATGTCCAGGAGGAAAGGAAATAAATGGTTCCCATTCTTCTGGTATATACCTCAGTTGAGGAAGCGCTTTGTCAAGGTGGGGAGAGGGGTTTCCCAGGAGGTCACACTGGAGATGGGTGTCAAGCTTCAAACTTCCACAACAATGAGTATGCCTGCTAAAAGTTCCCCCAGACCTGAGACAACAAAGTTCTGACACCTGCAAATGATCATTGGTGAAAACTCCTTTTTAATGGTGGAGCTGCAGCTGTTAGTAAGCAATCCACTTGTGAGGCCGCCAGGATTATCTGGTGTGTTCCAGAGGAGACGTGCAGGATGGGGGAAATGCCACTCAAAATGAGATTATAGAGGCAATTAACTGGTTTTTAAGGGCCTTAAGGGCCTATCCCGCCTCTTGGAGGCGGGATGGAAACAGGGTCTGAAACCCCGATTCTGGGAAAATTGCTCGGAGGCGGGCTGGAGGCGGGATCAGAGCTGCCCGCCATTTTTTTGCGATTTTAACACCTGACATGCCTTCAATTCCTCCTTCTTGGGCCTGGCAAAATCGAGCCCAATCTCTTTGTTCCTTCTTGATAGCACCGTCTGGTTTCACTGCTTTCCTACAGCTCAGCAGGTTTTAATGTCCAGCTTGAAAATTCTGTTAAAAAGGGCTTCTCTTCCTTACACCGTGCGTTGTTTGAATGTCCATGATCATCAATACTAAATCCATGTACTGCCAGTAAACTTTCAATTTGCCCATAATTAAAATAAAGATTTAACTCTCTTTTCTAAGTGAGTTGCTTGTGAGTTCGCAATGAGATCTGCTCTGCCCATTTCCTTCTGTGATGAGTCAGACAAAGAAACCAAACACTCCAAACCTTCTTCAATCTGATGCTGACTCAAGGAATTAACCACAACCAGTTTTAGAGCCTTTTTTTGGAGGGTGTGGGCAGAGGGAATATTTTATTTCTTTTGTGGTAAGCATTTCAATTTTGCAGATTCAATTTCTTAAATGAAGATGATTAAAAGCCACAACATAGGAAATATTATTTTTTCAACAGCACTTGTCTTTGAATCCCTGTTAGCCACAACAGGTTATGAAACCCGCAGAGAAAATTATCATACTGCTTCATACTGGCTGCTATGGAACTGTGCATGCACAGAATTTCCAGATGATGCTCATCACATGTATCGTAGACTTTCTTTTAAAGAAAGAGAGTCAATGAACTCAATCCAAAAATGTAGATTCTTTCAAGTTTCGGCAAATTTAAATGATGTGATATTTCACCCGGTGCAGTGATCATCACTGGCGTCTTTTAATTACAGCTGCATCCTAAACTGTACGTTTTACATATCTAAACCATTGCACAAAGCCTTTGTTCATATCTTTAAATGCCATTTCTGTTTCACGTACAATTTAATCTCTTTTGGAATTCCTAATGTAATTTTGGTTCAGTCTAGCTTGATTTCTAGCTTAAATGAACATCATTTAAAAGCTCCAGCTTAAGCATCAAGAAGAAATATATTCGTTTGCAACTTTTTCGGCCTGACTAAATTACATTTCTCAATGCTTCATTGAGTTACAGTTTGGAAATCAATTATTAATTTGTATGTAATATTTTATATTTATGGACCGCCTGAATTATACTGATAAGGTACGCCAGCCACTGAGTTGTAAAAATCAATGGTGTTATCTATGTATTAATTACCTCAGTCGTTCCTTTTAATTTCTCGATTATTTAAATATTAAAAATTGTTAGCAAACTGCAGAGGTTAAAGTTGAGTAATGTTTATAAACTGTAATTAAATTCAATGTTTCAGAATGATTAATTTTGAAAGCACTAACAATGATCTTGGCTGTATTATTAAAGAAAGTTGGCAGTGTGGGTTGTTAATAAGCATGAGCAAACCATTCAGATTTCCCTGATGCCTTTAAAGTACAAGTTCTTTGATGTGGCTTTTTGCATTACCTCTCTGCTCATTCTTTGTCAAGCTGAAGTACTGCTACTTTCCCATAAATAGCAGACAGTTATGATTTCAGAAAGATCACACGGAAACTACATCAAAGGAGACAAACTGTGAGGGTACAAAAAATTTCCACAGTCCCAAAGGGCTGGTTACTACCATTTAGCAGCATTGACTTAAAAAATTTATATATATTTCTTAAAGATTTTTGTTGTCATTGGGAAACGATAGTTAGTGCAGGAAAATCGAACACTTTTGCCCTTTTTACTGCCAGCTTCAAACATTCCCCAGCAGATGTAAAGCTCCATTTTCTCTTCCCAACAGTGTCCTTAGAAGTAAGTGCAAGGTTTTCTATTTCCCATGGTAGATATTCATTTTGAATGAAGTTTCCTTGGTTAGCACCAATTGTAGGTAAGTTGTGGAGAATTGCACTGTGGCTGTGGATCTGTTATAAACTGGGTTGATCCTGCGCAGACTTATTTCACGGAGGCTCATTTTCGGCAATACAGGGAAAAAATTAATCTCGCTGGTCTGGGCTCGATTCAAAACCAAATCCCAGTGGTAAAAGTACAGCGTGCTAATCTACAACACAATCCAATTTTCCCCTTCTCCTAATAAAAATGTTGTTCTCAGTGACCATCACATTAAGTGCGCTTGTGCCAAAATGCTGAAGTGGACTGACAGGAAAACTATCAGATTTGAGAAAATAGTTTTCACTATTGCCTGATAACTGATGACAGATGACAGTCATGTTAGAGAGTCATGTAAGCTGCCAACAGAACACAGTTTTTCACACTTACTGCAACACATTAGCTTTAGCCAAAGTAAAATAAATGAAAAGCTTTTGTGTTTTTTAAATAAATTTAATCCAAGAACATAAAAAAATAAGTTTTGATTAGCGTTTTTAGATCTATAACCCGCTGGGGTTGCAGAAGTGTTGTTGTGATGCCTTAGTCTTTGCTTTGGGCACTAAAATAGACGCACCCACTTTTGTAATCCCATGGTCAATGGTGTTCCCTTGTAATTTTGTACTGTAATATAAAATGTCTCCAGCAGGATTTCAATGATATATAAGACTAACCACCACATTAAAGGAAAGCTCCCTCCTGGATTTGCAGTCACTATGGTTTTCATTTAGGCAGGTCATGCCTAAAGGAAGCTGTCTACAATTAGTTTGCAAATGGTAGTACTCCAAACATCACCTTTCTTTTGGCTATTTTTCATTTTTTTTAAATTGCTTGTGTAAAATTGAAAAGTGGCTTGCACACTTTCCTTGCTATTTCTGGAATGGTTTGAAAACAGAGCACTAATAAGCCACTGAAACAATTGCAAGTGGGCACAGGCCTCAGTGCATTTCTTAGTGGCTGCATTAAAAATTGTAAGTTTATTTTGCCATAAGTAATTCAAATATTAGACAGCAAAGCTCTGAACAATATATTGCTTTCTCTCAGCCCAGGAAAATGATCCATTTGTACTCTGAAGAATTTTAAATGTTAATTTATGTGGATTTTATAAAACACTTACAGCCAATGAGATTACTCTGTATGATATGACCTTGCCAGTATTTCACGGCCGAGTAAAGCACCCGTTTTTCAGGTGCTAAATGGCCTCCTAAGCCTCCAATCTGACAGGCACGCTCACTTTAAGTCAGAAGTGTGCCACCCTTCTGGTGCAGGCAAAACAACCGATGTCCAGGGCTCATGTCTGAAACAGGTTTTAGGCCCTTTGCATATTCAAATAAAGGGTCTGACGCCTGTTTGAAGCCCGCTCTGCAGTATTGGATTGCCGGCTGCGTTCAGGAAAACGACGTCTACATGAGGCCGAACAGGCGGTCCTTAAAGAGCCCGCTGTAGGTCGCAACCAACAAGGTAAGTGGTTGCGGGTTGCTACTGCTCACCCCTCCCCCCCCATTCTTGACCTCGACACCCCTCGATCGACGGTGCTACCCACACACCCCCAGATTGCCGCTGCACACCCCCCCCCCAACCCCATGATCCCAGCCTCTGCCCGCTACCCACCCTTCCCAATCTCTGCTCTCCACCCCCTCTTGGCCACCGCTACCCTCCCAACCCAATTGCCTTCCCTCCCAACTCGGTTGGCTCACTTCCCGATCACCCCCTTTCCCAGTCACCTTCAATTATTAACTGAGGCCCATTGCTGGCGTTGCAGTGGCTCAATCTTCGATTCCTTTTCGACGACGAGCATAGTGATAATGAGGCCCGAGGCCTAATATCATGTGTGCCTTCGGCCTATGCATGCAGGCGCAGTGATTGTTCCCTGTGCAGAGCAAGATGATGGAATTAAAAATCAGGCGGGTTTTATAACGGGCAGGTGATCCAATCAGCCAGTTTACCGCAAAGCAGTGGAAGTGAAACTTTCCCCCAATATATGTGACCTGAATATTATCACCTCGGCGGTACTTAAAGCAACGGGGGCCCACGGGAGAGTGCGAGACCTCGGCGGTACTTAAAGCAGCGGGAGCCCAGGAGAGTGCGAGACCTCGGCGGTACTTAAAGCAGCGGGAACCCGGGAGAGCGCGAGACTCGGCGGTACTTAAAGCAGCGGGAACCCGGGAGAGCGCGAGACCTCGGCGGTACTTAAAGCAGCGGGAACCCGGGAGAGCGCGAGACCTCGGCGGTACTTAAAGCAGCGGGAGCCCAGGAGAGCGCGAGACCTCGGCGGTACTTAAAGCAGCGGGAGCCCAGGAGAGCGCGAGACCTCGGCGGTACTTAAAGCAGTGGGAACCCGGGAGAGTGCGAGACCTCGGCGGTACTTAAAGCAGCGGGAACCCGGGAGAGCGCGAAACCTCGGCGGTACTTAAAGCAGCGGGAACCCGGGAGAGCGCGAAACCTCGGCGGTACTTAAAGGGGAGCGGGGGCCCGGGGGAGCGGCTACAATGGACCGGTGAGTATAAAGAAGTAAAAAGTAATCGAAGTGTGATGTCACCAGAAAGCAGGTAAGTGATTGGTTGGTGAGTATTTCTCTATTTCTCACTTTTTTCCAAACTTGGGCGTCTAAATTTAAGTGCCTTGGTGTAGATTAAAAGATTTACGTGTTCCAAATTTTAAAACTAATGTGTTGTTGTTGTTGCATGTGGGAGCTGGTGGACACCATTGAGGTCCAAGGCGACCACATCTGCAGCAAATGTTGGCTGCTCGAGGAACTTCGGCTCACAGTTGATGAGCTGGAGTCTGAGCTTCAGACACGGCGACACATTAGGGAGGGGGAGCGTTACCTGGACGTTACGTTCCAGGAGGCAGTCACACCCACTCGAGTAATTACTTCCAAATTGACCCATGGTCAGGGACAGGAGGGTGTGACTACAAGCGAGGCAGGTATTGGGATCCAGGAGGTAGTGATGGAGGAGCCTCAGCCCTTGGCCTTGTCTAACAGGTACGAGATTCTTGCTCCTTGTGTGGACGAGGGCAGGGACTGCAGGGAGGATGAGCAAACTGACCACAGCACCATGGTACAGGGGGCCATTCAAGTGCGGGGAGTAAAAAGAAATGTTGTAGTGATAGGGGACAGCATAGTTAGGGGGATAGATACTGTTCTCTGCAGCCGAGAGTGTGAGTCCTGAAGGCTGTGTTGCCTGCCCGATGCCAGGGTTAAGGACATCTCCTCTGGGCTGGCGAGAAACTTGGAGCAGGAGGGGGAAGATCCAGTTGTCATGGTCCACGTAGGTACCAATGACAACGGTAGGACAAAAAAAGAGATTCTGCTGAGAGAGTATGAGCAGCTAGGGGCTAAATTGAAAAGCAGAACCACAAAGGTAATAATCTCTGGATTACTACCTGAACCATGAGCAAATTTGCATAGGGTAAATGAACGAGTGGCTCAAAGACTGGTTTGGGAGAAATGGGTTTCGATTTGTGGGGCACTGGTACCAGTACTGGGATAAGAGGGAGCTGTTCCATGTGGACGGGCTTCACTTGAACCATGCTGGGGCTAGAGTCCTGGCATTGAATAACTAGGGCTGTAGAGAGGGCTTTAAACTAAATAGTGGGGGGGAGGATCCAGGTGAGCGGGAAATTAAAAAGTCAATGAGAAATGAGAAAGCAATAGAGCAGGATAGAGATGGGGGAAATAATAACCAGAGTGTGACAGGAAGGGACAGAAAGTTTAAAAATAAGAGTGCAGCAGAAAATGGGGCCAAAACAAGGAGAAATGGTAAAAAGACAAAGTTAAAAGCTCTATATCTGAATGCACGCAGCATTCGTAACAAGATAGATGAGTTGACGTCACAAACAGATACAAATGGGTATGATCAGATCGCCATTACAGAGACGTGGTTGCAAGGTGACCAGGGCTGGGAACTGAATATTCCAGGGTATTTGACAATTCGGAAGGATAGACAGAAAGGAAAGGGAGGTGGGGTGGCTTTGTTGGTAAAGGATGGGATCAGTGCAGTGGTGAGAGGTGATATTGGCTCAGAAAATCAAGATGTAGAATCGGTTTGGGTGGAGATAAAAAATAATAAGGGGAAAAAAAAGTCTCTGGTGGGCGTAGTCTACAGGCCCCCGAACAGTAGCAATGCTGTTGGACAGAGTATACATCAACAAATAATGGAGGCCTGTAAAAAAGGTACAGTAATAATCATGGGTGATTTTAATCTCCATATTGATTGGACAACTCAAATTGGCCATGGTAGCCTTGAGGAGGAGTTAATAGTGTGCATCCGGGATGGTTTCCTAGAACAGTATGTAATGGAACCAACCAGGGAGCAGGCTATCTTGGATCTGGTACTGTGTAATGAGACAGAATTAATAAATGATCTCATAGTAAAGGATCCTCTAGGAAAGAGTGATCATAGCATAGCATGGTTGAATTTCAAATTCAGTTGGAGGGTGAGAAAGTTGTATCTCAAACCAGTGTCCTGATCTTAAACAAAGGCAATTACAATGACATGAGGGTAGAACTGGTTAAAGTGGACTGGAAAAATAAATTAAAGGGTAAGACAGTTGAAATGCAGTGGTGGACATTTAAGGAGATATTTCATAACTCTCAACAAAAATATATTCCAGTGAGAAAGAAAGATTTTAAGAGAAGGGAGCACCATCCGTGGCTAACTGAGGAAGTAAAGGATGGTATCAAATTGAAAACAAAGGCATACAATGTTGCCAAGATTGTTGGGAGACCAGAGGATTGGGACATTTTTAAAAACCAGCAAAGGATGACTAAAAAAAGAATAAAGATAGAGAAGATGAATTATGAGAGTAAACTGGCAAGAAATATTAAAACATATAGTAAGAGCTTCTACAGGTATATAAAAAGGAAGAGAGTAGCTAAAGTAAACATTGGTCCCTTGGAGGATGAGACTGGGGAATTAATAATGGGGAATGGGGAAATGGCCGAGACTCTGAACAAATATTTTGTATCCGTCTTCACGGTAGAAGACACTAACAACATCCCAATAATGGATAATCAAGGGGCCACAGGAAGGGGGGAAGTAAAGACAATCACTATCACTAAGGAAATAGTACTTGGTAAAATAATGGGACTAAAAGACAACAAGTCCCCTGGACCAGATGGCCTGCATCCCAGGGTCTTAAAATAAATGGCTGCAGAGATAGTGGATGCATTGGTTTCAATATACCAAAATTCCCTGGACTCTGGAGAGGTCCCAGCGGATTGGAAAACCACAAATGTAACACCCCTATTTAAGAAAGGAGGGAGACAGAAAGCAGGAAACTATAGACCAGTTAGCCTAACATCTGTCGTTGGGAAAATGCTGGACTCCTTCATTAAGGAAGCAGTAACAGGGCATTTGGAAAATCATAATGCAGTCAAGCAGAGTCAGCATGGTTTTATGAAAGAGAAATCATGTTTAACAAATTTGCTGGTGTTCTTTGAGGATGTAGCGAGTAGGGTGGACAAAGGTGAGCCAGTGGATGTGGTGTATTTGGATTTCCAGAAGGCATTCGATAAGGTGCCACATAAAAGGTTACTGCATAAGATAAGAGCTCATGGAATTTGGGGCAATATATTAGCATGGAGAGAGAATTGGCTAACTAACAGAAAGCAGAGAGTCGGGATAAATGGGTCATTTTCCGGTTGGCAAACGGTAACTAGTGGGGTGCCACAGGGATCGGTGCTGGGGCCTCAACTATTTACAATCTATATTAATGACTTAGATGAAGGGACCGAGTGTAATGTAGCCAAGTTTGCGGATGATACAAAGATGGGTGGGAAAGCAAGTTGTGCAGAGGACTCAAAGGGCTGGATTTTGATACTTGGGCGGGTTGGGGTCATGTCATCCACTTTTCGTGTTATCCACCCGACTGCAATTGGATGTGGGAGATTGATGCGATTTTCACCTAATTGGGCAATTGAGTTCCAGCATGTGGGAACCCATGACCCAATTAGTGTTTTCAGTCTGAAAGTCGTCTCTGATGATATCATCATTGCTGCTGCATTGAAGGTCTGCAAAGACTGCCTGGCCTTTGCAGTGAGAGGACCTGGATGCAAAATGAGCAGCAGCAGCCCTAAGTCTGCTCCCAGATATTTTTGCACCACCACTCCCAGATATGTCATCAATCCATCCTCCCATCCACCACCACTCCCAGATCGATCGATCAATCGATCGATCAGCCAACCAGCCAGCCAGCCAGCCAAATGTGCTCCCACCAGGTTTCACATTCGTGGTTCAGAACAGGCGTGCTTCACGTAGAAAAAGGGTTAAAATCACAAAGGCCTTTCAAAATGGCACTATAGAGGCAATTTAGTGCTTGTTAAGGGCCTTAACGGCCTATCCCGCCTCTTAGAGGCGGGACGGAGTCGGGACCAGCAGACACGATTTAATGAAAATTGCGTGGAGGCGGGATGGAGGCGGGCTTGTGCCTGCCCGCCAGTTTTCGCAATTTTAATCCCCCACACGCCTCCAAACCCACCTCCACGGGTCAATGAAAATCCAGCCCAAAGAATCTGCGAAGGGATATAGACAGGCTAAGTGAGTGGGCAAACATTTGGCAGATGGAGTATAATGTGGAAAAGTGCGAGGTTATTCACTTTGGCAGGAAAAATAAAAAAGCAAACTATTATTTAAATGGAGAGAGATTACAAAATGCTACAGTTCAGAGGGACCTGGGGGTCCTTGTGCATGAAACACAAAAAGTTAGCATGCAGGTACAGCAAGTAATCAAAAAGGCAAATGGAATGTTGGCCTTTATTTCAAGGGGGTTGGAGTATAAAAGCAGGGCAGTCCTGCTACAATTGTACAAGGTATTGGTGAGACCACACCTTGAGTACTGTGTACAGTTTTGGTCTCCTTATTTAAAGAAGGATGTACTTGCATTGGAGGCAGTTCAGAGACGATTCACTAGGTTAATTCCGGAGATGAGGGGGTTGACTTATGAGGAAAGGTTGAGCAGGCTGGGCCGATACTCACTGGAATTTAGAAGAATGAGAGGTGATCTTCTTGAAACATATAAGATACTGAGGGGGCTCGACAAGGTAGATGCAGAGAGGATGTTTCCCCTTGTGGGGAAATCTAGAACTCGGGGGCACAGTCTCAGAATAAAGGGTCGCTCTTTTAGAACTGAGATGAGGAGGAATTTCTTCTCTCAAAGGGTCGTAAATCTGTGGAATTCTCTGCCCCAGAGAGCTGTGGAGGCTGGGTCATTAAATACATTTAAGGTGGAGATAGACAAATTTTTGCAAGATAAGGGACTGAAGGGTTATGGGGAGCGGGCGGGGAAGTGGCTTTGAGCCCAAGATCAGCCACGATCTTATTGAATGGTGGAGCAGGCGCGAGGGGCCAAGTGGCCTATTCCTGCTCCTATTTCTTATGTTCTTATGTTCTTTAGCTTTATTATAAACCAGGTGCAGTTCCATATCAAAAATTCTAAAGATTTTTAAAGTGTATCACATGTTCAATGCACTTAATCCAGCTGTCACTGGGGCACATTTTCTCATAAAGAAAAGAAAGACTTGGATTTATATATCACCTTTCACGACCACCGGATGTCTCAAAGTGCTTTATAGCCAATTAAGTACTTTTTGAAGTGTAGTTACAGTTGTAATGTAGGAAACACGGCAGCCAATTTGCGGACAGCAGGCTCCCACAAACAACAATACGATAATGACCAGATAATCTGTTTTTGTTATGTTGATTGAGTGATAAATATTGGCCAGGACAATATTGGTCATGACGATTCCAAATTAATTTTGAATGAATCCATTCACATATGTTACTTCACTGACTCTAAATGTACAAGCCCTTTTCCCACCTTCCAAATATGTCAACGACCACACATGGATGTATTAGAGGGAAGTCAGACATTGATGGTTTATATCCTGCTGCTTATTCAGTTATTCAGAATCTAGTAGGAGTAGAATTTTCCAACTCTGTCGGCTAACCATGAGTTTTACTGTACTATTAAATCCTTAACTGCAGGGCTCTCTGGAGAGCTCTGGTGATGTCTTGGAGGTGCAAAGATTTTTTGTCAGCTCATCCTTCTTTGTCTTCTATCCTTCAGAGGATAATGGGAGCTCATCATACAATATGCATCCCCTGACAGCTGATTCAGCATGTCCAATGTACCCAGCCAGTAAATTAATCCATTTTAGAACAATTCCTGCTCTTATTAGATATTGGGAATGCTTCTTCTACTTTGAGCAATATATATCTTAGCTGATAGTAAACATGAAACAACTAATGAGTCCAATAAAAGTTAGAGTGATTACTATATTGAACAAAACTCCCTGAGGATTTCAGCAGTAGTTTTAGGCAATTGTCAAAACTTAGCAACACTCTATAGTATTGTATGGTTTCTATAAAACTGTTTGCATCGAAAATGCTGGGATTACACAGCAGATTTGTCAAGATCTGAAATATGGAAAGGTAAGTTACATTTCAGGTGGAGACTTCCTCAGAAGGGTCCATTCGACTGGAACTTTATAAATGTAATTCACATTCGTTTTAATGTTGGAAGAAAGTGGATACTCCCATTCACACTCTCATAATGTTAAAAAATAGCCACCAAGGGAAGGGAGCTTTGTGCATGCTGAGCTCAGTGTGAGCTGCAGTTGGCACTATTATTAAGGTCTGATGATTGCACCTTAATTGAGTTTAGCAACAGACTGACATCTGTAAAATAAGTACATCTAAGTATGGAATAGTTATTGCTCATGCTAGTAGCAAGGTTATCCTTAACTATGCTTATGTGCCCTATTTGTCTTCTCCTGTTTTAATGCGCAGATCTTCTGCAGATACAATCATAGAAATTACAGTATAGAAGGAAGCCGTTCGGATCATCATGTCAGTGCTAGCTCTTCAACTGGATCTATCTACACTAATCCCATTTCTCCAAATCCTTTTATATTCTTATTTTTCTAATACTTTACCCTTTTAGATGATATTATTGGGGTCAAAGATTCACAGGGTGGTGGGGGCAGATCCTGGCATAGGTGCCAGTATGTGCCCACCTGAGACCTCTGCCATTGACCCTGGCAAATCTCTCAGGGTCAGGGGGAGTTGCTTTTATTAGCATGTGAATGGCAGGCACCCCACAGCCACAATTTGCAGCATAACTTGCTCGTTCTGGGGTAGGTGCAGCATTCCCCTCCTAAAAGACCTTTGGCCTTCTCCTAGTTTTGCAGCATTGGGTTTCAATTAAATAATTATTTTTAAAACTTATTTTTTCTTCAGACATCCAGGCCATAATCCCAGCCTGAACCCCCATGTACAAAAAGTAATCAAACCGGCTAATGAAATGTTGGCCTTTATCTGAAGAGGGGCTGGAAAACAAATGGGAAGAAAGTTATGCTTCAGTTGTGCAGACCCTTGGTCAGATCCCATCTGGAGAACTGCATCGGTTTTGGGCACCAAACCTCAGGAAAGATATATTGGGACAGAATTTGCAGTGGGTACAGTCTTTGAAATGGACAGCAAGTTGAGGATGTCTGCATGCACATTTGCATGCGCTAAATCCCAACCTTGTGATTTGTCAAGTTCCGACTTGACAGATGATCAGCACCGACGGGGAAATCCTAATTGCTGGCGCAGAGTTGGGCTAATTCAATGCCAACTGCCCAGCCATTACACCTGAAAATTTTATGGTTGATGCAAACAGGCACAGGAGCTGTTTGCACAGCGTATTTGGAGCATAAGCTTAAAAAAATCCTTTCAGAAAGTGGAGGAAAGGAAAAAAAAAACCCTCATTACCAGAGCCTTCCGGGATTTAATGTGCATAAACACCTAGGTTATAAATAATGAGAGACCTCTTCTATTTGCTGATTGGAGCACCGGCCCACGTGATCCCAGGTACGCTTCCACACACAGTATGCCCCTGGGATCTGTGGGCCACTACACAGCCCTCTATTACACAGCGTCTGCCAGCAAGTTCTCGAAGGAGGGTCCTCATCAGGTAAGTTGGCATTCTTTTCGGATGCCGGTGGCGTAATTCGTAGTTACGCTGCCAACCGCAAAATCCAGGCCATTGTTCTTGGAGGGGGTACAGCGCAGGTTCACTAGAATGATACCAGGGCTTAAAGGGTTAAATGATGAGAACAGGTTGCATAAACTTGGATTTATTCCCTTGCGTATAGGAGATTGAGGGGGTGATCTGATTGAAGTGTTTAAAATGTTAAAAGGTTTCGATAGGGTAGATACAGAGAAACTATTTCCTCTGATGGGGAAATACAGAACAATGGGACGTAATCTTAAAATTAGAGCTAGGCCATTCAGGAGTGAAATCAAGAAACACTTTTTTGCACTTTTGCACAAATGGTAGGGAAATTTGGAAATCTCTCTCCCTAAAAGGCAATAGATGCTAGAACAATTGGAGATTTCAAGACTGACATTGATCGATTTTTGTTAGGTAAGTGTATCAAGGAATATGGAGCAAAGGTGGGAAAATGGATTGAGGTGCAGGTCAGGCATGATCTAATTGAATGATGGAGCAGGCCCGAGGGTCTGGGAGGCCCAATGTTCCTATGTTCCTAATATTTATTTGTTCATCTCCAAAGCTTGAGCAAGCGCCTGGGATTTCTGGGAATTCCTGAAAGCAATTATCAATGGGTGAATGTTATACTTTGTTTCCTACATTACAACAGTGACTACACTTCAAAAGTACTTAATTGACTGTAAAGCACTTTGGGACATCCTGAGGCCATGAAAGGCGTTATATAAAACCAAGATCTTTCTTTTCTTTCTTCATACCAATCTTCCTGGCTCCAATTCAATGTCCTCCATTTACTCCTCTTCCTCATTCTCCTCTTTCTGGGCTGCTGCTGACTCATAGGCCTCTTCTTCATCCTGCTTCAAGACGATCTCTCTTTGTATAGAGAAGTTATGCAACATGCAACAGACAGGAAATATATGAGACACTTTTGATGGTAGTCATGCTGCTATTCGGGCAGCAGGTTCCTGCTCCTCTGTCACCAGTACTTGCTCATCCTCTCCTGTGCACTCTGCAAAGTCTTCAAAGTCACTAACTGCATCCTGTGGAATGTATGTAGTTGTGCTTGTGTTTGGAAATGTTGGTGAGAGTGAGGTATGTTGCTATGAGATGCTGGCTTGCTCAAGGCCACTGGGAGTGTTGGCAGTAACAGAGCAGGAACATTTGTTATAATACTGGCTCAAGAGTTTGTATTAGCATATATTGTGTCTGATGGTTTTCTGATTGTGTGTACGCCTGCATGTGAGTGACTGAGTCAGGAGAGGAGACACAAATCGATGGAATGAAAATCCTGTAGGTTCTATAAAGGGCGGGTTATCCACTCTGCCAGGTTACCACCCAGGCAATGAAGTTGACAATTACCCCCAACAAGAGCAGGATAGTATGACCTTTAAGCTTTAGGGGGCCTTTGGCTTTACCTTCTCCTATGCCTTCTATGCTCTCATAGGAAAGGACGTCCAGGGCAACCTCCTCAAAGGGAGTCAAGAACTTGTAATTTCTGGGCCTTCCTCTAGTTTGAGCCTGGTCCCTTTTATTATGGGGACAATTTTATATGTTCACCTCCGGCACCACAAATTGGAAATTGGGGCAAACATTGTTCAGGTTTTTGAATTTCTAATTGTGCCACCGGATATGCACACTTAGAAAATGGGCCATCTTTTCCTGCAAGAAGGGGACAAGTTTTGAGAAGGATATTCATTGTGAGGCCCTGGTATAATTTCAGTGTGACAACAGATTCAGATGTTGTAACCTGTATGTGTGCCATGCTGCTGTATGGCCATACATGTTAAGCATTCAAAGGTCTGTAAGGCTGCATGGAAGCTTTAGAGGGGCCAGCAATTTAAAAATATAACAGGTTCTCAGGACCTACTATGTGGATACTATTTTGAAGAAATACTTGCTATAGGAATCTGTTGGGACCATTACCCTTGGCCCCTTTGCTTACGTCTGCCATCTTCTTCCACATTTGTAGCCAGGCCCTCTGGATATTACAGAGAGCAATCATAATGTCAGCTATCTACTGTCAGACATTTCAAACTCTTCTCTGGGGAGGGTATCCATGAGTGTCAGTAAAGGCAACCTTCCTTTGGCTCACTGCATACATCAGCACCTCAAGGGCACCATCTGTAAATGTGCTTTCAGTAAACTTCCATTGGGAGAAATGGTATGAATCTTTAAACCTCTTCACTTCTTATGAATTGGGAGTTTAATTTGGGGTATTTATTGCCTTGAATTTCCATTTTATAACCTATATATTGGATTTGTAGGTCGTGAGGATAAACATTAAACAAGACTTTTTCTCCAGTTTGCTCATCACTGCATTTGTAAGCTACTGAAATTGCTTTTTTAATGAAATCTCAATTTCTTACAATGTTCAGTCCAAAAAAGATTTGGCTTTCAAGTGATTTCAAACAATTAAAATATGATGAACATTCAGCTTCATTAAAATGCAAAATGCCTTCATTCATTCTGTCTGCAATTTTGTGATTTCTCATAATTTAATATGTGAAACTTTTGGAATTCATTTATTTTTACGTACAGTGTGTATTCGCATCTATTGTGTGTGAACTATATCTTTCATTCAGCAAAGAACACAGGCAGACACGGTGGGGTGGGTTTTCCTCAGCATTGGGCATTCCCGCCGAGAGTGGGTCAGGGCAGAACTTCCACCCACCAGTGTGACCCTGCATTGACACTGTCCCATTTTTCTGTGGAGAAGGCAAATGATGTGAAGCTTCAAGGAGGCACCCAACAACTTCAGAAATGGCAGCAGTAAATGCATGAGCAGGAACCTTGCAGGAATTTTTTTGTCCTGGGGAGGGTCAGGTAGCAGCAGTATTCCAGAGCTAGTGCATCATATCACGAGAACAAATTGATGGCTCATAACAGCTTGGCAACTTGGCTTCTGCCGCAAAAGAAGTCCTCGGCACCGATATGTATGTCGCTGGCAAGGCCAGTATTCATTGCCTATCCCTACTTGTCCTTGAGAAGGTGGTGGTGGGTCTTCTGCTTAAACCGCTGCAGTCCGTATGGTGAAGGTGCTCCCACAGTGCTGTTAGGGAGGGAGTTCCAGGATTTTGACTCAGTGACAATGAAGGATCGGCGATATACTTCCAAGTCAGGATTGTGTGTGACTTATAGGGGAACTTAGAGGTGATGGTGTATCCATGCATCTGCTGCCCTTGTCCTTCTAGATGGTGGAGGTTGTGGGTTTGGGAGGTGTTGCCAAAGAAGCCTTGGTGAGTTACTGCAGTGCATCCTCTAGATAGTACACAATGCAGCCACAGTACACTGGTGGTTGAAGGGGTAGATGTTTAGTCTAATGGATGAAGTGCCGATCAAGCAGACTGCTTTGTCCTAGATGGTGTCGAACTTCTTGAGTGTTGGTGTAGCTGCACTCATCCAGGCAAGTGGAGAGTATTCCATCAGACTCCTGATTTGTAACTTATAGGTGGTGGAGAGTCTTTGGTGAGTCAGGAGGTGAGTCACTCTTTGCAGAATACCCAACCTCTAACCCCCAGGATGTTGTTGGTCGGGGACTTGGTGATGGTAATACCCTTGAATGTCAAGGGGAGGTGGTTAGGCCCTCTCTTGTTGGAGTCGGTTTTTGTCTGGCACTTGTGTGGCACTAATGTTACTTGCCACTTCTCAGCCCAAGCCTGGATGTTGTCCAGGTCTTTCTGCAAGCAGGCACGGACTGCTTCATTATCTGAGAATTTGCAAATGACAATGAACACTGTGCAATTATCAGCAATCAGCCCCAATTCTCACCTTATGATGGAGGGAAATCCATTGATGAAGGAGCTGAAGATAATTGGGCCTAGGATGCTGCTCTGAGGTACTCCAGCAGTGATGTCCTGGGGATAAGTTGATTAGTCTCTAACAAATTCATCTTTTTTTGTGCCAGGTATGATGCCACCCACAAGAGAGTTTTCCTTCAGATCCACATTGATGTAGTTTTACTAGGGCTCCTTGGTACTACACTCGGTCAAATGCTGCCTTGATGTCAAGGACAGTCATTCTCACCTCACCTCCAGAATTCAGGTCTTGTGTTCGTGTTTGGACCAAGGCCGTAATGAGATATGGAGCGAGGTGGTCTGGCAAAACCCAAATTAACATTGGTGAGCAGGTTATTGTTGAGTAAGTGCCACTTGATAGTGCTGTTGATGATTCCTTCCATCACTTTCCTGATGATTGGGAATAGGCTGGTGGGGCAGTAATTAGCCAGGTTGGATTTGTTCTGCTTTTTCTGGAGAGAACATACCTGGGTAATCGGTGATAGGCATGTCACAGTGCTTGGTCTGTGTAATTAACATTTCATAAGGATTGCTTCTCTTTAAAATGTGGTTTGTGTTTTTTGAGTTAATGGGGGAAGCCTGCTTTCTAATTAATTTAATTTCACATATAAATTAAGTCCAATTAGCATGACTCAATAATATGTCATCAGAATAACAAAACAATTATACTCTCCAATGTAATGCTAAAATTTATACCTTTTTGAGCCATATAAGAAAGTGTATTTTCAAATTAGCCTAATGGACATATATAAGTCAGATCTACTTAGCATAATTAATTAAAGCTGTACTCAAAATAGCATAACAAATATTTGTCAATATATCATACACAAGATGTACAGGTTTTAATATTGATAGAAAACAGCAATTTTCAAATTAAGTTAATCTACATACGTGAATTCAGGTGAATTAAATAGCATAGCTATGTTATCATTAACAACACAATAAATACATTTTCCAAGGTTTGTAACCAAAAAATCTAGTGTGGTTATATATGAACATTGAATACTAAGGTTCTTTAGACGGTTATGTGGCAGTAAATATATTCACTTACCAATTAACGTATCTATCCTAAGAGACAGCAGCATCTTAACTAACTGCTGGGGTGCATTAAGACACCCAATTGGAAACTAGTTGACATTTTTCAAAATGCAATGCTTTAATAAATTGAAACAGGGTGCTTGTTTTGTGCTAATGAATGTGACCTCATACATGCCAATAAAGGACAAAAGTGAGAAGTCGCACAACACCAGGTTATAGTCCAACAGCTTTATTTGAAATCACAAGCTTTCGGAGCGCTGCTCCTTCGTCAGGTGAAGTGAAGAAATACATATGGGCACAGCATATATAGTCAGAGGTGTGATAAAGGGCAGTTAGAAGGATTAACTGTAGTCGTCTGGCATTGTTCTCTGACTATACATGTTTTCAAAATAGGGACATAGGGGGAAAAATTCAGCTGCTTGCACCTCCCGTTAGCGCCTTAAGAGGGCGCTAATGGGGCGTAAAGCAGCTAACGCCCGGGCGCAGCGCCGCCCACGCCTCCCGTAAAATTCAGCGGGAGGTTAGCGGCGGCGCCAGCCGGTAGCGCCCTGTGGCGCTGCGCCGCCGGCGATGACGTTATCGCCGTGCGTAGCACCCCGCTCGCGCTCCAGCCGCGATCTTCAGTCGCGCCCCCTGATTTACCGCCAGACGCTATGTCCGACGGGTTCAGGGAGGCGTACGTGCGGCCGGGGCGGCGATATTTAAAGGGGAGGTGGCAGGCGGCCATTTTTGTTGCTGGCCGCCTGCCAGCACCTGCCCCCGTTGCTGTCCCCGGCCCCCGTGAAGCCCCCCCACCGTTAAGTGCCGGCTGCGCTCCAAGAGCCCGGCACTTCTCTTGAGTGCCGGGCTCTTTTGCCGGCACTCCCGATCCCTGGGGGCCCAGCTGGGCCCCGGTTCGCGCTGTGCAGGGTCCCTCCCCTTTAAGAAGGGGAGGAAGGCCTGCAATACCACGGCGCGACGTGCCGCAGCGCCTGGCGTTGCGGCACGTAGCGCCAGGATATTCCCTCGCAGCGCCCCAAGAGGGATGCGGGGTGCTTCCAGTGGCGCCCCGCTTCCCTCTTGGGGCGCAACCACTGAAGTTCCGGCGCGGGGCCGCTAATTTTTTCGGGGCGCTAAAAGTAGCGCCCCGGCGAGGTTAGCGCCCCAAATGGGGCGCGACTCAATTTTTACCCCATAGAGTACAAGACTAAAGAAGGAATTGTGAATTTATACAAATTATTAGTTAGAGTACTGCGTGCAATTTTGGACGCCCATTATAGAAAGAATATTAAAGTTACAGAAAGTATTCAAAATTGATTCCAGAGATGGGACATTATAGTTATGAGGAGAGACATGAGGTGCTTGGACTATTTCCATTGGTGCAGAGAAAGCTGGGAGGAGATTTGATAGAGGCTTTTAAAATAATGAAGAGTGAGTAGAGAAATACTGGGGGGAATTTTAACCCCCAAAAAACAGATGGGTTGCAGCCAGGGGGTGGACGTTTAAATGTTAAAAGTCTGAATCCCGACCCCAATTTTAATGGAGGTGGGACGGGGTGGGCAGCAAACCCGCTCCCTGGACGTGGGCCATCCATTTAAATATTATAATGAGGCTGCCGTGCCTCAGATTAAACCACCACTTAAAATTTAACTATAGCTGGTTGGGTTTTTCAGGCCTCGTAAAACCCGCCATTTAAGGTAAGGTGAGGACTGCTTGCTCCGGGAGGTAAGTGCCTTTACACTTACCTCCTGGATCCAGCGTCCCTGCCTAACCTACTCACGCGATTGGAGACTCCCCCCATGAGACCTCTGATTCATCCCCATGCATCTGTTCCCTCCCACAAGGCCCCCTCCCCCCATGCTCCTCCAGCCCCCTGATCATGCTGCTCCGGCTCCCCGATAATCACCCGGCCCCCCGATCTTCCGCTCCAGGCACCCCGGTGCTCACCTGGCCACCCCCCCACCACCCCCTCCCCACCACTCCTCCGGCCCTCCGTTCAGCTGCTCCGGTCCTGACCCACCAGTTCCTCCGCCACTCTCGGTCCTGACCAACCAGCCCCCAAGCGAGCCCTGTGGGTAGTGCCACAGGCCTGCCTACCCGAGCCAGCCAGCCTCTCCATCTGTGGCTGCGGGTGGGAAACAGGTTTCCAATGCAAATTCAGCAGGGCCTGCGAGAAACCTGTTCTCCTGGGTTTCCCAACCACTTCTGAGCCCCATCCCGCTCCCAACCCACCTCCAAATTAAAACTCTTGTTGGGGAGTCAGTGATGAAGGAAAAGCAATTTTCAAATTGTCACTAAAAGAGTGAGGAGAGAGGTTAGGAAATGTTTTTTTATTCAGGAAATTGTTGAAGTATGGAATGCTTTACCACAAGGAGTGGTTGTAACAAAGATTGCTTTCTTGAGAAAAAACGGAATAAATATTTAAAGCAGAGAAACATTCATGACTATGCTGAAAGAGCAAGGCAGTAGGACTGGTTTTGGATCTCTCTAGCAAAGAGCCAGCACAGGGACGATGGGCTGAATGTCTTCCTTCTGTTATGTAAACTGCTATGGTTGTGTCTCTGTACTTGTCCAGTTCCCAAAGTACAGCGGACAGCTCTAAATGTTCAACAGGCTGCCCAGTAACATTTTGTGGCATCCGTACTTGGCCTTGTGTCTGGCAAATCATACCAGTGGAAATTCTTACCTTGATAGCTGCCTTAAGGGGTGCCATCACCTTCTGCACATTTTCCCAGGTATAAGGATAGTGCATTGTGATGTGCCTGGCTGCCATCTCCTGCCAGACTTGCTGCATTGCTATTCTCTCTGGAGAGTGCCCTGGAGTGCCGAATGGGGCAATCCTTCTTGCACCCATCTCATTCAGCGGCACATCCACCTTACCAATCAACCAGAGTTCAGGTGCTACCCTGCTTTATTACTTGGCCACCAACTCCTGTTTCCACATTTATAAAGCGTTTACAATTTTACCCATTTAATGCAGTTTTTATAAAGGCTTTTGAAAAAATCCCTCATCCATACATCCTTTATAACAGCTGTAAAATTGTCATTCCTTATATTTGCAGCCATATACTTTTAAATGGCCATAGATGTATTTACCAGTTTTTACCATCAGCAAATGTTTGTAATAAGGTGTAGTTGTTACATAACACAATTTGCATAAAGAAATTATGACTAATCTGTATAATTTAGTTATGAAACTCTAATAACATCAGGAATACAATTTCCAAGTTTGTAAAAATAGAACTGCCCTGTTTCAGTTTTAGGGAGAACATTGTCAAAGTTTTAATTGGTGTGAAACAGGATCTTTATGAATTTGTGGATCCAGGAGCTCAGTTCGAGAATTTGAGCACTGAGGTCAGCAGCCCTGCAGAATTTTTCAGCTATTATGAACAGAATATTCTGTGGAGCCTGCTGACCTCCATGCCAGGAACACAAGTTCATAAAAGATACCCAGAATTCATTAATAACCTAACAGTCATTACTCTGTTTAATAAGCATATTTTGCGATATTTATCTTTCTTGTTCTTTTCTTTTCTTGAAGTTTATTCTCTATTATTTCATCACTTTAATTAAGTATGGATAGTAAAGGGTTAACTCAACATTACCACTTTAACTAAAAAGTGATCTTGTAACTACTGATAAGCCTAGAGGTTTTATTACATTTGCCATGGCAACTGAGTCAGTTCTGTCCTCTAGGTCTCTTTGACCTTATGGGAAAGGCTAGAAGCAGTTGTTTTTTTCATTGAGTAAGTCAGATTGACATGAGTGCTGGAGAAAGGTGTTTAAGGGAGAAATTCTGGAGTTCAGGCTAAAGAAAACTAGATTTGATTGTAGCAGGCTGGAAGGATGGATTACCTGCGAGCTTAGATTGTTCTGCATTTTTGATTTGATTCAGCTCCTCTTCACCCAAGTGCTCCTAATATTCTCTCTGGGAGTAGAATTTAGTGTATATATTTTTGTAGGAGAGATAGAACAGTCAGAGAGATGATACAGAATGTATTTAGTGATGTTCACTTCATGGACGGATGTCATTGCCCCAGATTGGATGGATCCTCAATGTGATCTCCTCATCTTTCATAATCTCCCATATAGATGTGTCCTTAATTCCTGGTACTTCCTTCGCTTTCTCTCAGGGGAATATGAAACAAAGTATGAATATATCATGGAACCAGGGCGAGCCCAATGTCCATGACCATAGTGAAACCCCTCTACTAAAAATTATACAGGCAAATTTTCTGAGACTTCATTCATGGTCGGGATTCTCAATTGACAGGAACATAGAATGAAGAGCTTGGCATGGAGCTCAGCACGCCTAATTTGTGACGTTCCTGGTTTTCTGGTCAGTAAAATTAATGACTAAAACATTGAGAGCATCGTGAATCAGGCATACTGACCTCCGCGCCCAATTCTCCAATCTGCGCTTGTGTCAAACAAAACTCTGCCTTGTGAGTGGAGTTTCAGAAAATGTGCCACTCTCTAGTTTATATTAGAGGGCTTTTACTATTGCTAGGAATCCTGGGATAGTTCTGCCTAGTTAATAGTCTCTTACATTGGCATACTGAATAACAAAGGAAGAGGAAACTCTTGCAAATTCTATAGCTAGGCAAGTTGTGAATAGAGAGAGAGAAACGGTGAATCAAAAAAGGGGAAATAATGAAATGGAGAAAAAGAAGAGAAAGGCAGGAAAAAGAGGGTAATGAAACAAATAACCTGAACTTATATAGCACTATGACATGTTCACAGGACATCACAAAATGCTTTACAACCATTCATTATTTTTGAAGTGCAGTCACTGTTGTTATGTAGGCAAATACAGCAAACAATTTTGTAGACAAGAGTCCCACAAACAGCAAATTAGATGAACAACTAGTTAATCCATTTTTGTTGTTGATGTTGGTGGAGAATTCTCTGTTCTTCTTTGAATAATGCCATGGAGTCTTTTACATTTACTTGAACAGGCAGATGTGGCCCTGGTTCAACACCTCATCTGAAAGCTTACACCTCCGACAATGCAGTCCTCCCTCCATACAGTATTGAAGTGTCGTCCTAGATTATGTGCTCAAGTCATGGAGCGGGGCTTAAACCCGCAGCCTTCTGACTCAGAGGAGAGTAATAGTAATGTCTTTTGGCTGCCCCCTGCAGCTCACTTGATGGATGCATGTTGGTATCTTAATTTATGTTCTTGGCATGAGTGGACAGCTCAGGTATACAGCTCACAACTGAAAATCTTATCTTAGGATTTGTCCCATGTTGACAGCTCTGAGCATTGTATAGCATGTATCTGAACGTGAATGTATATGTGAAAAAGTTACAATAATTTATTTTTCTAGAAAAAGTTTAAACGAGGAAAGCAAAAGAGGATCATCTATAACAGTTTGATAATGGAAGTTTTTTCATTCTATTGGGTCAACAAAGGTAACTGTAATCTAGGTAGTTTAATGTCAAGAGAATGATGGAAACTGCAAAATGTTATCCCTTGAAGCTAGGATTGATCCAGAAGGCAAATAGCAAGGGTACTAGTTCCCTGGGTAGGGAATGAGTTGAGCACTGCAGATAAAGGACCGTCTAAGATTACTGTGTTTGAATTCTCCTGAGAAACAGAATGGAAAAAGCAGTTAGAAAGCTGCTTCACTGTGTACTAGGAAGCTGAGCAGGCTGGAGACTGTAACTGTCTGCCCTGAAGTTCACATCTGGGATCAAATTGTCTGAGCTGGGCCGATTAGAAGGGAGCTGGATAAGATTAAGCGCAAGCTGGGGAATTTTTCTTTAGGAGAAAATTTACTAAGAAGTTATACATTGCATTTGAGATACTCGATAGCCACTGAAGAAGACTGTTGCAATTTTAATTCCATAGTTCATATAAATTCCCATCGTACACTGTGTTACAATCATGTGGATCTGCTTTTATTCATTTGCAGAACAACACTTACATATGGTGCCTTTCCTGTAACAACAGGCAGTAAGCCCCTTTACAGGAGGAGTGGCGGACAGCAAGCAGGAAATGTGAGAGAAGTTAGGGGAAGTGGCCGAAAGCATAGTTTCAGAGATAGGATTTTAGGAGCCTTTTGAAGATGGGAGGGATGTCTCAAGGTGAAGTGGCTTAGGGAGAGAGTTTTGAAATGTACGGGTATGATGGCTGAAGGTAGTAAAATGCAGTAGACTAGAGTTGGATGAGTGGAGAAGATTTTGGAGGTAGGGTAGAGCAAGGCCATGGAGGGTTTTGAAGACTGCTTTCACCTCCACAGATGCACAGACTGCACTTTGGTGGCAATAGGGGAGAGAATAGGTAGCACTCTGTCTAGCGGATTCCAAACCATGGCATAAACAATGCATGTTGCTATCTCTCAGGGCTTTCATTATCTGATAGCTGCCACTAGACCAGCCATCCCACTGGTTAGCTGGGACACAGATCCCGGTCCCAGTGGAATGGTGATGGCTGGAGACGATCTACTTGATACTGCCATCTCTCAGGACAGCAGCACCTTGCAGACCTCCAGCTTTCCCTCTCAGAGCACCATGCCAGTGGAACATAGGCGGGGACACCAACCTGTTTACGAACAAGCGCCAGAGATGCAGCCAGCAGCAGTTCACTGGCAGGAGCAAATTGCCAGGAGATGAAGGCCACTTTAGTCCCATGAGCCTTTTGTTGAGCATGAGCAGCCAACCACCTCTTGCGATATATGTCTTCACGTTGCACCTAGGAGAAGCACTAGGTGAAAGAAAAGCATGTTGGCTTGTGTTCATTTTGGACTTTATTGCAATAAAATAGAATGTGTGCTTATGTTATCTTTTGTTATTCATGGAGGTTAGAGTCATAGAGGAAAGGGTGCCCTTAATTGGTGCTGACTAATTCACTCAGGTGATGATGATTGGCACGGTCATGGAAGGGTAAAAAAAGCTGATGTGTTGTCATGTTGTAGGATAGGTACTGGATTGAGTCAGTGTTTCTTTATTTGAAGGTGGGGAAAAGGAGGTAAGACAATGGTGTTGACGGTAGACCTGTATTCAACAGAAGAGGAGACTTCAGTGATAAGATGTGCTCTGATGCCCCTTTGCAGCAGTCACTGAGGAGTCCTCTTCATGTAAGTCATTGTGATGCTCTCCTCTGTGTATTTCGAAAGCAGCTAAGGCTGCCTTCTCAGCAATGTCCAAGACCTGACCTTTTTACACAAAGTTGTGCAGGGCACAGCAGGCTACACTGCACATGATAAACGGTCTGGAGCATACTGCAGAGGCCCTCCTACCTGTTTAGGTAGCGATCCCTTTAAAACCCCATTACTCCTCTTGATGACCAATCTAGTACAGGCATGTGCCTTTTGTAACACTCTTCTACTGCTGTTCAGACAAAAGGCTCATGGAAGCAGAGGTTAGGCTTTGTCACTCACAAGCTGTTATATAGTTACTGTACACCAGCTACTGTACCAAAAACCCCTCTGATGTTTATATGCAGAGTTATTGGTTTAAAGTTCACAGTGATCTGTTTATGTACATTGTGTAATCTTAGTCCCTCCTGTACACATTCAGTTGGCAAGTAGCTCGAGGTAAGATGCATTTTTGACTTCTCAGCAAATTTCCCAAGGACAGAAATAGATGAAGACATCTATAATATATGGCAGCCAGTGTCCAGTAAGCACTGCAGGGCATAATGTTCTGACAAGTATAATGTGGTCCATTCTCTATCATTCAGGTTCGAGACTTACTGGCTAAAGGCAATGTCGAAATGGTTTACACCTTTTGGTGTTCTCACCTCTAATGAGAAGTCTGGTGGTTGTATTACGATTCAACTCAAAGATTCCACTAGGGAAAATTTTCAACAAAACCAGAAAATATTGGAAACACTCAACAGGTCAAGTCAGCATTTATAGAGAGAACAGACGACTAACATTTCAGGTGTAGGCCCTTCATTAGAACTAGAAATAATTATAATGAGCAGCATTTGAAACAAAGGGAAGGGGGATGAAAAATAAAACACAAACGAGAAAGAAAGTACAATGACATGTAAAGTGCTTCAATGGAAAACAGGAGATGGTTAATTGGTTGAAATTGTATTAACATAAGACAATAGGAAGAAGTACAGAAAAAAAATTAAAGACATTTAAGAGACACAGCGAATGTGTAAATTGCTAAAGCAGTTGGCGGTAAAACAGGTTTGAACTGAAAACAGGAAAAGCTGGAAAACTGGTGCAGAATGTAGCAATCTGAGAGAAGTGAAAAGCAGGCCGATACCAAGGGTGCAATGGGCCCTCTAATAGAGGTCCCCTACCCAATCACCAACTCCCACACCTACCTGAATTATACTTCTTCCTATCCTGCTTCCTCTAATGACTCCATTCCTTTCTCCCAGTTTCTCTGTCTCTGTTGCATATGCTCTGATGATATCTCATTCCACTCCAGATCTTCTGAAATGTCTTTTTTCCTCAATAAAGGATTCCAGATCCTACCCCTTTCCTGCGTTTCTACTCTTATTCCTTCTCCAATCCCCACTGACAACCGTGACACGAACCTTGTTGTCCTCACCTTCCATCCCACCAGCTTCCACATCATCTGCCATAATCTCCAGATCATCTGCCATATCCCCAACTTCCAACGTGATGCCACCAAAAAACATATCTTTCCTCCCGCTTTCTGAGGGGAACATTCCTTCTATGACACACTGGTTGACTCTTCCACTGCTCCAACCACAAGCTTTACTTCACTTGGCAACTTCCTAAGAAAATGCAGGAGATGCAATACCTCCCAATTCAGCTTCTCCAACACCACTGTCCGGGGTCCCATATACTTCTTCCATGTGAGACCGAAATTTACTTGTACCTCTCTGCCCTAGTATACTGTATTCACTGCTGACGGTCTCCTCTACATTGGGAGATTAAATCCAAATTAGATGACCGTTTTGCCAAACACCTCCTGCAAGTGTGACTCCAAGCTTCCTGTCACTTGCCACTTCAATTCCCTGTCCCACTCCACGGGCTCGATTTTGCCATTGGGGCGGGCTGGGGGCGTGTCAGCCGCTTTTCGTGTTAGCCACCCGACTCCAATATGCGATTTTCCCCTAATTGGGCAATTAATTTCCAGCGTGTGGGAACCCCTGGCCCAATTAGTCTTTCCATCCTGAAAGTCGCCTCCGATGACGTCATCAATGCTGCTGGATTTAAGGTCTGCAAGCAGCCTTGCTTCTTCTGCAGACTGCAAAACTTATGCCCTTTGCTGTGATAGATTCCTCCAGCCAATATGTCCAGCAGTAGGCCAAAGTCTGCACCAAGGTTCGATGATGCCGCCCTGCAAGCTCTGGTGGAGGGAGCAAGAGGAAATAAGGAGGTGCTCTTACCTTCTTCGGGGAGGAAGAAGCCTCCCCAGCAGATGAAAGCTGTGTGGATGCAAGTGGCCCAGGAGGTCAACTCTTTGTCTATGTGCCGCAGAACCTGGCTGCAGTGCAGGAAGAGGTTTCATGACCTTCTGCGCACTGGAAAAGTGAGTATGACTTTCCCATCACCCTCAATCTGATCCCCATTGCCTCTCCTCACCAGCACTCAGCTTTGACAACCTCTTCCTCCACATCCCACTTGACACTGACATCCCTGCACCCTTACCCATTCCCTCTCTCTCTATGGTCACATTCACCTAACTATTCGACTATGCAGCCCTCACACACCCTATCGCTGTGATGCTATGAAAACAACTTACAACACACAGGGAGGGCCCTTGGTCTTGCCACCTCACTCCATCTTTGTCTCTTTCTAACCATCAATGATATGGATTCTCTACACTCACTCCTTCATCTCACTCAAACTCCACTTGTCTCCCTCATTGCAGGAAAAGAGAGCTCACAATAAGAGGGAAAGAGCGAGGACAGGAGGAGGGCCACCCTCAGTAGCCCAGCTCACCCCCTGGGAGGAGGCAGCCCTGGAGATCGTGGGAGTGGAGGAGGATGCGCAAGTGGGGGACGGACAGACAGGTGCATCAGAGCAAGCTGGTGACAGAATAGTTTATCATCTCTCTCATTGACATTGCATGAGTCACTGATAATGATTCTGATGCTCTAACAGATTGACTTTTGATCATCTTCAATATTCAATGTGCATGTAACCTTAGCCTCACATCTCTGAATCTTTTGTTTACTCCCCCACAGGACCATCGAAAGCCCCCATCCCCACTATCCAGGAGGAACAGCCTGAGCCTCCAGACTCCTCAGAGGAAGCTGCAACCTCTGAGGGCGCAGCTTCAGCAGAATTCAGTGCACCCAGCACCAGCGCAGACACTCACACCTCGGTGGTACCTGCACGAGATAGTGTAGTGTTGTCACCTGGTGTATCACAGCTCACAAGTGAGCATCAGCAGATGGTGGAGACAGGGACAGCAGTGGAGAGTCCTAGTCGGAGGGCGCAGGACTCTGCCAGCTCGGCTCAGCTGCATGTCGACCCTCTGCCTCCGGGTCCATCCAGAAGAAGAGCGATGCTGGAACTCCAGGAAGAGGTGCAGGAGTCTCTGGCAGGTTTTGTCTCCAGGGTCGCTGCGAGTGTGGAGCGAATGGAGGAGTCCATCGCTAACATGAGCAGAGCATTTGTGGAGGCGTTGGCGCATGAATGCATCACCACAGAAAGGATGGCAACCTCCGTGGAAAGGATGGCTACCTCCATGGTAATGTTGGCTACCGTAGAGGAGAGGATGGCTACGGTAGAGGAGAGCATGGCTACGTCCATGGAGGAGCTTAGTCGCCAAGGTATGGAAAACATGGTATTTGTTCAGAATAGACTGACATCTCTTGAGGAGCGATGGTCAGCTCTTGAGCAAACAAACCAGACCTTCAGGCAAGTCCTCAGGAGTAGGACTTCCAGTACAGAAACGGGTCCTCATGGCCCCCCTGAATTGCAGCAAGGTGCTGTCAAGCCACTTGCTAGCTCTGAAGTGGGGCTGACCCATGAGAGGGATGTTGTTGGCAGACAACAAGGAAGTGGGGGCTCCTTTCCAAGTGCTCACATGACCATGCCACTGCAAAGTCCTCGGTCAGAGCCCCACCAGAGTCCCCATCCAACTGAGATCGGCGTCTCAACCCCTGCACAGCCGCAGTAGCAGCAGACTGTTGCCGAGCCCTCACAGGTTCACAACCCCAGAGGACGGCCGCCAAAGGTGTCGAGACAGGAGCAGCAAGAAAGTGAGCAAGGGGCATCCACATCTGCTGAAGCCGCAGGGGAAGCACCACGTAGGAGCATGCGTAAGAGGAAGATAATGCACAAGTAGTCACAAGGGTAGTCACTTGGGTGAAATGTTATGTTTAATGTTGAAAAGCCATCAGTTGGTTATTGTCATTAAAAATTCTGATGTCAACTGTTGCAGTTGTGGCGTGTGTCATATCGCTAATGGGACTTCCACATTGAGGGCTTAGGATGACTTGCAATTGTCAGTATGGTGGTCAGAGTGGTAGGAACCGCAGGTTCTTGGCAATTGTCGATGCTCTGGTAAGAAGCTGCGAGGCAAAAGTGCTTGATTGGCTAGGCTAAGCAAATCTGGCCAAGGTGAGTGCGTGCCTTGCATCCCGGCAAGCAATGTGCTCGCATGCTGCTGGCGCTGGTTGATGCGCCTCTGCAAGCTGGTCATTGTCGCTCGCCTCCTCCTCCTCCTCCTCATCTGAGGAGGCTATGTGATGAGCCACTTGTTCCTCAGGCATCTGCAAGCCACGATGCTGTGCCATGTTGTGAAGTGCACAGCAAACCACGACGATTCTAGAGACCCTGGCTGCTGAGTACTGCAGGGCTCCACCTGATCTATCCAGGCATCTGAAGCGCATCTTCAGCATACCGATGGTTTGCTCGATTATGGATCTGGTGGAAATGTGGCTCGAGTTGTAGCGCTCCTCAGCTTCGGTGGAAGGGCTCCTCAACGGCGTCACTAGCCACGTCTTCAGGGGATAGCCCTTGTCTCCAAGTAGCCATCCGTTAAGTTGGTCTGGCGGACTGAAGAGCGGAGGCACACTAGACTGGCGCAGGCTGAAGGAGTCATGGCAACTGCCAGGGTACTTGGCACAAACATGCAAAATTTCCTTCTTGTGGTCACACACCAACTGTACGTTGAGGGAGTGGCAGCCCTTGCAGTTGACAAAAATACCTGGATTATGATGGGGGGCCTTAAGGGCCACATGTGTGCAGTCAACGACGCCCTGCACCCTTGGAAAGCCTGCCAGATTGTCAAACCCAACCGCACACGCAGTTACACTGGCTTCATCCTTGGAGAAATGGATGTGATTGTGCGCGATGGCAGAGGGCATCGTTTACCTGCGTGATACAAGTGTGTGCAGCCGCCTGGGAGACGCCGCTGATGTCTGCTGCTGATCCCTGGAATGAGCCTGAAGCAAAAAAGTTGAGTGCGGTGGTGACTTTGACGGCCACTGGTAAGGGGTGTCCACCTGCTCCTCTGGGCTCCAGGTCTTGCTGCAGCATTGCGCAGATGTCACCCACTACCTCTCGCGAAAGTCTGAGCCTCCTTTGGCACTGCTGCTCAGTCATGTTGAGGTAGCTGATCCTCGGTCTGTAGACCCTGTTTGGGGGGTATCTCCTGCGCCGACGGGCTTCCATGCGCTGGCGCCTTCTGGCCTGTGCAGCTTCAGGTGGGTGAGCAGCAGCTTGGAGCTCCTGCTGTTGCTCCTGCTGTTGGTGCTGCTGTTGTTCAGGGTTCTGCTGCTGCCGCAGCTGGTCTTCGTCCGAATCTGATGTCCAGGAGGAAAGGAAATAAATGGTTCCCATTCTTCTGGTATATACCTCAGTTGAGGAAGCGCTCATTCAAGGTGGGGAGAGGGGTTTCCCAGGAGGTCACACTGGAGATGGGTGTCAGGCTCCAAACTTCTACAACAATGAGTAGGTCTGTAAAAAGCTCTCCCAGACCTGAGACAACAAAGTTCTGCCACCTGCAAATGAAGATTGCTGAAAACTCCTTTTTAATGGTGGAGCTGCAGCTGTTAGTAAGCAATCCACTTGTGCTGCCGCCAGGTTTCACTGGCGTGTTTCAGAAGAGGCGTGCAGCACGTGGGAAAACTGTTAAAATCAGAAAGGCCTCTCAAAATTGGATTATCTGGTTGTTAAGGGCCTTAAGGGCCTATCCCGCCTCTTCGAGCGGGATGGAGACGGGGTCAGAAAACTCGCATTTGGGAAAATTGCTCGGAGGCAGGATAGAGGCGGGATCGGGCCCGCCCGCCAGTTTTTGCGATTTTAAAACCTCACACACCTCCAATCCCGCCTCCTCGGGCCTGGCAAAATCGAGCCCCGCATCTCTACTTCGAAAAACCTTGGTGTCAGTCAGATTTTTTTCTTCACCCTGGTTGCTGAATTATTTTCCAGCTTTTTCTGTTTCCATTTTCAGGTCTGTCTTCCCTTCCTCACCTTACTTGTGTGCCTGCGTGCATCCATATGTATGTGTGTTTTCCCACCCCCTTCCCTTTGTTCTGTTCCTTTTTAAATGCTATTCACCTGTGCTTTTTCTATTTCTGATGAAGGGTCTCCACCCAAAACGTTAACCGATCAGTTCTCTCCAAAGATGATAACTGACCTGCTGAGTGTTTCCAGCATTTTCTGTTGTTATTTCAGATTGTTAATTTTAAAGCTGAAATTAATAGATTTTTGTTAACCAAAGGTATTAATGAATATGGGGTAAAGGCAGGTATATAGAATCATGGGGGGCGATTTTCCCACTGGAGGCGAGATGGAGGCAGGTTTCAGTTTGGGTGGGTTTGAAGCCCGCCTCCACTGATAGGGTTCAAGAATTTGCGATTTTCCCCTAATTGGCCACTTGATTTGAGAGGTGTGGGATGCCCTTGCTCAATTAGTGTTTTGGGACTGAAACTCGCCTCTGTTGACAGCACTTTTCCAGTCTGATTTTCTGGCTTCTTGCTCCCTTGGCTCATTCCACAGCATTTCTGCGTCTCCTGCACCACCTCCAACATCTTTTGAGAAACCACTATGTCCAATTCCAAGGCAAGGGCCTACCCGAGGCTCTCAGATGAGGCGCTGCAAATGTTGTTGGAGGGGGTGACAGCTAGCATGGAGGTTCTCTTCCACTCATCTCGGAGGAAGAGGCCTGCCAAAGAAACCAAGGCTGTGTGGGTACAGCTGGCAAGGGATTTAACTTCCAGATCTGTGTGCAGATTGGGAGATTGTTTCTGTGTATTGATGAAATGCCATCCCTGTTGGAAAGCATTAACATGATTTGAAGCCAAAATGTTGGCGTTATGCCATCTGTTCTATCGCCTAAGGCAGCTCCACATTGCGGGCACCGCCACACTTGCGTTGTCAGTTTGGTGGCCTGAGTGAAAGGAGGCCAGAGAGTCATGTCCATTGTCAATGATGTCCTAGGATGGAGCAAAGGACATGTGCCAACTTGGGCAACTTATGCAACTCTGGCCATGATAAGTTCATCCCTTGCATCCCGGGCTCTGACTTCCTCCTCCTCCAGATCCTTCTCCTCCTCCTCCTCCTCCTCATCTGAGGTCCATGCAGAAAGAAAATGAATGGTTCCCATGCTGCTTGTAGATGCCTCCTTTGGGGAAGCGTTCATTGCAAGCGGGGAGAGGGTCTTCCAAGGAGGTCCCACAGTTGATGGAGTCAAGCTGCAGCACCTCTGACTTCGGAAGGCCTTCTAAAAGTGCTCAGAGACCTTTTAAAGCCAAGGTCTGGCACCTGCAAGTAATCCTTGCTGCAATAAACGATGTCTTGTTAGACGTGCAGCATCCACGAGCCAACCCGCCAGGTTTCCCGACCTCCAAAACCGACACCGACAAAATCCCGCGGAGGCGGGTTGGAGGCGGGTTCTGAACCCGACTTCTTTGAACCTGATTTTCCCACCTTTCCCGCCTCCAAACCCGCCTCTCCGATGTCAGAAAATTGCCCCCTTAGAATCATAGAATGGTTACAGCACAGAAGGAGGTCATTCGGCCTGTCGAGCCCGTGCCAGCTCTCTGCAAGAGCACTTCAGCTAGTCTCACTCCCCCACCCTTTCCCCGTAGCCCTGCAATTTTTTTCCTTCAGGTACTTATCCAATTCCCTTTTGAATGCCATGATTGAATCTGCCTCTTTCAGGCAGTGCATTCTAGATCCTAACCACTCGCTGTGTGAAGAAGTTTTTCCTCATGTTGCCTTTGGATCTTCTGCCAATCACCTTAAATCTGTGTCCTCTGGTTCTTGACCCTTCCACCAATGGGAACAGTTTCTCTCTATCTATTCTGTCTAGACCCCTCATGATTTTGAACACCTCTATCAAATCTCCTCTCAACCTTATCTGCTCTAAGGAGAACAGCCCCAGCTTCTCCAGTCTCTCCACATAACTGAAGTCCTTCATCCCTAGACCCATTCTTGCAAAATCTTTTCTGCACCCTCTCTAAGGCCTTCACATCCTTCCTAAAGTGCGGTGCCCAGAATTGGCCACAATACTCCAGTTGAGGTCGAACCAGTATTTTATAAAGGTTCATAACTTCCTTTCTTTTGTATTCTATGCCTCTATTTATAAAGTGGTGTTATATAACCTGGTGTTGTGCGACCTCTCAATTCTATTTATAAAGCCCTGGATCCCGTATGCTTTTTTAACCGCTTTCTCAACCTGCCCTGCCAACTTCAACGATTTGTGCACATATGCCCCCAGGTCTCTCTGTTCATGCACCTCATTTAGAATTGTACCCTTTAGTTTATATTGTATTGTATCACTTTGCACTTTTTTACATTACATTTCATCTGCCACATGTCCGCCCATTTCACCAGCCTGTCTATGTCTTCTTGAAGTCTATCACTAACTTCCTTACTGTTCATGATACTTTCAAGTTTTTTGTTATCTGCAAATTTTGAAATTGTGCCCTGTACACCCAAGTCTAAGTCATTAACATATATCAAGAAAAGCAGTGGTCCTACTACCGACCCCTGGGGAACACCACTGTATACATTCCTCCAGTCCGAAAAACAACTATTCACCACTACTCTCTGTTTCCTGTCACTTAGCCAATTTTGTATCCATGCTGCCACTGTCCCTTTTATTCCATGGGCTTCAACTTTGCAGGCAAGCCTATTATGTGGCACTTTATCAAACGCCTTTTGGAAGTCCATGTACACCACATCCACCGTATTGCCCTCATCACCCCTCTCTGTTACCTCATCAAGAAACTCAATCAAGTTCGTTAAACGCGATTTGCCTTTAACAAATCCGTGCTGGCTTTCCTTAATTAATCCACACTTGTCCAAGTGACTGTTAATTTTGTCCTGGATTATCATTTCTAAAAGTCTCCCCACTACCAAGGTTAAACTGACTGGCCGGTAGTTGCTGGCTTTATCCTTACACACTTTTTTGAACAAGGGTGTAACATTTGCAATTCTCCAGTCATCTGGCACCAGCCCCGTATCCAAGGAGGATTTGAAGATTATGGCCAGTACCTTCGCAATTTCCACCTTTACTTCCCTCAGCATCCTAGGATGCATCCCATCCGGTCTTGGTGACTTATCTACTTTAAGTACAGCTAGCCTTTCTAGTACCTCCTCCTTATCAATTTTTATCCCGTCCAGTATCGCAACTACCTCATCTTTCACTATGACTTTGCCTCATCTTCTTCCTTGGTAAAGACAGATGCAAAGTACTCATTTAGTACCTCAGCCATGCCCTCTGCCTCCATGCGTAGGTCTCCGTTTTGGTCCCGAATTGGCCCCACCCCTCCTCTTACTACCCATTTACTATTTATATGCCGATAGAAGAATTTTGGATTCCCTTTTATGTTAGCTGCCAATCTATTCTCCTACTCTCTCTTTGCTCCTCTTATTTACTTTTTCACTTCTCCTCTGAACTTTCTATATTCAGCCTAGTTCTCACTTGTATTTCAACCTGACATCTGTCATACATGCTCTTTTTCTGCTTCATCTTACTCTCTATCTCTTTCGTCATCCAGGGAGCTCTGGCTTTGGTTGCCCTACCTTTCCCCCTCGTGGGAATGTACCTCGACTGTACCTGAACCATCCCTTCTTTAAAGGCAGCCCATTGTTCGATTATAGTTTTGCCTGCCAATCTTTGATTCCAATTTACCCGGGCCAGATCCATTTTCAACCCACTAAAATTGTCTTTCCTCCAATTAAGTATTTTTACACTAGATTGCTCCCTGTCCTTTTCCATAGCTACTCTAAACTTTATGATACTGTGATCACTGTTCCCTAAATGTTCCCCGACTGACACTTGCTCCACTTGACCCACCTCATTCCCCAGAACCAGATCCAGCAATGCCTCCTTCCTCATTGGGCCAGAAACGTACTGATCAAGAAAGTTGTCCTGAACACACTTCAGAAAATCTTCCCGCTCTCTGCCCTTTACACTATTACTATCCCAGTCTATATTAGGACAGTTGAAGTCCCTCATTATCACTACTCTATAGTTCTTGCACCTGTCTGTAATTTCCCGGCAAATTTGCTCCTCTATATCTTTCCCACTAGTTGGTGGCCTATAGAATGCACCTAGTAATGTAATGGCACCCCTATTGTTTCTCAACTCAAACCAAATAGATTCTGTCCTTGACCCCTCCAGGACATCCTCTCTCTCCAGCACTGTAATATTCTCCTTAATAAATACTTCCACCCTTTCTTTCCTTGCCTATCTTTCCTGAACACCTTATATCCAGGAATATTTAGTACCCAATCCTGCCCTTTTTGAGCCAGGTCTCCGTTATCACCACGACATCATATTTCTATGTGTCTATTTGCACCTGCAGCTCACCAACCTTCTTTGCCAAAGTTCGTGCATTTACACACATGCACTGTAAACCTGTCTTAGACCTGCTTGTATTCTCTCTTAGTCTGACCCCACTTAATAGCATACTATTTCTTACTCTAGTGCTATCTGTCTCTCCCAATCCTTTGTGACCTTGGGCTAGAAAGTCCCCTCGAGCCCTGTTTGGGGCACTAAATCAGAAAAGCTGTAAAAGTTAGCGCCAGGCGCTAACCTCTTCCAATCTTTCTAAAATTCCCACTTTTTGCTCCAAGAGGGAAGTGGAGCACTAAATCAAGCACTCCACTTCCTTCTTTGAGCGCAAGAGGGGGGATGTTCGCGACCCGGGCCGCACGGCTCAGCAGCGCCACGCACAGGGCCGCGTGGCGGTGACGCGTTGCAGGGGCTCTTCCCTGAATTAAAGGGAAGGGCTCCAGGCTGCGAACTCTGCCGTTTTTTTTTAACTTCCCTGCAGCACCGGGGAGCGGGGTTGCCGTGCAATGTGCCAGGCTGACCGATCACAGCACGGACCCCGCGTCCATAGCAAAAAAATGCATTTTTCAAAAAAGCCGACATTTTTTTCAGGGTGGCTGGCCACCTCACCTTTAACTTGCACCCCGCTAGCAGCCGGCCTCCCTGCTCATGTCCCTTGCAGCAGTCGCTGCCATCGCCCGGCACTGCTGAAGGGGGCACAGGGGAATTTTTCTGCCGGGGCGCTACCAGGGCGATGCGCCCGGAGATGACATCATGATCTCTGGGCGCATGAGATCGGAGTACAACCCGGTAGCGCCGCCGCGAAACTCCCGCGGGATTTGGTGGGAGGCATGGTCAGCGTTACACCGCCGGGTGAAAAGGCCTTTGCGTCCCGTTAGCGCCCCCCCCACGGGAGGCGCAAAGGAGGGGAATTTCTCCCCCCTTGTTTCTCCTTTCTAATGATACATCCTGGTGCCCATCCCCATGCCAAATTAGTATAAACCCTCCCCAACAGCACTAGCAAACCCCCCACGCGGACATTGTTCCCAGTTCTGTTGAGGTGCAACCCGTCCGGCCAGTCCAGGTTCCACCTCCCCCAGAATCGGTCCCAGTGTCCCAGGAATCTAAAGCCCTCCCTCCTGCACCATCTCTCCAGCCACGCATTCATCTGCTCTATTCTTCTATTTCTATACTCACTAGCTCGTGGCACCGGGAGTAATCCAGAGATTACTACTTTTGAGTTCCTGCTTTTTAATCTCTTTCCTAGCTCCCTAAAATCTGCCTGCAGGACCTCATCCCTCTTTCTACCTATGTCATTGATACTGATATGGACCATGAACTCTGGCTGTGCACTCTCCTGCCTCAGAATGTTCTGCAGCCACTCAGTGACATCCTTGACCCTAGCATCAGGGAGGCAACATCCCATCCTGGAATTACGTCTGCGGCCGCAGAAACGCCTGTCTGTTCCCCTAACTATTGAATCCCCTATCACTATTGCTTTCCCGATCTTCCTCCTTCCTCCCTGTACAGTTGAGCCACCCGTGGCACCATGGACTTGGCTCTGGATATACTGCCCAGAGGAACCATCACCCTCACCAGTATTCAGACTGGTTGGAGAGTGAGCTGCACTCAGGGGACTCATAGAAACATAGAAGATAGCAGCAGGAGTAGGCCATTTGGCCCCTCGAGCCTGCTCCGCCATTCAATGCGATCATGGCTGATCATCCAAATTCAGTACCCTGTCCCTGCTTTCTCCCCATATCCCTTGATCCCTTTAACCTTAAGAAATATATCTAACTCCTTCTTGAATATATTTAATGAATTGGACTCAACTGTCTTCTGTGGTAGAGAATTCCACAGGTTCACCACTCTCTGGGTGAAGAAATTCCTCCTCATCTCAGTCCTAAATGGCTTACCCCTTATCCTTAGACTGTGACCCCTGGTTCTGGACTCCCCCGCCATCGGGAACATCCTTCCTGCATCTAGTCTGTCTAGTCCAGTTAGAATTTTATAAGTTTCAATGAGATCCCCTCTCATTCTTCTAAACTCTAGTGAATATAAGCCCAATTGACCCAATCTCTCTTCATACGTCATTCCTGCCATCCCAGGTATCAGTCTGGTGAATCTTCGCTGCACACCCTCTGTCGTAAGAATGAGCCTTACGCGTGGTGAACTTAAAGTAAGCTTTAATCAACTAAAAAAGGTGCTACATACAAAAGAGGTCTTACTCTATGCCTCTCCAGGATCCAACTGATCAGTCCAGTATTTATCCTGGACTAATCACAGGAAGTGATGCAATAAAGTTCGAGTCACAGGAAGCTGTATTGTGTTACCACACCCTCCATGGCAAGAACATCCTTCCTCAGATAAGGCGACCAAAACTTCACACAATACTCAAGGTGTGGTCTCACCAAAGCCCTGTACAACTGCAGCAAGACCTCCTTGCTCCTGTACTTGAATTCTCTCGCTATGAAGGCCAACATACCATTTGCCTTCTTAACCGCCTGCTGCACCTGTATGCTTACCTTCAGCGACTGGTGCACAAGGACACCCAGGTCTCGTTGCACTTCCCCTTTTCCCAATCTATTGCCGTTCAGATAATAATCTGCCTTCCTGTTTTTGCCACCAAAGTGGATAACCTCGCATTTATTCACATTGTACTGCATCTGCCATGCATCTGCCCAATCACCCAACCTGTCCAAATCATACTGGAGTTTCTCTGCATCCTCCTCACAGCACACACCCAGCTTTGTGTCATCTGCAAACTTGGAGATATTACATCTAGTTCCCTCGTCTAGATCATTAATATATATTGTGAATAACTGGGGTCCTAGCACCGATCCCTGCGGTACCCCACTAGTCACTGCCTGCCACTCGGAAAAAGACCCGTTTATTCCAACTCTTTGCTTCCTTTCTGCCAACAAGTTTTCTATCCAAGTCAGTACCTTACCCCCAATCCCATGTGCTTTAACTTTGCACGCTAATCTCTTATGCGGGACCTTATCGAAAGCCTTCTGAAAGTCCAAATACACCACATCCACTGGTTCTCCCTTATCTATTCTACCAGTTACATCCTCAAAAAATTCCAGTAGATTAGTCAAGCATGATTTACCTTTTGTAAATCCATGTTGACTTTATCCGATCCTGTCACTGTTTTCCAAGTGCTCTGCTATTACATCTTTTATAATGGACTCTAGCATTTTCCCCACTATTAATGTCAGGCTTACTGGTCTGTAATTCCCCGTTTTCTCTCTACCACCTTTTTTAAATAGTGGGGTTACATTAGACTCCTGCACTACCTGCCTGGTCCTCCTTGTCTGTCTGACGGTGTCACCCATTCCCTCTCTGCCTGCACACTCTTATGCTCCGGGGTGACCACCTCCTGAAACGTGCTACCCACATAGCTCTCAACCTCATGGATGCACCGCAGTGATGTCAGCTGCTGCTCAAGCTCCGAAATCTGGAGCTTGAGCTCCTCCAGCTGATGACACTTCCTGGACATGTGGTTGTCCATGACACGGGATGCGTCCTGGAGTCCTCACATGGTGCAGGATGTGCATTCCATGGGACTGAGTGCCCTGCCATGCCTCTACTTAATAGACTATTAAGTAACTTAGCAGAAATAAACTTAAGATTTGAAAAAAAAAATTCACCAACTACTCAGCAATCATCTTCCCTTGTGCTGACGTCACTTACCTCACTCCCTGACACTTGCGCTCCCTTCGGGTTCTTGGGCCTACCTTTATATGCAGCCGCTCCTCTCGCTCTCCCACAAGTCCGCTCTTGTGTCTATTAACTTAGAGACCTTGGGTTCTGTGGCTCCACTTCTCCTTTTCAGTCAGACGTCTCCACCGCCTTCCTCCTCTCCACCGAATTCCTGCGCTCACAAAATTCCTCCACTCCGCTTGCGATCCACCCCATTTGCAATCTCCCAGCCCTGACTCCAAGCTCTGTGTTCAAGCTCTATGGAGTTAGGTCACAGATCAGCCATTGAATGGTGGAACAGAAGAGAAAGAAAGATAGACCAACAGTAAAAGTTCTCAATTGGAGAATGGCCAATTTTACTAAGCTGAGATATGATTTAGCAAAAGTGGACTGGAAACAGCTACTTGAAGGTAAATCAGTGTCAGAACTGTAAGAATATAAGCATGTGTCATAATCTTTTGCTGTAAAAGTTTGCTGTAACTTGACCAAACTTAAAAGTTGACCAAATTTAATATACCAGCATGCTTCGAAAGGCTGAGAGGTTGGTTCCTGTGAGAACTTTGTACGAAAACTGTTGGCAGATAAAGAAGACCTTGGACAGGGACAGAGACTTTCTGCTGAAATGTAGAACAGACTGCTATGATTGTAAGATGTAAAGGCTGCCAGCTGCCTTTTAACAGATAAGGGAAACAGACCTAGAGAGTTCTGTGGAGAAGAAGCTATTGAACTGTTAAGCCATTGCAAAATAAGGAACATCTTCAGACTTTGGAATGTAGCCGGCCTTGCGGCCCACTGACTAACTGACTGACCACTGATAAGAAGAAGAGAAAAACAACTACTGACCATTATTCACACATTTGGGGACATGTATGCGGTGGGAGGGTTGCCAAATTTTAAGTCATAACAGATTTTGTATCTGTCTTCATGGTAGAAGACACTAAAAGCATCCCAATAATAATGGAAAATTAAGGGGTAAAAGGGAGGAACTTAAAACAATCACAATCACTGGATAAAAAGTTTTAGGCAAACTAATGGGACTAAAGGCTGACAAGTCCCCTGGACCTGATGGCCTACATAGACATAGAAACATAGAAGATAGGAGCAGGAGTTGGCCATTCGGCCCCTCGAGCCTGCTCCGCCATTCAATGCGATCATGGCTGATCATCCAAATTCAGTACCCTGTCCCTGCTTTCTCCCCATATCCCTTGATCCCCTTAGCCTTAAGAAATATATCTAACTCCTTCTTGAATATATTTAATGAATTGGCCTCAACTGCCTTCTGTGGTAGAGAATTTCACAGGTTCACCACTCTCTGGGTGAAGAAATTCCTCCTCATCTCAGTCCTAAATGGCTTACCCCTTATCCTTAGACTGTGACCCCTGGTTCTGGACTCCCCCGCCATTGGGAACATCCTTCCTGCATCTAGTCTGTCTAGTCCTGTTATAATTTTATAAGTTTCAATGAGATCCCCTAGGGTCCTAGGGTCTTAAAAGAAGTGGTTGTAGAGATAGTGGATGCATTGGTTGTAATTTTCCAAAATTCCCTAGACTCTGGAAAGGTCCCAGCGGATTGGAAAATTGCAAATCTAATGCCCCTATTCAAGAAAGGAGGGAGACAGAAAGCAGGAAACTATAGGCCAGTGAGCCTAACATCTGTCATTGGGAAAATGCTGGAATCCATTATTAAGGAAGTAGTAGCAGGACATTTAGAAAATCATATTACAATCAAGCAGAGTCAGCATGGCTTTATGAAAGGGAAATCGTGTTTGACAAATTTATTAGAGTTCTTTGAGGATGTAATGAGCAGGGTGGGTAAAGGGGAACCAGTAGATGTAACGTATTTGGATTTCCAAAAGGCATTCGATAAGGTGCCACATAAAAGGTTACTGCACAAGATAAGTGCTCATGGAGTTGGGGGTAATTTATTAGCATGGATAGAGGATTGACAAACTAACAGAAAACAGAGAGTCGGGATAAATGGGTCATTTTCAGGTTGGCAAACTGTAACTGGTGGGGTGCCACAGGGATCAGTGCTGGCGCCTCAACTATTTACAATCTATATTAATGACTTGGATAAAGGGACTGAGTGTACTGTAGACAAATTTGCTGACGATACAAAGATAGGTGGGAAAGCAAGTTGTGAGGAGGACACTATGGCCGCAATTTTATTGGCACTCAGAGGGCGGGTTTGGAGGCGGGCCAGAGGTTAAAATCTTTTTGATTGACGGCGGGTTGCGATCCCGCTGTCAACCTGCCTCCAAACAATTTTCCCAAGTGCCAGCTGTGGGAGTCCCTATCGGTCCCGCCACCAAGCGGCGGGAGAGGCCCTTAAAGCAGTTAACAGCTTGTTAACTACCTGGATAAGCCTATTTTACCAGCGGTTTTCGATTTTATAACATATTCTGCGTAATCCACGCCTTTCTCAAACCACGCTAGCTGATTGTGCCGGGTTCACCAAGTGCCTGACTTCTTGACAGCTCCAGCTCCAGCATAAAAACGGAGCTCTAACATGGCTCACTTACAAATGACAGAACTTTGTTTTTTCAGGTGTTGGAACACTTTTTGCAGGTCCACTGAGCTTGTAAGTGGTGAAGCTGAGATCCATTTCCACTGTGACCTCCTGGGAAAACCCTCTCCCCACATTGACTGAGCGCTTATAACTTCTAGTCCTCAACTGACATGTCTACCAGCAGCATGGGAACTATTTATACCCTCTCATCCTGGTCCTCAGATTCGGAGGAAGAGCAGCCGTGGCAGTAGCAGAACCAGGCACAACAGCAGCAGCAACAACAGGAGCGCCAGCCTCCTCCTCACCCACCTGATGCTGCACAGGGCAGAGGGCGTCAGCGCAGGCCTCCACATCGCCACAGGAGATACCCCCAACACAGGGTTTACAGGCCGAGGATGAGCTTCCTCAACATGACTGAGCAGCAGTGCCAAAGGAGGCTGAGACTTTCGCGAGAGGTAGTCACTGACATCTGCGCAATACTGCAGCAACACCTGGAGCCCAGAGGAGTGGGTGGACATCCCTTACCAGTGGCTGTCAAAGTCACCACCGCCCTCAATTTCTTTGCTTCAGTGTCCTTCCAGGGCAGACATCAGCGGCATCTCCCAGTTGGCCGCACACACTTGCATCACACAGGTTACCGATGCCCTCTTTGCAAAAGCGCACCATTACATCCACTTCTCCACGGATGAGGCAAGTGTAACAGTGCGTGCGGTTGGCTTTGCAAAGCTAGCAGGCTTGCCAAGGTTGCAGGGTGTCATAGACTGCACACATGTGGCCATTAGGGCACCCCGTCACAACCCACCTGTATTTGTCAACCACAAGGGCTTCCACTCCCTTAACGTCCAGCTGGTGTGTAACCACAGGAAGAGCATTATGTATGTTTGTGCCAAGTTCCCTGGCAGTTGTCATGGCTCGTTCATCCTGCGGCAGTCTAGTGTGCCTCAACTCTTCAATCCGCCAACCCAACTTTCCGGATGGCTACTTGGAAACAAGGGCTATCCCCTGAAGATGTAGCTAATGACGCCGTTGAGGAGGCAATCAAATGAAGCAGAGAACGCTACAATGCCAACCACATTCCACCAGAGCCATCATCGAGTAAACCATCGGACCCCAGCTATTCACAATATACATTAATGATCTAGATAAGGGAACTAAATGTAATATCTCTAAGTTTGCAGATGACACAAAGCTGGGTGGGCGTGTGTGCTGCGAGGAGGATACCGAGAAACTCCAGGATGATTTGGACAGGTTGGGTGAGTGGGCAGAAGCGTGGCAGATGCAATATAACGGGGATAAATGCGAGGTTATCCACTTTGGTGTCAAAAACAGAAAGGCAGACTATTATCTGAATGGCAATAGATTGGGAGAAGGGGAAGTGCAACGAGACCTGGGTGTCCTTGTGCACCAGTCGCTGAAGGTAAGCATGCAGGTGCAGCAGGCGGTGAAGAAGGCAAATGGTATGTTGGCCTTTATAGCGAAAGGGTTTGAGTATAGGAACAGGGATGTCCTGCTGCAGTTGTACAGGGCCTTGGTGAGACCACACCTTGAGTACTGTGTGCAGTTTTGGTCGCCTTATCTGAGGAAGGATGTTCTTGCCATGGAAGGAGTTCAACGAAGATTCACAAGGCTGATACCTGGGATGGCAGGAATGACATATGAGGAGAGATTAGGTCGATTGGGCTTATACTCACTGGAGTATAGAAGAATGAGAGGGGATCTCATCGAAACATATAAAATTCTGACAGGTCTGGACAAACTAGATGCAGGAAGAATGTTCCCGATGGTCAGAGAGTCCAGAACCAGGGGTCATAATCTAAGGATAAGGGGTAAGCCATTTAGGACAGAAATGAGGAAGAATTTCTTCACCCAGAGAGTGGTGAACCTGTGGAATTCTCTACCACAGAAGGTAGTAGAGGCCAAGTCATTAAATATATTCAAGAATGAGTTAGATATATTTCTTAAAGCTAAAGGTATCAAGGGATATGGGAGAAGGCAGGTACAGGGTACTGAGTTTGGATGATCAGCCATGATCTCATCAAATGGCGGAGCAGGCTCGAGGGGCCGAATGGCCTACTCCTGCTCCTATCTTCTATGTTTCTATGGCTTGCTCAAAATGCAATTCTGATGCCTTGATAGATCAGATGGAGCCCTACAGTACTCAGCAGCCAGGGTCTCCAAAATCATCATGGTCTGCTGTGCACTGCACAACAGCGCACAGCATCGTGGCTTACCACTGCCTGAGGAACAAGTGGCTCAGCGCATAGCCTCCTCAGATGAGGAGGAGGAGGAGGAGGAGGACAAGACCTTGTGGAGGCAGATGAGCCAACTCCAGCAGCACGCGAGCACATTGCTGCCCGTGATGCAAGTGATGCACTAATCTTTGCCAGATTCACTTAGGTAGACGAATCAAACACATGTGGCTGTCATCTTCTTATCACACCATACACAATGTACAAGAACCTATGGGTTCTTATCACTCTCACTACCATCATTACAAATGCAAGTCGCCCTGAGCCCTCAATGTGCAATTTCCATTTCCCAGAACACAGAGGCCAGACCTTCAACTGTTTGCCATGACTTTTGTTTTATACATGCACAAAAGGATAACAATGCCAAATATTAAACACAACAAAAGACAACAGAACAGAACACCCAAGTGACTACCCTTGTGACTAATTGTGCTTTATCTTCCTCTTACGCGTGCTTCTACGTGGTGCTTCCCCTGTGGATTCGGCAGATGTGGAGGCACCTTGCTCACTTTCATGCTGCTCCTGCTTCAACACCTTTGGCAGGCGTCCCCTGGGTTGGCGCGCCTTGGAGGGCTTGGCAACAGTCTGCTCCTCCTGCGGCTGTGCAGGGGCTGAGGACTCTGGTGGGGCTCTGACAGAGGGCTACACAGTGGCATGGGAGTGTGAGTGCTTGGAGAGGAGCCCACAATTCCTTGTTGCCTGCCACCAACATCCCTTTCATGGGTCAGCCCCACTTCAGTGCTAGCAAGTGGCTGGACAGCACCTTGCTGCACATCAGGGGGGCCATTAGGACCCTGTATCTGCACTGGCAGTCCTCCTCAAAAGGACTTCCATGAAGGTCTGGTTGCTCTGTTCAATAGCTGGCCATCGCTCCTCCAGAGATGTCAATCTATTCTGAACATTCACCATGTTTTCCTGACTCTGGCGACTTATTTCCTCCATGACCGTAGCCATCCTTTCCTCTACTGTACCATCTTTTCCACGGAGGTAGCCATCCTTTCCACGGAGGTAGCTATCATTTCAAAGGAGGTTGCCATCCTTTCCACGGTGGTGTGTTCATGCGCCATTGCCTCCACAAAGGCACTGCTCATGTTAGACATGAACTCCTCCATCGTCTCCACACTTGCAGTAACCCTGGATGCAAACCCTGCCAGAGACTCCTGCACTTGTCCCTGGTGTTCCAGCACCGCTCTCTTTCTGGATAGCCCCAGAGGCACAGCGTCTACATGCAGCTGAGCAGAGCTAGGAGCATCCTGCGACCTCTGACGAGGACTCTCCACTGCTGTCCCTGTCTCCACCATCTGCTGATGCTCACTTGTGAGCTGTGATACACCAGGTGACAACAATACTCTATCTCACGAAGGTCCCACCGAGGTGTGCGTATCTGCGCTGGTGCTGGGTGACTTAATTCTGCTGACGCTGCACCTTCAGAGGTTGCAGCTTCCTCTGAGGAGTCTTCAGGCTCTTCCTCCTGGACAGTGGGGAGGGGGGCTTTCGATGGTCCTGTGGGGGAGTAAAGGCATGAGTTAGACATGTGATATTAACGTAGCAGGCACATGGAATTGTGCAGATGATCAGAACTCAATCTGTATGAGCATCAGATGCCATATCAGTCACTCATGCAATGTAAATGAGAGAGATGCAAATCTATTCTGTCACCAGCTTGCTCTGCTGCGCCTGTCTGACCGTCCCCCACTTTCAGATCCTCATCACCTCCGACTATTTCGAGTGCCGCCTCCTCAGCATTGGTCATGTGGGCAATGGAAGGTGACCCTCCTCCTGTCATAGCCCTCTCCCTCTTATTGTGGGCTCTCTTTTCCTGCAATGAGAGACACAAGTGGAGTTTGAGTGAGAATGCTGGAGTGAGTGTAGAGAAGCCATAGCATAGATGCTTAGAAGGAGACAAAGATGGAGTGAGGAGCCAATACCAAGGGCCCTCCCTGTGCATTGTTAGTAGTTGTGATAGTGAGTGTGAGGGCAGCATAGTCGAATAGTGAAGTGATTCTGTACATAGAGAGAGAGGGATGGTTAAGGGTGCAAAGGATGTAAGGGTAAAGTTGGATGTGGAGGAGTAGGTTGACAATGCATGAGTGCTGGTGATGAGAGGAGATGGGGAGCAGATTGAGCGTAAGTGTGATGTTATACTCACTTTTCCTGAGCGAACCAGGTCATTAATCCTTTCCTGCACTGAACCCAGGAGCGAGCACACAATGATCTGGAGCTGACCTCCTCAGCAATTTGCAGCCAGGCTGCTTTGCTTTGCTGAGGAGGCTTCCTCCGTCCAGAGGATGGGAATATTACCTCCTGGCGCCCTCTCACTCCATCCACAAGAGCATGGAGGGAGTCATCATCAAAGTGGGGAGAGGCCTTAGCTCTTGCAGCAGTCATGGGAGCAGTTGGCAGCATAATAACCAACATAAAAGGATAAGAATGAAAGAAGGCTGCATGGGCCCCTTAAATGCAGCTGGCTGACAGACGTCAGCAGAGGCGAGCAGCAGACCCGAAACCACTGATTGGGCCGGGTAGTGTGCACACAGGGATTCAATAGGGCAATTAAGGTAAAATTCCAATATCTGACCGGCTGAAAGCAGCGGCGGGACGGGAACCCGCCGACCACCTGACCCGCACCCAACCCGTCACCAATGATAAAATCGCGGCCAAAGAGTCTGCAAAGGGATATAGATAGGTTAAGTGTGTGGGGAAAAATTTGACAGATTTAGTATAATGTGGGAAAATGTGAGGTTATCCACTTTGGTAGGAAGAATAGAAAAGCAAAATATTATTTAAATGGAGAGAGACTACAGAATGCTGCGGTACAGAGGGATCTGGGGGTCCTCGTACATGAAACACAAAAAGTTAGCATGCAGGTGCAGCAAGTAATTAGGAAGCCAAATGGAATATTGGCCTTTATTGCAAGGGGGATGGAGTATAAAAGTAGGGAAGTCTTGCTACAACTGTACAGGGCGTTGGTGAGACCACACCTGGAGTACTGCGTACAGTTTTGGTCTCCTTATTTAAGGAGGGATATATTTGCATTGGAGGCAGTTCAGAGAAGGTTCACTAGGTTGATTCCTGGGATGAAGGGGTTGTCTTATGAGGAAAGGTTGAGTAGGTTGGGCCTATACTCATTGGAGTTTAGAAGAATGAGAGGTGATCTTATTGAAACATATAAGATTCTGAGGGGACTTGACAGGGTAGATGCTGAGAGGATATTTTCCCTCGTGGGGGAATCTAGAACTAGGGGGCATTGTTTCAGAATAAGGGATTGCCCATTTAAGACGGAGATGAGGAGGAATTTCTTCTCTCAGAGGGTCGTGAATCTTTGGAATTCTCTACCCCAGAGAGCTGTGGAGGCTGAGTCATTGAATATATTCAAGGCTGAGATAGACAGATTTTTGAACTACAGGGCAGTTAAGGGTTATGGGGAACAGGCAGAAAAGTGGAGTTGAGGCCATGATCAGATCAGCCATGATCTTATTGAATGGCGGAGCAGGCTCGAGGACCGAACGGCCTACTCCTGCTCCTATTTCTTATGTTCTTATGTTCTTAAAGATGCTGTAAAAAGACACTCGGGGCTGCTGCAGTCGGGGGCAACTTGGTCAGTTGCCAATTAAAGTCATACGTCTAGTCATCGCGAACTGACCACTCACTGGTGTTAGTACGTATATAGTGTTGGCTTATTATCACTTGATCTTAAAGTAAGGGAATAAACCTGTGTATGCTTAGATATAATCGACAGTATTATATGCAACAGTTTTGTGTGAGCTTACTTGTAACCTCTTGCTGATTTTAAGTAAAGGAAGTTATTCTTGAATCCTTGGGTTTTGTGCTGTCTGTTTGATGGGTCTGAACTTTGGAAACTGTTTGACGGGTTAAAGGACAAGGGTGAATTTAAACGTCTTCCAAGCAATGGGAGGCATTCAAGGAGGAGATAGTGAGGGTTCAGAGCAAATATGTTCCCACAAAGAAAAAGGGTGGGACTCCCAAGTCTGGAGCCCCCTGGATGTCAAGGGGCATACAGGGTGTGATAAGGCAAAAAAGGGAAGCTTATGTCAGATACTGAGAGCTAAATACTGCAGAAAGCCTAGAGGAGTATAGAAAGTGCAGGGGTGAAATTAGAAAGGAAAATAGGAAAGCAAAGAGAGGGCTGGAAAAAATATTGGCAAGTAAAATCAAGGAAAACCCAAAGATGTTTTATAAATATATAAAGTGCAAGAGGAAAACTAAAGAAACAGTTGGGCCTATTAGAGACCAAAAAGGTAACCTGTGTTTGGAGGCAGAAGACGTGGGTTTGGTTCTTAATGAATACTTTGCGTCTGTCTTCACAAAAGAGAGGGATGATGCAGATGTTGTAGTTAAGGAGGAAGAGTGTAAAATATTAGATGAGAGAGGAAATATTAAGGGGTTTATCATCTTTGAAAGTAGATAAATCGCCAGGCCCGGATGAAATGTATCCCAGGCTGTTAAGAGATACAAGGGAGGAAATAGCGGAGGTCTGACCATCATTTTCCAATCTTCTCTGGCTACAGGCATGGTGCCGGAAGACTGGAAGACCGCTAACGTTTTACCGTTATTTAAAAAGGGAAAAAGGGATAGACCGAGTAATTACAGGCAGTCAGCCTAACCTTGGTGGTGGGCAAATTATTGGAAAAAATTCTGAGGGACAGTATTAATCATCTTTTAGAAAGGCACGGATTAATCAAGGTCAGTCAGCATGAATTTGTTAAGGGAAGGTCGTGTCTGATTAACTTGATTTAATTTTTTGAGGCGGTAACAAGGAGGGTTGATGAGGGTTGAGCATTTGATGTAGTCTACGTGCATTTTAGCAAAGCTTTTGACACTGTCCCACATGGCAGACTGGTCAGAAAAGTAAAAGACCATGGGATACAAGGGAAAGTGACAAGTTGGATCCAAAATTGGCTCAGTGGCAGGAAGCAAAGGGTAATGATCGACGGGTGCTTTCGTGACTGGAAGACTGTTTCCAGTGGGGTTCTGCAGGGCTCAGTACTAGGTCCCTTGCTTTTTGTGGTATATATCAATGATTTAGACGTCAATGATTTAGACTTCAATGATTAAGAAGTTTGCAGATGATACAAAAATTGCCCGTGTGGTTGATAGTGAGGAAGAAAGCTATAGACTGCAGGAAGATATCAATGGACTGGTCAGGTGGGCTGAAAAGTGGCAAATGGAATTCAATCCAGAGCAGTGCAAGGTAATTCATTTGAGGAGGGCTAACAAGGCAAGGGAATACACAATAGATGGTATGACACTGATAAATGCAGAGGAACAGAGGGACCTAGGAGTGCATGTCCACAGATCCCTGAAGGTAGCAGGACAGGTAGATAAAGTAGTTAAGAAGGCATATGGAATACTTTCCTTTATTAGCTGAAGCATAGAATATAAGAGCAGGGAGGTTATGCTTGAACTGTATAAAACACTAGTTAGGCCACAGCTAGAATACTGCGTACGGTTCTTGTCACCACATTACAGGAAATATGTGATTGCACTAGAGAGGGTACAGAGGAGATTTACGAGGATGTTTCCAGGACAGGAGAATTTTTGCTATGAGGAAAGATTGGATAGGCTGGGGTTGTTTTCTTTGGAACATAGGAGGCTGAGGGGAGACTTATTGAGGTGTATAAAATTATGAGGGACCTAGATAGAACAGATACCAGAAATGCGAGGGTATACATATCAGGAAAGGATGAACGGGCTGGGTCTCTTGTCTCTTGAAAAAAGAAGGCTGAGGGGTGACCTAATTGAGGTCTTTAAAATTATGAAAGGCTTTGATAGAGTGGATACAGAGAGAATATTTCCACTTGTGGGGAAGAGCATAACTACAGGCCATCAATATAAGATAGTCACCAAGAAATCCAATAGGGAATTCAGAAGAATCTTCTTTACCCAAAGAGTGGTGAGAATGTGGAACTCGCTACCACAGGGAGTGGTTGAAGCGAATAGTATAGATGCATTTAAGAGGAGGCTAGACAAGCATATGCGGGAGAAGGGTATAGAGGGTTATGCTGATAGATTTAGATGAGGAAAGACGGGAGGAGGCTCGAGTGGAGCATAAATGGAGGCATGGACTGGTTGGGCCGAATAGCCTGTTTCTGTGCCGTATATCCTATGTAATCCTATGTAATCCTGTGACCTATTCCCCTTAGCAGAGAGGTCAATAACCAGGGGGCATAGATTTAAAATAATTGGTAGAAGGATTAGAGGGGAGTTGAGGAGAACTTTTTTCATCCAGAGGGTGGTGGGGGTCTGGAACTCACTGCCTGAAAGGGTGGTAGAGGCAGAAACCCTCATCAAATTTAAAAAGTACTTGGATATGCACTTGAAGTGCCATAACCTACAAGGCTACGGACCAAGAGCTGGGAAGTGGGATTAGGCTGGATAGCTCTTTTTTATTCTATTGAAATCAGGCACTTAAGATATAAATCTACCCCACCCAGTATATATACATTATGATTATGAGGAAATGATATTGCAACCTTCCCAAGGGCTGAAAGCTTCCACATAAAACCAACACGATGGGCCGAATGGCTTCCTTCTGTGCCATAAATTTCTATGATTCAGTGATTCTATGAACAGGCTCGAGTGGCTAAATGACCTTCTCCTGTTCCTATGTTCCTATTTCCAATGGGGTTGAGGTACAGATCAGCCCTGATCTAATTGAATGATGGAACAGGCCCGAGGGGCTCAATGGTCTACACCTGTTCATATGTTCCAACATTTGCATTTACAGTATTTTATGTGGAAGATTTCAGCTCACGGGGTGCGGTGGGAGGGGCTGCAGTATCATTTCCTCATAACAATAACGTATATATACTGGGTGGGGTAGATTTATATCTTAAGTGCCTGGGCTGTAATATGGCCAAGCTGAATGAATTGCCCACCCATTGTAGAACCCGACTGATTTTCATTCCATTGATTTCAATAGAATGAAAATCAGACGGGTTCTATAAAGATTGGCAATCCAGATTATTGCCCAGGCGGTAAAGAGTAATAGCTCAGGATTGTATGTCCATTTCAGGCTATAATTAATGCTTGAGACTTGAGCACATAAAGCTAGGCTGACACTACAGTGCAGTGCTGAGGGAGTGCTGTACTGTCGGAGGTGCCGTCTTTCAGATGAGACGTTAAACCGAGGCCCCGTCTGCTCTCTCAGGTGGACGTAAAAGATCCCATGGCACTATTTCGAAGAACAGCAGGGGAGTTATCCCCGGTGTCCTGGCCAATATTTATCCCTCAACCAACATAACAAAAAAATAGATTATCTGGTCTTTATCACATTGCTGTTTGTGGGACCTTGCTGTGCGCAAATTGGCTGCCATGTTTCCCACATTACAATAGTGATTCCACTTCAAATAGTACTCCATTGGCTGTAAAGCACTTTGAGACGTTCAGTGGTCGTGGAAGTCTTTCTTACTTTTTATTTATGTAGCAACCCCATAATCAGGCCTACAATTGAACACACAAGTGTACTTCTGATCAAAGAAACAACAGTGGGAGGTTGGCAGTGCTTGGGGATGACCTGCCCACCCTGGCTGCCACCATAGAGGTATGGAGGAAACAGAAGTAGACGTATTCCCCTAAAACGGTTGTGCATTGCTTGTTCTATTCCTCTGCTTTATTAAGGTAAATATGTATGTTATTAATATCACACAGTGCAACTTCATTCCCAGAGATCAAATCAGAAAATAATTAGCAAAAAGTAAAAAGAATTGAGAATCTATCATCATGAAGGCAGTGACCTTACTGCCCCATTGACACCGAGCAGAAGTTCCCACCTCCCACATGCCAGTTACTGCGGGGCATCATCAGGGCTTAATTCTTCAGTGTGGGCTTTAGGGTGGGAAACAGATTCAATTTTCATTGGCACTGAGTTCAGTGTCTCAGCTTAGTTACTATTGGACTCAGTGGGGTCGATTCTGACTTTTCGCCGTCCAACTGGTGGAGAAAGCCAGCCAATTGCCTGTACGTGTGGCACTGGCCTCATTAACATTGGGCCAGCGAGCTGCAGGGCACCAATCGGGCATCCTGACGCAGCTCGCCGGGTTGAGGCCTCCCAATATCGAGCCGCCCTGGCCACCAGCAGGTTAGGGGCAGGAGGGCGGTGGGTCGTGGAGGGTGGGGGTCCCAGTGTGGTAGCGGCCCAAATTACTTTTGTGGCACCTGGAGGAGCACTCCTTTCCTGCGGGCCCCACAAAAATAACCGTAAACTTACCTTATCTGGGCCTCTTCGGTTCCATCTCCCGACCTAAAATGGCAATCGGGGCCTGAAACAAGCAGTCGGTTCAGGCGCCCAGCATTAGGCCCCTTTAAAAATGTCGCCCTTTTTTTCAGCAGTACTAAAGGGGACATAAGACTACCGACCCCATTTTGAGGCCATTACTGCCTTGTTAACACCAGGCGATAGAAGTGAAAATAGAGCATGCTGGATCACCTGGAACAGCCAAAATCGAAAGGAAAGTCATTTTTGGATTGATTAGGAGCTTGCTCAGAGTGGCATTGTGGAAACCTGTCCAATCAGACCAGTGAGATCAGGGAATGAGGGATAAAAGAGAGAGAATGAACATTGGAGAAAAAGGGGCGATTTTACCACTGGAGGTGAGATGGAGGCGGGTTTCGGTTTGGGTGGGTTTGAAATCCGCCTCTACTGATAGTTTTCCAAAAGTTGCGATTTTCCCCTGATTGGCCACTTGATTTCAGAGGTGTGGGATGCCCTTGGTCAATTAGTGTTTTGGGACTGAAACTCGCCTCTGCTGACATCACTTTTCCAGCCTGATTTTATGGCTTCTTGCTGCCTTGGCTCATTCCACAGGATTTCTGCCTATGCTGCACTACCTGCAACATATTCTGAGAAACCACTATGTCCAATTCCAAGGCAAGGGCCTCCCCGAGGCTCTCGGATGAGGCGCTGCAAATGTTGTTTGAGGGGGTGACAGCTAGCAGGGAGCTGCTCTTCCACTCATCTGGGAGGAAGAGGCCTCCCAAAGAAACCAAGGCTGTGTGGGTACAGCTGGCAAGGGATATCATCTTGAGATCTGTGTGCAGATTGGGAGACTGTTTCTGTGTATTGACGAAATGCCATCCCTGTTGGAAAGCATTAAAATGATTTGAAGCCAAAATGTTGGCGTTATGGCATCTGTTCTTTCGCCTTAGGCAGCTCCACATTGCGAGCTCCGCCACACTTACGTTGTCAGGTTGGTGGCCTGAGTGAAAGGAGGCCAGAGAGTCATGTCCATTGTCAATGATGTCCTAGGATGGAGCCAAGGACATGTGCCAACTTGGGCAACCTATGCAAATCTGGCCAGGATAAGTTTATCCCTTGCATCCCGGGCAGCCATGTGCTCGCGTGCTGCCGCTGCTGCTGGTCGATACATCGGCACTCTGACCTCCTCCTGCTTCTCCTCCTCCTCCTGCTCCTCCTCCTCCTCCAGATCCTCCTCCTCCTCAGCCTCCTCCTCCTCCTCCTCCTCATCCTCCTCCTCATGCTCATCTGAGGAGGGCTGGAACTGAGCCACTTGCTCATCAGGAAGCTGCAAGCCACGACGCTGTGCGATGTTGTGCAGTGCACAGCAGACCACGACCATTCTGGAGACCCTGTATGGTGTATACTGCAGGGCTCCACCTGATTGGTCAAGGCAACGGAAGCGCATCTTCAACAACCCAATGGTTTGCTCGATGAAGTGTGGCTGGCATTGTAGCGTTCTTCAGCCTCGTTAGCTGGCCTCCTGATCGGCGTCATTAGCCACTTCTTCAGGGGGTAGCCTTTGTCACCAAGGAGCCATTCGTTAAGTTGGTTTGACGGATTGAAAAGCGGAGGAACACTAGAGTGCCGCAGGATGAAAGAGTCATGGCAACTACCACAGAACATGGCGCAAACATGCAAGAACTCCTTCTTGTGGTTACACATCAGCTGTACGTTGAGGGAGTGGAAGCCCTTGCGGTTGACAAAGATAGCTGGGTTGTGATGGGGTGCCCTAAGGGCCACATGTGCGCAATCTATGACGCCCTGCACCATTGGCATGCCTGCCATATTTGCAAAGCCAACCGAACGGGCGTTTATACTTGCTTGATCCCTTGAGAACTGGATGTAATTGTAGGCCTTAGCAAAAAGGGCATCGATAACCTGCGTGATGCAACTGTGGGTGGGGGGCTGGGAGATGCCGTTGATGTCTGCTGATGATCCCTGGAAGGAGCCTGAGGCAAAGAAGTTGGGTGCGGTGGTGACTTTGACAGCCACTGGTAAGGGGTGTCCACGCGTTCCTCTGGGCACCAGGTCTTGCTGCAGCAGTCCGCAGATCTCTCGGACAACCTCTCGCGAAAATCTCAGCCTCCTTTGGCACTGCTGCTCACTCATGTTAAGGTAGCTCATCCTTTGTCTGTAAACCCTGTGTCGGGGGTATCTCCTGCGGCGAGGTTCCTCGATGCGCTGGCGAATTCTGCCCTGTGCAGCATCAGGTGGCTGAGCAGGAGGTTGGGGCTCCTGCTGCTGTTGCTCCTGAGCTGCCTGGTTCTGCTGCTGCCGTGGCTGCTCCTCATCCGAATCTGAGGTCCATGGTGAAAGAAAATGAATGGTTCCCATGCTGCTTGCAGATGCCTCCGTTGGGGAAGCGCTCATTGCAAGCAGGGAGAGGGTCTTCCAAGGAGGTCCCACAGTTGATAGATTCAAGCTGCAGCACCTCTGACTTTGGAAGGCCTTCTAAAAGTGCTCAAAGACCTTTTAAAGCAAAGTTCTGGCACCTGCAACTAATCCCTGATGAAATAAATGATTTAATGTTGGACCTGCAGCTGTGAGGGGACCACCCACTCGTCAACCCACCAGGTTTAGCTGGTGTGGTTTAGGAGGGTCGTGGAACACGCCAAAATGGTCGAAAAATCATGAGGGCCTCTCAAAATAGGCTTAGAGAGGCCCTTAACGAGCATTTATGTGTCTTAACAAGCTCTCTGGCCAGCTGGAGGCGGGATCGTTTCCCGCCCTGCAAAACCGGCACCAGCAAAATCCTGCGGAGGCGGGTTGGAGGCGGGTTCCGAACCCGCACTCATTGCTTCCGATTTTCCTGCCTTTTCCACCTCCAAACCTGAAAATCGCCCCCAAAGAGAGGAAAAAAACACAAAGACATCACAAAATGAATAAAGAACAAGCATAAGGAAATGAAAGAACAGGAAATAAAAGTAAGACACTTGGAGAAAAAGAAAGCAGTGTACAGCAAATGGCGAAAGATGAGAAAATCAATGGAACCAAAGTGAAATAAAATTATGGCAACAGAAGGTTCAGCATTGGGTCAAACAAATACAGTAATTATGTTTTTTTTTACTGTGCTGAAATGCCAAACCTACAATTGTATGTTTTCATTAACTAATTATTTTTCTTTTTCTCAGACTATTCCATCAGTCACAGACATGTTAACTTTCATCATTTTTTTTCTGTAGGTGAAAACGTTCTTTAATGTTTTAATGAGCATTCATTAAAGTCCACTCCTTTACATAATTGCTGGAAGTATGTTTGTGCACTGGTTTTAAATAAGATAGTCTACAAAGACGGGTTGTGAAAAGAGGTTGAGTAAATTTGTTTCAATTTTTTTTCTAGATTTGGTGAGTTACCACATTGAAAAATGATGTTGCTGAGGTGAGTTTTTTTAAGATGACAGCTAACGTTTCAACTCTTGCGTCAACTTTTCACAAAAAAAATCAGTTTTTCCACTGGAAGTGGAGGTTGTTGGTATCAAACAATCAGACCAGTTAGAGGATATAATGGAAAGTCATAAGAATCAATCAAATCGTTTGGAGGGTGAGTGAAGGCTGTTCTAAACAGTTAGCTTAGTTTGGAGAGCAGGACTGGAGGCAATCAGAACCAATCAGATCAGTTGGAGGGTGAAAATGAAGCCTGTTAGAGCCAATCAGATTAGATGGCACTGAAGGCTGTACCAATCAGAGCTTATTTTCTCTCATTGAAGGTTGCACTCCCTTTGAACTTGTGCAGACAAAGGGCAAAATTCCACATGATGGGATTGATTTTGATGTGTGGTCACATCGAGCAAGTGGAGCGATCAGAACACCTGCCTGATGACACCAGGGAGAGTTCAATCCATTTTTCTGGTTGGGCCTCATTTGAATCATAGAGGCGATTTACAGTATTAATTGGCACCTCACCAATTTGGAGGGCAGGATATCTGGCAGACCCAACGCCTTTCTAAAGTGAGTTTACACCTCTTATTGCACTTATTTCTGCCACAAATTTGGAACTTTGTGAGAAATAGCTGCCAGGGAACTTTGATTTAGTGAAGCTGCATTGGAGGTCTTGGTAGAGCAGATGAGGGCCCGGAGACCGGTCCTCTACCCTTCAGATTCCAGACAGGTGCCCAGGCAGACTCTGCCCGCAGACTTGGAAGGAGATAGTTGAAAATGTAAATTGCCAGAAATATCATCGCCAGGACATGAGTGCAGTGTCAGAAAAAGTTCAAGGACCTTACCTGGACAGCAAAGGTGAAAATGATTTGTTGTGATCTCTTTTTCTCTAGATGAGACCTTGCACAGTTTCGCTCCCCAACACTCCAAATACTTCCCTCCCCGGCTCCCCATGCTTCTCTGCCAATCGTAATGGGACACTGCACCAACCCTCCTTCTCATCTAATCACACACTCACCTCCTGCTGCTGCCCTCAGAACAGGCACAAACAGCATTCTGCTCTTACTTGGTCACAACTGCGATGCACTTTACCCTTCTGCTAGCTGCTGTCAAATTTTACACGGGAGCCACTTTCTTGCACATAACCACCTCCCCAGCTTGCTCACAATTTGGTGCTTCTCCCGCTCAGCATGCCCACAATATGAAGCTGCCTCACAAATCTGCACAAATCTTTCCAAAACCACACACTAACTCACTTCCACTTTTCTCGCAGGACAAGCTGGTTCGCATTAACCAGGAAAGGAGCCGAACCAGGGGAGAGCCAGCCTCCAAACATGCCCTCAGTACGACGGACGAGGAGGCAATGAAGATTATTGGGGCAAGGAGGAAGTGCAGCATCAGAGATGCTGAGGCCAAGCGCAGCAAGATGCCTAGCTATTTCTTTTTGCTCAAGCAATCAGACAGCATGGCAACCTGGTGCTGCATTGCTCTGCCTCTCGTCTGCTGCTGCGTAACCTTCCCATTACTTGCTAACCCTTGTCCTTCTCTCTTCTTTTGAAGACAATTCTGTGATTTGGGTCCTGCCACACAACCCATATACTATTGAAGGCTTCAAATATGTTGAAGTTTGCTCCCCCAATTTTATGCTGCCTATTGAAGGAATTTCTGTAATTTTGTACCATGAGATCCAGAGCATCACAGGCAGATTCTTTTTTTAAGCTAAACTGACAACCAGCAACAGGATGTTGTTATTCAGATGTCCTGATAGGTTCTCTTTATCATAAGTTCCATGAATTTGGAATGATTGACAGTAGGGATATTAGTGTACAGTTAGCAGGCGCATGCGGAAATCCCAAAGTTGCGGTCTGTCATTGACAGCTCTGAAACAGGCTGCGCTGTGCTCCCCCCCACAGAGCCGGCAACTGTGTAATCAGTCAAATCATTGAAACTGACGAAAACCTTGGCTCTTCTGCAGTAATTATGCTGTTAAACTCCCCACTAAAAGATAGACCCAAAGGGATTAGGTGTGACTGGGGATTTGACAGCATTATTACTGCTAAACAAATGTTAAGGGCCTGGAAAACTAATTTTTAATTTGTGCAGTGTGAAATTTGTCCATTTTAATAAAAATTATAATTTTTAAGAAACTTTTCAAAAGAAATTTATATATTTTTTTAAAGTTTGTCCATTTTTATTTCAGGTTTGCCTTTTCCCCATGTGAGAGTCCCCATCTTTGTTGTGCTCTACTTTAAAAAGTTAGGGGTAGAAATTAGGTCGCGCCCCATTTGGGGCGCAAATATCGTCCGGACGCAAATATTAGCGCCTGGCGCTAATTATCGGCACTGACAGGAAACTTCACTTTTACCGCCCCGGGAGGTGAGTGGAGCGCTAAAGCAGGCGCTGCACACCTGTCTTAAGGCGCAAAGGCCAAGGAGTGAGGCGCTAACTCAGCGCGCGAGCGCAGCGCAGCTGCTGCCAGTTAGCGAGGGAACACAGACACAGTGGCGCCGGCCACTTCTTAATGCGGGGGGGGCCACTTGCTCCCCAGCCACACCCTGCTCATTGCAGCCTTGAATCTCAGCCTGGAGAGACCTGTGAATCCATTTTGCTGCCAAGCATGGAGAGGGTGAGAGAACGCGCTCATCGCTTCACCGAGCGGGCCTTGGATGCTCTGGTTGACGCAGTGGAGCGCAGACGATGTATGCTGTTCCCTGAGAGTGGCAGGAGGCCTTTGCCACACGAGTTCAGAAGAGTGTGGAGGGAGGTGGCTCAGAGCGTCTCCTCCAGGAGCATGGTGCCCAGGACCCATACTCAATGCCGCAAAAAGTTCAACGACCTCACTCGGGTCGTCAGGGTGAGTGGCTTTTTCTCAATACCTCTCCATCCCTCCATCTCAACCTCACTCTATGGCCAGAGGGTCTTAAAACCCCAATGCACAACACTCATCCAACACCTATGGCCCTTTCATCAAACACACACACACATTCCACACTTTGCATACAATACAGTAAAGGCTATTCACCTATGGGAGGCACATCAGGCAAGACCATGGCTGTATATTGTAAGGGCTATTCACCTATGGGAGGCACATCAGGCAAGACCATGGCTGTATATTGTAAGGGCTATTCACCTATGGGAGGCACATCAGGCAAGACCATGGCTGTATATTTACTCAGATGCTGTCCTTTTTCTTGCAGGCTAAGCTGGCTCATAATAGGAGACAGCAGCAACGGACAGGTGGAGGGCGGCTTCAGCTGCAACCCCTCAGCGATCTGGAGGAGCGCGTCCACAGGATTGTGGCAAGCCGGGTGATCGGTCCCGTCGCCACTGGAGACGCCGACCCCGTTGTGGACAGCAATGGTAAGGTCATCACCTTTTTGTCCTCTGTCCTTCCACTTGTCCCTCACAACACCAGCCTTTGACACTTTCAATCCAACTTGCTAACTCGCTGCACTTATTCCTCCCTTACTGCCACCCTGTCCTCACGCTAAAGCCACTCTTGTACCTCCCTGCTTTCAGATGGTGATTCACCAGCTGAGGAGACGGGCCCTGAAGCTGCCACTGGGAGTGATGCTGCAGCCGAGGAGGAAGAGGAAGCCGGAGCATCAGTGCCACCCTCTCCCGAGGAAGCCCATGCCCACACTGGGAACACGCCTTCCCCGGAGGGGAGCAGGGGGGAAGGGGCTGATGATGGTGAAGCTCCAGGACCCAGCGGGCTGCAGCAACGCCATGGGGGGGGTAGGGAAGAACGGGGGCCTTCTCCCCAGAGGGAGAGTATGCCAGACACTCCTACTGCAATGGACGCAGAGGAGGAGTGGCTGATTGCAGAAATGAACACCCAGGCGGTGGGCATGCACACTGAGCTCATGGGTGCAGTGGGAAGGGTGCCCGAATGCATTGAGTCACTGGCAAGGAGTGTGGAGCACTTCGCTGTAGCACAGGCGGATGCCACACTAACGCTTAGTGCTGCAATTCAGTCACTGGCTGCCGTGATCCCACCTCTGACTGCTCTCATACAGACTCAGATGGAGGCCACGCGAGCACAGACTGCTGCCAACCTCGATGGTTCGTGCACATGTCCCCGGGGCTGTCACCGCGCCGCAGCAGGCCAGCAATCTGTTCTCCGGCAGATTGCTCCGGATGCTGAAGTGCTGCCCCGTGGGAGTGCCAGTGTGTCGGGCGAGCAGGGAGTTGCTGGCCTCTCTCACGATGACAGCATTCCTGCTGCCAACACTGTCACTTCTCCACTGCACTTGCCACCGCCTGTAGGACAGACTGCTGCCGCCCATGCAGAGTTGGTGCAGTCTGCAGCCGGGCCCTCCAGGCCCAGAAGTGGTCGAGGCCGTCCTTCAGGGGCATCTGCAGTGTCAGGGTCTGACGAGCAGCAGCCTTCCACCAGCCTTGCTGCAGCCACTGAGGTCCCATTACGGAGGAGCAGTAGGGTTAGAAGGGGGGAAGTGCGCAAGGGAAGGAGATCACCCTCGAAGGGCAAAAAGTAGGAGGTGTGACAAAATGCTGGTCATTTTTTTATTAAAGGCCGAGGTTCATGGTCCAACTTTTGTTTAGTGTTTTGGACGTTATCTCCAGGTTGTGAGAACCAGTTATGTTATTGACTGTTTTTTTGTGTTTATTTCTATGAGTTTGTCATGAGGAATTGACACACACAGAGTTTGTAAAATAAATAAGTTTCTGTATTCAAAATATACATGGCTGGTGGTTGGAATTATTGGTGCCTTGGCCGGCTTAGGTGTTGCGTGCTGGGTTGATTAGTGTTTGTAGCAATGGCAGGGGCCCTAGAAGCGGCTTGCTATTAGTCGTTGACGGACGGCCCTTGCAGTTTGACCATTGTGGGCCGCCCTCCTGCCTTGGTGCTGCTGATGATCATCGTCCTCGTCCTCTTCCTCCTCTTCCTCCTCCTCCTCTGGTGGTGCTACAAGGCCTGGTGGCATTGGCTGGGTCCTGAGGATTGCCATGTTGTGCAACATGCAGCACACGACTACGAAGTTCGAAACTTGCTCAGGCGAGTACTGCAGGGCTCCTCCGGAATGGTCCAGACAGCGGAACCGTTGTTTCAGCACGCCGATTGTGTGCTCAATAATGTTCCTGATTGCTTGATGGCTTTCATTGTACCGCAGCTCAGCAGGGGTGTTTGGCGTACGGAGCGGTGTCATCAGCCAGGTGCTCAATGCGTACCCCTTGTCCCCCAGAAGCCAACCAACTGGCTGATGCGGTGCCTCGAAAACTTCTGCCACAGTAGTCTGGCGCAGGATGAAAGCATCGTGGCAGCTGCCCGGATAGTGGGCATTGACAGCGAGTATCACCTGTCTGTGGTCACAGACCAACTGCACATTCAAGGAATGGAACCCCTTTCTGTTCCGGAACTCCATGGGGAAGCCCGCTACCCTCGCAAAGCCCAGAGCACGGTCACGCTGCTTGTCTGGGGTCATAGGGAAAGAGATGAAGTCTCGTCTCCTTCTGAAGAGGGCATTGGTGACCTGCCGGATGCAGCGATGCACCGCAAACTGGGAGATATTGGCGAGGTCCCCAACAGCAGCTTGGAATGAGCCAGTGGCGTAGAAGTTCAAAGCCACTGTGACCTTCACTGCCACCGACAGAGACGTCCTGGACCTCAGCTGAGGCTGCAGATCTGGCTGCAGCAGGTGGCAGAGCTCAGTGACCACCTCCTTGCTGAATCGCAGCCTTCGCAAACACAGCTCCTCGGACATATGGATGTAGGAGAGCTGTTCACGATATACCCTGGGAGGGTAAGCTCTCCTGTACATGCGCCTGATGGCCCTCCTCCGTCTGGCCATCATTGCCACTCTCTGTCTGCGTCTTGGTATCCTCCGATTCAGCTGGAGCAGGACGACGCCCCCAATCATTGCAGCCCCCATATTCTCTTTGCCAGAAAAGTAATGAGGTACAGCAACTAAAGTAGCAACAAAGTTAGGATGAATAGGCAAAACTACCTCACAAAGCGTTGAGTCAATGTAGAAGTCTCTCTCTCTCTCTCCGAATCTCTCTCTCTCTCTCAGAACGAGTGGTGCATAAATGTCGACCACAGAAAAAGACAGGAAGAGGCCCCCTTTAAATAGCGCCCCCCCCCCGCCCCACACCGATTGATAGCGTTCCAGTCTTCCGGTCGTTGGAAGCGCCAGGCGGTAAGGCAGGGGGCGCCACTCAATTTCCGCTCCGGGGCGCCCCAAGGGCGTTGCACCATGGAATGACATCACAATCTGCGCGCGCAGGTGGTCGCAGCGGTAAGTTTTAGCGCCGCCGCACAATCTCAAGTTAAGTTCTCGAGCGGCGCAAACATCGCTGCGCCCGGGCGTTCGCGGCTTAACGCCCCATTAGCGCCCTCTTAAGGCGCTAACGGGAGGCGCAACCAAGTGAATTTTTACCCCTTAGAATTTTAAGAGCTTACTCACTGCCTTGTTCGCGGTTTGTGAGAATTCTGCCTTTTGATTGGCTGCCTAGACAGCCTGTTGACGTCACAGCATTTCACACAAGGTTGATTTGAATTGAAGGTCGAAAAACCTGAAGTTTTCGACACAGGGACAGCAAAGTATACTTCAGGGCCAGCAGTGAACTCCTTCCGGGCCATTTTCTTTTATTTTAGCTTTTACAACCCTTGTAATGTAAGACTTGCCTTCCTCCTACCATCTACAAGCTTTTAAAACTCAAGTTTGTCATCTATCCTACTTAACCTTGGTGCTCTGCGCTATGGAAAATGACTCCACACCTAGGTTTCCCAATTTAAAAAAAATATTTCTTTTATAATCCTCTGACATTTTGGATGTTTTGCATATTTATCAACTTCTATAATGGCCCATACTATCAACTGTCCTTTGCTGTTAGTAACACTGTACTGTGTGACCAATACATAAAATCCTGCCTAACTAAAATGTGATCTTCTATGTCTACACTATGCTGGCCACCAGCGCAATGTCACTTCATTTCAAAATGTGGCTCATTTTGATTCATTTATTTCGATTCTTTATATTTAAATATTTTTAACTAATATCTAATAAAAACTTAATGCTGGCAGTAAAATCAACCCAGGTGGAACCACAATCGATATAATTGACTGCTTGGTCACTGTATAAGGTTAGAGGTGCAAATCTCTATTAGAAAATAGGGCCCATTGAGTGTTTAATAGTTAATCTCTATCGCTGGCTGAATTGAGCTGATTAATTAGATACAACATACAACCTGTCGATTGCCAACTTCTCTGCTGACAAAAATCAAGACTGATAACAATCAAAGTGAGATTGGGCATGACAAGGACAAGCCAAGAGTAAAGTAAATAGGTGACAGACCTAGTTACTCACATTAATCCTTTGAGGCCCAAAGTGACATGTTTGCATTGAATTTAAAACCCAGTACAATTACAATCTGTTTAGTTTATTCCTAGTATAAAATGAATTAAATAATATTCCATGGCTCTGCAGATTTCTACCATGCTGCTTATCTACATTCATTAGATATTTGCTAGAAATATTTCTTGTTGATGCTTTAGACAAGAATGTTTCCACTTTAAAAGCGGAAAAGATTGTTCAGTGGTTCAAATACCATGGAGTAGAGTTTTCGTTTTAGGCGCAATCGACGATCCGGGAGCAAATTGCACCCAAAATTGCGCTCGTTTTGAGAATTTTTTTTTCCTCGAGTTTCCGCTGAAACTTATTTGCTTATCACCAAACGCAAAATCACCAAATGCAAAATCTGCCAGGAGCCAGCACAATCGCACAGCATTTTACAACATAATTTTTTTTTAATTTTGCTTTAAAAAATATTCCTTGCTATATTTAAGAGTGGTAACCTGGTGGCTTGATTAATACAGCTGAAAATGGGTTTATCACAAAAAATAAACATTTTTAATCAGAGTATCTAGTCCACCACCTGTGAGTAACCTGACTTGAAATAACTGAAAATGACTTTAAAAAACTATACGGAACCGTTTACTAGTTTTATTGGTGTCCAGTAGTCAGTTTCTTAGTAAATTAAATCATTTTTAATATTTAAAAGCTTTTAAAAGGTGCCTATTAATGTCCTTGCACCTAAAAAAAGCTTAATTTGAAGAACCTCCGAAAGGCCCACAACCGGATGCAATTAATGAAAACCCCCCATGATGATTAATTTGATCTGGGAGTGTGTCCAGTTTTGTGGGCGGGACCGGCTTCCAGCACAATGTTTTTTAAACCAGTGCAAAGGATTGCGGAAACTCAATTTCCGCTGAACGTAACTTGTGCTTAAAATTCCGTGATCTTTTGCACTGGTTTGGCCGATTTTGAGTGTTTAGTCCACCACCTGTAAGTAGCCCGAGTTTAAATAACTGAAAATGACTTAAAAACTATACTGTACCATTTGCTAGTTATATTGGTGTACAATAGTCAGTTTCTTAGTACATTTAAAAATATTATATTCAAAAACTTTTAAAATGTGCCTATTAGTATACGGGCGCAATTAGTGGAAATTCCCAATGGTGATTAATTCACTCTGAGGCGGGGCCAGTTTTGTGGGTGGGGCTGGCTTCTAGCGCGATGTTTTTTAAACTAGCGCAAAAGATCGTGGAAAATTGATTTCCGCTGAACGTAACTTGTGCTTAAAATTCCATGATCTTTTGCACTAATTTGAAAAAAAACGCAACCGAGCAGAAACTCCAGAGTTTTAATCATGGCCAATGTAAAATCATACAATTTATACCCGATTTCTTCGATTAAATGGAAACTTGTTTAGGTTGTGTAAGTGACTTTAAGTTGTTAACATGCCATCATCCAAAATTGGCACTGCTTAATTAGAGCTCAGCATCATTTAAACTACTCATCCTGAGAATATTCCCTACTGACACTTTGTAATGCCTACAGTAACCTAGCACAAAAGTAAGAGGAAAATATGTGTTTATATTTGTATGTCACACGGAAAGCAGAGAAACATTAAATTACATGGTATAAGAAACAGGCTATAAAGATGCTCATTCACCAAACTGGGAAAGTCATATCGCTGTAATGAACGCTCCCCTGATTGAACTCACTGCCTAGGTTGTACATGAAGAATGGCCACTTGGACGAGCTGTGGAAAACTGCTAGTGCCTGTGAACCATACCTTAGCAAGAGTCATCTTCAAGGCAGGTGGGAGGAATGGTGGGGGGAGTGGGGGGGGGGGAGTGGGGGTGGGGGGCAGAAATTAGCATAAAATGAAACAGCTCTAATACAGCACTTACACTTCTGAATTTCCTTGGGGCGGCCCACTGGACTCCCACTATAATTCCCACTAGGCTCCGTACACCAGGAGTTCCAACTTCTTCATGTCATATAGGACCCAGTGTAGTACTGGAATCAGATACCCCAAGTGAGATGAGGTATACCAAGCTCCAAATGGGCATAAGTGGGCCACACCAAGGGATCCAAGCTAGGCAAACCCATGAAAAATAACCTTAAAATAAAATAAGGAACAGATTTCAATTTGAGAAATTTAGAAGACATCAGAACAATTCATAGGATGACATAGGATTACATAGGATATATGGCACAGAAACAGGCTATTCGGCCCAACCAGTCCATGCCAGCGTTTATGCTCCACTCGAGCCTCCTCTCGTCTTTCCTCATCTAAATCTATCAGCATAACCCTCTGTTCCCTTCTCCCGCATATGCTTGTCTAGCCTCCCCTTAAATGCATCTATACTATTCGCTTCAACCACTCCCTGTGGTAGCGAGTTCCACATTCTCACCACTCTTTGGGTAAAGAAGTTTCTTCTGAATTCCCTATTGGATTTCTTGGTGACTATCTTATATTGATGGCCTCTTGTTTTGCTGTTCCCCACAAGTGGAAACATTCTCTCTGTATCCACTCTATCAAAACCTTTCATAATTTTAAAGACCTCAATTAGGTCACCCCTCAGCCTTCTTTTTTCAAGAGAAAAGAGACCCAACCTGTTCATCCTTTCCTGATATGTATACCCTCACATTTCTGGTATCATCCTTGCAAATCTTCTCTGCATCCTCTCCAGTGCCTCTATATCCTTTTTATAATATGGCAACCAGAACTGTGGTCTAACCAAGGTTCGATACAAGTTTAGCATAACTTCCCTGCTTTTCAATTCTATCCCTCTAGAAATAAACCCGAGTGCTTAGTTTGTTTTTTTATGGCCTTGCTAACCTGTGTCACAACTTTTAGTGATTTGTGTATTTGTACTCCGAGATCCCTTTGTTCCTCTACCCCACCTAAACTCACACCCTCCAAGTAATAAGTGACCTCCCTATTCTTCCTACCAAAATGTAATACTTCACATTTATCTGTGTTGAACTTCATTTGCCAATTTTATGCCCATTCTGCAAGTTTATTAATGTCCTCCTGTAATTTGTTGCAGTTCTCCTCAGTATTGACTATTCCCCCCAATTTGGTGTCATCCGCAAATTTAGAAATTGTGTTTTTGATTCCGAAGTCTAATGTAAATTATGAACAACAGTGGTCCCAGCTCTGATCCTTGTGGAACACCACTACCCACCTTCTGCCACTGTGAATAGCTACCCTTTACCCCTATTCTCTGCTTTCTGTCTTGAAGCCAGCTAGCTATCCATTCATATTTCATAGTATTTTCCAAACAAATAACATGCCTTATTATGATTTTCATTATTGTTGGAATAGATACTAAAAACATGGTTTATTTTAGCAGCAAACCCATTGTAGCAAAAATAATTCAGATGCTTTTACTTTTCATGAAATGGTTGCTGGAATGCATGCTCTAGCATGAAATCCAGATGGCCAGTGTCTGAAAGCAGTGACACTTGTAGAAGATAATGAGATTGATTGAAAAGTAAATGAATGTCCTTGTACAGGTTGCTTCACAGCCACTGGAACTGATTTGTCTTTTTTCTTCTCCCCTCCCCCACTGCTTCACAATTACTCCGCAACAGCGTATCTTATTGCCATGGCCGCCTTCTTCAGAATGCCAAGTTAAGACAGTCTGTGATGCTAAGTTCTCAATGGCTGACACCAATATGATTTCACAACATGACAAAAGGAGACATTTTTTGAGAACTCATCTGTGCTTTCCCAATCTTCAATCACTGCCCCTTCTGAGACAGGATGTCATACCTTCCACATCATGCTCCATTCTGCAGGTCAGGTGAGAATTGATCAAACTCCCCCTAATTGTGAGTCACAGACTGAAATGGCCAGGCACTCTGGGATTCGAACTCATGACCTTCTGATTAGGAGTCAAGTGCTTGGCACATTGTGCTGCAAACTTACTGTAACAAATACCTTGGGATGAATTTTCATGTGTCTGATTCCATCGGGCGGGAGGCAGATGTTACGAGTGGTTTCTCCATGGAGCCGAACTGGAAGTGGAGCCTTAAAGGGGGGTGGGGGAGTTGGGAGCCATCTCCAGGGCAGGGGGCAGGGAGGGACCATCAGAAGGTGGAAGATTTCTGAAAACTTTGAATAGCTCTTTTGAGCAGACTGCATGTTATTCCACTCTATGCCAAGTATTAATGGGTGGAGGGCACACTGTACGCTCGTCTTATCGATACCGGAAAGTTACATTGGCTTCTATTTATGTTATAGGAGCCTGATTTGCATTCCTTAACGAGGCGACTACCTGAAACTTCTGGCTCTGATTGGCAGGATGAGAAGGAAATGGCGGCCGGCAGATCAGCAGTGGGAATGGGACAGTAAGTAGTGCAGGGCCATTTTTTGTGCACCGCTGCCCCGTTTTTGCCTGAAAATGGGGATGAAAATTAACCCCATAGAATTCACATTCCAGCAAAGTTTTCAAATACAGGCTAAAAGCAAATCATGCAATAAAGTGTACTCTTAAAAAAAAACTGGCAGATTTCATGTCGTCCCTCAATTATTAGTGTCCGCCAGGACTAATTTAAACTTTGATTTCCTCCAGGCTGCTTCTGTTGACACTTATTTAATCAACATCCAACCACAAAGGGATTCAAATTCTGTTTGCAGTCACGTTTATATCGAGCTGGGCAGTCTACCATTGCAAAGAACACTCTTTGTCACGTGTCAACTGTGACAATGCCCCCTTTCCATTACTTTTTCAGTGCACAAAAAATTAAACTTATCAGATTGGAAGAATGTCAGAAAACAGCTGCACCAGCTAATACTCTTGTCTCTCATGAATGTTATACACTAGAAAAGAAAATCAACTTTTTCATCCGCACACAAGATAGGATTCAGTTTAGTCTATTGAGAAGTGCCCTTTCTTTGTACTCTGACAGGCTTCCTGTATAGTAATGAAACAAAAGTTAGAGGAAATCAAATAATGTTAAGTTAGTATTCCAGCACTTGAGGAAATCAACAGCAAGATGATAGCGTTATCATTTTTTTGCAATTGCCACTGGTTTAACCTTTCACTTTTATATGCACATTAGGGCTGACTTTTCTATCCAACATCTCACAGGAACAGTCAGTTCTCAGCTGTAAAAGAGAAAAAATAGGGCAGAGACCCATAATACTTTGCCCTCTTTATGTTGCATCAGGATTTCCAGGACTTCCTGGAGGGGAGACGAGGGGTAAAATGCTTGCATCTACAACAGGCACAAAAGACAGGCATAGCAATGAGGTGGGATAGCTATTCTCATATCTCCCACTTCATTTTCTTCATACGTTTGCTGGAAGGCCACCCAAATGTAGGGACACCAAAAGAAGTTGACAGTAGGCCTTGGGCCTGCCCCCTCCCCCTTCAGATCCTCTGATTTGAAGGAGCAAATAACAAGGCAATGGAGATTTTCAGGTCTGGATGCCTTCCGGCTGCTGTACCCGAAAGAAAGACTTGTATTTATATAGCGCCTTTCACGCCCACTGGACATCCCAAAGTGCTTTACAGCCAATGAAGTACTTTATGACGTGTAGTCACTGTTGTAATGTAGGAAATTCGACAGCCAGTTTGCACACAGCAAGCTCCCACAAACAGCTTATTTCTTCTTCTTAGGCAGTCCCTCAGAACCGAGGATGACTTGCTTCCACATTAAAAATGAGTTCTCAGGTGACTGATGAGTTGAATGCGGGACCTACAGTCTCTGTCACAGGTGGGGCAGACGGTGGTTGAAGGGGCGGGTGGGTGGGGTGCTTGGGTTGACGTGCGCTCCTTGCACTGCCTGCGCTTCGCTTCCGCTTGCTCCCGGCGAAGAGACTCGAGGTGTTTGGCGCCTTCCCGGACGCTTCTCCTCCACTTTGTGCGGTCTTGGGCCAGGGATTCCCAGGTGTCGGTGGGGATGTTACACTTTTTCAAGGAGGTTTTGAGGGTGTCCTTGGAGCATTTCCTCTGCCCACCTGGGACTCTCTTGTCGTGCCGGAGCTCTGAGTAGAGCGCTTGTTTTGGGAGTCTCGTATCGGGCATGCGGACAATGTGACCCGTCCATCGGAGCTGATCGAGGGTGGTCAAAGCTTCGATGCTGGGGATGTTGGCCTGAGCAAGAACACTGACGTTGGTGCGCCTATCCTGCCAATGGATTTTCAGGATCTTGCGGAGGCAGCGTTGGTGGTACCTCTCCAGTGCTTTGAGGTGCCTGCTGTACATGGTCCATGTCTCTGAGGCATACAGAAGGGTGGGTATCACTGCTGCTCTGTAGACCATGAGCTTAGTGCCGGGTTTGAGGTCCTGGTCTTAAACACTCTCTTCCTCAGGCGACCGAAGGCTGCACTGGCACACTGAAGGCGGTGTTGGACTTCGTCGTCGACGTCTGCCCTTGTTGACAGTAGGCTCCCGAGGTATGGAAAGTGGTCCACATTGTCCAAGGCCTTGTCGTGGATTTTGATAATCAGGGGGCAGTACTGTGTGGCGGGGGCAGGTTGGTAGAGGACCTTTGTCTTACGGATGTTTAGTGTAAGGCCCATGCTCTCGTACGCTTCGGTGAAGGTGTTGACGATGGTTTGGAGTTCGACCTCCGAGTGAGCGCAGACGACAGCGTCGTCTGTATACTGTAATTCGATGACAGAGGATGGGACGACCTTGGATCTGGACTGGAGGCGACGGAGGTTGAACAGTTTCCCGTTTGTTCTGTAAATTAGCTCCACTCCAGCGGGGAGCTTACTGAGGGTGAGATGGAGCATTGCAGCAAGGAAGATCGAGAAGAGCGTTGGTGCGATGACACAGCCTTGCTTGACCCCGGTTCGTACGTGAATTGGGTCTGTGGTGGAACCGTTGGCCAGGATCACGGCTTGCATGTCGTCGTGAAGCAGGCGGAGGATGGTGACCAATGTGATAATGACCAGATAATCAGTTTTGTTTCAGTGATGTTGATTGAGGGATAAATATTGGCCAGGACACCGGGGATAACCCCCCTGCTCTTCTTCAAAATAGTGCCATGGGATTCTTTACGACCACCTGAAAGAGCAGACGGGACCTCGGTTTAACGCCTCATCCGATACATTGCAGTTCTTGTGATGACAATGCAGCACTCTCTCAGTACTGCACTGGAGTGTTAGCCTAGATTTTTGGGTTCTCACAACTTTCTGACTCAGAGGTGATTGTGCTATCAGCTGAGCCACATTTGTCACCGAAGCTAGCAGCTGTATTTCTGCAATAACAACAGAAAGTGCTGGAAACACTCAGCAGGTCGGGCAGCATCGAGGAGAGAGAAACAGAGTCAACGTTTCCGGTCGAACCCTTCGTCAGAACTGGAAAAGGTTAGGGAAGAGAGATTTTTAAGCAGGGGCAGGCAGGAGAGGAGGAAAGAACAAGGGGAAGGTCTGTGATAGGATGGAAGGCAGGAGAGATTGACTGACAAAAGGGATGATGGTGCAAGGCAAAAGGAGAGGTAATGGGACAAGTTAAGAAACAAAAGATGGCTCTAGATGAAGTGTGAATGATGATGGCAGCCTTGGGTATAGGAAACACAATCTTGAAATTTGCTGACAACAGAAAAGTTGAAGTTTAGCAAAGGGCAAGTAGGATTGTAAAATAATTCGGGGAGAAAAAAGCTAGGTTAGCTGAATGGGCCGATGGGTGTAAGATGCAATTTAATCTGTATAATTGTCAGGTGATACATGTTGCAGAAATAAAAAAATAGAGGGCATGAAGGGAGATAGGAGAGAAACTAGAGAACTATGTGAGTTCAGGGCTAGGGCAGAGGGGATCTTTAGAGGAAGTTTGGCCTGGTGGGCTAGGGGAAGGGAGGGAAGTGGCAGAGACAGCTGATCAGATGCTCTCAACCTTAGTGACAAAGAAGTCAATGAGCTCGCACTTGTTGTTGGAGGTGGGGGTGGAGGAGACAGAAGAGAGGGGTTTAAGAAGACAGTTTGCAGTAGAGAAAAGAAGCCGGGGGTTATCTTTACATTCCAGGATGATCCTGGAATAGTGAGAAGTTTTGGCAGATGAGTGCAGGACCCGGTAGTGCTTCATGTGGTCCAGCCAGATCTGGCAGTGAATGGCTAAACCAGTTGTCTGCCATATCCGTTCAAGTCTGCGTCCCTTGGACTTAAGGGAGCGGAAAGTTGCAAAATGGTATGGATGAATATAGAGACTTAAGATTTCAAATCTGACGTTTATCCCTCAACCAACACCACTAAACAGATCATCTGGTCATTATCACATTGCCGTTTTTGGTAGCCTACTGTATGCAAATTGGCTAAAGCGTTTCCTAGATTACAACAGTACGTCAAAAAGTACTTCATTGTCTGTAAAGCACTTTGGAATGTCCTGAGGTCATGAAAGGCGCTATATAAATGCAAGTCTATATTTCTTCTTTCTACATAATTTGCTGAAACTACAAGTGCAGGTAGATAGAACCACAATGAAAGGGAAACAGCATTTTGAGTTTTATAAATAGGGCCATAGAGTACAAGAGTAAAGCAGTCGTGACAGATTTATGCATAGCATTGGCTACAGTTGGAGTATGGTGTGTAGTTTTTGGTACCCCATTATAGAAAGGAGATTAAAGCTATTGAGAGCATAGAGCGTAAATTCATCAGGATGATGCAGGTGATGGGAAACTACAGTTATGAGGAGAGACTTGAGATACTGGGATTATTTTCACTGAAGCAGAGCCTGCAAAGCAGAGATTTAATAGAAGCTTTTAAAATTATGAAGGTTTTGATAGAGTGAATAGCAAAGGATTATTTCCTCTGGTTCACGATAAGTGCAAGTTATTGTTATTGAAGGCGTGTGTCCTTCATTGTATTTATTGTGTGAATTCTGACTTTGCAGCAAGACTGTAAATTTCCTAATCCACCTTTCTCTTGACCATAGACCACATACAGCCAACTTGTGATTATATTTGTAACAATTTTATATGTTCTGCTCATTCTTCACTGGCACTTACCTACGCATTCTGTGGAGGCTGCAGACCCTTCATTAAGATTTAGATCAAGCAGAAGATCAATGGCATTTAAAATGCAGAGAAGTCTGTAACTTCAGCACAGGCACAATTATAAGCGTGGACACTTTGTTTAAGATTCTTGAAATTTGCTATTGTTCTTTCAATAGTGTCCTCAATGTAGACAAAATTCAGTTTAGTTACTCCATGTCTCCTTTATTTTGAGGGTGGCATGCTATTATTAATGTTCTTGCCATGCTGCAATACTTATTGAACTTGGTGAAGAGCTGATTTTTCAAATGCTGGCCCTTTTCATCATGAGTTCCAGCAAGGTTGTTAAGAACAAAAGAAAGATAGAACTTACATTTATATATATCGCCTTATCACATCCTCAAGACAGCCCATAGCACTTCATAGCCAATGCATTACATATTTGTTTGAAGTGCAGTTACTGTTGTTAACGTAGGCAAATACGGCAGCCAACTTTAACACAGCAAGGCCCCACTAACGGTAAGTGACCAGATAAGCTATTTCTGGTGGTGTTGATTGAGGGATGAATGTTGACCAGGACAACAGGAAAACTCTCTGCTCCTCTTTTTTATGATGCGGAGATGCCGGTGTTGGACAGAGGTGGACAAAAGTGAGAAGTCGCACAACACCAGGTTATAGTCCAACAGTTTTATTTGAAATCACAAGCTTTCGGAGCTGCTGCTCCTTCGTCAGGTGAAGTGAAGGAATACGAATCGGCAAAGCATATATAGACAGAGAACAATGCCTGTGCAGCGTACAATGTCAGACGACTACAGTTAATCTTTCTGACTGCCTTTTATCACACCTCGGCAGAGAGACAATCAGGTCAGTCAGGAAGGCATTATATCAAAGATATAGCAAGATACAACTAAGACAATGAGGTGGGGTCACAGGGGGTCTAATGTGTCAAATGCAGTCTGTATGGAAAACCATCTTTTTTATGTTTACCTGAACAGACAGACAGACTCAGTTTAATAACTCATTCAAATGATGTCACCTCCAGGACTGCAGCACTCTCTCAGTAACTGTACTGACGTGTCAGCCTAGATAATGTGCTCGAGTCCATTGTTGAACTAGATGGACCACAACCTTCTGAGCCAAGCTGACACCGAAAAGAACTGCCAATGAACGCCCTAGTTTCAGTGGGTGAATGCTCCACTTGGTGTACCACAAAAGCCGAGAAGGTCCTGGATTCAATCTCCAGTTTGTTACAGAATTAGCTGCTCTCAGCCAGGTGGCGATGGAGATACTACAATAAGCATCAGTAACCTTCACAAGCAATTAGTGCTAATTGCATTTACTCATGCTGTTCCCATATCCCTTTATCACCTTTTCCTTCATCCACCTATCCAATCTAATCTTGAATGTTGACATAGTTTCTGCTTCTACCACAAGTTTCTGGCCAACCCTTTCAGATTTTCTGGGACTCTCCCAGAATTGAGGATTGATCTCCTGGGCACTGCTGGGAGCAACCCGGGAGAAAGAATTTTCAAGCTCACCTGGTAACCACCACAGTTTTTTTATCTTCCCACTCTTTTCCGACATGCAGCTGCTCCCAGAGGCAGCACAGGTTGCATCTGTGTCCGCGTGGCCACGCCACTCACACAATAGAGCAGTTTCAGTGGCATGAGGCATTGTGGATAGCTGGCACCACCATCTTGGTCTCGCTGCTTTTGGTATTAGAAAGCACATCAGTGACTGGGTTGGAGTTACGATGGACGTGGGAAGAAATACTCCCCACAGTTAAAATACAATCAAAACTTTCTGACTGAAAACCAGGGAGTAGCATTATCTCTAACATCCCTTTTGCCCGACATATACTCTAAATGGTCCAAAACTTATAAATCACTGCTGGCACATCACTCGCATCACCAATGTTGCTGAAGCTGCCCCTCCCCCCCCCCACCCCCCCCCCCGCACCCCACACACACCTTTCCCCCTCCCACCCTCGCCATCTCCTTTCACAGCAACCAATTCTTTTCCCCTTAACAGTTACTGATTCTTACAATGTCAAAATCTCTAACAAACTCCCAGAATGGAACCAACAAAAAGGTCACCGTCTCACCTCTGACCTCCCATTCTCTAGTGCCTCCTTACCTATCTTTTGATTATATCAATACTGCTATGGCCTTGTCAACTTTCTTGTTCCTCTGAATTCCAAATACATCTACATGTTCTTCCTTCTGCTTGCAGCCTTCCTGAGCCGAAAGCAAGCCTTGTTTCCACATCTATCCAATCCTTTCCCAGGGCCTCATTATTATGGAGCTTCACACTTTTGCACTTTCTTCGTCTGCTCACGGGTGGCCTTCTGATTCTCAGAACTTCTTGCCCAACAACTGCTGGCACAAAACCACGAGCAAAGACACTCAACTACAGGAGACCCAACCTTTACAATAATATTTGCATACTGCAATGGCAAACTCATGGCCTGAGAGGTCCCTCCACTATGCCCGCTCTGACACAGGCAATTGTGTTTGGGGTAGATGGGGGTTTCACCCCAAACAAAACCCCCAAGATAATTAGAGTCAGTGGCTGGAACCCAATGTATTGGGTCTCTGGAGAGGCCATGGAGATTGGCTGCAGCAGGCGGATGGGAGGGTGGGGGGTTTGGGGTGCTGGGGGGTCACTGTGCTGCCCGCTGAAAGTTTGTACAAACATTTTAAAATGTTAAAGAATAGCTCCTGTCAATATGCAATCAATTGATCATAGAGGCTTTATGACTTTTTAACGTTACATGCTCCTCTGCCACCCATAACAGTGCTGGATGCCAGACAGCAGGTGTCCTTTGTATCCAGAATTAATCTGGCACAAATTATGGAAGGTAATTATGGAAGAGGGTTTTAGGTAGAGTAGATAGGGAGAAACTATTTCCACTGGCAGGAGGGTTGATAACCAGAGGACACAGATTTAAGATAATTGGCAAGAAAGCCATGAGATTTCTTTTTACTCAGCAAGTTATTATGATCTGGAAAGCATTGCCTGAAAGGGTGGTGGAAGCAGATTCAACAGTTACTTACAAAAGGGAATTGGATATGTACTTAAAAAGGAAACATTTTCAGGGCTATGAGGAAAGAGCAGGAAGTGGAACTAATTGGATAACTCTTTCAGAGAGCCAGCACAGGAATGATGGACCAAATAGCCTTCTTCTGTGCTGTATGATTCTAATATATATCAGATGGCACCTATCTGTCTTTGCACAGTGTTACAGTGTACCCATCCATAGGTGGGTCTTTGCATTGTACGTTTCCCCCATCACATCCCATGAGAAATACCGCAGCTGGTGGGAGAGAGTGGGGAGCAGCTCCCAAAGAAGAAGACCAGCAGACAAAAAGGCCAAAATCTTTACAAAAACTTGACAATGTTGCTACACACAGTGACCGGAGGAACTCTTACCCTATGGTTTATTTGAAGGGAAATAAAAAAACAGATGTCCTAATCTTGCCTGAACATATAACTGAATTGTGTTGTTGTGCACTCTACAGTTTGAGGATAATGAAAACAAGATTCATTTGCAAAGAAAGTTCAGTTGAGGACCTTTATCTTGGTTCTCATTTATCACAATTTGAATTATCATTAAATCATGTACGATTTAGTAAAATGATTCTGCATATGAAAAATAACAGCAGTTGAAAGGGCGATTTATTGCCAGTAGGAAGCTGAGCCATCCAAAGGAAAGCTTTGATAGAATCATGCGAACCCAGCAGTTTAAAACAAGAAATGAGGCACTTGACCTTTGTTAACGAGTCTGGTTAAGTTTCTGCTGGCAGTAAGGAAGGTAAAATGGCAAACATAATTCCACTGAGGCATAAAACATATTTCAAGGAGCAGGAATTGCATATTTAATTAAAGATTGTACAAAGGGGAAAAGAATAAATGATGGGCTCAAAGGCATTGCCGTGCTGCTGAAAGCTGACCTTCCACTATAAAGTAAGGTCAGTTAATTGGCATAATATCAGGGCATTTCTAGTACATGATGCTCTGGGAACATGTCAGGATCAGTTGCCAAAAATCTGTCTCAGCAGCTTTTAAAGGGCTGCTAGCTTCACTTAAAGCTGGGAAAGGTGAAATGGCTCCACCAAAGAAGGTAAACTGCAGCATTTAATGATGCAACTTTTGAAGTCTTGGTTTCAGGAGGTCCTCCACGGAAGGCTGCTCCTTTTGGAGCAGGGGAACCTTCCTGTCAAAAACAGTGCCAGAGCAGCCTGGATAGAGGTTGTGGAATGAATAAATGTGATATCATATGTGCACTGAACCCAGGGCTTCAAACTTCACAGGACCTAACTAAAAATGCAGCCTGGTAGCTCAGCACCAGCATTTCATGAAGTCTTTGAGAGTCTGCCTGCTAAATTTGAGGTGTCTATGGATGAATCCACAACCTACATGTGTGCTATGCTAGGTCCCACTCGCCCGTCACTCCGGTCCTTGCTGACTACATCAGCTTCCTGTCCACCAATACATTGAATTTAAAATTCTCGCCCTTGCCTTCAAATGCCTCCATGGCCCACCCTTTCTATGTAGCCTCGTCTAGCCTTTGCATCCCCCCCGCACCCCCCCCCCACCCCCCGACTCACCCTTTGGTCCTCCAGCCCAGGCATTTTGTGCCATCCCCCTCCCTTTACATCACCATTGGCGACAAAGCTTTCAGTTACCTCAGCCCGACACTCTGGCCGCGATTTTATGAACCTCAGCAGGTCCATGGCAGGCGACATCGGTGGTGGCTCCCAACCCCGCTGCTGTCTCCACCCCGGCCTCTGAAATGAATTTCCCCCCGAGTGCGTTTGCTGGTCCAATTAGAGGAAGCGGGTCTGGTGACGTCATTTGATGACACATCATCAGCCGGTTTCCTTAAAGGGATCATGGCCAACTTTCTTTTGACAGTTGTGCTGTCAGTGTTCTACAGAATTGAGGTGCTGCAAATACTGACAAACACTGCACAGAGGTGCAGGGATGCACCCAGGCACAGCACACAGGGAGGTCATTTTCCCTTCCCATGAGCGGAAGAGACCTCCCTAGGAGATCAACACAGCCTGGTTGCACATTGCAGAGGAGGGCACAAGCAGGGATGTGATCAGGAGGACCTGGGTGCAGTGCCACAAACATTTTAATGATCTCAGTAGATCATGAAACTTTAGTACAAAGCCACACTCAACCTCATCCTGCTGTGCATCTCATCACATCCCCATCACTCTGCCTCACCTACCCTACTCCTGCACATCCTTACTCACACCAACATACCTTGCCCATCCCTCTATCTACATTATCACATCCCCATCTCACTAGCCACCCCTCACACTCACCCTTACCCTAGTCCAATCATACCAACTAACAACACACAAGGGTAGGCATTTGGGTGTCTTATGCAATGTTCATGTAAAGTTTCTGTTGATGTGGTGTCAAATATTGAAACCTTTATTTTCAACACTTTGCGTTCTTGGACAGATTTGTGTGCACCTTTGGAAGTGCCTTAGTGAGTTACAGTGAATGGTGAGATAAAATGGCACCCCGGCAATTGTGATGAGTGCAAAAGGAATGGTTTGGGCATTGTAGGGATGCTTTATGGTGTTGGTGTGGGGTGGTGCCAACCTGGCGCATCATGTGGCAGCCAGGGTGTAAAGCGTCAAGTGAAGTAAATCTGGCCATGGTGAAGCCATCCCTGGCCTCCCGGGCAGCAATGTGGTCGGGTGCTGATGCCTTGTGTCCTGTGCAGCATCAGTTGATTGTGGAGAAGGTTGGTGTTGGTGCTGTTGGTATGCCTGGTGATGCTGTTGGGGCTGATCATGGTGGGATTCTGAGGACCAAGGTGAGAGAGTTTCAAGGGCAGCTATGCTGATGGAATAGATGGCAGTTGAAGTAGAGATGACATAAGCGATGTCAATGGTGGGCGAGGTAATGAGGTCAGACTGGATGGAGACTTGAGTAACGACTTGCAGCATCCTGAATCTGTAGTGGAAATGCAGTTTAGAGAAGCTAGTGGTTAAGGGAACATTTCTCAATCAGCTGGGAGCCTTGACTTGACATTTGAAGCTGTCAACTCATCAGCTGATTCAATGGCCACTGACCTCCTGCCTCAGCTTCACAGATGAGGTCTAGGCATAGCGGGAAACTGGTGGGTGACCTGTCAAATCCAAAAAGCTGGGAAAAAAGCTATTGATAAGTGGCTGTAAACAAGCCACTAATGATTTTAATTGCCTCCCCCGCCGCTCTGTGTCGGGTCTGCTCAGCGCCGACAGACCCGACATTTGGTAAAGGCGCGTGGCGGCGGGTTCACAGCGGGGTCCCGACATACTGGGGAAAAATAACACTTTCCCACCCAACCCACCACCGATCATGCTGGCTGACCCCCTGCAAAATCCAGCCCTCTGTAACTCATCCCTAAACCACTCCAACTCTCCTGGTCACCAGCCAACTTTAAAAACTATCTCAAAACCCATTTTTTAAATTATGCTTTCACTCATTTCTCCTAACATGGCCATTGTCTATCCCTTTATGCTTTTTATCTGTTTTATTTTTTCCCCTCCCTCTAAACAACAACAACAACTTACAATTATATAATGCTTTTAAAGTAGCAAAACATCCCAAGGTGGTTAACAAGAACAATATCAATAAAGAAATGTTGACACCGAGCCACATAAGGAGATATCAGGACAGATAACCAAAAGCTTGGTCAAAGAGGTAGGTTTTAAGGAGTATCTTAAAAGAGGAAAGAGAGGTAGCGAGGTGGAGAGGTTTACGAGGGAATTCCAGAGCTTAGAGCCTAAGCAGCTGCATGCATGGCCACCAATGATGGAGCGATTAAAATTGGGAATGTGCAAGAGGCCCGAATTGGAAGAGCGTAGAGATCTCAGAGGCTTGTAGGTCTGAAGGAGGTTACAGAGATAGGGAGAGGCGAGGCCATGGACGGATTTGAAAACAAGGATGTGGATTTTAGAATTGAGATGTTGTCGGACCGGGAGCCAGTGAAGGTCAGTGAGCACCGGGGTGATGGGTGAACGAGACTTGGAGCGAGTTAAAATACGGGCAGCAGAGTTTTGGATAAGCATAAGTTTATGTAGAGTCATAGGGCTGGATTTTCAATGACCCATGGAGTCAGGTTTGGAGGCGTGTGGGGGGTTAAAGTTGCAGATTCGGGGGTCCCGACCCCATCCCGACTCCATCCCGCCTCCACGCAATTTTGACAAAATCAGTTGCGGGGTTCCCGACTCCGTCCCGCCTCCAAGAGGCGGGAGAGGCCATTAAAGCCCTTAACAAGCCCTAAATTGGCTCTGTAATGCCATTTTGAAACGTTTTAGCTAGTTTAACCCTTTTCCGACGTGAAGTACACCTGATGTGAAACACTCCAGTGAAAGCTGGCGGGAGCACAAGTGGATAGCTGACTATCAGCTGCAGGTCCACTATTACAACGGAGATGTGATGAAGGTAGTAGTAGTATTAGGTCTGAAAGTTGCCTCTGATGCTGCTGCATTGAAGGTCTTCAGAGACTGCCTGGCCTTTGCTGTGAGAGGACCTGGATGGAAAAAAAATTCTCATTCTCTCTCTCTCTCTCTCTGAGCTGCTGCTGATTTTGCATCCAGGTCCACTCACAGCAAAAGCCAGACAGGTCCACACAGCAAAGGCCAGGCAGTCTCTGAGACCAGTCAGTCAGTGTCTGACCTGCAATGATGACATCATCAGAGGCGACTTTCAGACTGAAACCACTAATTAGTTCATGGGTTCCCACATGCTGGAACTCAATTGCCCAATTAAGTGAAAATTGCATCATTCATCCACATTAATCTGGAGTCGGGAGGGAAACAGGAAATGCGGATCACACGACCCCAACCCGACCCCAAGACAAAATCCAGCCCATAGAGTCATAGAGTCATAGCGGCACAGAAGGAGGTCATTCGGCCCATCGAGTCCGTGCCGGCTCTCTGTAGAGCAATCCAGTCAGTCCCATTCCCCCACTCTATCCCCATAACCCTGCAAGTTTATTTCCCTCAAGTGCCTATCCAGTCTCCCCTTGTAAACATTGAGTGTCTCCGCTTCCACCACTTCCATCGGCAGTGAATTCCAGGTCATCACCACTCGCTGCGTAAAAAAGTTTTTCCTCACATCCCCCCTGTATCTCTTGCCCAAAACCTTAAATCTGTGTCCCCTAGTCCTTGTACCATCAACTAGTGGGAACAGCCTTTCCCTATCTAGCCTATCCAAACCCGTCATAATCTTGTACACCTCTATCAAATCACCCCTCAACCTCCTTTGCTCTAATGAAAACGTGTAGGGTGGAAGATAGGAGGCCGCCCAGGAGAGCATTGGAATCTAGAGGTAACAAAGGCATGGATGAGGATTTCAACAGCAGATGAGCTGAGGCAGGGGCGAGTCGGGCTATGTTACGGAGGTGGAAGTAGGTAGTCTTGGTGATGGAGCAGTATGTGGTTGGAAGCTTATCTCTGGATCAAAAACAACACCAAGATTGTGAACGGTCTGGCTCAGCTTCAGACAGTTGCCAGGGATGGAAACGGTGGTCATGGAATGGAGTTTGTGGCGGGGAGCAAAGACAATGGCTTCAGTCCTCCCAATATTTAGCTGGAGGAAATTTCTGCTCATCCAATACTGGATGTCGGACAAACAGTGTGACAAATCAGAGACAGTGGAGGGATCCAGAGAGACGGTGGTGAGTTAGAGCTGAGTGCCATCGGCGTACATGTGGAACCTGATGAGGGAAAAATTCGGTATCGACCATTTTGGGGCGCTAATATCGGCCAGGCGCAAAATTTAGCGCCCGCCGCAAATTATCGCCGGCAACAGCGAAATTCGTCTCCAGTGCCCCCGGAGGTGATTGGAGCACTAAATCAAGCGCTACACACTTCTCTTAGGGTGCTAACATCGGGGAACGGGGCGCTACCTCAGAGCGCTACTCAAGCTCAGGTGCTGTCAATTACCTAGTACTCAGACAGACTGGCGCCTTCCAGTTCTTAAAGGGGAGGGTCCATCTTGCTGCACAGCCTCACCCTGATCATTGCTGCTTGTGACCTAGGCCTGCAAGGAGGTGCAAATCTTGAACCATGAATATCATGGCTGCTCAGAGGCCCAGGGAGAGAGCTCACCGGTTTAGCGACCAGGCATTGGAGGCTCTGGTTGTGGCTGTGGAACGCCGACAGGCGGTGCTGTTCCCAGACACTGGCAGGAGGCCATTGCCCCGGGAGTTCGCAAGGGTGTGGAGGGAGGTGGCCCATTACGTCTCGTCCAGAAGCCTGGTCCAAAGGACTCACACCCAGTGCTGCAAGAAGTTCAACGACCTCACTCGGGTGGTCAGGGTGAGCAGATGCTCGAAATACCTCTACATCCCACCATCTCAACCTCACTCTGAGCACAGATGGTATAAACTCCAAATCCCCAGCACTCACCCAACAACTATGCCCATCTACTAAAAGTCACATCCACATCTCACACCTTGTAGACATTAATGGCTATTCAACTATGGTAGGCACATCTGCCAAACACATGGCTGCACACTCACTCACATGCTGTCCTTTTTCTTGCAGGCCAAGCTTTCTCATAACAGGAGGGAGCAACAATGCACGGGAGGAGGTCAGGCAGAGCTGCACCCCCTCACACAGCTGGAGGAGCGAGTGCACAGACTAATCGCGAGCCATGTCGTGGGCGCTGTGGCAGTCGGAGAGGTCGACCCCCTTGGGGACAGCAACAGTATGTTCATCATCACTCTCTCCTCTCTCATACCACTTCCCCCTCACAACACCAGCCTTTCCCACTTTCCATCTAAGTATACTGACTCCATTCCTTGCTCCCTTCCTGCCCCCCTCCCCTCACGTTAAACCCACTCCTGTGCCTTCCTGCTTTCAGATACTGAGCCACCATCTGACCAGCCTGTCCCTCAGCCTCCCAGTGGCAGCGACGCGGGAGAGGATCAGGAACACCAAGCCGGAGCCTCACTGCCTGCGTCTCCCGAGGGCAACACATCGGATACTGGGGCCACGCAGTCACTGGAGGGGAGCAGAGGATTAGGCGCTGATGTGGGTGAAGCTCCAACATCCAGCGGGCTGCAGCAATGCCATGGGGGAAGGGAAGCTCGGGGGCCATTTCCCTGGAGGGTGAGTGCGCGCACGAGTTCTGCTGCACAGGACTCAGATGAGGACCTCGATATAGCGGCAATGAACACACAGACGATGAGCATGCATACTGAGCTCATGGGTGCAATGGTAAGGGTGCCCGACAGCATGGATGCACTGGCTAGGAGCGTGGAGGAATCCACCGCCAGCACAGATGTCATCTGTGTGCAAACCCTCAAGCCTATTCTTGTCTCGTTGCAGAGGATGGTTGACTTGCAGAGAGATCATGGGGACCCAGAACACATGCTGCGTGTCATGGGTCAGGCGGCAGCATCTATTGCAGCAAGGCAACGCAACGGCTTAGTGCTGGAATCGAGTCATTGGTTGGTGCCATCCAATCTGAGACTGCTCTCGCGCAGTCTCAGATTGATGCCATGCAAGCGCTGACAGCTGCCATCATCACTGGGTCACCCACAGTCCACCGGGGATCTCACGGTGCCGCAGCAGGCCAGCAATCTGTGCTCGAGCAGATTGCTCCGGATGCTGTGGTTCTGCCCCGGGGGAGTGGCAGTGTGTTGGTCGAGCAGGAAGGTGCTGCCGGCTCTGCCAGCCCAGACTGCTGCTGCCCATGCTGAGGTGTTGCAGTCTGCAGCTGGGCCTTCCAGGCCCAGAGCTGGCCGAGGGCGTCCTGCAAGGCCATCTGCAGTCTCTGGCTCCCAGACTCAGCAGCCTTCCGCCAGCCTTGCTGCAGCCACTGGGGCCATATTACGGAGGAGCAGGAGGGTGGGAAGGGGGGAAGTGCGAAGGGAAGGTAGATCATTGAAGAAGGCCGAATAACAAAAAAATTTCTACCAAATGGGGGGAGTGTTTGTACCAAAGTTGGATGTGTTTGTAAATATATTGCTCACTTTGTTAAGAATTATTTCGATGTGCTAAGAACCAGTTGTGTTTGTTAATAAATTGTTGTGTTTGTTTGTTATTGGTTATGCTTAATAAGACACAGTTGTTCAGAATAATAAAAAATTTTATTGAAACGTTACAAATTTCCTCATGTTACTCATTGGAACATTGTCCGGTCATAGGGGCAGCGGTCTGGCTGTAATGATGTGCTTCTTGATCCCAAAAGCCATCTTCTCTGTCATTCATCAGAAGCGGTATCTTATCAGGCGTTCACAGACGGCCCTTGCAGCAGCAACATTGAGCGCCTCCCTCCCACGTTGTTGCTGTTCATCCTCCTCTTCATCCTCCTCCTCCGTCTCCTCCTCCTCCTCTCCCTCTTCCTCCTCCTGTGGTGGCCCACCAATCCCTGGTGACAATGGCTGGGCCCACAGAATGGCGAGGTTGTACAGCATGCAGTACACAGCAATGAAAACCGATACTCAATCAGGGGAGTACTGCAAGGCTCCTCCAGAGTGGCCAAGACACCGGAACCGTTGATTCAGCACGCCGATCGTCTGTTCAATGAGGTTCCTGGTGACACCATGGCTACCATTGTATTGGAACTGAGCAGGAGTGTTGGGGTTATAGAGCGGTGTCATCAGCCAGGTGCAGGGTGGATAACCCTTGTCCCCGAGGAGCCAGCCGCGAGCTTGATGCGGTGATTGGAAAAGGCCTGGGACACCAGTCTGGTGCAGAAAACCTCTGCAGTTTCATGAGGTGCCCGCAATGCCACGTGCTTGCTGTCAATGGCGCCCTGAACCATGGGGAAGCCCGCTATCCTAGTGAGGCCACATGCGCATTCACGCTGTTTGTCTCGGGTCATGGAGAATGAGATGTACTCCCTTCTCCTTCTGTAGAGAGCATCTGTGACCTCCCGGATGCAGCAATGGACAGTGAACTGGGAGATGTTTGCAATATCCCCTGTTGAAGCCTGGAAGGAGCCACCGACAGAGATGTCCTGGTCCTGAGCTGAGGCTGGAGCTCTGGCTGCAGGAGGTGGCTGAGCTCTGTTACCACCTCCTTGCTGAAACGGAGCCTTCTAAAACACTGCTCCTCAGACAGATGAATGTATGAGAATTGCTCCCGGAATACCCTGGGAGGGTAAGGGCCCTTGTGCAGAGCTCTGTTGACCCTCCTCCCTCTGGCCACGTTTTCCACTCTCTCTCTCCGCCTCCGCTTCCTCCGACGGTGAAGCTGGAGGACGAGGCCCGGTGCCAGTACAGCCCCCATTAACTCTTCTAAATGCGGTAGCACTAAAGGTTACAGAAATGGGAACCTGAAAAGTCTTGCTGACGACCAAAACTCCTTCAAGTAGGATAGCGTTAAAAATCTCCAGACGACTCTTTCCCTCTCTCAACCATCATATGCAGAATTGATTGCCAACAGGAAAAAAAGGAAGCACACACCTTTAAATAGTGCTCCCCCAGCTCCCAGCCGACTGCAAACCGCCTCCTCTACCTGTCGTTCCTAGCAGCAGGCGCTGAGGCAGGGGGCGAGAATCAATTTCCGGTCCAGGGTGCTACCAGGGCGATGCGCGCTTGGATGACGTCACGATCTCCGGGCGCAGGAGATCGTGGCAGTAGTGTTTAGCACCACTGCAAAATGCCAGGTCAATTTCGCGGGCGGTGCTAAAATCGCCGCGCACGGGCGGTAAGTTGTTAGCGCCCCGTTAACGCCCCCAGAGGCGCTAACGGGCGGTGCTAACTAACCGAATTTTTCCCCCGATGTGTTTTCGAATGGTTTCGCCGAGGGGCAGCATGTACATAAGAAATAGATGGTGCCAAGGATAGATCCTTGGGGGACTCCAGAGGTAACAGTGTGGGAGCGGGACGAGAAGTCATTGCAGGTGATCCTCTGGCTACAATTTGATAGGTAGGAATGGAACCAAGCGAGTGCAGTCCCACCCAGCTGGACGACAGAGGAGAGGCGTTGGAGGAGGATGGTGTGGTCAACTGTGTCGAAGGCTGCAGATAGGTCGAAAAGGATGAGGAGGAATAGAGTATCATGGTCACAGTCACAAAGAAAGTCACTTGTGACTTTGATAAGGGCCGTTTCAGTACTGTAACTGGGCTGGAAATCTGACTGGAGGGATTCAAACTTGGAATTGTGGGAAAGGTGAGCATGGATTTGGGAAGCGACAACACGTTCAAGGAATTTGGAGAGGAAAGGGAGGTTGGAGAAGCGATGGTAGTTTGTGAGGACAGAGGGGTCAAGGGTGTTTTTTTTGAGGAGAGGGGTGATAATGGCAGAATTAAAGGGGGCAGGGACAGTACCTGAGAAAAAGTAACCGTTAACAATATCAGCTAACATTCCCAAGGAAGGGAAGTTGGGTGGTCAATAGTTTGGTTGGAATAGGATCAAGGAAGCTGGAGGTAGGTCTCATGGACAAGATGAGGTTAGAGAGAGCATTGCAGGAGATGGGATAGAATCTAGAGAAGAACATGAGTCCAGGGCTGGCACAGCAGAGAACATTAGAGGAAGTTTGGCTTGTTGGGCATGGGGACGGGAGGGAAGTGGCAGAGGCAGCTGAACGGATGGTCTCGATCTTTGTGACAAAAAAGTTCATGAGCTCCTCAAAACTTATTGTCAGAGGTACAGGTGGAGGAGGCAGGGGAGGGTGGTTTAAAAAGACGGTTTGTGGTGAAGCGAAGCCGGAAGTTATCCTTGCCTTCTGGATGATCTTTGAATAGTACGTAGTTTTAGCAATGGAGAACAAGACCCAATAATGCCCGAAGTAGTGCAGCCAGATCTGCCGATCGAGGGTTAAACCAGTTGTCTGCCAAAGACGTTCAAATCTGCATCCCTTGGACTTAAGGGAGTGGAAATGAGGGGTATACTGGGGGAATGATTAGGGTGAGAGAGTTATGGTTTTAATGGGCATCAAAGGTGGTGGAGAGGGTGTGATTTAGCAAATTGGTAGCTACAGAAATGTCATGGTGAATTGCAGGCCAAAGGCTAGTTAGTTAAAGCACTGAAGATGCTACATAAATGGTGGTGGTTGTTGCTGCTTTTGGTCCTCTTCCTCCACTGGTTGAAGCTGACTCTCTCCCACCTCTTCATAACAATATCTTGACTGGAGCTCCAGAGACCTTGGGCTCCAATCTACAGCAGTCTGTCTTGTCTGGATTCACCATGCTGGAGAATCAGATTGAGACTGTCATGTTGCAGGACTTTAACAATTCATTGCTGTGCAACAATCTGCTCCCACACAGATCTCTGGTGATGCTCCAGCAATAGAAGAATGGACGGAACTGGCAGCATGATGGAACTGTGTACTTCTAGTTGCGAGATTTGATGGATATCTTCTGTTGTTCCTTGGAAAGAATCAGTGCCAAAAACATTCAAGGTAGCAGTCACCTTGACAATCACCCATCTTTAAAATAGTTTCAAGATCTATTTTCAGGAGCCTGCACAGTTCTGGCATAACCTCCGCATGCAGATCTCCTTGGGTGTGTCCAGGTATGATTGCTTTTGCCTGTATACATGGATGGCAGGGTAAGAGCGGCTACATCTTGAGTCTTTAAATTGTAAATGCACCTGTCTTGCATGCCTCTTTGATCCTCCTATTCCTCCTCCAGAACCAGTAGATAGAAGGCATTTTGTGTGGCATATCCATGGGTACTGTTGAAGCTTTAGACAATCAGAGTGCCGTTGTCAATCTAATTCAAACACCTACCAACAGACTGTCCTTTAAGAAAAGAGGATCCAAAATGGCTGTATGGGATGACCAGCCAGTGGCTGTTTTATATAAGCTCTGAGCGATTGCACTCTATTTAACCCCCCCCTGACTGCATTATGGGGTTATGAGTTAATTTAAATACATTTCTGGGTTTTAATGACCGCACACATAACATGCAATTCCCAGCCGTATGATGGCCTTTAAGTGAAGTGAGTGCAGAACAGGCCTGAGCACCAGATAATCTGGGTCATTCGTGCCTGGTAAGCACCCTGCACTACCTGCGCCGACCTTGCAAAATCAGCTTCAACACACCAACTCAAGTAGTAACAAAATGACTAGGGTTGAAATGATCAAGAAAAGTATTTCAAAGTACTCAAAGCTCAGTACGATGCAGACAACTCCAAAAAATGGCTCAGTGAACTCAGAAATGGTATAAAGGAAGGTGGAATATAGTAAAGGTCTGTCAAATAAAGATGAAAGTAAAGCATAACAATTCCCCAAAGCTGATAACTGCTGCAGAATGAAGAATACCCACCTTAGCAGTTAGAGCACAACCACTGAGTTTTCTAATTCTGCTCAGTTATTTTTGATCCTACCTATCTGTCGAGGTAACTCTGGGACCCTGCACTCCCAGTGGGACCTATGGATTCTGCTTTCACTATAATTTCCGGTCAGGTGTTCCATTTATCCTTTCTATTAAAAATGTCTCTTAACCACTCTCTTTATTGTTTTGGTGAGGATGTTACACTTATACCCTCTGGTTACCAACTCATCAACCAGTGGATTCAAAGAGACAAAGACAGATAGTAAAAAGAGGTAGCAGCCCCTCAGACCAGGTTTCTGCCCCTGTTGCACATCACATGCATCTCCAGCAATGAAATGAGTAGCGAGGGGATTTAAACAAAATAATGGGCCAGAAATTCGGCTCCCTGGCTTCCCGCGGGCGCAAGGATCGCGCGCGCACCTACCTACCGCGCCTGCCGTTGACCCCTGGGCCCGCGGGGATTCCGGTCCTGGGCCTCCTCCAACTGCCGGCGCGCAGTGCTTGCATATCCCAGGGGCGTAGTTAGTGCGATGCGTCCCCTGGGATCACGTGGGCCATGGAGAGCCAATGGCAGCAGACCATCTTTTATTCATAGATTTGACAGGAAGACCTGTCAAATCTATGAATACAGATCGGCCCCAAAACATCCCTAAAACTACAAATAATTATTTTTTTAAATCACATTTTTAAAATAACTATAAATTACATTAATTAACTATTTTAAACAAAAATTTTAATTTTTGAAAATATTAATTACACTTTTTAACGGGGCTAAAACTAAACTTACCTTTCTTTAAAGTAATTAAAAAAGATAAATCTGTGAAAAAAATTTTTAAATTTTAATAAAATCAACACTTACCTTGTTAAAAGAAGGCCTAATGCTTCCTTTTTCAATGTGCATCTTCTCCGTGCTTACCCTCACGGAGGAACCTGTAAAAAAACCCGAAGTGCGCGTTCGACCTCTGAACCCCTTCCTTCAGGGGAACGGAAGTGCCGGTTTCCCGCGCATGCGCAGTGCATGCAAGAAACCGGCACTTTCGTTGGGCCTACGGGTGAGTACGCAGTGCGTACTCACCCGTAGAGAGCCGAATTTATGCCCCAATATTTATTTCATGACATCAAAACACCTTCTGCATCATTATCCCCCTGAATAAATGTCAATTTATAGGAATTCAATGCTCATATAAACTGGGCATTAGGAACTGCTGGTCTGCAGCATGGCCTCCAAATGTCTTTAAAGGGACAACCAGCAACACTGACTATTTTGACAAAGTGAAGAAAAACAACCTTGAATTTCTGTGTGACAGGATGTTTCTAAACCACTACCACTGATATCTCAGTGAGTCGGCCCACTGTGCACCAAAGCAGGTGACAGAAGCAGTGTTTGTCGGGGAAACTCTTTCATCATTTTCTTCAAAGGCAGCAGCTGCACAAGTGGGCACAGCACTTTAAGAAAGTGATGGGTCTTCTTAAAACGCAATGCCTCATAAGGTGGCACACATGCAGCCACCTGGGCTTCTACAACCAACCCCATTGTGTTCAAACAGAGAAGGATTTCTTTCAATTAATGTGCAGGTGATCTGTGACCATCGGCATTAAATAACGCAAATTAATGCCTGACATCCTGCAAGCAGTCACAGTGCTTTAATTTTACACCAATCCATCATAATTTGAAGGAGGGAGGGGTCTGGACAGATGGCTCCTCGGGGACAAAAGATACTCTTTAGAATATTAATGGATGCCCTCCTTGCAATAGGCATGAATAAAAGAGAATATAAATCTAACAAGGCATATGCCTCCATCAGAATTCTTGTAGAACTTACAATCAGCACATTAATACAGAGCTTCAAATGCTTGGAATAATAAAGCTAAGTCCTGCAGTATACCATTACCATGTTTTAGAGTCTCTGGCCTGCATTCTCCTCTGAAATCCTACCAGAAATGGGGCAGAATACCGGCTGAGAATGATGCACAATTGGGTGGGAAGGTCTAGCGACAACTCACCAGCCCAACCTCAATTCTGCGCTTCCTGATTCCCTTTTCTGCCAGCAAAATTGTCATTGGACAGCAGCCCCCAGTTTCTGTCACCTTACAGTACCGTCACGGGGCAGGTGGCAGTAAGCTCAGGTAGTGGCTGCAGCTCCTTTTCGCTGCATTTTTCTCAGTGCATCCATCCATTTCTGCCACTGTGGAGGCTTTAGTTTTTTGCTTTGAAAGACTCTTTTTTGCAAATAGTTTCCCAACAATATTCTTGTTTGTACTTGCAATTTAATTTGCAGCAAACAATATTCTCAGGGTAAGAATTCCTTTTGGAGCTCTAATAATGCTACAAGATTTAGTTGAGAAAAATTAGCAGACACCAAAAGCAGGTACTATGAGGTGCTATGTCTGCACCATTTCATGAATAATCTATTATAAAAATTGCAGGCCACTCCTTTGGACCTTCAACTGAGGGTAACCTTCTATGTTTAGAAGTGAGGATGAGTTGGTTAGAAAAGCTGCAGTGGAAGATAATGTCCATGTCTAAGTAAAGATAGACCATTGACAGAAGTCTCTATTTGGGGCAAGTCTCCTTTTTGGTCTCTGACTTATTTAGTGAAAATGCCTTTTCAACATAAGTTTGGATGCTTATCACTTGCAACTTTACAGATTGCAAAACTCTCAAAGAGAACTTTCTCAACCCTAATACAATAATGTTATTGAACAGCAAATGATCTACGAATTATTGATCGATTTCCACCTTTCATGGATTGGGAGTTCTAAAACATAGTTTGGAAAAAAAGAATACCAAACAAGGAAGTTTCAAAATTTCAAATGAATAATGTAAGAGTGAGGCTGACTTAGACTAAACTAACAAATAGATCCTACCACATTTGTAGCAGGCTTCATCGTATGGGATTCACACTCCAGTGCTGGAAGTGAGGTAAGGAAGCAATGATCTGTACTTTGTGGTATAGTATCTTTTGGAGAAATCTCCTCAAGATTTATAGCCCTGAAATCATGCCAGTGCCCATCCCTGGCGACCCACCACTATTGTAATGGCACAGCAACCATAGTCCTTGAAAGAGTGACTCCTGATACACAGTGAAATCTAATCGGCCACTAGGTTAAGAAATGTATAATCACTGGCACAGAAAATTAGCATTTACACCTCACACTTAGTCAATAATCAAGTGAAATAGTTATCTTTTCATTCCAGTCAAAATAACCTGCTTCCCCATAGAAAAGGTAGCAAAACGTCATTAATCAAATGGGTATCTGTACTTCAGTTCCATAGCTGTAGGATGCCAATCAGCAAGAGTAACTGTGGTTAATTGTTTCCTCTCTGTACTAGCATCCTCACTATCACCCTGGGTGCAATCAGCTAACTCAGCAAAAACCAGAAACCAAGGATTAGATTTTAACATGGGCTGTCCGGCGTTAATGGCTTGCCTCCCAGGTTACACTGGTGCTGTGGCCGCCGCCACCTTCAAAGGGACCTACCGCTGGATGGACAAAGCGCCCACCTGTTTTCAGCGATAGGCCCTTTTAATATTCAAATTTGGTTTCAGATAAGAGGAGCCCACAGGTAAATTTGTTTTTTATTTTTGTGGGGTTCCGAGGAGCAGGAGTGCTCCCCCACCCTGGAGAAAAATAACTTGGGCTGCCGCTGCCGCTGCCGCTGCCACACCAGGTCTCTCCCCGAAAACGGATGCCTCGGCTTATCTTATTCCTGGCTGGGCTGGTCTCTAGGCTGCCCGATATTGGACTGGCCTATAGCCGACAGACTTCCCCGGGGCACCCCTTTTCTGCCCACAGCTCACCAGGAGTATGGTAATAAGGCCCGGCCCATTAAAATGCGCCTCCCATCAGCACTATCGGGCAGCCAGTCAGCCCACTCTGCCAGAAAGCTACCCGGTAGTTAAAATACAGCACATTTATGGTCCATATGTTTCAGTCTCACATTATTTTACACTTCATTTCAATGTAGATATTTTGGGTAAAATAAGTACTTGTTTAATAAATTCATTTTGTATAAAATTTAGTAAAGAAAAGAAAGACTTGCATTTATATAGCACCTTTCCCGACCACCGGACCTCCCAAAGCACTTTAGAGCCAATGAAGTGCATTTTGAAATGTAGTCACAATTGTAATGTAGGAAACGCGGCGGCAAATTTACACACAGTAAGCTCCCACAAGCAGCAATGTGATAATGACCAGATAATCTGTTGATTGAAGAATAAATATGGGCCAGGACACCGGGGATAACTCCCCTGCTGTTCTTCAAAATAGTGCCATGAGATCTATTATGTCCACCTGAGAGAGCAGACAGAGCCTCGGTTTAACATCTCATCCGAAAGACGGCACCTCCAACAGTGCAGCACTCCCTCAGTACTGCACTGGAGTGTCAGCAAAGAAAATATAGAATTTTTTTCCAATCCTTCCTTATGGGTCTAGCACCAGTTACGCTAACTGCCCCAAAATATTTTTTGTCAAATTTCGATTATACAGTCTAGACAGAGAACATAGGGCTGTATTATTCTGCTCACCATGTGTCGGTTTTTTCCTACTTTAGTGAGGTGAAAATCAAAGTAACCTGGTTGTGTTGGGTGCAGAATAATTACATTCCTCAGAACTTTTTAATGAAGTTATCATATTTTCTGGTAACTATATTTGATGTGCTGGAGTTTCCACTAAGTTGCATTGGTTTTTTCAGCGCTATTCGCCCGAAGTCAGCCAAGCCAGCGCAAAAGATCACGGAATTTTAAGTGCAAGTTACGCTCAGTGCAAATCGAGTTTCCGCGATCTTTTGCACTAGTTTAAAAACATTGTGCTCGAAGCCGGCCCCACCCGCAAAACTGGCCACGCCCCCAGATCGAATACGAACATACATACGAACATACGAATTAGGAGCAGGAGTAGGCCACTCAGCCCCTCGAGCCTGCTCCGCCATTCAATAAGATCATGGATCTGATTACTCCACATTCCCGCCTACCTCCGATAACATTTCACCCCCTTGCTTATCAAGAATCTATCTACCTCTGCCTTAAAAATATTCAAAGACTCTGCTCCACCGCCCTCTGAGGAAGAGAGTTCCAAAGACTCACGACCCTCTGTGAGAAAACATTTCTCCTCATCTCTGTCTTAAATGGATGACCCCTTATTTTTAAACAGTGACCCCTAGTTCTAGATTCTCCCACAAGAGGAAACATCCTCTCCACATCCATCCTGTCAAGACCCCTCAGGATCTTATATGTTTCAATCAAGTCACCTCTTACTCTTCTAAACTCCAGCAGATACAAGCCTAGTCTGTCCAATCTTTCCTCATATGACAACCCGCCCATTCCAGGTATTAGCCTAGTAAACCTTCTCTGAACTGCTTCCAACGCATTTACATCCTTCCTTAAATAAGGAGACCAATACTGTACACAGTACTCCAGATGTGGTCTCACCAATGCCCTGCATAACTGAAGCATAACCTCCCTACTTTTGTATTCAATTCCCCTCGCAATAAACGATAACATTCTATTAGATTTCCTAACCTTGCATACTAACCTTTTGCGATTCATGCACTAGGACACCCAGATCCCTCTGCATCTCAGAGCTCTGCAATCTCTCACCATTTAGATAGTATGCTTCTTTTTTATTCTTCCTGCCAAAATGGACAATTTCACATTTTCCCACATTATACTCCATTTGCCAGATCTTTACCCACTCACTTAACCTATTTATATCCCTTTGTAGCCTCCTTATGTCCTCTTCACAATTTACTTTCCTACCTATCTTTGTGTCATCAGCAAATTTAGCAACCATACCTTCGGTCCCTCATCCAAGTCATTTATATAAATTGTAAAAAGTTGAGAATTACTCACCATGGCGAGTTTCCGCTAATTGCGCCCATTTGCGGGCCTTCGAGGAGGCTCTTAAAATTAAGCTGTTTCTTTTAGGTGCAAGGGCACTAATAGGTAGTTTTAAAAGCTTTTAATTATTTTTTGTAATTTACTAAGAAACTGAGTACTGTACACCAATGTAATTAGTAAATACTTTTATATAGTTTTTTTTAAGTCATTTTCAGTTATTTAAAATCGGGTCACTCATAGGTGGAGGACTAGACATGCTGATTAAAAATGCTTATTTTTTGTGATAAACCCAATTTCAGCTCTATTAATAAAACTGCACCAGGTTACCACTCTTAAATACATCAAGGAATATATTTTAATTACATTTTTTTATAAATTACGTTTCATGACGCTGCCCGATTGTGCTGGCTTATGGCAGATTTTACGTTCGTCGATAGGCAAATGAGTTTGAACGGAAACTTGAGAAAAGAAAACACTTCTCAAATCTAGCGCAATTTTGAGCATATTTTGTGCTCTGATCACCAATTGCACCCAAAGCAGAAACTCTTAGCCAATTACATCATTGCACTGTACTTTATGTGTACAAACAGCAATATGTCGGAAGGGGTGCAGCAAAACATTTTCAGCAATCGTCCACACAGCTTGTAAAGCTTTGCAGTATTCCTTTATCAGGGTCATAACATTTGGACGTGCAGATGGGATAAGTGTAGCTCGGAGGCTGAAAAACTGATCCAGCTAACAACACTTAGCCAAGGAACCTATTTCTGATAATTAAAATGTATTGCACAGGAAGGAGCTTACTCAAATTCACAGGAAATTCCTTATGAGTGACAGTGTGAAAGTGTCTGACAGACAAGCTTTCCTAAGTGATCTAGTAGGCCACTGGAAAAATGAAAAGCCTGTATGTGTCCTGTGGGAGAATTGTGTGTTTGCATTTGACCAGTGCTTCAATCAGGTGAGAGCAGCCTTTGTCACTTATTCTTTCAATCAGTGCTAGTCACAATGGATAATGGTGAATTGGAAAGCCTTATTGATTGAAGTTAAAGGATTATTATATGAACTGTCTGAAAATCTCCTTACAGTTTGTGATTATCTGAAGATTTCAGTAGTTGGTAGAAAGAATATAATTGGAAAAAAACATCTGTCTCGTATAAAACACATAAACCACCACTTTGAATGTGACGAAGTGGGGGAGATTGAGGATTGGGCTTGCTGAACACTCAGACTTGAAAGATAAAATTGAACTCCAAGGCAGTGTGGAAATAGACAGTGATGAGATAGAAGGTGAGGAACAGAACATCCATAGGGAACAAAGTGAGAAGTTCCAAAGCGAATGGAATGAATTACATCAATCTCTCAAATTGAAAAAGAAAGAGATGGAGGCACTGACTGTTGGTGGTAGTCTGGCAAGGGAGAAACCTTGTTAATCTTCCAGATGTAATAAAGAACTATTTGGTCAGAGACAGTTATGATAATTTATAGCTTCTGGGTTGTAAATTAGGAGTTATTTAGAAAGGAGATCTAATCTTACACTGATTAAACTAAGAGAAACTATGACGCCCTCATCACAATGACAAAGTTGCAAAATTTGACAACCAGCTAATCTTGACGGTTTAGGATGTGATTGAAAACCCCCAATTTTTCTGAACTGCAGCATGAATCTGAGACAGATTTTGTTTTGTTGGAAGCAAAGCCAAAGTTTAGTGCTGATTTTCGGATTCAGTTCTGATCCAAGGTTTGTACTGGCAAAGCATTCAGTTCTGACCAGTTTACAGAGTCAAAATATAAGGCAGGATTTACCATATGGGAGTAATTAAAATGAATTATTGCAAAACTGTGGGAGGTGTGTGCCTGAATCCTTGGTGTGGCTCCTGGCGAATGAAGCTCCATGCTGGGAATACAAAAATTAATAAAATTACTCCTTATATGTTGAATGGCAACCTTGAGAAAAGATTTCCTCTGTGCACTAATTGTAGGAAAGTTGCAAATATATAATTTATAAGAATTACAAATATTTGGCAGAGGAAATCTCTATGATTTTTAAATTCATATTAATTTGATGTTAACCCTTTAAGACTTAACATTCATCCATTGAAAATGAGTAAGCATCCATAGGCTTTTTAAAATTCATTTTAATATTTTATGTCTTGTTGTAGAAAATTCTACTGAGCTGGAAAGTAAGAGTTTGATAGATATCTGATTTCATTTTGCCTGAAATTTTGACATCAACCGTGTGCACATGTGTGACATGCTTACACAAGTTCACATTTACAAAAATAAAAGTCTCAAATAAATTCCCAACCCTTCCCACAACTTTGAGGAATAATGGAAAATCAGAATAGACAGGAGTGGCAGGCTTAGCGATTACATGTTAGCGGTAACCATGTTTTTTTGCTTTTACTTTCACCTTCATTCTGATGAAAATTTCAAGACAGATCAATAGATTTTTGTTAGGAAAGGGTATCAAGGGGTATCGAGCAAAGATGGATAAAATGAATTGAGCCACAATTCAGCCATGATATATGTCATTAGGGCCTGGTGACTTATCTACCTTGAGTTCTGCTACTTATATCACAACCAATTATTTTTCTACAGTTATCTCTAATTGCTCCACATTCTCCTGTAGTTCACCAACATTGTCACTTCCACCACCATTTGAAACAAATCAAAATATTTATTTAACAGCCTGTGGCGGATCGCCACCTAAACGGGCGCAATCCACTTTTCTGTCCGTGGACAATAAATCGGGCACCTTGCCTTTAAGGCGCATGCTGCCTTTAAGGCATGAAAAAAGGAGTGGGCGTCGCCCTCATGTGAACTTAAAAAGAGCGGGCGTCGCCCTCAACCAGTAGGGTTTTGCAGAGAGAAGTTGTAGCAGCCATTTTGCCAAGGAGTATGTAATTAAAAGCTATGTGTTTCACATGTTGACTCGGCCACAATTCGTGCTTCGCGGCAGCCACAACATTGGTGACCCTGACGCTCAGAACGTATTCCAAGCACTGCAATGGCGGACACAAACGCAGTTTCCGTGAAACTGCCGGAGTTTTGGGAAAACCAGCCCGAAGCCTGGTTCCTCCAAGCCGAGTCCCGATTCCGGCTGCGACACATCACCACAGATGGGACGAAGTACGACTACCTCGTCAGATCACTCGGTAGCTCCACAGTTACGAAGGTCTGGACAGCGCTGCAGAACCCACCAGAGGAGGGCAAGTATGCACATCTTAAGGCCGCGCTCCTTAAAAAATTTACGGCCTCGACATACCAGCGAAACTGCCACCTCCTCGACCTTCCAGGCCTCGGTGATGCCTCACCGTCAGACCTCCTCTCCCACATGCTCTCCCTCACCGACGAGAGCCCACCCGAATCTCTCTTCCGCACGCTATTCATCCGCCAGCTACCTCTCAGCATCCGCCCAGCGATCGTGGCGTCCGGCCTCACGGACCTGGAAGCCTTGGCCAATGAGGCCGACAAACTGCTGTCCGCTCACTCCAGCCGCGACGTCACTCCGGACCTGGCAGCCACTGCCTGGGCGCGCCCCTCACCACCACCACGCGGCCACAAGGCCCAGCCACCGGGCTCACGGGGCCTTCGCGCCCCACTAACCCGGGCCACTGTTACTACCACGCACGGTTCGGCGCCAGGGCACAACGGTGCACACCTCCCTGCTCTTTCAAGTCCGCCCCCGTACCAGCCCCCGCGATGGCCGTGGGCCACGCGGGCTCCCTGCTGTATGTCACGGATGACAAAACCGGCCGCCGGTTCCTGTGCGACACTGGAGCTCAGCACAGCATCATCCCGGCCTCCGCCCTCGACATCCAAAAGGGCAAACGAGGACCGGCGCTGGCTGCTGCTAACGGCTCGGACATCCGGACGTACGGCACCCGTACAGTCACCCTCGACCTCGCTGGTCGCCGCTACCGATGGGAGTTCATCACTGCCAAGGTGCTCTCCCCTCTCATCGGCGCAGATTTCCTGTGCGCCCACGGCCTACTGGTAGACATCCCTCGACACCGCCTCGTGGACATGAGCACCATGTCCCCCATCCTGGGCGCCATGGCCCCCCGTCAACCCGCCGACATGGCGTCACAGTGCCACGCCTGGGCCACGGATGACTACTCGGCACTCCTGGCCGAATTCCCGGCCCTTACCAATCTGACCTTCTCCGCGGAGGCCGCCAAACACGGGGTGGAACACTTCATCCCCACCACAGGCCCCCCAGTGTACGCCCACGCCCGCAGGCTGGACCCGGCCAAACTGGAGATCGCGCGGACCGAGTTTGCCACCATGGAACAACTCGGCATCATCCGCCACTCCAACAGTCCCTGGGCCTCCCCACTCCACATCGCCACCAAACCAGGCGGGGGTTGGCGCCCCTGCGGGGATTACCGCCGCCTCAACGACGCCACCACCCCTGATCGGTACCCCGTGCCGCACATCCAGGACTTCTCGGCTAGACTGGCCGGCCGCTCAGTCTTTTCCAAGGTCGACCTGGTGCGAGGCTACCACCAAGTCCCCATCCACCCCGCGGACGTCCCCAAGACAGCCGTAATCACCCCCTTCGGCCTGTTCGAGTTCCTGCGGATGCCCTTCAGACTCAAAAATGCGGCCCAGGCATTCCAACGGCTCATGGACTCGGTCCTTCGGGACCTGAAGTTCCTGTTCGTCTACCTGGACGACATCCTGGTAGCCAGTTCCTCCAAGCAGGAACACCTCGAACACCTTCGCATCCTGTTCGGCCGCCTCAGCGACCACGGGCTCATCCTCAGCCCAGCCAAATGCCAGTTCAGCCTGGACAAGATCGACTTCCTCGGCCACCACATCACCCATGCTGGGGCCATTCCCCTGCCCACCAAGGTGCAGGCCGTCCAACAATTTCCCCGCCCCACCACTATCAAAGGCCTCCAGGAGTTCCTCGGGATGGTGAATTTCTACAACCGCTTCATCCCCAAAGCGGCGTCCCTCATGAGGCCCCTGTATGAAGCCCTCTGGGGCAGGAGCAGCAAGATGGCGGTCGAATGGATGGCAGACACGTCAGCCGCCTTCGACTCCACCAAGACCGCGCTCGCCAACGCCACCCTGCTCGCGCACCCACGGCCCAATGCCTGGGTAGCGCTCACCACAGACGCCTCCGACCACGCGGTCGGCGCCGTGTATGAGCAGTGGGTTGACGGCACCTGGCAACCACTTGCCTTCTTCAGCCGCCAACTACGCCCCCCGGAGGTCAAGTACAGCACCTTCGACCGCAAGCTCCTCGCGCTGTTCCTGGCGGTCCGCCATTTTCGGTTTTTGCTGGAGGGCCATCCCTTCACTGCGTTTGTCGACCACAAACCCCTGACATTCGCAATGGCAAAGACAACCGACCCCTGGTCCGCCAGGCAGCAGCGCCAGCTCGCGGCAGTGTCCGAGTTCACCACGGACATCCAACACGTCTCCGGCCGAGACAATGTGGTAGCCAACTGCCTCTCCCACCCCGCCATCCACGCCGCACACCTGGCAGTCGACTACGCTCAACTCGCAGCAGACCAGATCACCGACCCTGATCTGCTCTCTGCACCTACCAACCTACCAGGGCTACGCCTGGCCGACGTCGCCTGTGGCCCGACTGCAGTTACGGTCAAGTGCGACATATCCCCATGTCAACCTCGGCCCGTCGTCCCAGCGTCCTGGCGCCGCCAGGTATTCGAGAATCTCCACAACCTCTCCCACCCCAGCGCCCGCGCATCCATCAAATTGGTAGCCAACCGCTTTGTCTGGCGCGGCCTTCGCAAGGATGTGCGTACTTGGGCCAACTCCTGCCTAGCCTGCCAACGGGCCAAGGTGCAGCAACACACGAAAGCACCCCTCGAGGAGTTTACCGTCCCTTCGCGTAGATTCGACCACATCCACGTGGACATCGTCGGGCCCCTGCCGCCGTCGCAAGGCCACACGCACTTGCTGACGATCGTTGACCGCACCACGCGCTGGCCCGAGGCAATTCCACTGACCTCTACCACCACCGCCGACATCGCCAGAGCCTTCGTCAGCACCTGGGTCGCACGGTTCGGCGTCCCCTCCGACATGACGTCGGACAGAGGTCCGCAATTTACCTCTGAACTCTGGACCGCCGTCGCACGCAATCTCGGGGTGACCATTCACCACACCACAGCGTACCACCCCAAGCCAACAGACTGTGTGAGCGGTTCCACAGATCCTTGAAGGCATCTCTTCGAGCCAGCCTCCAGGACGGCGCCTGGACCGACCGACTCCCGTGGGTCCTCCTCGGCCTGCGCACCGCGGTTAAAGAAGACCTCCGGCAGCAGAGCTCGTGTACGGTCAGCCGCTGCGCATATTCGGCGAGTTCCTGCCCACCGCCACGACACCCTGGTCAGCCGACCAGCAACGCCACGACTTCGCCTCACCGGCGCTACAGTTCGCCCCGGTGCCCATTGCCCGACACGGCGAATCCACCTCACACGTCCCACTAAGCCTGCACCAGGCATGGTTCGTTTTCGTCCGGCACGACGCCCACCGCGGACCCCTTCAACCCCTGTACGATGGGCCCTACAAGGTGCTACAGGCTGGGGACAAATTTTTCACCCTGCAAGTGGGCGACAGGACCGAAAAAGTGTCAGTTGACCGCCTCAAGCCAGCACACTCGGAGCCCGGTGAGCAGGTCCCTGTAGCTCGTCCACCGCCACGCGGCCGACCTGCCCTCAAGCCAGTTCACCCGGCTGCTCCATGCCTGGCCGTTCCACGTCCACAGGCATCCTACAAGAGCCGCTCCAGCCAGCCCATCAGACCGCCGCACCGTCTCGTCCACACCTCCTAAGTGGATTCTGGGGGAAGCTGTGTGGCGGATCGCCACCTAAACGGGCGCGATCCACTTTTCCGTCCGTGGACAATAAATCGGGCACCTTGCCTTTAAGGCGCATGCTACCTTTAAGGCATGAAAAAAGGAGTGGGCGTCGCCCTCAGTGTGAACTTAAAAAGAGCGAGCGTCGCCCTCAACCAGTAGGGTTTTGCAGAGAGAAGTTGTAGCAGCCATTTTGCCAAGGAGTATGTAATTAAAAGCCATGTGCTCCACATATTGACTCGGCCTCAATTCGTGCTTCGCGGCAGCCACAACATGCCCAAATTTAGCAATAGGAATAACAGTGAGGCGATCAACGTTCACTGTTATGATGGAGGAAATCGGACAGCAATTTCCAGCATCTGCACATGCGCAGTTAAATGCGGAACTACGGAAGTTGCCGTCTCAGTTGCCCTGCTCCTCCAAAAGCTTTGCTACAGCAGTACCTTGCCGATAGATTTGGCATTAAAATACGTGAAGGGTGTAAAATTGGGATACTTACCCACTAGTTATCCATTAAACACACCAGACAAAGTTAGGGCTGGTGCATTCAGGTGTAAGTGAATTTTTAATGGTGTGATAAGTCTTAATTACTGCCAAACAACCTCTCTGGCACTGAAAATTTCATTTTACAAATGTAGAGTCTCATGCTTTCAGAATTTAATTATTGCTGGAGATTTTAAAAAATTAAAAATTTAAATAAGAATTTGTTTTTAAACTTTTATCTCTCTGCCTTAATCCCATCTTTCTTTCCCTCTCTTTATTTTACTTTCTATACATGATTTTACATTAAATTAAATATTCTAATTTATAATTACTGGTTTAGTCTCTGCGGGGGCAATTTTCCCCGGATATTTCATGCACTAAAGAATCTCTGAGGTGGTCAAGGTGAGGTCTTGAACTGCAATGCCTGGTTAGCCTGCCTTTAGTGTAAGACTGGAGCACAAGAGTGGTTTGCACAGAGTGATCTTAAACAGAGTGCTTCTAAACAGAGTGTTAAAGTTGGGAATTTGGAGAGAGTGGGATTCGGAGCAGAGAGGGAAGGACGTGTTGCTTTTTGCCTCCATTACTTGTAGTGCTTTGTGCTACAGGTAAGTATTTAATTTCATCTACCTAGAACTTAAACTAGATCTAGTAATTACTGAAAAACTAAGCTAAGTTAATTAAATACTTCAATTTTAATTAACTAAATAAATAAAACAAGGTTATAAAGGGATGACAAATTAGGGTTGTATTCCCTAGAATGTAGAATGTTAAGGTGTGATCTGATTCAAGTTTTCAGGATATTAAGGGGAACAGAGAGGGTAGATAGAGAGAAACTATTTCCGCTGGTTGGGGATTCTAGGACTCGGGGTATAGTCTAAAAATTAGAGCTACACCTTTCAGGAGTGAAATTAGGAAACACTTCTACACACAAAGGGCTGAATTTTGCCGGCGCTCAGAGTGCGGGTTTAGAGGTGGGTCCATTGTCAAAATCACAAAGATTGACAGCGGGTCGGTATCCCGCTATAAACCCACCTCCTTGTCAGTTTCCCAAGCGTCGGGTCTGTCATCCCTGAACAGACCCAACATCAAGTGGCGGGTCTGCCAATATAGATAGTAAAAAGCTTATTAAAAGGTAGTTAAGAACCGATTTCCCATGTACTTATCATTTTACCAGGTTTTCAACGAGGTTCCCAGAGAGCGGATATCATGTCAGGTAAATATGTCAGGGTTCTCAATTACTATGGATTGCTGTGAATAGGTGAAAGCTGAAAAAGTGGTATAAAGCTGTTCACTTTCCAATCTTAAAAGCTGGAGCCTTCATGATTTGGAACCCACTTTTGAGCTTTATGCACCTTTGAAGTGTTTGGAGTAATCTCTCTATCCACTGTCACCTTCTTGGAACAACCTATCTCAACACTGACAGTGTACTTCCATCATCTCAACCTCACCTGCCCTCTATTCCATCAGCATTGGTGCCCTTGAAAAAATCTCACCTTGGTCCTCAGAATCCCAACACGATCAGCCCCAACACCAGCATCACCAGGCACACCAGCAGCACCAACATCCACACCAACCTTCTCCACAATCAACTGATGCTGCGCTGGACACAGGACATCATCACCCGTGGACATTGCTGCCTGGGATGCCAGCGATGGCCTCACCATGTCCAGATTTGCTTCACTTAACACTGAACACCCTGGCTGCCACATGATGCACCAGGTTGGCACCACCCCACACCAGCACCATAAAGCATCCCTACAATATCCAAGCCATTCCTTTCACACTCATCACCATTGGGTAGGTGGGGGAACGTTATGTATCGCCATTTACTGGAACTCACTAAGACACTTTCAAAGGTGCACACAAATCTGTCCAAGAAGGCAAAGTGGTGACAATAAGGATTTCAATGCTTGACCACAGTCCAAAGATGTGCGGGTTAGGTTGATTCGGCTATGATAAATTGACCCTTAGTGTTAGGGGGGATTAAATACGTGGGGTTACGGGGATAGGGTGGGATATGTGTCGGTGCAGGCTCGATGGGTCGAAATGGCCTCTATCTGCATTGTGGGGATTCTGTGAACACATTAACAGAAAGTTTACACGAACATTGGCTAAAACACCCAAGTGCCCAACCTTGTGTGTTGTTAGTTGGTATGATTGGACTAGGATGAGGGTGAATGTGAGGGGTGGCTACTGAGATGGGGAAGTGATAATGTAGATAGAGAGGGATGAGTGGAGGTGCAAGGTAAGTTGGTGTGAATAAGGATATGCAGGAGTAGGGTATGGAAGGCAGAGTGATGGGGATGTGATGAGTGGCACTGGAGGATGAGGTTGAGTGTGGCTTGGCAGTAACAATTCGTGATCTACTGAGATCATTGAAAGGTTTGTGCAACTGCAGCCTGATCCTCCTGACTACATCCCTGCTTGTGCCCTCCTGTGCAATGTGCAACCAGGCTGTGTTGGTGTTCTGGGGAGGTCTCTTCCACCCATTGGAAGGGAAGAGAACCTTCCTGTGTGCTGTGCCTCCCTCCATAGGCATATGGCGGGAGTCATGGGAGAGCCTGGGTGCAGCCGTGCATCATTGTGCAGTGTTTGTCAGTGTTTGCAACACCTCAATGCTGCAGAACACTGACAGCACAACTGTCAAAATGAATGTGGACATGGCCCCTTTAAGGAAATTGGCTGATGACGCGTCATCAGATGATGTCATCAGACCCGCTTCCTTTTAATTGGCTGGGAACCTCGCAGGGCAGGCTTAACAAGGCCAATCAGGACAAAATCACTTGGCGGAGGCAGGATGAAGACGGGAGCGGGGTTTGAGGCTGCTGTCTGCTCCCGCCGCACTGGACTCACTACGCCAGCCTTACCAGAAACGCCTACATTTAAAAAATCTACCTTTTCATCTTCCCATTGCATTTTTGATATAGAATCATAGAATCATAGAAAGTTACAGCACGGAGGGAGGCCATTTCAGCCCATCGTGTCCGCGCCAGCCAACAAAGAGCTATCCAGCCTAATCCCACTTCCCAGCTCTTGGTCCGTAGCCCTGCAGCTTACAGCATCCCAAGTGCACATCCAAGTACTTTTTAAATATGGTTAGGGTTTCTGCCTCTACCACCCTTTCAGGCAGTGAGTTCCAGACCCCCACAACCCTCTGGGTGAAGACATTTCCCCTCAAATCCCCTCTAAACCTTCCACCAATTACTTTAAATCTGTGCCCCCTGGTGTTTGACCCCTCTGCTAAGGGAAGTAGGTTCTTTCTATCCACTTTATCTAGGCCCCTCATAATTTTATACACCTCAATAAGGTCTCCCCTCAGCCTCCTCTGTTCCAAGGAAAACAAACCCAGCCTATCCAGTCTTTCCTCATAGCTAAGATTCTCTACTCCCGGCAACATCCTTGTAAATCTGCTCTGTACCCTCTCTAGTGCAATCACATTTTTCCTGTAATGTGGTGACCAGAACTGCACGCAGTATTCTAGCTGAGGCCTAACTAGTGTTTTGTAGAGCTGAAGCATAACCCCCCTGCTCTTGTATTCTGTGCCACGGCTAATAAAGGCAAGCATTCCGTATGCCTTCTTAACCACCTTATCTACCTGGCCTGCTACCTTCAGGGATCTGTGGACATGCACTCCAAGGTCCCTTTGTTCCTCTACACTACTCAGTGTCCTACCATTTAATGTGTATTCCCTTTCCTTGTTAGCCCTCCCCAAATGCATTACCTCACACTTTTCTGGATTGAATTCCATTTGCCACTGTTCTGCCCACCTGACCAATTTATTGATATCTTCCTGCAGTCTACAGCTTCCTTCTTCAGTATCAACCACACAGCCGATTTTAATATCATCTGCAAACTTCTTAATCATACCCACTATATTCAAGTCTAGATCATTGATATATACCACAAAAAGCAAGGGACCCAGTAATGAACCCTGCGGAACCCCACTGGAAACAGCCTTCCAGTCACAAAAACACCCATCAACCGTTACCCTCTGCTTCCTGCCCCCGAGCCAGTTTTGAATCCAACTTGACACTTTGCCCTGGATCCCATGGGCTTTTAACTTCGTGATCAGTCTGCCATGTGGAACCTTATCAAAAGCCTTGCTAAAGTCCATATACACTACATCAAATGCACAACCCTCATCTACCCTCCTTGTTACCTCCTCAAAAAATTCAATTAAGTTTGTCAGACACGACCTTCCTTTAACAAATCCATGCTGACTATCCTTGATTAATCCGTGTCTTTCTAAATGAAGATTTATCCTGTCCTTCAGAATTCTTTCCAATAATTTTCCCACCACTGAGTTTAGGCTGACTGGCCTGTAATTACTCGGTCTATCCTTTTCTCCCTTTTTAAACAAGGGTACCACATTAGCAGTCCTCCAGTCCTCTGGCACCACATCTGAAGCCAGAAAAGATTGGAAAATGATGGTCAGGGCCTCTGCTATTTCCTCTTTTGCTTCGCTTAACAGCCTGGGATACATTTCATCCGGGCCTGGGGATTTATCCACTTTTAAAGCTGCTAAACCCCTTAATACTTCTTCTCTCACTATGTTTATTTCACCTAATATTTCACACTCCTCCTCCCTGATAGCAATGTCTGCTTCGTCCCTCTCCTTTGTGAAAACAGACGCAAATTATTCATTAAGAACCTTACCGACATCTCCTGCCTCCACACACAGATTACCCTCATGATCTCTAATAGGCCCTACCCTTTCTTTAGTTATCCTCTTACTCTTAATATATTTATAAAACATCTTTGGGTTTTCCTTGATTTTACTTGCCAAGAATTTTTCATGCTCTCTCATTGCTTTCCTAATATCCTTTTTAATTGCACCCCTGCACTTTCTGTACTCCTCTAAAGATTCTGGAGTATTTAGCCCTCGGTATCTGTCATACGCCTCCCTTTTTTTCTTTATCCTACCCTGTATGTCCCTAGACATCCAGGGGGCTCTAGATTTGTTAGTCCCACCTTTTTTCTTTAAGGGCACATATTTGGTCTGATATGTCTCATGGTTATATTTAATATTGTTACCCCTAAGTATGCCTCATTTTAAATTTCAGATTAATTTTAATATCTCTTTTTCCATGGAACTCTATTCTTTGATGCACCCCCTTCTCGCCTTTTAGGAATATATTTATTTGCAATTTATCCTTATATTTGAAGATATCACTGCTGTCGAGGGGCTGTGTTCCTACAACGTAGATCTCAGAAGATCTGGGAATACTTTGTTACCAGTTGCATCTTATGCATCAAGGCAACATTACACAAAATCAGTTTGATTTTTTTTAAGACATCAATCGCAGATATTTGGTGAAGCTGAATGACAGGGATCATGCGCAAGACAGGATGTTTGGTTTTATCAAGGAAATAACTTTTCTTAAGTTGTTTGCACAGCTGTCAAATGTCCACATGCAGTGAATACTAACTGATAAGGCTGTGTTCACATAACAACTTCCACTTATATAGCATCCCTCATTTAAAAGAACATCTCAGTGAGAGAGGCTTTGAGAGAAAATTTGAGACAGTCTGTTGTAGGTTCTGAGAGAATTAAGTTTGCCCTTGGATACATATCACCTTAGAAATCTGAAAATGAAGGGGGTGATCGATTATTATAGGAATTGTTTATGTATACTACTGCAAAGAAAGTTGGTACTAGGGAAAGCCTGCAAAGATTATTTTGAAGGAATACTAAAATATGAAGTGAAAATAATAGATTTATATAACCACAAAATATAATATGTGTTTGTAACACCTGCCTTTTCTACAATGTATATTCACTTATAAAATATCCTAATGTCTTATATTTATCTTCATGTAAGATAGAAAAATAAAGGACAAACAAAATATTTAATGTGATACTGAACATTTACAAAAGAGAAAAAAACTGGAAAATGGTTACTTTGCAGATACAGGGTATAACAGTTAAATGTCACATAGAAACATAGAAACATAGAAGATAGGAGCAGGAGTAGGCCATTCAGCCCCTCGAGCCTGCTCCGCCATTCAATGAGATCATGGCTGATCATCCAAATTCAGTACCCTGTCCCTGCCTTCTCTCCATATCCCTTGATCCCTTTAGTTTTAAGAAATATATCTAACTCCTTCTTGAATATATTTAATGAATTGGCCTCTACTGCCTCCTGTGGTAGAGAATTCCACAGGTTCACCACTCTCTGGGTCAAGAAATTCCTCCTCATCTCAGTCCTAAATGGCTTACCCCTTATCCTTAGACTGTGACCCCTGGTTCTGGACTCCCCGGCCATCGGGAACATCCTTCCTGCATCTAGTCTGTCTAGTCCTGTTAGAATTTTATAAGTTTCAATGAGATCCCCTCTCATTCTTCTAAACTCCAGTGAGTATAAGCCCAATCGACCCAATCTCTCCTCATACGCCATTCCTGCCATCCCGGGTATCAGCCTGGTGAATCTTCGCTGCACTCCCTCCATGGCAAGAACATCCTTCCTCAGATAAGGCGACCAAAACTGCACACAATACTCAAGGTGTGGTCTCACCAAGACCCTGTACAACTGCAGCAAGACATCCTTGTTCCTGTACTCGAACCCTTTCGCTACGAAGGCCAACATACCATTTGCCTTCTTAACCGCCTGCTGCACCTGCATACTTACCTTCAGCGATTGGTGCACAAGGACACCCAGGTCTCGTTGCACTTCCCCTTTTCCCAATCTATTGCCATTCAGATAATAATCTGCCTTCCTGTTTTTGACACCAAAGTGGATAACCTCGCATTTATCCACATTATATTGCATCTGCCATGCTTCTGCCCAATCACCCAACCTGTCCAAATCATACTGGAGTTTCTCGGCATCCTCCTCACGGCACACACTCCCACCCAGCTTTGTGTCGTCTGCAAACTTGGAGATATTACATCCAATTCCATCATCCAGATCATTAATATATATTGTGAATAGCTGGGGTCCTAGGACCGATCCCTGCGGTACCCCACTAGTCACTGCCTGCCACTCGGAAAAAGACCCATTTATTCCAACTCTTTGCTTTCTGTCTGCCAACCAGTTCTCTATCCAAGTTAATACCTTGCCCCCAATCCCATGTGCCTTAACTTTACACGCTAATCTCTTATGCGGGACCTTATCGAAAGCCTTCTGAAAGTCCAAATACACCACATCCACTGGTTCTCCCTTATCCATTTTACCAGTTACATCCTCAAAAAATTCCAGTAGATTAGTCAAGCATGATTTGCCTTTTGTAAATCCATGTTGACTTTGTCCAATCCTGTCACTGTTTTCCAAATGCTCTGCTATTACATCTTTTATAATGGACTCTAGCATTTTCCCCACTACCGATGTCAGGCTTACTGGTCTATAATTCCCTGTTTTCTCTCTATCACCTTTTTTGAATAGTGGGGTAACATTAGCTACCCTCCAATCCATGGGTACTGTTCCAGAGTCTATAGAATTTTGGAAGATGACCAGCAATGCATCTACTATTTCTAGGGCCACTTCCTTAAGTACCCTAGGATGTAGATTATCAGGCCCTGGGGATTTATCAGCCTTCAATCCCATCAATTTCCCTAACACTATTTCCCTACAAATACTGATTTATTTCAGTTCCTCCTTCTCATTAGACCCTATGTTCCCCGACATCTCTGGGAGTTTATTTGTGTCCTCCTTTGTGAAGACAGAACCAAAGTATGTATTTAATTGGTCTGCCATTTCTTTGTTCCCCATTATAAATTCCCCTGATTCTGACTGCAATGGACCTACGCTTGACTTCACCAATCTTTTTCTCTTCACATATCTATAAAAGCTTTTACAGTCAGTTTTTATGTTCCACGCAAGCTTACTCTCATACTCTATTTTCCCCCTCTTAATTAATCCCTTTGTCCTTCTTTGCTGAATCCTATACTGCTCCCAATCCTCAGGTTTTCTGCTTTTTCTGGCCAATTTATATGTCCTTTCCTTGGATCTTATGCTATCCCTAATTTCCTTTGTTAGCCACGGTTGAGTCACCTTTTTTGTTTTATTTTTATGCCAAACTGGGATGAACAAATTCTGTAGTTCATTCATGCTATCTTTGAATGCTTGCCATTGCCTCTCCACCGTCAACCCTTTGAGTGACATTCCCCAATCAATCCTACCCAACTCGCGCCTCATACCATCGTAGTTTCCTTTATTTAAATTCAGGACCCTAGTCTCTGAGTCAACTACTTCACTCTCCATCTTAATGAAGAATTCGATCATATTTTAATCGCTCCGACCCAAGGGGCCTCGCACAACAAGATTGCTAATTAATCCTTTCTCATTACATAATACCCAGTCTAAGATGGCCTGATCTCTAGTTGGTTCCTCGACATATTGGTCCAGGAAACCATCCCGTAGACACTCCAGGAATTCCTCCTCCACAGTATTGTTACTAATTTGGTTAGCCCAATCTATATGTAGATTAAAGTCGCCCATGATAACTGCTGTGCTCTTATTGCACGCTTCTCTAATTTCCCTTTTAATGCCATCCCCAACCTCCGTATTACTGTTTGGGGGTCTATACACCACTCCCACTAGCGTTTTCAGCCCCTTGGTATTTCTCAGTTCTACCCATACAGATTCCACATCATCAGAGCTAATATCCTTCCTTACAATTGTGTTAATCCCCTCTTTAACCAGCAATGCTACCCCACCTCCTTTTCCTTTTTGCCTATCTTTCCTGAATATTGAATACCCCTGTATGTTGAGTTCCCAGCCTTGGTCACCCTGGAGCCATGTTTCCGTAATCCCAATCATATCATATTCGTTTACCTCTATTTGCGCAGCTAATTCATCCACCTTATTACAAATGCTCCTCGCATTGAGACACAAAGCCTTCAGGCTTGTTTTTTTAACGCTCTTAGACGTTTTAGATTTTTTTTTTACTGTGGCCATGTTTGATTTAAACCCTTGATTTCTCTGACTGACACCTTTGTTTTTTTCCTTCCTGACTTTTGCTTCTATTCTTGTTTCCCTTTCCTCTGTCTCCCTGCTCAGGTTCCCAACCCCCTGCCATTTTAGTTTAAACCCTCCCCCAGAGCACTAGCAAACACTCCCCCAAGGACATCGGTCCCGGTCCTGCCCAGGTGCAAACCGTCCGATTTGTACTGGTCCCACCTCCCCCAGAACCGGTTCCAATATCCCAGGAATTTGAATCCCTCCCCCTTGCACCATTCCTCTAGCCACGTATTCATCTGAAATATCCTTCTATTTCTACTCTGACTAGCATGTGGCACTGGTAGCAATCCTGAGATTACTACCTTTGAGGTCCTATTTTTTAATTTATCTCCTAACTCCCTATATTCAGCTTTTAGGACCTCATCCCATTTTTTACCTATATCGTTGGTACCTATATGCACCACGACAACTGGCTGTTCACCCTCCCCTTCGAAAATGTTTTGCAGCCACTCTGAGACATCCTTGACCCTTGCACCAGGGAGGCAACACACCATCCTGGAGTCTCGTTTGCGGCCGCAGAAACGCCTATCTATTCCCCTTACAATAGAATCCCCTATCACTATAGCTCTACCCCTCTTTTTCCTCCCATCCTGTGCAGCAGAACCACCCCTGGTGCCAGGAAGTTGGCTGCTGCTGCCTTCCCCTGATAAGCCATCCCCCTCAACAGTATCCAAAGCGGTATATCTGTTTGAGAGGGGGATGGCCACAGGGGACCCCTGCACTACCTGCCTGCGCCTACTACTCTGCCTGGTGGTCACCCATTCCCTTTCTGCCTGTGCAGCCTTTACCTGTGGTGTGACCAACTGGTTAAACATGCTATCCACGAGGTCCTCAGCATCGCGAATGCTCCAGTATGCATCCATTCGCAGCTCCAGCGCCGAATGCAGTCTGCCAGTAGCTGCAGCTGGATACACTTCCCGCACACATGGTTGTCAGGGACACAGGAAGTGTCCCCGATTTCCCACATAGCGCAGGAGGAGCATAGCACGGCGCCGAGCTGTGCTGCCATGACTTACCCTTTAATTAATTGAACTTAAATTATATCAAATCAATCCCACCAATTATACTATAATTAAATGATATAGGGCCCTTGTTTACCAACTGTCCCCGCTACATCACAGAGACCCTAGAAACTACAAACCAAAAAATTTATGTTTGGAAAATGGAGAAAAAGAGAAATACTCACCAATCAATCACTTACCTGCTTTCCGGTGACGTCACACTTTGATTATTTTTTACTTATCTCTCTCCCGCTCTGGGGGCTCAGATTGGCAAGCCTACCTGGTCGCCGCCGCCTCTTTTATCTGCTCCGCCTCGCCGCAGCCGCTCCACCCAGGTCCGCCGCCTCTGTCACGTTTTTCTATGCTTGGACGATCACACCCGTCCATCGCCTGGGACGCCTGATCAGAAATTTTAAAAAGGTATAGATAAGGTTGAAGTAAGCATGTTACTTAGTTCAGAGAATGAGTACAAACCAAGGACACAATTACAAAATTCACATCCTCAAGCAAGTTTAGAATATTTTTTCCTCACAATTTTAAAAGGAACTAGATCGATACAAGAAAGGGGATTGTGGATTGTAGGAAACTAAGAACATAAGAACATAAGAATTAGGAGCAGGAGTAGGCCATACGGTCCCTCAAGCCTTCTCTGCCATTCAATAAGATCATGGCTGATCTTCGACCTCAACACCACTTTCCTGCCCGATCCCCATATCCCTTGATTCCCCGAGAGTCCAAAAATCTATCTGTCTCAGCCTTGAATATAATCAATGACTCAGCATCCATAGCCCTTTGGGGTAAGAATTCCAAAGATTCACAACCCTCTGGGTGAAGAAGTTCCTCCTCATCTCAGTCTTAAAAGGCCAACCCCTTATCCTGAGACTATGCCCCCTAGTTCTAGACTCTCCAGCCAGGGAAAACAATATCTCAGCATTTACCCTGTCAATCCCCCTCAGAATCTTATATGTTTCAATGAGATCACCTCTCATTCTTCTAAACTCCAGAGAGTATAGGTCCAATCTACTCAATCTCTCATCATAGGACAATCCTCTCATCCCAGGAATCAATCTAGTGAACCTTTGTTGCACCACATCTAAGGCAAGTATATCCTTCCTCAGATAAGGAGACCAAATATGTGCACAGTACTCCAGGTGTGGTCTCACCAAAGCCCTGTACAATTGTAGCAAGACTTCCTTACTCTTGTACTCCAACCCCCTTGCAATAAAGGCCAACATGCCATTTGCCTTCCTAATTGCTTGCTGTACCTGTATGCTAACTCTCTGTGTTTCTTGTACTAGGACACCTAAATCTCTCTGAACACCAACATTTAATAGTTTCTCACCATTTAAAAAATTTTCTGTTTCCCTATTCTTCCTACCAAATTGAATTACCTCACATTTCCCCACATTGTATTTCATCTGCCACCTTATTGGCCACTCACTTAACCTGTCTATATCCCTTTGCAGGTTTTTTGTGTCCTCCTCACGGCTTACTTTCCCACCTAGCTTTGTATCATCAGCAAACTTGGATACATTGCACTCGGTCCCTTCAGCTAAGTCATTAATATAGATTGTAAATAGCTGAGGCCCAAGCACTGATCCTTGCGGCACCCCACTAAATAACCCATTTATCCCTACTCTCTGTTTTCTGTCCGAAAACCAATCCTCTATCCATGCTGATATATTACCCCCAACCCCATGAGTCCTTATCTTGCATAACAACCTTTTATGTGGCACCTTATCGAATGCCTTTTGGAAATCCAAATATTCTACATCCACTGGTTCCCCTTTATGTCAGACTAAGAGATCTACTTGATTCACGTGGGAATTATGTAGAGAATTTAGTAATCATCCACGTATGTCACAGGTGGATGGGTGTGTGTGGATGGGTGTGTGTGTAAATGTGTGTGCTGGGAGGGGGCCTATAATTGATTAGACAGGCATTATCTGTGAAAGGAGTAGGCTAAATAGGGCAAATTACCTATTCTTGTTCCTACGTTTCTTAGGTTCTTATCAATGCCTTTATCTTTTCATAAAAATAGTTATTATGGCTTGGCTGCATGATGTTGAGGATGCCAGTGAGTCTGGACATTGCCCAATTTACATGATCTAATTCCATGCTCTACCCCACATCTCCTTCATGCTCTCTAATATCCACCCACATGTTCTTCCTTAACTTCTTCAGGCTTGTCACCACCTCATTTGTACCCTCTACTGTCTTCTCTTAAGGCCTCAAATGCCCATATCTCCAAAATAGTGCTGCCTAGTTTCCTGATGACATCTGTTTTCCATTCTATTTTCCACTTTATTCATCTGATCTCTTATAAAGACTCTTTTGCAGTCCCTCTAAAATACTCCAACTTTTGAGAAACCTTCACGCAAAAGATATGTTGGTAGTGCTGGCATTGCAATAATCCAAAATGCCAATGGATGATTCTGTTTTGCAGTGGGAACCACTTTGAAACTTGTAGAATACAACAATTGAATGATCATTATTTGAAAATATGGATAATTATAAATAGAAGATACATTATGAGGACTTATGTCCTCCAAGTGGACTAGCCTGATTCCTCACAACTGACAGTCTTGTCATAAATCACATCTCGCACTTCTTAATAATGTGTTTTGTTTGTGTCATACATTAATAGTTAATTGGACAAAGAATTAGGTAAAATTAATTAGGTAAAGAGGTTAAAAAGATAGGTTTAATGGAGCACGAGATTCCATTGCGGTTTGATTTTAGTGCAGCTGGAGGCAGTGTCAGTACTAATTACTCTATTGTTTTGTGATGTGAATTTAGTTTAATTATACTGAGATTAATTAATTAATCGATTAGAATGTGGTGTCTTTTCTTCTCCATGAATTATGCAAAATATATATCATGATGTATGGTATAGACAGGGAATGGCCTTGATGTACCAACAACTGTTTTCATATCTTTGCATGCTCCAAACTATCAGTCCAAAGTAACAGTCATGAAACATCTCTCCTAATAACTGTAGCTTTCGGTTTTATATGTCAATATGTACACCCTGCGTGGGGATAAGAATGGTTCAGTGGAAACCTTATGATGGTTAGAAAAATATTTTGTCATGTCTTTGAAGTATTTCAGAGATGCAAACAGAGGGGATGGAGGTAGCTGCAGATGGGCCTTCAGAATTGCCCAGGCCTCTTACTCCTTTGATGTTCACTGGAGCAAGTTTCAATGTGCCTCTCTCTCTCTCTTGTGTTAATGAAGTTGAGAAATGGGCCATCATCAGTTTGTATCATCTTGCGCTTTCCCCTCTGGTAGGTAATGAAAGTACATTGTGCACAATACCAGCACATAAAAAAAGATAATTTAGCCCCTTGTCTGTGCTGACATGAAGAATGTTAAATTACATATTCTGTTTTTAATGCATTGACATACAATATGAAAATAATTGTAGTGTAAGATGATTGCACCAGTGCAAAACATGAATTCAGATGTTTATTCTTTCATGCAAACGTAAACCCTTTTGTATCTTGGAAGTGTGATCTTTGCCTGATGATCGGCCTCTTGGGGAAAACAGGATAGTATATTAACGGTAACTTCCCATCTCACTCTTTCTGGTTTGGAAGCAGCATGTGCACAATTAACTTAATATGGGCAAGCCCAAGAGCTCCAGGTCCTCAGCCTATTGCATAGCTGGGGCCGAGAATAAAAATTAGCACCGATAGTATTTTGCAAAGAGTGAAGTGCCTTCAAAGTGCACTGTATGGACAACAATATTGGCAAACAATGATGTAGAACAGCAATAGGAAACATTTAATATGGTGTTCAACAGAGCCCAAGAAAAATGTATTCCATTAATAAACAAGAACAAATTAAACACTAATGAGACACCATGGATGAATAAAGACATTAATGAAAGGGTCATACACTAAGTATATGGACAGCAGAGGAGAGTAAGACAAGGGAGAATACTAAAAGACTAGGAGAGAAGTCAAAAAAAACAATTAGGAAGGCAAAGAGAAACAATGAAATGAAATTATCAAGGAACATAAAAAATAGTAAAATATTCTACAGGCACATAAATTAAAAAAAAGAACGTTGGGATGGGAATAGGGCCACTAAGGGACGGTTAGGATAAAATCACAGGCAGTGATAGCGAAGTGGCAGAAATATTAAATAATTATTTTGCTTCACTATTTACCAGGGAGACGGATCAAGTGGACATGACATCAGAAGATGAGATTAGAAATGATATAAATGCATTTAAAATAAAAAGAGGAGAGATATTAAATAAACTAGTCAAACTCAAAAAGGATAAAACCCCTGTTCCGGACAGATTGCATCTGCACATTTTAGAAGAATCTAGGGAAGAGATAGCAGAGACACTATAACAGATATTTAATAATGAGAAAAAGGTATAATACTAGAGGACTGGTGGATAGCTAACGCTACACCTATATTTAAGAATGGAGATAGAGCATGTCCAGGAAACTATAGACCAGTCAGCTTAACATCGGTAGTAGGAAAACTTAAGGCAAAAATAGAAAAACATCTAGAAACCAATAATAATAATGAATAGTCAACATGGATTTCCAAATGGAAAGTCTTACTTGACCAACCTCATTGAATTCTTTGAAGTGTTGACAGAGAGAGTAGACAAGGGATAATGTAGTAGATGTAATATATCTAGATTTCCAAAAGGCCTTCGATAAGGTACTACATAATAGATTAATGAATAAGCTCAGAGCAATCGGAGTCAGGGGGCAAGTAGCAGAATGGATATGATAGCAAAATACTGCAGATGCTGGAAATCCGAAATAACAACAGAAAACGCTGGAAAAACTCAGCACGGATGCTGCCTCGCCTGCTGAGCTTTTCCAGCATTTTCTGTTGTTATAGCAGAATGGATAGCTGGCTGGCTGAAAGACAGAAAGCATAGTGTAGGAGTAAAGGGTAGCTATTCAGAGTGGCAGGAGGTGGGAAATGGGGACCCACAAGGATCAGTGCTGGGACCATTGTTGTTTACAATTTATATTAACGATTTAGACATTGGAATCAAAAACACAATTTCTAAATTTGTGTACGACACCAAATTGGGAGGGATAGTCAACACTCAGGAGGAATGCAACAAATTAAAGAAGACATTAATAAACTTGCAGAATAGGCATATAATTGGCAAATTAATTTCAACATAGATAAATGTAAGGTATTACATTTTGCTAAGAAAATAAGGAGGTCACATATTACTTAGAAAATAAGAATCTTAATGGGGTAGAGGAGCAAAGGGATTTTGGGAGTACAAATCACTAAAAGTCGCGATGCAGGTCAATGAGGTCATAACAAAAGCAAACCACGCACTAGAGTTTATATCGAGAGGGATAGAATTGAAAAGTAGAGAAGTTATGCTAAACTTGTATCGAAACTTGGTTAGACAACACTTGGAGTACTGTGTGCAGTTCTGGTTGTCATATTATAAAAAGGATATAGAGGCACTGGAAAGGGTGCAACGGAGATTTACAGGGATGATACCAGAACTACGAAGTTATACCTATCAGGAAAGAATGAACAGGTAGGATCTTTTTACTTTTGAAAAGAGAAGGCTGAGGGGTGACCTAATAGAGGTCTTTAAAATTATGAAAGGTTTAGATAGAGTAGACACAGAGGCCGGAATTTTGCCGGCGCTCAGAGTGCGGGTTTGGAGGCGGGTCTGCTGTCAAAATCACAAAGATTGACAGCGGGTCGGTATCCCACTGTAAACCCGCCTCCTTGTCAGTTTCCCAAGTGTCGGGTCTGTCATCCCTGAACAGACCCGACACCAAGCAGCGGGTCAGCCAATTTAGATACTTAAAAGCTTGTTAAAAGGTAGTTAAGCACCATTTTCCCATGTACTTCCCATTTTACCAGGTTTTTAACGAGGTTCCCGGAGAGCGGGTATCTCGTCAGGTAAGTATGTCATGTTCTCAATGACTCTCCATTGCTGCGAATAGGGGACAGCTGCAAAAATGGTATAAAACCTAACACTTCACAGCTGTTCACTTCCCAATCTTAAAATGCTGGAGCCTTCATGATTTGGAACCCATTTTTGAGATTTATGTAGTTTGGAAGTGTTTGGAGTAAACTCTCTATGCACTGTCACCTCCTTGGAGAAACCTCTCTCACCATTGACAGATTGCTTCTGTCATCTCAACTTCAGCTGTCATCTATTCCAGCAGCATCGGTGCCCTTCAAAAAATCTCACCTTGGTCCTCAGAATCCTACCATGATCAGCCCCAACATCAACATCACCAGGAACACCAGCAGCACCAACAACACCACCAGCCTTCTCCACAATCACCTGATGCTGCACAGGACACAGGGCATCAGCACCCAACCACATTGCTGCCCAGGACGCCAGCGATGGCCTCACCATGGCCAGATTTACTTCACTTGACGCTGTACACCCTGGCTGCCACATGATGCACCAGGTTGGCACCACCCCACACCAGTACCATAAAGCACCCCTACAATGTCCAAGCCATTCCTTTCACACTCATCTCACCATTCACTGCAACTCACTAAGCCACTTCCAAAGATGCACGCAAATCTGTCCAAGAACACAAAGTGTTGAAAATAAAGATTTCAATGTTTGACAGCAAATAACCAGAAACTTCACATGAACATTGGCTAAACCACCCAAGTGCCGACCCTTGTGTGTTGTAAGTTGGGATGCTTGCAGTAGGATGAGGGTGAGTGTGAGGGGTGGCTAGTGAAATGGGGAAGTAATAATACAGATAGAGAGGGATGGGTGGAGGTGCAAGGTAAGTTGGTGTGAGTGAAGATGTGCAGGAGTAGGGTAGGGAAGGCAGAGTGATGGGGATGTGATGAGTGGCACAGCAGGATGAGGTTGAGTGTGGCTTGGCAGTAATGTTTTGTGATCTACTGAGATCATTGAAAGGTTTGCGCCACTGCAGCCTGATCCTCCTGATGACATCCCTGCTTGTGCCCTCCTGTGCAATGTGCAACCAGGCTGAGTTGGTCTCCTGGGGAGGTCTCTTCCACCCATGGGAAGGGATAAGCATATGGAGGGAGTCATGGGAGAGCCTGGGTGCAGCCGTGCACCTTTGTGCAATGCTTGTCAGTGTCTGCAGCACCTCAATGCTGTAGAACACTGACAGCACAACTGTCAAAATGAATGTGGACCTGGCCCCTTTAAGAAAACTGTCTGATGACGCATCATCAAATGATGTCATCAGACCTGCTTCCTTTTAATTGGCCAGGAACCTCGCAAGGTGGGCTTAACAAGGCCAATCAATGGAAAATTCTTCTCACACGGGATGTAGCTGGGAGCAGGGTCGCTGTCTGGCACCTACCTCGGCCGCACTTAGCCCGCCTCGGTAGCCGAAATCGAGGCTAGACTTTGTGTTTCCACTAGAGGTCATCAATATAAGATAGTCACCAAGAAATCAAATAGGGAATTCAGAAGAAATTTCTTGACCCAGAGTGTGGAACTTGCTATCACAGGGAATAGTTGAGGCGAATAGTATAGCTGCATCTAAGGGGAAGCTAGATAAGCATATGAGGGAGAAGGGAATAGAGGGTTAAGCTGACAGAGTTACATGAGGAAGGATAGGAGGAGGCTCAAGTGGAGCATAAACATCGGCATGGACTGTTTGGCTGAATGGCCTGTTTCTGTGCTTTATATTCTATGTAATTCTATGTATTATATAAGGAGTTTATTCATAAAGTACATATGTTTCTATGACTAAGCTATACTCCATTTCAACCCTTAGAATGGATTATGTTGAACCCAAATGTTAAATGAATAAAATAGCTTGCCTTAATTCACATTAGTACAGTAAAACATTGGCCCGGATTTTGCAGTTGTAATGACAGCAAAACTGTCAGCATTCACCATCATTACTCTGTGAAACTGACAGCAACCTCTGGATACATCAGTAGTTAAATGCAGAAATCCAGAAGTTGCTGTCAGTGATTCCCCGCTGCTCCATAGGTTGCGCTGTTGAAGTCCTAGCAGATGGAAATCAATTAGAAATCACATGAATTGACATGAACTTTCACTTTTTACGCTCTAATCTCGCTGTAAAAACCCCCAAAAAGTTAAGCCTTGTTCAATGAGGTGTAAATGGGTTTCTAATGGTGCACTAAGTCATAATTACTGCTGAACAACTTCTATGGCCCTGAAAAACTAATTTTATATTTGTGGAATGTCAAATTTCTCCATTATGATAAAAATGTCATTGATTTTTTTAAGTAATTAAAAAATTAAAGTTTGTTTATGATATTTCAGCTTCTACCTTAATCCCATGTGTATGTCCCAATCTTTATTACGCTCTCTGTAAAATGATTAAGAAGTAAATGATAATCAGTGCTTTTACTTCCTGGTTTGCTTTCTGTGAGAATTCTTCAATGTTATTTGCATGCTTAGCCTGCTTAATAACATCACGGTTGCTGGACACCAGAGATCCGCTATAGATCGCGGCAGAATGAAATTAACATCGGGAAAGGTGAAATCCACACCACAGAGATCACTAGATCTTTGTGGGCAGCTTTCTTTGAGGTCAGCGGCGAGCGCCGTCACTTTGCCGCTGACCACAAAATCTGGGGCATTGTGTCATAAATGGGTTTTGTTCATTCCATGGGTATGTTTATATGTAAACAGGTGCAAACAATTATACCTGGGAGGGCATTACCAATTTATAAGATTAGCCTGAATTTTGCGGTAAGAATAATGGTAAGGCTATCGGCGCTCACCGTTATTACGGCTAAATCAGAAAGCAACTTCCGGCATCTGCACATGAGCAGTTAAACGCGGAAATCAGGAAATTGCTGTCCGAGTTGCCCTGCTCCTCCACAAGCTTTGCTACATCAGTAACTCACTGACAGATTTGGCATCAAAACACATGAAGGGTGTGATGTTGCAGTACTTACCCACTAGATACCCACTGAAAACAAGCAAAATTTAGGGCTTGTCCATTCAAGTGTAAGTGAATTTTTAATGGCATGATAAGTCTTAATTGCTGCCAAACAACCTCTCTGGCACTGGAAATTTACTTTTACAAGTGTGCAGTTTCATTCCTTCAGATCTAAATTATTGTTGGAGATTTAAAAAAATGTTTTAAAAGAAATGTTTTAATGTTTTTTCTGTCTCTTTTATCGCTCTCTCAATCCCATCTTTCTTTCCTTCTCATTATTTCAGTGTCTGTACATGATTTTACATTGAATTAAATATTCTAACTTACACTTCCTGGTTTAGATTTGCGTTTCTCAGGAAGGATTTTTCAATCTGATTGGTTGAAGAGACACGCCGTTGCTTGCTCTGCTCACACAGGTCCCAATTCCCCTCTCTGTGGGCAGCTGTAAGTGTAATGAACGGCGAGCACCATTCTGTCGCCGCTGACCACAAAATCCGGGCCATTGTATTTTTGCCTGATCTCCATAGTAACCACTAGTGTATACCTAAAATACCATGGGCTAGAAATTCGGTATTGCCCCGTTTGGGGGCAGTAACTTTTGAAAGCTGGGAAACTTAGTGCCAGGTGTTAATGATTCCCAGCTTTTTCTAAATTCGGTGTTTGCGCTCCAGGAAGGAAGTGGAGCGCTAAATCAAGTGCTCCACTTCCTTCCTGGAGCGCTAAAGGACGCAGGCGGGGCGGTAGACGTGCAGCGCTGCACAATGTCCCGTGCAGTGCTGCCGAGATCCGAGGTTCCTTCCCTCCCTTAAAGGGAAGGGCCCAGTGAGCTGGTCCCCGACGGCAGCCGTGATCCGGCCCGATCAGCCCCATGCACTCCAGCAGAGCGCCGAGCTGATTGATCACGGCCCAGGAGAATTGAAAAAAATTGAAAAAAGCATTTTAGAAATTTTCCTACTTACCTCCGCAACCTCCCCTTTAACTTCAGCCCCCGAAGCGCCCGGCCTCCCAAATAACGCCTCCTGCAGCTGTCGGTGCTTTCGCCCAGCGATGCTGCAGGGGGCGGAACTGAATTTCGGGTCCATGGCGCTACCGGGGAGATGCGCACGGCACAGGAGATTGTGCCGCAGAGTGTTACCGCCGCCGCAAACCTCCCGGCCAAGTGAGCGGGAGTCGTTCATCTCGGTAAGTCGTTAGCGCCCCCTGGAGGCGATAACGGGAGGCTCTAAGGAGGCCAATTTCTAGCCCCATATGTATAACCACATTTTTTAGCATAATCTAGTTTTGTTTCTGGTCACATACAGCGATCTCCCTGGACTCTTGCCACTTGTTTCTTTATACTAAACCATGAAATGCTCATATAAAATAGTTATAATGAAACACTCAATATAAAATGATCCTGCACACGTAAATTAGTTCCATATGCAGTACCTCTTCACTAGAATGCTGCAGGCTATATGCACACATCATGATGATAACTGATTGGGCTATATTTCAATAATCATCTTGCTCTCTCTCAATGTAAGTGGTCACTTGTGTGTGACATCGTCACTTTATAGTTTCAACCCGGTGGAATTGCACAGCCCACTGACAATGAATGGAACTATCACCCACTTATTGCTAAATCTGCATGTGACACAATACTGTTGATGATAGTACTGCTCCTCGGATTAAATGATTCAGCACATATTCCACTAATAAGGCATTTGTACATAGTAACAGAAAAGAATGGATATCTGCTGACAACAGCTATAGGATAGGTGGGTTGTTTATTCTTTTTCTTCTTGTGTCCTTTGGGTCTAACAGTGTAATTTCTACTGACAAACATTCAAAATAAAAATATTATTTGAGCAGTAATGAGCTTCCCCACCAGGCACTCAGCTGAAAACTTTGACAAATTTCTAGATAAATATAGCAGGCAGCTAAACTTAGATTCCATGGAGAATTAACTTCTGCTTAAAGAAGTGCATAAGAAACGGTTCTCACTATTCTTTCTGACAGTAACTGCTTGGGGCAGTTATAGCCTTGTCCATAAACAACAATTTACGTCATGTCGGCCCCATCCTTGTCAGCATGTGACACTGTCACCAAGTGATTGCTTCAAGTGAAGAATACATTTTGACACCAAGAAGTCAGGACATGCCAAAAACACCTGCAAAAATAGGAGCACCGAAGCTACTTTCCCTAAGTTTTCTAATACTTTCTCAATCAGAGATTGGATTATTAAGGACTCATCGGTCTCCAAGGTTCCTTATATAATGTAAGAATTTTCAAAAACTTAGAGGAGACACATTTAAATGGCTGTAGCAGAAGAGTATTGTAAAGACCTACTGAGATTGTTACAGAAATCCAAATTTGAGTTTGTACTAAACAAGATAAAAGCCGATTTAGATAAATCTAAATCTAAATATCAACTCAAACTACCAAAAAAATAACTAAGCGCTAATGTAGGCTTTGTATAAATTCACTTATGCATAGCTCTCAAAATCAAGCAACTCTTAGGAGTGAGATTTATGATTAAGAGGCATGAGACTGATTGCAAGGATGCTTAACCATATGAGATAAGAAATTACGGTTGCCAATATTAGCTTATGAACGCTTAACACATTCATCTGACATTACTTTGTCCTCTATTTTAATGGAGGTGCAATCTCATTTATTTTAAATTGGTGTAAGGGGTGACCTGCGGCTCTGTGCTTAGCCTGGGTGCTAGTGCGAGGTTAGGCCTTGTTGCCTGTTCTGGTCTCCAGCCAGCTTGGTGACACTAGACCCCTGTGAGTGGTTCGACCCACTCGCCCTTACGGTTCTGACACTGGACTTAGGTGCGAGAGCAATAATGCAGAGAAAACTCAGGTAGACCCGGTTGAATAGTGCGAAATGGAAAATCTTTATTGCATTTTATTCAAGATTACGAGATACATGTCATAAGCACAGATTAATGACAGTACAATCTTACACACAGTTATGTAACTAATTTTAGGGAAACGAGGAGCGCATGACACATCGTAAAAGGGGGCACACATTACAATTATCCTTAAAACTCAAACCCTCCCCTATCAATACCTGTCCTAAACTAGATTTGTAGGATCGAGACTCATGCTCACCACTCGTGATAACTCGGAGAATTCCGAAACTCTGCTCGGATGTTTTTACCGCAGCACCTGACTATCCACGTGTTGATCAGGGGTCTCTGTACCCCACTTGTTTACTCGCTTCTGCTCCGACTAGCAGGCTGGACCGTCTGCTGTCATGAAGATCTGTGTTGTCCTCGGAGTTCCGACACTACTCAAAAAAAGAGTCTTCCTGTGCCCTCACCAGTTTGTAAAACTCAAAGAATGGTCTTCCTGGGCAAGGAAGTGTTTATTCGACTTACAGGCGCGGTCGGGGCTTACTGACCGTGGCGATACGTATTGTCGTCTTCTTCTCTTCTCATCTCATCTCATCTCATCTCATCTCCTCTCGGGGCTTCGGTTCCAACACCGTTTACCGACTTCTCGGGATGGTGTGCCCGTTTCAAGGCCTCACAGCCCAGTTCTACACAGATCTTCGCGGCAAGCCACGAGGTTGATCCTAGCGGATCAGAGTCCAGAGCCGTCAGGCAAGAGAATAAAAGTTCAATAGTCTTCCAGCGAGTCAAAACAGCAAGAGCAGCAAGAGGCAGGTGGCAAGAGACAAGAGCAACAAGGCAAGAGGCAAGAGACACAAGAGACAGATGGACGGCTGTACCTTACAGTTATAGTGCTGTAATTCCTCTTTTCCCGCCCAATCTTAATGTCTATCCTTTGTCAGGGTTTTGGCGCTCAAACTTCTTGTATAGGGTGATCTCCGTTTTTAATGGGTTTCGGTGATACTTGTAACTGTCTGAGTACCCGTTAATACTTCTCCCATTGTGTAACCGGCTAGTAGTCTCCCTGGAGGGGTTTTGGGGCTTCCAAATGCTTTCTGTAACTACCCGCAAATGGCTCTCTCATCGTAGAGTCGTGGGGATTTTGCATATTAATGTCTTTGGATGGGTCCTTGATCGCTCGGTACAATAGCCCTTATTCGCACCTGGGAGACCGATTCCAGTATTTATGTATAAAATGCAAACCCATTATGTCTTGTCAATTATCTCAAATGTGCTGAGTCCTGTACGATCTTGCACAAATGTTTATTGGAACGCCATCTTGTCTGCTCATTGAAAGTCTAGAACGTTCTGCCACGAGGCGTGGCGGCCATTTTACAGACTGTTTGTGTCCGCTTTGAAAACCTGACAGCATTCTGCTGAAATAAAGCTGTTTGTACGAAACTTTATGTCTCCTTCTTATTTTATAAAATCGCGATAATTTTGCGAATTCTACATTGGTTAATGCCTACGTTAAAATAATAAACAAAGGAATATCATAACCATGTGTTAAGTGCTCATACATTCATATCACTAACAATTCCTAGGCTTTTTTGTTTTTATTTTTTATGAAAACGTCAAAATCAAACGAATTAAGTAAATAAGTGAGACTTGCAGGCTTGATTATAATGTGTACAACTTGTTATATATAATTGAAACAATATACTTTTTCAGGTTTGAATTTGGTGCTCTCTGCAGTTACGAATAGTGATGGAGATTAAAGTGCTCTTGCAGTCATTTTGAAAGACAGTGAGCGCTGTTTAATTCTTTTCAACTCAGAATTAGCTGTAGATTCCTATCAAAAGATAATTGCAGAAACATCTTAAATGCAAAAGATTAACAAAATCTAAGGGGGAGAAATTCAGTATCGCCCCATTTGGGGCGCGATTATCGGCCGGATGCAAAATTTAGCGCCTGCCGCTAATTATCGCCTCCAACTGCAAACTTGGCTTCTATCGGCCCTGGAGGTGATTGGAGCGCTAAATCAGGCGCTGCACACCTGTCTTAAGGCGCAAAGGCCGAGGAGCGAAGCGCTAACTCAGAGCGCGGGCGCAGTGCAGGTGATGTCAGTTAGCGATGGAACACAGACACACTGGCGTCGGACAGTTCTTAAAGGGGAGGGTAGATCTTGCTCTCCAGCCACATCCTACTCATTGGAGCCTTGAATCTCGGCCTGGAGAGACCTGTGACTACATTTTCCAGCCAAGGACTATGGAGAGGGTGAGAGAACGAGCTCAGCGCTCCAGTGAGCGGGCCTTGGAGGCTCTGATTGGTGCGGTGGAGCGCAGAAGATCTATACTCTACCCTGAGAGTGGCAGGAGGCCTTTGCCACGCGACTACAGAAGAGTGTGGAGGGAGGTGGCTCAGCACGTCTCCTCCAGGAGCATGGTGACCACGACCCATACTCAATGTCGCAAAAAGTTCAACAACCTCACTCAGGTCGTCAGGGTGAGTGGCTTTTTTTCAATACCTCTCCATCCCTCCATCTCAACCTTACTCTATGGCCAGAGGGTCTTAAAACCTCAATGCCCAACACTCATCCAACACCTATGGCCCTCTCATGAAACACACACGCACATTCCACACTTTGCATACACTAAGGGCTATTCAATTATGGGAGGCACATCAGGCAAGACCATGGCTGCATACATTAAGGGCTATTCAATTATGGGAGGCACATCAGGCAAGACCATGGCTGTATATTTACTCAGACACCATCCTTTTTCTTGCAGGCCAAGCTATCTCATAATAGGAGACAGCAGCAACGGACGGGTGGAGGACGGCCTCAGCTGCAACCCCTCAGCGATCTTGAGGCGCGTGTCCACAGGATTGTGGCAAGCCAGGTGATCGGTCCCGTCGCCCCTGGAGAGGCCGACCCCGTTCGGGACAGCAATGGTAAGGTCATCAGCTTTCTCTCCTCTCTCATTTCACTTGTCCCTCACAACACCAGCCTTTGACACTTTCAATCCAACTTACTAAATCACTGCTCCTCAGACAAATTAATGTGGGAGAATTGTTGCCGAAATACCCTGGGAGGGTAAGGTCTCCTGTACAGAGGCCTGTTAGCCCTCCTCTGTCTGGCCATGATTGCCACTCTCTCTCTGCGTTTCTGTTGTCTCCGATTCTGCAGGCGCAGGACGACGCCCCGAATCAGTGCAGCCCCAACAGTCTCTTGGTAATCGAAGTAATGAAGGTCAAATCCAAAAGTACCTGCAAAGTGATGCTCAGTAGCCAAAAGTACTTCACACAGCGTTGACTCTATGCAGAAGTCTCTCCTTCTCTCTCTCAGAATCTTTCTCTCTGTCAGAATGAGTGGTGCAAAAATGTCTACCACAGAAAAAGCCAGGAAGAGGCCGCCTTTAAATAGCACCCACCAGCCCCTCACCGACTGGGAAACGTTCCAGTCTCCCTGTCGTTGCTTGCGCCAGGTGGAAAGGAGGGGGGCGCCACTCCATATCTGGTCCGGGGCGTCACAAGGGCGTTGCACGCTCGACTGATGTCAAGATTTGCGGGCGCAGAAGATCGGGGCGGTAGTGTTTAGCGCCGCCGCAAAATGTTTGGTCAATTTTGCAAGCAGCGCAGACATTGCCGCGCCTGGGCGCTAGTTGCTTTGCGCCCCATTTGCGCCCTCTTAAGGCGCTAACGGGAGGCGCAAACCTACCGAATTTTTCCCCCTAACTGTGTAACTGTGTGTATGTGTGTGCATACCTGGTGCAAAGGTAAAGGATATCTCGGAGCAACTGGAGTGGAACTTGGAAAGGGAGGGGGAAGATCCAATTGTCGTGGTTCATGTTGGGACCAATGATATAGGGAAGAAAAGGAAGGAGGTTCTGCTAGGGGAATATCAAAAGTTAGGAACTTAATTCAAAAACCGGACCTCATGGCTGGTAATCTTGGGATTACTACCCAAGCCACATGTTAATTGGCATAGGGATAGGCAGATCGGAAATGTGAATGTGTGGCTGAAAGACTGATGTCGGAAGGAGGGGTTCCATTTCATGGGACACTGGTACCAGTACTGGGACAGGAAGGAGCTGTACCGCTGGGATGGGCTCTACCTGAACCAGGGTGGGACCAGTGTCCTAGCGGAAAGGATATATAGGGCAGTCAATATGACTTTAAACTAGTAAGAAGGGGGGAGGGACCTGGTGAAAATAACAGTTGGAAGATGAAAGAAATAGGAGATGAAAGTAAAGGTCAGACCAAGGTAAGGATCAAAGATAACAGACAGTCAGGGAACAAATACAGTTATAAAACATAAGTATAAAAGGACTGTTAAAAAATAAAGTAAAAGCAACAACTATTAAAGGTGAATTGAACTTCCTGTACAGCAATGTACACAACATCCAAAATAAAATGGAGGAACTGGAGTCAATAATCCATTGTGAGGAACAAGATACAGTAATACATAAAGAACAGAACTGGCAACTAAATATTGCAGGTTGTGGGAAGGAAGAAGGAGGGGGGAGGGTAGCTGTTCTAATTAGAGATAACATAATGGCAGTAGAAAAAATGACATAACAAACAGAAGGTTAGAAACAGAATCCATATGGATTGAAATAAAAGATAAGGGATTGATCATGCTAATAAGGGTATACTACAGACCACCTAATAGTGGAAACAAGGTGGAGGAAGAAATATGTAAGAAAATATGTGAAATGAGTAAAGGACATGGAATAATAATCAAAGGAGATTTTAAATGCTCCCAAATAAACTGGCAAGAAGAGGTAGTGAAAGGGGTACAGGGAATGGAGATTTTACAATGTGTGCAGGACTCCTTTCTTACCCAGTATGTAAAAAGCCCAACAAGAGAGGGAGCATTGCTGGATCTAGTAATCGGAAATTAACCAGAATGGATAAGAGAAGTAAGCATGGGGAACATCTAGGCAATAGCGATCACAACATAATAAGGTTTAAAATAAAGATTGAGAAGGACGTAAGTAAGACAAAGGCCAAAGTAATAAATTGGAAAAAAGCTGATATTAAGGGGATAAGAATGGAACTAAGGAAAATAAATTGGAAAATTTACTGACAAACAAAGAAATAGAATAGCAGTGGGAAACATTTAAAACAATGATCCATAGAGTCTAAGAGAAATATATCCCACTAAAAAGCAAGAACAAACTAGTCAGTAATGACACACCATGGACGAATAAAGAAATAAGGGCAAAATTGAAACTAAAGAAAAAGGCAAACATAGACAACAAAGGAAAGGATGACAAAGGGAATACAAAAATGGTTAGGAAAGAAGTCAAAAAAAATTGTGAAGGCAAAAAGAAACTACAAAATTAAATTATCAAGAAATATAAAAAGAAATAGGAAAGCATTCTACAGACACATAGGCTGGAATTTTCCTTACCTGGGCGGGTCGGGTGCGGGCGTTCGCCATGGTGGGTCGCGACCCCGTTGCTGCTTCCATCCCGCTCTAGAAAACAAATTTGCGTCAATGGGGCCTATTAAGGCCGCTCAGCATGTTACCCGGACCAATTAAATGGTGCAGGTCTGATGTCGTCATTGATGACGCGTTTTCAGCCGGGATCTTTAAAGGAGCCATTGCCACATTGTATTTGAAGATTCATCTAGGAGTGTGCAGTCAGTGCACTACAGCACTGGAGTGCTGCAAACACTTTGTAAATGACTGTACAGACACAGAGGGCTGCACCCAGGTTCTCCGATGACGCCCTCCAGATGCTTGTGGAGGGAGTCAGAGCACACAGGGAGGTGCTCATCCCTTCCAATCGGCAGAAGAGATCTCCCCAGGAGACAAATAGAGCCTGGTTGGAGATTGCAGAGGAAATCAACAGCAGAGATGTGGTCAGGAGGACCTGGGTGCAGTGCCACAAACATTTCAATGATCTCATTAGATCAGGAAAGGTGAGTACAAAGCCACACTCAACTTCATCCTGCTGTGCCTCGCATCATATCCCCATCACTCTGCCTTCCCAACCCTACTCCTGCACATCCTTACTCACACCAACATCCCTTGCACGTCCACCCATCCCTCTCTCTCCATCTACACATCACATCCCCATCTCACTAGCCACCCCTCACACTCACCTTCATCCTAGTGCAATCATACCAACTAACAACACACAAGGAGGCCACTTGGCATTGCCACACCAATCCATCATAGTCTCCCTCTAAAGATCTAACCCATCCATTCCTTTCACTCATTCCATCACTCTCACTCAACCTTCTCTTTCCCTCCTTGCAGGAAAAGAGAGCCCACAATAAGAGGGAGAGGGAGAGAACCAGCAGTGGCCCTCCATCATTTGAAAACCTTACAACAGCAGAGGAGGCTGCTTTAGAAGTATATGGAGTTGCCGAGCAGCTGGAGGTGGGAAACAGAGAGAAGGGGACATCTCAGCAACCTGGTGACAGAATTACATCTCATACAGCTACATGGCATACATCAGTCACTCATATGGGGACTGATGTCAGCAGCCATTGAATGGCCATCGTGTGCATAATGGTATCTGTACCCATTTTTCCTATGATATATCTAACTCATCTCTTTACTTTCCCACAGGTCCATCAAGAGCCCCCCACCCCACTGTCCAGGAGCAAGAGGAAGATGACTCCTCAGAGGAGCCTCCAGCCTCTGAGGGTGCACCGTCACCAGATATAAGCGCACCCAGCAGCCGCGCAGATACGCACATCTCGGTGGGTCCCATGCGAGATAAGAACATAAGAAGAACATAAGAAATAGGAGCAGGAGTAGGCCAATCGGCCCCTCGAGCCTGCTCCGCCATTCAATAAGATCATGGCTGATCTGATCCTCACCTCAAATCTAAAGAACACAAGAAGTAGGAGCAGGACCCGGCCACTCAGCCCCTGGGCCCGCTACGCCACCCACAGGGCCTCGACCGATCCGAACTCAGCCTCATGTCCAATTTCCTGCCCGCTCCCCGTAACCCCTAATTCCTTTTACTTCTAGGAAATGGTCTATTTCTGTTTTAAATTTATTTAATGATGTAGCTTCCACAGCTTCCTGGGGCAGCAAATTCCACAGACCTTCTACCCTCTGAGTGAAGAAGTTTCTCCTCATCTCAGTTTTGAAAGAGCAGCCCCTTATTCTAAGATTATGCCCCCTAGTTCTAGTTTCACCCATCCTTGGGAACATCCTTACCGCATCCACCCGATCAAGCCCCTTCACAATCTTATATGTTTCAATAAGATCGCCTCTCATTCTTCTGAACTCCAATGAGTAGAGTCCCACTCTACTCAACCTCTCCTCATATGTCCACCCCCTCATCCCCGGGATTAACCGAGTGAACCTTCTTTGTACTGCCTCGAGAGCAAGTATGTCTTTTCTTAAGTATGGACACCAAAACTGTATGCAGTATTCCAGGTGCGGTCTCACCAATACCTTATATAACTGCAGCAATACCTCCCTGTTTTTATAATCTATCCCCCTAGCAATAAAAGCCAACATTCCGTTGGCCTTCTTGATCACCTGCTGCACCTACATACTAACTTTTTGATTTTCTTGCACGAGGACCCCCAGATCCCTTTGTACTGCAGTACTTTCCAGTTTCTCGCCATTAAGATAATAACTTGCTCTCTGATTTTTCCTGCCAAAGTGCATAACCTCACATTTTCCAATATTGTATTGCATCTGCCAAATCTCCGCCCACTCACCCAGCCTGTCTATATCCCCTTGTAGGTTTTTTATGTCCTCCTCACTTTCTACTTTCCCTCCCATCTTTGTATCATCTGTATCAGGCTGGAATTTTCCTTAATTGGGCAGGTCGGGTGCGGGCGTTCGCCATGTAGAGTAGTGTTGTCACCTGTTGTCTCACAACTCACAAGTGAGCAAGAGCAGATGGTGGAGACAGGGACAGCAGTGGAGACTCCTCGCCGGAGGGTGCAAGATGATCCCAGCTCTGCTCAGCTGCATGCAGATGCTGAACCTCGCGGGCCATCCAGAAAGAAGGAAATCCTGGAGGTGCAGGAAGAAGTGCAGGGGGCTCTGACAGGTTGCGATGTCTGCAAATGTCCAGAGAATGGAGGAGTCCATCCCCAACATGAGCACCATCATGTCGCAGGCAATGGCGACTGTAGGGTCTTCCATGGAAAGGATGGCCTCCTGCATGGAGCAGCTAATGCACCAGTCACATGAGCACATGGTCTCTATGGAGAATAGATGGCAGATGCTCATAGACCTCCTCTCTAGGAGAGATGTCAGTGTAGACATGAGTCCTCATGTCCCCACTGCTGTATAGCAAGGTGCTCTCCAGCTCCTTGCTAGCAGGGAAGTGCGGGTGGCCCATGAGAGGAATGACGGTGAGAGGGGACATGGAAGTGTGGGCTACTCTCAAAGCGCTCACATCTCTCCCCCCTTGCCTCCCCCTCAGTCAGAGCCCCAGATGCCTCCACGGACAGCAATGGCCGAGTCTGCCCCTGCACAGTCGCAGGAGGAGCAGTCATTGGCAGGGCCCTCACAGACTCCAAAACCCAGAGGACGTCCACCAAAAGTGTCTAAGCAGTCGCAGCAGGGAAGTGAGCAGGCTGTCTGTACCTCTGCTGAAGCCATAGGGGTAGCGCCTCGTAGAAACAAGTGGATGAGAAAGATGACACAAGTAGATTCACAAGGGTAGCCACTTGGGTGTTTTATTCAATGTTTATCTAAAGTTTCCGTTAATGTGCTGTCAAACATAAAAATCTTTATTTTCACCACTTTCTGCTCTTGGACAGATTTGTGTGCGCCTTTGGAAGTGGCTTAGTGAGTTGCAGTTAATGATGAGACATAACGATACCTCCAGCAATGGTGGTGAGTGTGAAAGGAATGGTTTGTAGGGATGCTTTATGGTGTTGGTGTGGGGTGGTACCAACCTGGCACATCATGTGGCAGCCACATGGGTGTACTGCGTAAAGTTATGTAAATCTGGCCATGATGAGGCCATCCCTAGCCTCCTGGGCAGCAATGTGCTCGGGTGCTGGTGGGATCTGGCCCACAGGTTCCTCCAGCTCCTGCTCCTCCTCGTCTTCTAGCTGATGCTCTTCCTCCTCCACTGAAGAGGCTGTGCGCTCAGTGCCTTGCTCCTCACGCAGCGCTAATCCTCTCTGCTGCGCTATGTTGTGCAGGGCGCAGTAGACCACGATGATTCTGGAGACCCTGGCTGGTGTGTACTGAAGGGCTCCTCCAGATCTGTCAAGGCACCTGAAGCACATTTTCAGCATGCATATTGTCTGCTGTATGACACATCTGATGGAAATGTGGCTTTCATTATATCTCTCCTCAGCCTCAGTACTTGGCCTCCTCAAGGGTGTCATGAGCCACGTCTTTAATGGATAGCCCTTGTCTCCAGGCAGCCAGCCGGAAAGTCTGTTTGGAGGAGCAAAGAGCTGAGGGAGACTGGACTGGCGCAGGATGAAAGAGTCATGGCAGCTGCCAGGGAATTTGGCACATACATGCATGATGATCTTCCTATTGAGGGAGTGGAAGCCCTTGCGGTTGACAAAGACTCCTGGGTGATGATGGGGTGCCCTGATGGCCACATGTTTGCAGTCGATGATGCCCTGCACCCGAGGGAAGCCAGCCAGAGCGGCAAAGCCAAGCACCCGCTCGGCAACACTGGCTTCATCAGTGGCAAAGTTGATATAATTGGCTGACTTGTCAAAGAGGGCATCAGTGACCTGTGTGATGCATCTGTGGGCGGCCGTCTGCGAGATGCCGCAAATGTCTGCTGCTGATCCCTGGAAGGAGCCTGAGGTAAAGAAGTTGAGGGTGGTAGTGACTTTGACAGCCACTGGTAAGGCGTGTCCACCCACTCCTCTGGGCTGCAAGTCTTGCTCGAGCAATGTGCAAATGTCTGCGATGACTCGGCGCGATAGCCTGAGCCTCTTTTGACACTGCTGCCCAGTCATGTTGAGGAAGCTCATTCTCTGCCTGTATACCCTGTGTTGGGGGTATCATCTCCGGCACGGTACAGCCCTGTGCTGATGCCCTCTGTCCTGTGCAGCATCAAGTGGTTGAGGAGAAGGTTGGTGGTGTTGTTGTTGGTGGTGCTGGTGTGACTGGTGCTGTTGGTATTCCGGCCATAAATAACAAATGAAAAATCAGGATAGGGATAAGGCCACTCTCTGGTTTACTAGATTTACTAGGATGATATCAGAACTGAAAGGTTCTACCTATCAGGAACGATTAAACAGGCTGGGGCTCTTTTCTCTAGCAAAGAGAAGACTGAGTGGTTACCTGATAGAGGTCTTTAAGATAATGAAAGGGTTTGATAGGGTAAATGTAGAGAAAATGTTTCCACTTGTGAGGGAGTCCAAAACTAGGGGCCATAAATCTAAGATAGTCACTAATAAATCCAATTGGGAATTCAGGAGAAACATTTTTACCCAGAGAGTGGTTAGAACGTGGAACTCGCTTCCACAAGGAGTAGCTGAGGCGACTAGCATAGATGCGTTTAAGGGGAATCTTGTTTTTTTTTGTCTTATAACACTCCTGTGAAGCGCCTTGGGATGTTTTACTATGTTAAAGAGGCCATATAAATACAAGTTGTTGTTGTTGTTGAATCTAGATAAACACATGAGGGAGAAAGGATTAGAAGACTATGTTGATGAAGTTAGAAGAAGGAGGGAGGGAGGAGGCTCGTATGGATCATAAACACCGGCATGGACCTGATGGGTCCAATGGCTTGTTTCTGTGCTGTAAATACTATATATGTGTGTGTGTGTGTGTGTGTGTCTATTTGTGGATGTGTGCACCTAAATTAAGATACCAGGAAGTAATATTTTCGGTTTTAATTAGGTACCTAACTAGATTAGTCAAGTGACAAGTACAGGCTTGTAAATTATTTTTTCAAAAATTAAGTTAGTATGAGTTGGAAAAGCAACTTAAAAAAAAATCATTTGCTAGCTTGATTGTAAACTGTAATGTCCGATGTTTTTTTTCCAATTTCTTTTCTGATACATAACTGTGTTAATCTGACTATGTAAGTTATTTATCTTCAGGTTCAAGTTTGAAATATTTTATTGAAATATGTCCACTGCTAACTTGAGTGAACTCTTTTGTATTAGATCAAGTAAATATTTTAATTATATGACTCAAACATTTAAAATGTGCTGTAGATGGGGAACTATTAAAAGTACCATTAGCACTAAGTGTACTTAAGCTAATGTTATAAAACTAACTCAAAACTTCCAGATTCAGTTACACTACTATTCTGTTCAGTGTCCAGGAAGAAAGAATCACCGAACTTGCCCTCTAGTGCCAATAGCTGATCTTCACAGATCTCTTTGTTATAAAAACCCATCCGGTTCACTAATGTATAGTTGTCATACACTGGTTTGTTCGACTTAATAGCCCTGGAAATTCCATTCCCTACGGGTGAGTACGTGCTGTGTACTCACCCGTAGGGCCAATGGAAGTGCCGGTTTTGCGCATGCACTGCGCATGCGCTGGAAACCGGAACTTCCGTTCTCTTGAAGGAAGGGGTTCACAGGTCAACTGCGTGTGCCGGAGAGGCAGCGCGCATGCATCGAACTTCCGCTTTTTTCTCAGTTGATGCAGTGTGGGTAACTCCCTAGCAGCTGCGCATGGAAAAAGCAGGCGCAAGGCAATGCTTTTAACAAGGTAAGAGGTGAAGAAAGTAAAAGTCAAACATTTTTTCCACAGGTTTATCATTTTAAAATACTTTAAAGAAAGGTAAGTTTATTTTTAGCCCCGTTAAAAACTTTAATTATTTTTTTCAAAAATTAAAAATTTTGTTTAAAGTAGTTAATTTATGTAATTTATAGTTATTTTAAAAATGTGATTTTTTTTTTTAATTTATTTGAAGTTTTACTTAGGTTTTGGGGCCGATCTCTATTCATAGATTTAACAGGTCTTCCTGTCAAATCTATGAATGGAGATTCCCTGCTCCGATTGGCTCCCCATGGCCCACGTGATCCCATTGACGCTGCGAACTAGCTGCGCCCCTGGGATACGCAAGCACTGCACACCGGCAGCTGGAGCAGGCACAGGAGTGGAATTCTGCGCGGGCCCAGAGCATAACGGTATGCGCGTTTCTTAAGTGCAGGTCGGGGGCTTGCACCCACGGGAAGCCTCCAACCGGAATTTCTGGGCCAATGTTGCATTCAATGGCGAACTATTCTTAGGGTATGATTGAAGCTGTTGTTTCATGGTTCCATTTACAGTGAAGAATATGGCATTTGTGAGTTCTAGATGCATAGTTAGTTCCATTTAGGGATCTTTCTTTTATAAAAACTTTGAGATTATAGCTAATCATTTTTAAAAAACCTCTATAATTGACATTTACAGAAGAATAGGGTTGAATTTTAACACTACTGGGCGGGTGGCCAGTTAATGTCAAGGGGGTTTCTTACCTGCTCGGACATTGTTCAGTTTCCATGGCCTTGGGCCTCACAAGGAAAGTTGTGACCTCCCCTGCCCCGGACTCCCCTCCTTCTCTCCCACAAAACCTTCCCAAAACCCCTTCCTCGCCACTTACCTGAAAGCCAATGAGCAGCCAAGGGCCGTCCGGTTTTGGGAACTCCTGCTCCTCCTGGTCTCACTAGAAAAGGTTTTTGGGCCTCCTCTTCCCACCCAACAACTTCCCACCGGGTTTAATTAGGCGGGAAAGCTGCAGTGGCTTCCTCACACAGAGCCACATTGGAATGTAATTGAGGTCCTCTTGACGTAACGGGACTCCGCTCCAGGTGAGAAGTGGACCATCAACATTTAATGAAGCCTGGCAGTTAGAATCGTCGAAGGCCACCTGTTGCCACTGGTGAGTGGGAAATTAACTCGTCTGAGCAGTTTCCCGCCGGAAACATGCTCCCAGTTAAAATCCACCCTGAAACCATGCATCTTAAACTTTTATCATTTTTTTCCAAGCAGGTACATTGTAGTTTGACTAAAATGACAGTCAGACACTCAGTTTCAGCTGGTGAATGTTTTATTGCAGAATTATTCTAAAGTCAGAATCTGCAAGGGGTGGGGAGGAGGACTTTACCAAGTTGCCATTTAGCATGTCAGTTACACCACCCAAGTGCTAATTGGTTGCTTCTGCAAGTTACACCAAGACAATCCTGATTAATTAAAATAAGGGAGCAGCGTCATTGCAGCACTGTGACAACTGCACCTCGTGTTGGTGTCTCTGTTTTGTATATAATGAGACTTAGAGCTGCAGGCAAATAAAGACTAACATGTCTGCCTGTCCATGCCAGAAAACAGAATTAAACATTAACACCGCATCAGACCCCTGCTTATCATCAACCTCGCTATTTCTGTGCCGACCCCAACGTGCATAAGCAATATTTTCATTCGCTTCCTCTGGAGGTTTATCTGGCTGTTGAAGTAGAAAATGAATATTTTACAGTTCACTTGTCTGATCAATTACCTACAAGCTGTTGCAGTATTTTATAGCCACTGGGAGAGCTGTGTAGGTGATGATAGAGAAATCTAGTGGGAATCTGCTAACCGGCTATAGAAAGGAAGAATATACTGGATGAGGTGTTTGAAGGGAAGCCTTTATTTAAAAAAAAGAGTCTGCTCTGAAATTAAGGAATAACTAATGGAAGCATTTAAATGATAATCAACAAAATGTGAATTCCAGAGGTGAATAGATTGGATTGAATGATTGAAGTATAATGAAGTACTGGCTGGTTCAAAGCTATTGCAAGTTAATAATGCAGCCTCGCTTTGTAGCTAAGGTGCAATTTTTGACTGCAGTTAATTTAGTTTAAACTCTTTAAAACAAATTATTTTGTAAAATTAAAGAAAGTAATTCTGTACCATTCCTGTTTTGGTGCCTTAGCTGCTATGTCAAAGATAAAATGTAAATGTACTTCAACGTAAGCTAATTGCGCGCGGTATAACTAGATACTCTTGCAGCAGTGAATTTGCATTCTGATTTTTGAACAAAATTATTTTTCATGTAAATTAATTTTCACGGTGATCACATTGCCAGCATAAAGATATTTCTGTGCGCCCACTCTAATGTGTTAATAGCAGTCCTGTTGTACAGTTGCAGTATTTCTGCAGTTCTTCAATAATGATGGCTGCTCAGTCAGCTGTACAGCTACCAATATAATGTCCTCCCACTGTAGTGCTGTGTTACTACTCACATGCTAACTCATCAAACAGCTATTTTCCATTCATTATAGGCATGCAATGGCATGGGGATGCAGTGCTTTTTTTTAAACAGATGATAATTACATACAGACCAGAAAGTTTAGCACTAAACCCATAACCTGTAACATTCTATGATGTACTTGGTCACACCTGAGGAATCAGTAACTGCAAGACATATTCACATTTTATAAGCAGTAATGATTTCCTTCTCTCCTACCTACCCTAAAATAAAACACATAGGTTTGATTTATTTTGGACGAAGTATCTGGGTACTTTCGCAATAAATTTAAATCCATACTAATTGCAACCAGCCCATTCATGCAATGTTTACGAATGGGCCAATCACAAACAGTACCTATTGTGAAAAGTATAATTGAATGGCAATTACAAACTAAAATTTGCATCTTCAATTGTCCTACAGGAGAACAGGAATTGCTTACTGCTTATATAGTTTGGATTCATACTTCTTAATTACTGATCCCTCATGTGGCAGATAAGCCTAGGTATATTATAGGATTCAGCAATACTAGTCACCCGAGCAGCATAGGCCTTGTAGTTCAAATTCAAACCTCAGAAAGATGTACTCTGCTGCACTATTTTCCATTTCCATTTTTCAGATGCTGACACATTCAGCTCAGCTCAAGAATGATATACAGCTGCTAAAACTTTGTTGCTGTGGTCAATCACTGACCAATGGACTGAAACCACCAGAATTTAGTTTGCCTGTGACCCTTCAATGAAAAAAATAACTTTCATCTATCAGTGCAAGGTCAAAGGGCACCAGGTCCTCAGACTGTCTTAGGCAAATGGCTTATTCTATTGTTCAACAACAGCAGTGGATATAGATTCTTACAGGCCTAATACTGACGGTTGATGTTTGAAACATTTTCAACTTGAGTTATGATGATAACACCAAGCATTGGACAGGTTAAGGACAATACCAGATAACTGCGACATTTCCTCAACAATTTGGTTTCAAATCCAATCTAAGAATTGCAGGCTCAGCTTCATCAGTTTTCATCTTAGCATCGTACAAGCCAAGTCTCTTAAAGCTAAGATTATAGCATAAATCAGCATTCAGCTACACTGACATTTTATGCAGCTGGCTTCAAGCAACGTAACTTTTTTAATCTTTTTCCAGCTCTAACCTTTTCATATACTAAGGCTTTTGCAGGCATGTGCAGTGCCCGTTAAACCATATTAATGGCTTTACCTCTCAAACCTTAGTCTGCAAAGTCCAAAACACTTCTTAGACTTGAATGATGAGACAATAAAGATTAAGTTTGCATTAATTTTAGACCATGGATTTCTAATAGGTACAGGGATCCAATTGTTTTCAGGAAATTGGCCTTTCAACCTGTGTCGTTTGCATTAAAAAGGTTAATAACTTTATAGAAAAGCAACTTGCTCTATTTCACTGAGCTATATTTAAACATGACACCAAGAAATTTGGTGGTCTTGAACTAATGGTTCATTCTTGCATTGTAGCTTGTGCTAAGTGTAGTGTTTAAAATAGACACAGGTAGTAATTACCTCGTAATTATAATGTATTTAAAAATTGCCTAAACCTAGATATTCATTCTACACTAACACACAGAGTAGGATATTCCTAATTTTGTAAATTAAAAACAGCTTAGAACCCAATGTAAATGCAAACCATCTGATGAAGTTTAAGATTTCACAACAGCAAAAATTGCCTCTATATCGTGGAAAAATATTGATTGGTCAAATGATAAACATGAGGACATACTTGCAAACAATACTGACTTCTTCACATTATTGGAAATCACATCAACATCGAATTATAAAATGTTTCTGAAAAGGCCATTGTAGTCACACTCGAACAATCAAAACTCTGTGAGAGAAATGTTAAATTACCGAAGCTTTTGTTAGCCAAAGGAAGACTTCCTTCCTCATGGGAAAGGCAATGCCAGCTCAAATATTCTTATATTGCTGGATCTATTCAGACTAGATCAAATTGTTTGCAAGACCAAAAAGTACAGCATTTCTCTCTTCTAAATATTGGAGCCAATACATGAGACATTAGCTGAAGGTTAGCCAACCTCATCCATTTACCCATTTTTAATAGGGTCTTTGTGGTCAGAGCACAGTCCAGTGCTTAGACATCACTCTTTCTCGACATGTCAGGATGATAGATTACCTGCTGGAAAATGTCAAAAATGAAATGTTATTTCATCTCTCTCTTAAAATAATGTGGCAGTTAATGTTAAGAACTGTGGTAAAGAGACTTACGAACAGAATGATGTTTAATGAATATATAGGCCACAGATGTGCTACCTTATGAACTGTATCACTCTGCATGACTTTGTTAAATGCAGTACAAGCTTCAATCAGAGAAACAATATTGAACCCATAGGTATGTATAATAAATTGACATGCTGCTTAAGCATATTCATTGAGCGCAGCAGATGTATCAGCTCAGCTTTGTTCAACATTATCTGTTATTATTCAGTGATCTGTTGACAGCCAAGGTTGCTAAGCACAGGACTGAGAATGAGAAAGCTCGCAAATCCTATATGGGTCAATAATAGATGAGTACATTTTTCACAATTTGTTGCAACTTGTGTATACCAGTGGATTACACTTGATGCTTCATGTCTCTCTCAAGTCACTGCTGGAACTTTTTTAAAGCATTGGGATGGGAGTGTTTTAATTTTTTTTTTAAACCAGCCATTCCTGATGTGTGGGCTGCTTCTTTTGAAAGTTTTTTTTAATATTATAATGTAATTTGTTTTTACAAAGCTGAAGCAAAGCCTGCTGTGATATTTCACCAATTGTTTGTTAATAATTTGAGTTTTGGGTGACTGACCAACAGAGCCAAGAAGCGACAGTGATTTTGAGCATCGGTCTCATTAAGATTGGGCCGGTGAGATGCAGGCGGCCAAACAGGCAACTTGATGCAGCTCGCTGGATTTAGGCCTACATCTGGGCCACCCCAGATGGCAGAAAGGTAAGTGCAGGGTCACAATTGTGGGTGGGAGGTTCCACGGCGACAGTGGCCCAAATTATTTTAGTGGGGCCTGGAAGAGCTCTCCTGTTCCTCCTAGCCCCACAAAAATAATTCCAAATTTACCTTTGCTGGGCTTCTTCTCTTCTATCTCCCGCGGAAAAGATTGGAGTGTGCACTGCACCTGCTCTGACCATTTCCAACCTAAAATGGCAATCGGGGTCCTAAAAGCTTGACTTACAGATTAAAACAGGCCTATTGGCTGAAACAGGCAAGCACAGGGACGCCCAGCAGTAGGCTCCTTTCAAAATGGCGCCAGCCACATCGCCGGTGTTAACTGGATGGTTGCTGACATCATTTTGAGGCCGTTGCGATCAATGTTCCCGCTAAACTGCAGTCATCTGCAAGGTCCCGCGCAGGCTGCTCACTGGCTTTTCCACTGTAGATACCGCGCATGCGCAAAAAATTGAATGGACCATGCATTGGGGGAGGCAGGCCACACAGGGGGCAGTGCAGCTTATGGGGGACGTTGGTTACGACCCCGTTAACACCAGTTAAAATTGATGCCTATGAGCTTTATTTTCAGACTTTTGAGCATAAAGGCACTTAAGAAAGGTTTGCAGCAATTACTACATACAGCTAATGCCAAACCGTTCCTGCCCCACTTGTAGACCCACTGAGATTTAACATTCCACTAATGGAAGTTTAAGCCATTCAATCAGCAGTTCACAGTAATTGCTATTATGCCCTTAAACAAGCCAGTAATTGAGTGGTAAAATAAGCAAAGCCTGGTACAAAATGGTATACAGGAATCCCGCCCCGACCGCGGTTTTCAAGTATACACGGTTTCCTCTCTGCGACAACTTTTGCCAACCACGGCAGTGAATTTTGCGTATACGCGGTTTTTAATTTAGGATTAAGGTAAATAACATGATTTTATTGCTTTTATATTCTTTTTTATTGTGTTATTTGAACATTTATACTGTATTTGCCAACCGCGGTTTTACTAACCACAGGGGCTTTCAGGGCCGTATCCCCCGCGGTTGGAGAGGGATTACTGTATTGTGTTTAAAACAAGGCAAAAGCCCAGATTTGCAATTCGTATGCTGTATGATCTTAGTTTCTTACTGGTTTTCCACTTCCTCTCCTGAAGGTGTTGACTCCCTAGAGGGATATGGTTCCACATCGGGCAACTTCTAACACATTGCCTAAATGGTCATTATGTGTGAGCCTCGGTAGCCTATTTTACCACAGGGCACAACACAGCCAATCATAATTCTGTCCTCACACGATTTCAGCAATACACTCTTTGAGCTGAGGTTTCTGAATAGCAATTGGTAACAGGAACCATGGCCAATTTTCTCATCCCTATCCCAGGGGTGGTGACGCAGATTAAAGCAGCCCTACATAGCACCCTGACTTATCTCAAAGTTGAACTAACTTAGTGCAGACCAGGAATTAAACTTGACATCTTCCTGTCTATGGCTCAGCTACTCATGAGATAAACAAAGTGAGCCATCAGGTGGATATGACACTTAGAACAGCTGACAGTCAAATGTTTGCTAAAGTGGACGCATCCACACACTAATAGTTGGTTTAGCTGGTCTTATTAGTGCGCTGTATTAAATCCATTGGACAATGCAGTGTGACAGTAACACTACAAAAAAATTAACATAAAATGTGATAGTTTCCTCTTGGCAGTAAGTCAAGGTCAAAATTATTGACACTGTAAAAATAGACTTCCAAGGTTTTCAGTCTGCTACACTTTGTAAGTTTGCCCAAATATCGTAAGAAGCTTATTAAAATTATTATTTTTTTAACTCAGAAGTAATGGCACTATTTTCTGAGTTTTGGTGGTGGGGAACCTCGCCTACCACCAACCCCCAGCAGGAAACTGTGTGCTGGTAACAGACGAGGCTCCCCACTGCCGATGAATACTTGGAAAATGACCCCTATTGTATCAACAAAACATGTTTTGAGGAGGGATAATTTACGCAAAATAAACCACTCATATCAGATTTATCTTAACTCTTTGTTACTCACGTGTAGCGCTCAGGAGTTGTGGGGTTGGGTTTCCCTCTTCCCGCCAGAGGAGTGTTGGGACGAGACGTCTGCTTGGCAACCCAGCTCCGGTGTGGCCCCATCCCAGGAAACCGGACCCAGGCTCATTATCTGTGCCGGGTGGGTTCCCGATGGACTCCCTCTTGGTGGCGTAGAACCTATCACTGCTGAAGAGGGAAATGTGGGTGGTGCTGCAGTAGGACACCCACTCTCCTGGTGGTCCCTGGGGTCAGTGGTGCTGCAGTAGGACACCCACTCTCCTGGTGGTCCCTGGGGTCAGTGGTGCTGCAGTAGGACACCCACTCTCCTGGTGGTCCCTGGGGTCAGTGGTGCAGCAGTAGGACACCCACTCTCCTGGTGGTCCCTGGGGTCAGTGGTGCCAGCAGCAGAAGGCCGGGAAATTGGCCGGGTTGCCAGGAACTGTCTCCCTGCCATCATTCCATGTGAAGGGACAACCAGCAGCCTTCCCTGCTGGGGCAGGAGGAAGATCCAAGGAGGCAGCATTAGGCCTCCCTGCCTGATTCTCCTTTAATTTCCTCTGCCACACAGCCTGATTTTGGGTAATACAGTGGCGGAAAATCTAGCCTATGCAGTACACAACATGTAGTTCTACATACAGTACATTGGGGCTAGAACATGAGGCTACAGAAATAGTACAGTGCAGTAATATTTTGTAACAATCTTCTTTTTACAAATTATTGTTTTTTTTGTTATATATTGAGAAACCTAGTTGCATGGGACAAGGCTCATATTGCCACCAAGTTAATAAAGACTAAGATTAATTTTGAATTTGTGCAATAGTGTAAAATGGGTGACAGTGAATTGGCAGCTCATTTTCCATCTCTCCCAATTTTTATTTCCATTGAAGTCAATTTGCTGTTACCCATTTTACACTATTGCACAAAGTCCAAATTACCCTCTAAAGAGCGAGGTGGGGATATTCAAGAAGTAGTGATTAGGTGATGACAAGCTTTGGTTTTCAAAGCTTATAGATTGTAGAAGGAAGATGCTTTTCAGAAAATAAACAATACAATGTTTATCTTCATGGCTGTTACTGGTATATTATTCGCCCACTGAAAACAATGATAGCGAGTGTACATGCAAAATTCATCCTGCTTGGGGCAAGCAGCAATTTGCTTGCCCACTCCTGCTCCCATTGTGTGTTGGCAGGTGTCAGTGCATGAATGTGTTACAATGAATTGTTGTATCCCAGTGCATTGATCATACCATAAAACTGGAACACAGAGTGCTATAGCTTCACCACTTTATCAAACAGATCAAGGGTACTCCATTCAGCTTACTGAGTTTCATTAACGTCAGTGTTTCGCCTGAAGTAAAAGTTTATTAAATACAACTGATTCTTCTCTTTTCTTTAAAATAATTTAAAAAGCTTATGTAACTAGGATGAATCAGTAATGTATTATTTCTAATAATTAATGTTAAATTTACTAAACAGAGTATTATATCGGCAGGTTTTTCCACTCCTGATCATTATCCAGTGACTCCTGCTGGAAGTGCGTGCATCTGTGGACCTCAGGTGAGGACAGGATTATCTTGACTGTGCTGCTAATATATTGTCAGAGCTTAGACAAGAATGATGGTCATTATTTGAGTGATGTACCGGACAGTGATTGGTGCCCCTGGAGCCATATCATAGCCAGAAGACAATGCCTTCAGGAGAAGAAGGGAAGGAAGAAAATGTGTGAGTTGTTTAATATAAATGTGCAATGAAAGATACTTAGCAGCTTGTTAAACGGGTGAAATTATAAACTGAGCACCTTGGAATTTTCTGGCAAATGTTTTACATCAGACTAGATTATCCATGATCTATGATGTTTGAGCAGGAACTTTGTGTTGTATCCACCTGTTGGTAGTTCAGGTAATAGGGGAGGAATATCCAAAACAGCTGTAGCTCTCAAAAGGCTGCAGGTGCTATTTAGAGGACATGCGTTGGTTGAAAGAAGAAGCAAGAAGTAGAGAGTCTGCAAATCTTTTCAGACAAGCAATAGTACTGTGCCACTATAGAAACAGACCACTCACTAATGCAGCTGTGGAGTTACTGCTGAATGAAGTGAATGAAAGGATGGTTGCCCTGTAGGGCGTGTGACTAGAGGTGGCAGAAAGGATAAATACAACATCGACGATTCAAAGGACCTGGGAGCAGATGAAGGAAGAAGTGCAAGAGCCTCAGAAAATCTACTAAGGAAAAGGTATGCAGCATTCCCCTGAACAAAGTTAATGAGCAAAGTATGCATGCCACCATTTCCTCTCAATCTGTTACATCCTTGTTTAAAAAGGAAGAAAAGGATAGACCGAGTAATTACAGGCCAGTCAGCCTAACCTCCGTGGTGGGAAAATTATTGGAAAGAATTCTGAAAGACAGGATAAATCTTCATTTAGAAAGACACGGATTAATCAAGGATAGTCAGCACGGGTTTGTTAAGGGAAGGTCGTGTCTGACAAACTTGATTGAATTTTTTGAGGAGGTAACAAGGAGGGTAGATGAGGGTAGTGCATTTGAGGTAGTGTATATGGACTTTAGCAAGGCTTTTGATAAGGTTCCACATGGCAGACTGGTCACGAAGTTAAAAGCCCATGGGATCCAGGGCAAAGTGTCAAGTTGGATTCAAAACTGGCTCGGCGGCAGGAAGCAGAGGGTAATGGTTGATGGGTGTTTTTGTGACTGGAAGGCTGTTTCCAGTGGGGTTCCGCAGGGCTCAGTACTAGGTCCCTTGCTTGTTATGGTATATGTCAATGATCTAGACTTGAATATAGTGGGTATGATTAAGAAGTTTGCAGATGATACTAAAATCAGCTGTGTGGTTGATACTGAAGAAGGAAGCTATAGACTGCAGGAAGATATCAATAAATTGGTCAGGTGGGCAGAACAGTGGCAAATGGAATTCAATCCGGAGAAGTGTGAGGTAATGCATTTGGGGAGGGCTAACAAGGAAAGGGAATACACATTAAATGGTAGGACACTGAGTAGTGTAGAGGAACAAAGGGACCTTGGCGTGCATGTCCACAGATCCCTGAAGGTAGCAGGCCAGGTAGATAAGGTGGTTAAGAAGGCATACGGAATGCTTGCCTTTATTAGCCGTGGCATAGAATACAAAAGCAGGGGGGTTATGTTTCAACTGTATAAAACACTAGTTAGGCCTCAGCTAGAGTACTGCGTGCAGTTCTGGTCACCACATTACAGGAAAGATGTGATTGCACTAGAGAGGGTACAAAGGAGATTTACAAGGGTGTTGCCGGGAGTAGAGAATCTTAGCTATGAGGAAAGACTGGATAGGCTGGGTCTGTTTTCCTTGGAACAGAGGAGCCTGAGGGGAGAACTTATTGAGGTGTATAAAATTATGAGGGGCCTAGATAAAGTGAATAGAAAGGACCTATTTCCCTTAGCAGAGGGGTCAAAAACCAGGGGGCACAGATTTAAAGTAATTGGTGGAAGGTTTAGAGGGGATTTGAGGGGAAATTTCTTCACCCAGAGGGTTGTGGGGGTCTGGAACTCACTGCCTGAAAGGGTGGTAGAGGCAGAAACCCTAACCACATTTAAACAGTACTTGGATGTGCACTTGGAATGCTGTAACCTGCAGGGCTACAGACCAGGAGCTGGGAAGTGGGATTAGGCTGGATAGCTCTTTGTTGGCCAGCGCGGAAACAATGGGCCGAAATGGCCTCCTTCCGTGCTGTAACTTTTTATGATTCTATGATGATGATAATGATCCTGAGTAAGGACACATGCAAAAAACTCAGGCAACCTAACAGCACATTCGGGGTAATTTTGATTTTGAGTCATGATGCGGAGATGCCGGTGTTGGACTGGGGTGGACAAATGTGAGAAGTCGCACAACACCAGGTTATAGTCCAACAGCTTTATTTGAAATCACAAGCTTTCGGAGCGCTGCTCCTTTGTCAGTTGAAGTCCTGACGAAGGAGCAGCGCTCCGAAAGCTTGTGATTTCAAATAAAGCTGTTGGACTATAACCTGGTGTTGTGCGACTTCTCACATTTGATTTTGAGTGATAGTATAAAATAGTGAAGTCAATGGAAATGAAAATGTTTAACGGTCAGCTGAATCGATATCGCCCATTTTACATAATCATCCAAAGTCAAAATTACCTCCATTCACACCACCTTTTGTAAACAGCAGCACTGGTACATCCGGGGTTTGAGATAGTCAGTATGGAAAGGGGCATTGGGTGAATCACAGAGCACATGTGAGCAGGAACATGTTGTGGTGGCAGTGGAGGAGCAGTAATCTGCTGACTAAAGGGCCAGCTCACTTCATTCCTAAGCTACAGGAGTGGGAGAGTTAGGAGAGGTGACCAAAGACATGCTCAAATAAATAGGTTTTGAGAACACATGTAAAGGCAGGAAAGCCTTATTACTGAAAGCCAAGTATGCTTTGTGTATCTCTACCACTGCTGATTTTCATATCTCACTTGCTCCTGCCAGCTCTATAGCTGCAGATTCTGTTCCTTCTGCAGCAGGGAAGGAATTCTGTTGGAGAGCTGATTGAGGCAAGCATATGCTGGTGTCATGGTGTAGCTAAAAATTGAGCATATGCTTGTCTTCAGAAATTTAGTTCAAATACACCCCTGGCTCTATCCAAGCTCTGTAACCTATTCCAGTCCAATGACCCTGCTCAAACCTTCTGGTCTCCCAATTTTACTCTACCTGGCACTCAGTTCCCTATGCTTTACTAATAATAGCAAATCTTTAGCCCTTTTGCCGTCACACTTTAGGACTTATAATGACCAGGAAATCGAAAGGGTCATACATGATTGTCCAATCTGCCTCCCATCCAGCGAGGCTCCATGCCGGGAGTGCCAACTCATCGGGGGAAAAATTCAGTATCGCCCCGTTTGGGCCGCAATTATCGGCCGGGCGCAAAGATTAGCGCCTGGCGCTAATTATCGCCTCCGACTGCAAACTTGACTTTTATCACCCCTGGAGGTGATTGGAGCGCTAAATCAGGCGCTACACATCTGTCTTAAGGCGCAAAGGCCGAGGAGCGAGGCGCTAACTCAGAGCACTGGCGAAGCTCTTATGATGTCATTCAGCAATGGAACACAGACACAATGGCCCCGGCCAATTCTTAAAGGGGAGGGTTGATCTTGCTTTCCATCCATATCCTGCTCATTGCAGCCTTGAATCTCGGCCTGGAGAGACCTGTACATCAAATCTGCTGGAAAGAACAATGGAGAGACCCAGGGAAAGAGCTCAGAGTGCAGCCCCCACATTCTCTTCTAAATCGATACAAGGAACGGCAAATCGAAATGAACCTGCAAAGTGCTGCTCAGTACACAAAACTCCTTCACACAGCATTGAATCTCTCCATAAGTCTCTCTCTCTCTCTCTCTCAGAATGTGTGGTTCAAAAATGCCGCCAACAAAAAAAGGCAGGAAGCGGTCGCCTTTAAATAGCGCTCCCCCAGTCCCTTCCTGACTGCAAAACGCTCCCCTTAACCTGTCATTGCTAGCGGCAGGCGGTAAGGCAGGGGGCACCACTCAATATCCGCTCCGGGGCGCTACCGGGGCGTTGCGCACTCGACTGACGTCACGGTCTGCCAGCGCAGGAGATCGTGGCGGTACTGTTTAGCGCCGCTGCAAAATGTCTAGTTAATTTCGCGAGCTGCGCAAACATCGCCGCGCCCGGGCGCTAGTTGCTTTGCGCCCCATTAGCGCCCTCTTAAGGCGCTAACGGGAGGCGCAACAAACTGAATTTTTCCCCTATAAAATTTAACTCTTTGTCCCTAAATTAGTCTGCCATTTCTCTCCCAATCTTCAAAACCCTCCTTAAAATCAACCACCTTGACAGCACCTTTGTTCACCTCCCCTAATTTCCTTCCTGCTCCTGCCCAGTTTGACTCCTGGCTGTGAAGCATCTTGGGACGGTTTGCAGCATTAAAGTCACTATGTAAATGTATGTCTACCTCAGAAGTCACATACTATCACTTATTACAGCTCACTCGTGTTTATTTTTCAATAGACTGCTGACTAATGGCAGGAATCCAATTATAAGATCAAGCATGCAGATCAATGAGCCCAATTTGTTGCTCTCCTAATTTTCTGCTCCTTTAAATTGGGATTAATAGGAACATATGAACAGGAGTAGACAATTCATCGCCTTAAGCCTGTTCCATCATTTAATTAGATCATGGCTGATCTGTGCCTCAGTTCCATTTACCTGACTTTACTCTATCCCTTGATACCCTTACCTAACAAAAATCTATCAATCTCATTCTTGAAAATTTCAATTGGCCCAGCATCCACAGCCTTTTGGGAGAGAGTTACAGATTTCCACTACCCATTGCATGAAAAAATGCTTCTTGATTTCACTCCTAAATGGCCTAGCTCTAATTTTAAGATTATGTACACTTGTTCTGGATTCACCCACCAAAGGAAATAGTTTCTCTGTATCTACCCTCTTGAATCCCTTTATCCCTTTAAACACCTCGATTAGATCACCGCTGAACCTTTTAAACTCAAGGGAATATAAGCCAAGTTTATGCAACTTGTCCTCATAATTTAACTCTTTTAGCCCTGGAGCTTCTGGAGAATCTGCACTGTACGCTCTACAAGGCCAATATATTTTTCCTGAAGCTCGGTGCCCAAAACAAAATGCAGTACTGCAGATGGGGTCTGACCAAGGCTCTATACAACTGAAACATCACTTCCTCACTTTTGAATTCCATCCCCCTTGAGATAAAGGCCAACATTCCATTAGCCTTTTAAATTAGTTTTGTACCTGTGCGCTAGCTTTTAGTGATTTGTGTACATGGGCACCTTAATCCCTTTCCTCCTCCACAGCTTCTAATCTTTCACCATTAAGAAAATATTCCAATTTGGCTTTGTCACATCCAAAGTGGATCACCCCACATTGAACTCCATCTGACACAGTTATGCCCACTTACTTAGCCTGTCTATGTCCCTTTGTAACTTAATGCTTCCATCTACACAACTGACTATGCTTCCTAACTTAGTGCCATCTGCAAACACAGATATACAACTCAGCCAAGTCATGCATATATATGGTAAAAAGCTGAGGACCTAGTACAGATCCCTGATGAACAATAGTTGTCACAACCGGCCTATGTGGGAATGTTCCCTTTATCCCTACTCTCTGCCTCATACCTCCTAACCAATCCTGGACCCATGTCATAATGTTACCTCCAATTCCATGCACTTCCAATTTTGTGAATAATCTCTTGTGCAGAACCTTATCAAATGCTTCTGGAAGTCCATGTGGACAACATCCATAGACATAATGGATCAGTAAACCCAAAGTGAGGTTTACTGCCTCTCTGCAGACGTTGGGGGGTAGGGCAGCGTGTGCGGGCAGAAGAGCACTGAGCACTAAGGAGGCAGTCGGTGCCCGCTGAAAGGAGCACTTCGAAGATCTCCTTAACTGAGACTCTATCTTCGACGCGAGTGTCCTCAACTCCATCCCACAGCATGCTACCCGCCACCACCTCAGCACAACACCAGGTTGAAAAGGCCATCTGACAACTGAAGGACAACAAGGCCTCAGGAGCAGATGGAATCCCCGCCGAGGCACTAAAGCATGGCGGAGAAGCACTACTGGCGCGAATTCATGAACTAATTTCTCTTATCTGGAAGGAGGAGAGCATGCCAGGGGATCTCAGAGACGCCATAATTGTGACCATCTTCAAGAAAGGTGACAAGTCCGATTGCGGTAATTACAGAGGAGTTTCCCTGCTGTCTGCCACAGGGAAAGTCATCGCAAGAATCCTCCTCAATAGCCTTCTTCCAGTGGCTGAAGAGCTCCTCCCAGAGTCGCGATGCGGATTCCGCCCACTAAGGGGCACAATGGACATGATCTTCACCGCGCGTCAATTACAAGAGAAATGCAGGGAACAGCACCAACCACTGTACATGGCCTTCTTCGACCTCACAAAGACCTTCGACACTGTCAACCGTGAGGGATTATGGAGTGTCCTCCTCAAATTCGGCTGCCATCAAAAGTTTGTCACCATCCTCCGCGTGCTTCATGACAACATGCAAGCCGTGATTTTGACCAACGGTTCCACCACAGACCCAATTCACGTATGGACCGGGGTCAAGCAAGGCTGTGTCATTGCACCAACGCTCTTCTCGATCTTCCTTGCGGCAATGCTCCATCTCACCCTCAGTAAGCTCCCCGTTGGAGTGGAGCTAATTTACAGAACAAACGGGAAACTGTTCAACCTCCGTCGCCTCCAGTCCAGATCCAAGGTCGTCCCATCTTCTGTCGTCGAATTACAGTATGCAGACGATGCTTGCGTCTGCGCACACTCGGAGGTCGAACTCCAAACCATCATCAACACCATCACCACACCGTATGAGAGCATAGGCTTTACACTAAATATCCGTATGACAAAGGTCCTCTACCAACCTGCTCCCGCCACACAGTACTGCCCCCGGATTATCAAAATCCATGACAAGGCCTTGGACAACATGGACCACTTTCCATACCTCGGGAGCCTACTGTCAACAAGGGCAGACATCGATGACGAAGTCCAACATCGCCTTCAGTGTGCCAGTGCAGCCTTCAGTCGCCTGAGGAAGAGAGTGTTTGAAGACCAGGACCTCAAACCCGGCACTAAGCTCATGGTCTACAGAGAAGCAGTGATACCCGTCCTGCCATATGCCTCAGAGACATGGACCATGTACAGCAGGCACCTCAAAGCACTGGAGATGTACCACCAACGCTGCCTCCGCAAGATCCTGCAAATCCATTGGCAGGATAGGCGCACCAACGTCAGTGTTCTTGCTCAGGCCAACATCCCCAGCATCGAAGCTTTGACCATGCTCGATCAGCTCCGATGGATGGGTCACATTGTCCGCATGCCGGATACGAGACTCCCAAAACAAGCGCTCTACTCGGAGCTCCAATACGGCAAGAGAGCCCCAGGTGGGCAGAGGAAATGCTTCAAGGACACCCTCAAAGCCTCCTTGAAAAAGTGCAACACCCCCACCGACACCTGGGAATCCCTGGCCCAAGACCGCACAAAGTGGAGGAGAAGCATCCAGGATGGCGCCGAACACCTTGAGTCTCTTCGCCTGGAGCAAGCGGAAGCCAAGCGCAAACAGTGGAAGGAGCGAACGTTAACCCAAGCACCCCACCTACCCGCCCCTTCAACCACCTTCTGCCCCACCTGTGACAGAGACTGTAGGTCCCACATTGGACTCATCAGTCACCTGAGAACTCATTTTTAGTGTGGAAGCAAGTCATCCTCGGTTCCGAGGGACTGCCGAAGAAGAAGAAGACTGAGCACCTCTTGGGCAGCCTAGCACCTTTCTGCCGGTCCCCTTTCATTAAAACACATGAATTGAAAGCTTTGCTGGTGGCGAACTTTCTGGTGCTAATAAAGAGAGCTCAGGGAAAAATGAGTAAATAATAGCAACTGGCACAAAAGTCTCATGAAAGCCTGAGTGCCAGCTGAGAAAAAAAACACGATTTTAAAAAACTATAAGAAGGGCCTTTAAAAGGTCCAATGAACTTACCTTTAAATTCTGTGGGCCTTTTAAAGGTCTTCCTGTCTGCATGTCCACCCAAGGCCTTGTTCACGCCATGTATTACTGGCCATGCTGGAGACTCACCATCCAGCACAGCCTGTGGGCCAGATCATGGCGCAGCACCCTTCCCTGCCACTTTTTGCATTTACTAATGAAGCTGCTGCCCACCCCATGCCTGATCAGAAGATATAATAGTGGGGCCATAAATCAGTGGGAATACTGCAGAACTGATTTCCTGTAAATTTCCTCACCTCTACCATTTTGTTAGCACTCCCAATGGGGGCGCTAAGAAGATGAAAGTCAGTCCCATGAACTCTTTAATGCAGAAACTGGCCACGTGGCCTTTCAAGTCTAGGTCATTGTTTTTCTCCATGAACCATTTAGTCTAATTCCACAGTCCCCCTTTAATATTTCTCTTTTTCCAGCAACCAGCTAATTCCTTTTAAAACATATAGGCCTGGAAATTCGACTACGCCACGAAAGTTGCCAGTGCCACCGTGGCCTCGGATTAACAGGCGCCGAAAATGGTGGCGCCGGTAGGAGTGAATAATTTATGCTGGGGACTAAAGATCATTAGCCCAGCGCCAATCTGATCATCTAACACCCTCCTGGTGGCATTAGTTCAGGAATCAGTGCCGAATGTGGCATCCAGAAGTGGCATTGCATCTTCCAACAGCCTCTGGAAGCGAGGCTATGATTTCGCTAGGTATTGTGGAATATTAAAAGGGCAAAGCCTTCTGAACTGATAAAAATAAAAATGAAGTAACAAAAATGCAGTTTTCAGCCCTTACAGCTCTTACTGCCTTTTAAAAAAAATTCCCAAATGGGAGTTTTCAGGTCTTAAAGCTGAATTCCCTTCGCACCTCATAAAATGTGAAAAGTGACTCAGCACTAACACCAATGGCTTAGCAAGCCAGGAAAGGGGCACCCAGGGTCTCACACGCAGCACTCCAGCTTTGTGCAGGGCGTCAACACTGCAAGAAAGGTCCTCTTCCCACAGGGGCCAGGAGGCCCTCTAGAAAGAATGATGTGGGACCACATCATGAGGCTGTCACTACCAGCAGTGTCACCCCCACCACCTGGCTCCAGTGCTCAAAGAAGCTTCATGACCTCAGACCAGAGGTCAAGGTCAGTGAATGAATCTTCAAAAGCCGTCTCCTACCAACTGCATCACTAATCTCACACACTTCACAATGCACGACTCCCCCTCCCCAATCACTCACCTACCAACAATCTGTACCAATCACAAAGCACACCTCCCATTCCTAGCTTCACCTCACTCCCTTGGATGAGGCGGTGCTGGCCATTCTTGGCAGGGGTATGGCTGAGCCCTTGGCCAGCAGCGGGGCTGAAAGGATACAAGATGCTGATATCCTCATACCTTGTCCTCCTTCTCACATGCACCTCCCCTCACCACAACTCTACCCTTGTGTCTTCCTCATTTCACACACCCAAGAAATGCAGCCTGCCCAGCCAGAAGAGGAAGAAGAAACACTGTCACTCGATTTGACACTCCCAGCCACCAGCTCCTCAAGGTCGACCAGCAAGGCCATCTGATGTGTCCCCCACTGAAAGTCAGCAGCCTTCCACCAGTCATGCTGCAGCCATTGGGGTAGCACTGCATGACATCAGTAGGATAGGCAAAGTCACACACAAGACAATCACTAAGGGAATGCATAAGGGTGATGAGTTGATTTCTTGATGTCATATTGGATGGATAGATGTGTAAAGTTGGATTGGAAAGTTTGCTTTGTGGTGGCTTTTATTTCATCATTGTGGCCAAGAGGACGCTGTGATGGTCAGTAACAGAGGGAAGGTATGGGGTGGGACAAATGTTGAAAAGGGAATTGGAGTTGTAGTCACTGGTACCAGAGGCGGATGATTCCATCATGGATATCCCGGCCAGAAAGGGGCTGTCTGGGTTGCATCCTTCCTTCTGCTTCCTCTTCTTCTGCTTCTTCCTCTTCTGCATCTTTCTCTTCTGTGTCTTCCTCTTCCATCTATGAGTGGATGCTGTAAATCTGAAATAAAAGCATAAAATTCTGGAAATACTCAGCTGGTCAGGCAGCATTTCAACCTGAGACGTGAACTCTGTTTCTCTCTCAACAGATGTTGCCTGACCTGCTGAGTATTTGCAGCATTTTCTGTCTTCTCAGAGGCCTTCCTTTATCATCCGAGGCCTTGTAAGCATCCAGCAACACTCCCTGCACACTTAAAAAACTACTTCAATAAAATTTTAAAAATCCAGTTCAAAAGCTTAAATGCAAACTTACCTGAAAGATGTGTGTGTCCCTTTAAGAGGTGCTGACAGTGCCTCTGTGAGTCTGCTGAATGTTGGGTTTTCATGGCGAGCTTAGGACCCAGCGCTGAACTCAGCACTAAGGTCCAAGTTTGCTGAGGTGATGTTAAGTCGGCGTGACATCACCCTCTCCCTAATTTAAATTTACATGACCATTGCTTTTACCGGCAGCACTGCCAGCCCTCGGAAAATGGCGGAAGCCACAGGACCCGCCACCAGCTGGCGAAAGAGCGCAGGCCGCCATGTTTTCACAAATTTTGACAGTAACGGGTGGAGTAAATAACCCAAATTTTTAGCCCGTATGTTTTTGAACAGAATTGTTGGAGCATGGAATGCTTTGCCTCAGGGAGTCATTGAAGCAGAGATCATTGCATCATTTAAGGAAAAATTGGTTACAATCTGAACTAGATGAAGAACCAAGTTACTGGGAGAGTGCTGCAGTGGAATTGCTCTAGCAGTGAGCTGGAACAGATACGATGGACTGGATGGCCTCCTGTGCTGTAAACTTCTATGGTAAAAGAATTTATGGATTCTGCCTCAGCAATGTTGTGTGGCAAAGAATTCTACATTCTAACCATCATTAGCCTTCTCAGCTCGAGTGAATAAAGCTCTAACTATAACCCTTCAACCCTGATAACATCTTGCTGAATCTCTGCAGCACTTTTTCCATTGCTTTTATATCCGAATAGGGTGCCCAAAATGGCACATGCAAATCCAACTGCAGCCTAAAGTCTTGCATATTTTTGTGACATTTTAATATTTCACTCACATACATGAGATATTAGAGCTGCTACTCATATTAGTGCTAACTACACACACAGGGAGCAATTTTCGGTTGCGCGTTCAGGCGCTAAAGGTCCTCCAAGGTGGTCAAGATGGGGTCTTAAGCTGAAACGGCAGTTTAGCCCACGTTTAGTGCAAGATGCCATTTTGGTAAAGGAGTTGAAGCGCACGCCAGGAATGGCTGCCTGGAGGCTCGTTAAGGGGCTGATTGCCACTTAAAATGCCTGCTACCACTCATTAATGAGGCTGCACGGCATTTTGGTGGTGAGCGTGTGTCCTAACACCCTCTCCTAACAGCGACCAGCTGTTTGGGAATAAACAAGGCGTTGATGAGGCTTTCAAGCGCTACTTAATGGGATCCTCACTATTCCATGTTCACTTGCTGCTGAAGCTGTGAAGAGGGCCTCTGAAACACATCAGGAGACTTTCTGGGACGCTTTGTCAAGACTTCACCAACACTCTACCAACATTTATTCCGCAAATTCTCTGAGGACTTCACATAAAAAGAGTGTGTGCTGTGCTACTCCACCTCATTGGACACCTTATAGGAGTCACCGGGAGAAAGGGAGTGCTAGGTCATGGGGATCTTGCTAAGGGACCCCTTGGTCTGGACGAGGAATGGAAGGAGGACATGAGGCCAGGCAGAGCAGGAGCAGCTGCTGCAGGAGAGAGGGACAGGAGAGTGAGGTGGACTGCTTCCCCCCTGCGGGTACAGGACATCCCTCCTCCTCTGGACCTCCTCCACCAGGACCTCCAGTGCCACGTCTGAGAACCTGTGCGCCCTCTCCTTCAGTCCCTGAGCCATCCTGCAACGTGCCGCTGTGCGCCAGCCAGTGCACTCCACACCTTCAGTGGAAGTGCGTGCGAGGAGCCCACGTACACTGCGCCACGAACATTACGTCTAATCGGCACTTGAGTGCTAAACCTGCAGGTGTCTAATTTAGCACCTCCAGGCAAGTTATGGTAATCAGCAATTAGAACCAAAATTGTGAGCTAAATCCAGACTTTCAAACAAGCGTGTCTTATCATCCATTTAGCACCTGTTTTCACCCTTTGGCCAAAATAACCCCACAGCATTTCCACAACAATATTTAAGGTTAGCAGACTATCCCTAAATTTGTCATTTTACCACCAACCTATAAAATGTATCATCTCCCTTTCTTCCACATTTCACCTTATATTTGTAGAACAAGTGCATATTTTGGAATTATATTTGTTATATGTAATTTTAGCTTATTAATTCATAATAAAAGTCACATAATAATGACATTTAAATTATAGTGTATTAATTATTGAAACACACTATTCTTTCCATACAAATTAACAGGATAACACAAATGATGTGCGGAAAACATTACCTATACATACACCTACAATATAGACAGATGAGGGAGGTACCACCAGGCTCCAGTTAAGTTTCCAAATCCAAACTAAGTCAAGTTAGATCAATTTGGACTTTTCCAAATCCCTCTATTTCAGTTGAAGCTAAGACTTCATGAGTTAACTTCTCTTCTTGGCAGGTAACGTAGGGGTAGTGCTTTCATCCACTGCCGTGACCCTGTTGTAACCCCAACCCATTCCCCTGGGTCGAGGGCCATTTGTTAGACTGGATGGGTATCCAGCAGAATACCTGGCATCGAGAGGAAATTTGGTGCTGCAAGACCACGAAATTTTGACATTGCCGCAGTACCGGTCCAACTGGAGCACCCGGAGTGACAGGACATTTAAAGGAAACAGAAGAGCTCCAAAGTGGAAAGGAATCATTATTTTTAGGCATTGGCTAACAAAAAGGCCTAAAAATGTGTGTATGCGGCCGATATGGAGGGAGAGGAGGCTGCTCCCCACTTGTCACATTCCATGCAGTGACTTCAGATGCTTACTGCCACTGCCTCACGGTCTAGTTCCACCTTTCTACTGGCAGACTCCCTGGTTGGCAGACACAGTGGTCATAAGTAAGAAAATGGAGTGGCTTGATGTGCCCCGCGATATGGTGGGTGTGGAAGGGACGGCTAGCAGCCGTTCCAATGGGAGCGGGAGGAGGGAAATGAGATTAGGGTGGGAATGCGACAGTAGGCCTAACCATTCCACTTCTTCTGCTGCTATTCTGTCTCATTTCAGGTGGGAAAGTGGAGTAAAATGCAGCTCCAGACAATTGGAAATCATATTGATCTTCTCATAAGGCTGTTAAGCTTAACGAGAGGGCCAATCTGCCCCCACAACTGTGCCAAGCCCAACTGTATAAAAGTATGCAAGGTTATTTTTAATCTTGGGCTGTGAAATTCGGGTGTTTAGCGCCGGCCGTTAAGGCCGGTTTTGCTGACAAAATGGCAGCTGCCTCGCTTCCGCCAGCTTCCGGCGGGTCCTGTGTCGGCTGTTATTTTGGGGAGGTCGGTAGTGCTGTCATTGCCTGTGCTCGCTCCAGATATTTAGATGAGGCAGATCGTGACATCAATGTGTGTGCAACGCTGATTTGATGCACGATCTGCCACGTTCGACGTCGCCGCTCCATTTAACGCCCTCTCCTAATCACCACTAGCTGACCAAACGTTCAGCAGTAGGAAGGAACCCCCAGCAGTGCTAGTTAAAGGGATCATTAACAACTTGCAGCTAACTAGCTTTTTCAGTTCTACTGGCTCTTTAAGTTTGTGCAACTGTTTGGAGCTTTCTAAAGTTATCTAAAGCTGCTGAGGTGACAGGGAATGTTGCTGTAAGTGGAGAACGCATTGCTTCTGATTTAAAGGCTTCTGCTCACACCACTTGCTCACAGCAATGGAGGCTCTACTTGCAGTCCCCCTCACGCTCGAGTATGACAGGGAGATGGAGCGGAGGCAGCAAAGAAACCAAGATGCTCGCAGAGGGAGGAGGTGGAGGGGCAGGAAGACTGTCAGCAGGAGGCTTTACCCACGTGGGGTCTTCAGGGAGCACTTCACCTACCTGCACCTAAGCAAGGAGCAGTGTATTAGGAGGCTCCGCTTCACCAAGGAGGTGGTCATAGAACTCTGCCACCTCCTGCAACCTCAGAGCAGGGCGATGATGGCTCATCCAGTGGCCCTCAAAGTCACCGTGGCCCTCATTTTTTTCACCACCAGATCCTTCCAGTCTGCAGCAGGAGTCAGAGCTAACATCTCCTAGGTCACCGACCATCGCTGCATCCGGGAAGTCACAGAGGCTCTCTACTCCAGGAGAAGGGACTTCATTGTTTTCTCTATGAACAGAGAGAAGCAGGTCGAGCACGCATGTGGCTTTGCCAGGATATCGGGCTTCCCCATGGTGCAGGGCGCCATCGACTTCACACACGTGGCTTTTTTGGGCATCGTATACCAATCTGAGATGTTCCATAACCGCGACCACACCCTGCACATCATGATGGTGAATGCCCAGTATCCTGGCAGCAGTCATGAGGCCTACATCCTGCGCAGGTCCGCTGTGCCAGCAATCTTCCAGCCACCACATCAAACCCGAGGGTGGCTGCTCGGAGACAAGGGCTATCCGCTCTGCACCTGGCCAGCACTCATATAATGACAGCCATGCTGCCACGAGGAACGTAATCGATCAGACCATCAGGGTACTCAAGCAACGGTTCTGCTGCCATGACCGCTTGGGAGGAGCCCTCCAGTACATTCCAGAGTGGGTGTCCCATTTCGTGGTGGTCTGCTGCATGCTCCATAACTTGGCCATCATGATTGTGCAGCACTTGCCACCGTGGGCTCCGGGACCACCTCAGGAGGAGGAGGAGGAGGAGGAGGAGGAGGAGGAAGGGATGAGGCAGGTAGCACATCCCCATTCTGGACGGCCTGTGAGCGCCTCATCAGACTCCGGTTCCAGTGAATGAAACCCCAGATCCCTGTTGCTCACCACTTCCCCATCAGACCAACCCTCTGTCACGGAATATCACAGCGTCCTCCTGGGCACAAAGCTGAAATGAGAGCCACCACAAAACACATATGCCAAACATAATTTTATAAATTTATCAAATTCAAATTAGATAACAAAATCAACGAATCACCTTTATGCATTCCCTGAGTGTCTGTCTTTTGTGTGCCTTTTCCTACTCTCGTGCTCCTATGAAGTGCTCCCGCAGTGGTGCAGCATGGCTGGTGGAAGGCTGCTGACTTTCAGTGGGGGAGACTGCAGATGGCCTTGCAGGACGACCTCGAGCAGCTCTGGACCTAGAAGGCCCGGCTGTAGACTGCACCACCTCGGCATGAGCGGCAGCAGTCTGGGCTGGCTGACAGGGAGCAGTAAGGGCACTGGCGGAGTGGCAGTGGTGGGAGTAGGAATGCTGCCATCCTGAGAGAGGACAGCAGGTACTTGCTCCACGGAGCCACTGCCGCTCCCCCGGGGCAGCGCCTCAGCATTCCTAGCCATCTGTTGGAGCAGAGATTGCTGGATTGCTGTGACACCCTGCAAGCCCCTTTCCACACTCGTAAATTCAGCCACGATGGCAGCAGTCTGAGCCTGCAGGACAGCAATCTGAGCTTCCACTGCAGCACTGAGATGTTGGGTCGCTTGCGCTTGTGCTGCAATGGAAGCTGCGATATCGCCCGTCACACCCAGCAGCATGTTTGGGTCCACAAGGTCTCTAATGGAGTTGCTCATCACTTCCATCCTGGAGATCATGGGCTCCAAGCTCTGCGCAAAGCCCCGTGCAATGTTGGAGCCAAACTCCTCTATGCTCCTTGACACTGACAAGAGGCTCTCTGCCAGGATTGCCATTGCACCTAGCATTTCTGTGTGCATGCCCATCATCCTTTTTCTGTTGACCGCCCCATCGAGGTCATCATCCGAGTCCTGTGCAGCAGAACTCGTATGCGAACTCGCCCTCCAGGGAGCTGGCAGCTGATCTGGCCTGCCTGCAGCCCACTCGTACCCGATGACTCACCACATGCAGATCCCGCCTCTATACTACCCTCTAAAATATGCGCAGTGCCATTTTCTGAGCTGGTGCCTCCGAGTTTCAGATGCAGTGCCGATGTGTATTCTTCTCCTCCATCATTCTCCTCCAGAACTTCAGGGTCAGGCTGGGCTGCAGGCAGTTTAGGGGTATCTGAAGGGTGAAATGTACAAGGGTCGGGTTGTGGTGAGGGGAGGGGGATATCCATTCATACACCATCAGCAGCTTGTAAGTGAGAAGAGATTGTGAGATGAGGGGTAGGTGGGATGTGAGAGGAAGGATTAGGTATGAGCATACCGTCATCATCAGCAATGCTTTCCACTTCCCCGCTTGCCACGGACTCTGTCACTGCCCCTCCAATTATTGCCAGCACTGCTTCCTCCAGCTCCATCAGGGTCTCAATTCTTGGTTGCCCTCCACCCGTCTGCTGGTGCTCCTGGAGGTTGTGCGTCACCTTGGCCTCCAAGAGAAAGGGAAGTGTGTCAGTGAGTGTGGTACAATATGTTTGGGTGATGTGCCTGCCATGGTTGAATAGCTGGCAGTGTGTGCAAGGTGTGAGATGTGGGTGTGAGCGTTGCAGCAGTGGGAAGTATATAAGGATGAAGTGAAGCTATGATTGTGAAGTATGAGTGGTGATAGCTAGAGATTGTTGGTAGGTGAGTGATGGGTGTGTGGTGCATTGAGCAGTGTACAAGGCTTGTGGTACAGATGGTGGGATATGACCTTTAATGAAGCATTCACTCACCTTGGCCACTCGTGGGAGGTCATTAAACTTTTTGCGGCACTGGATCCAGGTCCTGGAGACAACACTTGTTGCAGTGACGACTTGAGCAATCTCCTCCCAGATCCTTCTTGTGGTGATCCTTGAAGGCCTCCTGCTCCCCTGCGGGTAGAGGACCTCACGGCATCTTTGGACCCCCAGGACCAAGGTCTCCAGTGCTGTATCAGAAAATCATCTAGCCCTTTCCCTCGACTATTGGGCCATGGATTTGCTTAGACTGACAATGAGGTGCTTCTGCAACAAAGCTCCTCCCCTTTAAGTAGTGCAGAGAGCCTCGGCCAAACTTTATTGGCCAGTACACTGCACCCAATATTGGCCCCCCCATTGAGCGCTAAGCCAATCAGCAGCACGTTTAGTGCTGAGCCAAGTGCTGCAATCACGTAAATAAGCCAGCAGCACAAATTTTGCGTGCTGCCTGCACCACTTTGCACGGATGCGGGCACATAGCGCTGGATGATGCCCGCGCCCGTTTTCGGGTCTTATCCAATTTCTAGGCCTTGGTGTTACTAACCTGCGCATTGTAATGGACCTTTTCAATGGTCTGATGAAGCAGGTAAATACCCTCCTCCAACATATTCTGAGAATGTGATTTTGCCGTTAAAGGACTTATATGGCTGACATGCCCCTGGTTGACTGTTGCAAAATCTCCAGCTTGTCTGCTGCACTCGAGAATAGGCCCTGTATAAATCCAGTGACAGCTGTAGAGTCTTCCCATGTCCAGCAATACAGTGCAAAAGTTGGTCCCTGGTTACAATGGCCTCAGGGACTGTCGATTGTTCCCCTTGCATTTTGAGGTAGTTTTCATTATCCCTATTTTCCCCATTTGAGACAAACATTGTTTTTGGTGACTGAGGCATTCATCTCTGAAGCGTTCATTTCTGGGTACGTGAATGATAATTGACCGTGGAATAGTCTAGAACTGCGAAAGGATTGTTCCAGGACCGAGAGAAACAAAAATGTATTCAGTTGCAGCAGTATAATATTTGCATACGTGATTTACAAGGTATACTTGATAAGCAGATTTACAGAGGGATTATGGGTTGTACATTTTACAGTTATTTTTGAAACAATTGAAGAATTAAACAGAAACTGTACAGCACTGATTAGACTGGGATGATTATGCAGTAAAATGTCCAGTAGATGAAAGTATCTTGCAATATTTTTCTTCTGGCCAGCAAACTCTTCAGTGCTCCATGACTTTAGTAGACCTTTTTCAATTGTATTCAATTTCCAGATTAGACACGCATTTTGGATCATTGATCTGCTTACAACAATCATGTACATCGCTTCTGCTTTAAGAAACTTTCATCACTTGAAGCCCCTCTGTAGTTAAAAATGAAATTTGTGTTGTCAAAAAAAGGATCTTTCAATTTTATATGTTGTTCCACTAGAGCAAAAAGTTCAGTTTCTGTGAATTGTGGTCATCTTTGATCTTTGTTTTGGCTGCCATTTTCTGCCACCATTGTAGATTGTCAGATTATTTAGTATCGGTCATGTACCTCATCCTCGCTTGTTGAGACACTAAATTTAAATAATTTCAAGCAGCTTCACATTAGGTATTTTACTTTGTGGCAAATAAAGCTGCAGTGTATCAGAATATGCAGTAAGTATACCTGCTTATTGCAGCAAAACTGTCTTGTGTCTTAATTCATAACACTGAAAATTGGCTCTTTATCTGCCTTTCCACTTCTGAATAAGAAAATAACTACTATCTGCATCTGTACTTCTGAATTAATCACACTCTTTGTTAATGACTTGAATGGAGAGATAAGAACCATTGTCAAATACGCTCTGTCTTAATGTGATGGCAGTAGGTGGTGGAATACTAATGTGTTTTTATTGGGTGGTGGAATCTGTGTGCAGAACATTTATCACAAGCCATCAAGTGATAACGGATGTGCGACCATCTTTTGCTCAAGGGGGTTCTCATCCTGATATCTTAAAACCATATGCTGCAATGTACTTCGACACAAGGATGAGGAGCCTAGAGTTAAATTCTAACCAGGTAAATTTAGCAGTGATTGGACTGTGACATATGGGAACTGATGGCACTGCTCCTAACTCAGGCTTCAGTGGTTATCACTTCAGACGAAGGGACGGTTTGCCTTTTAATGCAACACCTTTGGGAAAAGAAAAGGGTATTTTAAGTGTTCCTTCCAGATTTGAGCAGAAAGATAGTGCCAGCTGTAACATACACAGTAGCTCAAGGTAACACCATTTTAGGTTCAGAACTACAAATGTATTTCTGCAACCTATTAGAGCATGCATTCTGTCCATAGAGAAATGGCTGTGAAATGCTGTTGAATTGTATGAAACGATTTGATTTCTACAATGGGACAGGTTAAAACTAAAGATACAAGGCAGTGGAAATAATTTTATTTTTTCAAAATTTACGGCTTCAAAGTTCTACGTGGCCATTTGGCCTGATGTTGTGCCCCTGGGCCAGGACGTCTGCCCACTGATGCTGTCCAGTGCTGACCCCGCAGTAAAGTATGGGTCAGCTCATCAGTATATCTGTCTTACAATCTTACCACTCCTATGAGTAATGTGCGGGGGTGGGGAGGTGCGTGGGAGAGAGAGGGCATGCAAATTATGAGTGCAGCCTTTAAAAGGCTTAGAATGGCTTAAGATTGCATCATCAGGCTGAGGGAACAGCAGATAAGTGGGACATCGGAGAGCTGACCCTCTACAGGGAGCAGGCTGTGGAGATGCTGGGGAGACACTTTGCTCTGGCTGTGAAAGATGCTGGCATCAGTGGAACAGTGCAGGCAGCAAGTTAGAGAGTTGACTGTCGGGTAGCTGTAAAGGATGGCTCATGTGAGATTTTATGGCACATGAGCTGGAATATCTTCAAGTGGAAGAGAGGTATGAGGCAACAAGCTGAAAATTTTAATGAGACCGACCTTCAGATACTCCTAGAATCATAGAATCATACAGCACAGAAGGAGGCCTTTTAGCCCATTGTGTCTGTGCCGGCCCGTTGAAAGAGCTATCAAATTAGTCTCACTCCCCTGCTCTTTCCCACAGCCCTGCAATTTTTTCCTTTCAAAGTATATATCCAATTCCCTTTTGAAAGTTACTATTGAATCTGCTTCCATCACCCTTTCAGGCAGTGCATTCCAGATCATCATAACTCACTGAGTAAAAAAAAAATTTCTTTATCTCCACTCTGGTTCTTTTACCAATCACCTTAAATCTGTGTTTTCTGGGTACCGACCCTTCTGCCAGTGGAAACAGTTTCTCCTATCTACCCGATCAAAATCCTTTGTAATTTTGAACATCTCTATTAAATCTCCCCTGAACCTTCTCTGATTAAGGAGAACAATCCCAACATCTCTAGTCTCTCCACATAACTGAAACCCCTCATCCCAGGTACCATTCTAGTAAATCTCTCCTGCACCCTCTCCAAGGTCTTGACACTCCTGGATGAAAAGCAGCAAACGCAAAGAAGAGAAAGACTGTAGGGTTTCCATGGGAGCAAACCTCAGAAGATTGTTTCGCATGCCATATGGACGAAGGTGGCAATGGCACCTCTATCAGCCCAGGACAGTAGAAAAATCCAGGAAAATGTTTAATGACCAAACAAGGGCAGGAAAGGTAACAGACCAGTCGCTGTCCCTGTCCCTCCTTGGGCACCATGGGCATGACCATACTCTTGGCGCTCTAAAATTAACCTTTCACACTGCACTGTGGTTAAAGGGTCACTAACTCAGGATTTTATAAGCATGTCGCCATCTCCTCGAACAGCAACCAGTTGCATGTAGAACTTTAAAAATTCCGTTCCTCCACTTTCACAGAGTGGTAGCAGCAGATCTATTACACCAGCTGTCCGATGACACCTGGTATAGATCCCTACAATAGTAGCCTTCGCCTAATTCCCTCAAACTTGCTACAGGAGAAACTTGCACACAATGTGAGGCAGGGGACTGGAGGGAGCATTCTAGGCATTACAGAGCTAACTCTGTGCGAGGAGCAAGCCATTAAGCTGCTGGGGAGATACGCTGCTCTAGCTGTGAGAGATGGTAAGTTTAGTAGAACAGTGTAAGCATCAAGCTAGTAAGTGCTCATCTACCTGGCACCCCTCATGAGACAACCTTTGCGACCACAAGCTTTCACCCGCATCTCTGTCTCCCTAGTTCCAGGAAAGATAATGCTCACCCATTGTTAACTTATGCCTTCCTTTATTGTAGACCCATCACAGCAATGGGGGATGAGAAATAGGAGTATGATGATGAGGAGTTGGAGGAAATAATATTTTGCTGGTGGACTATGATGATGATGACGACAACAATGATGATGATGATGAAGAAGAGGATGTTGACAACAAGGCCACACAATATCCCTGAAGCAAGATCCTCCCCCATCTTCCTGTGCCCCAACCCTCTCAATGTCACCCCTGCATCAGTTGCTTTCTCAGTCCCATGCACCAGCTCAGATGCTTTCATCCGAGAGGAATTAGATTGTCTTAGTGAGGATGTGACACCAGGTGATTCACACAGTATGATATAAGAACATAAGGACATAAGAATTAGGAGCAGGAGTAGGCTTTACGTCCCCTCGAGCCTGCTCCACCATTCAATAAGATCATGGCTGATCTTCAACCTCAACTCCACTTTCCCGCCCGATCTCCATATCCCTTGACTCCCCTAGAGTCTTAAAATCTATCTCAGCCTTGAATATATTCAACGACTGAGCATCAACAGCCCTTTGGGGCAGAGAATTCCAAAGATTCACAACCCTCTGAGTGAAGAATTTCCTCCTAATCTCAGTCTAAAAGGCCAACCCCTTATCCAGAGATTATGCCCCCTAGTTCTAGACTCTCCAACCAGGAAAACAACCTCTCAGCATCTACCCTGTCAATCCCCCTCAGTATCTTATATGTTTCTCATTCTTCTAAACTCCAGAGAGTATAGGCCCAATTTACTCACTCTCTCCTCATAGGACAACCCTCTCATCCTAGGAATCAATCTAGTGAACCTTGGTTGCACCGCCTCTAAGGCAAGTATATCCTTCCTTATTTAAGGAGACCAAAACTGTGCACAGTACTCCAGGTGTGGTCTCACCAAGATCCTGATGATGAAGCAGGAGGACTAGGGAGCAGATGAGGATATGTCACATTCCCACTGGAGACTGCAGAGAAGGCTTGTTTCCCTGGTTGGAGAGTCTAGAACTAGGGGGCATAGTCTCAGGATAAGGGGTTGGCCTTTTAGACTGAGATTAGGAGGAATTTCTTCACTCAGAGGGTTGTGAATCTTTGGAATTCTCTGCCCCATGGCTTCAGAATTATGATTCCATGGGTGTTCATCTGAAAGTACGAATGTTTGAGCAACATCACATCAATGTGCAGGCTCTGACATCCATCTCCCATGATGTGCGGCAACTCAGAGCTGTGACTCTGGACTCTACAGCTCTAATTTATAGCAACATCAGGAAAGCTTTCTCTCATTGAAGAAATCAACAGAAACACATATTACTGCCCTGGTGGCAGTAGAGGAAAGATTAGATCACACCCGGCATACCAGCTTTCAGGCTGCTGTTTATCAGGACATTCAGGATCTGATAGCAACCACAAGGTCAACCATCCCGCTGGTCAGTGGGGACACAGATCCAGGAGCCAGTAGAATGGAGATGGTAGGAGTAGATCTGCATGAGCCTGACATTCCCAGGACAACAGCACAGGCATATTTTCCAGCCTTCCCCAACATAGTACCATGCAAGAAGGAGATAACTGGCTGCCCAGGGAGAAGTTCCAGAGATACAGCCAGCACCGGCTCCTTCCCAGGACTAAGGTACCATGAAAGGAGGGCCAGCTCATTCCCATGAGCCTTTTGTACCATCAAAGCAGCCAAATACCTCTTGCAATGGTGGCCTTGAGGTTGCACCTATGAGAAACACCAGATTAGGAGGAAGCAAGGCTGGCTCAGACACCTAGGGGAAGCACAGTGTGAGAAAGGAGTAGGATGGGTTATGCTTTTGAATTCCTTGCATTGAAGGAGAATGTGCAATTATTTCACCTTATGTTATTCATAGAAATCATAATCATACAGGAAAGGGTGAACTAACCTTGTGCTCATTTATTCAATCAGTTTATTGAGACCTGCATAGCCACGTAGAGCCAAAGAAATCTGATGTGCTGTGAGGTTCTAGGATGGGTACTGGTTCAAAGGGTTTATAAATGCAAGTTGTTGTTGTTGTCATTAATTTGAAGGTGGTGACAAAGATAGGCCGTGTTAAACCATTGAGAACGCGTACTGTGGCATCCCCCACTTAAAGAAATAGCAGCTGAGTCTAAGGGCATTGTGATACTTTGAGAAAGCATATAAAGCTGAATTGACATAATGAGTATTTCCAAGCTTCCTTTTACCTTCTGTTACCATCTCGAGTCTAACATCATCCTCTCCCCTAGGTATTCCTGTCTGCCTGCCCATAATTTGCTGCTGCTCCCCCAGTTGTATTTCTTTGGTGCTGGAGGGAGAGAAGACAATGTTAAGGGCTTGTGAGTAGAATAGACACTTTCCCCCAAATGGATCCCATGATGATGAGATGTGGGGGTGCATTGTCCCTTTAAATAAAGTGTCCTTGAAGACTAGAAGCAGCCTTTGTGTTGACAATGTGAGTTTCCAGTGCGGTGCAAGAAGGTGCTTGAGTGTTTGCAGAGGTTGTCCTTTGCAGCAGTGAGTTCCCCCGACACCCAAATGCTGAGAGAGAAAGATTACGATAAGTAAGGAGCTGAATGAAGGCCCTATGAGTAGTAAAAGATGTGTATTGGTAACAGTGCCTTGACTAACCTTACCCTTGTGAAGCCATTGAACCACTTCCTATCCTATGTGGTGCAGTTTACACTGACTGCCTCTGCTACCTCCCTCCAGACAGCCTGAACCACCCAGTAATGGGTTTTCCTGCCTGCAGTGCCTAACAGTGTGCATCTTCTGGCCCTCATTTCAGCTAGCAACATCTCCAGAGATCCAGCTAAGAATCTGTGGCCATTCCAGCTGCTAAACCCATGCTGCCCCTCCGCCCCCACCCCACCCCGCTAAGGATGCTGTTTCAGACATTGCTGCTGCTGTTCTTCTTCTCCTTGCTGCTTTAAATGGTTGCACCAGGGTTGATTTTCCTCCCTCCCAGCATCAGTGAACATATCAGGAGCAGTATGGCCACTCCAAACCAATCCAGTATAGCAAATGAGGGCCCCAGGAGGAAATTCCAGCAGGTTAGAGGTATATTCATGTTTCTGGGCAGTATTCCCACTCTGCCACTAACTTGTCAATCTAGGAAAAGGGTTATCCTGAGCGCAGACTCTAAGCTAATGCTAATATAACCTCTACCACTTCCTTGAAGTACCAAGCGTTGCAATAAATAACACTAAAGGGACCTGTAAAACTAATTGCATTTTTATGAAGTTCTGAATCTGAATTCATCTTTATATTTCTGTAAAGTGAAGACCAGAATCTAAATTCACCTTTGGATTTCGATTCAAACTGACTTAGCTTAACCCTACAGTGAGTTGTGTGGTTGCAGCAAATGCCAATCACAAAACTGAGCAGTCCTTGATCACGTGGTGCCCTGGACAACATCATACAATGGGGCTATTAAAGTGCAGCATTCAGCATTCTCACAAAATGGCATTCCAAGTCACAAAAGCAGATGTACTTTTCACTGAAATGAGTTCAGATATTGCCTTATAAATTCAAACACAATGGGGGTGAAATTAGCTCTTGGCGCTAGCACAGAATGAGCGATAGTGAATCGATCGCCCGTTTTACACCCTGCCCGATTTTTCGCCCCACTTTCTTTCCATTGGATGGGGCGGGATGTAAAACGAGTTTTGCACTACCACCGAAGATCAATTTCAACCTCTAGAATTCTTAACAATAGACTTAATAATTAAAGAATAAAACAAAATAGGTCATTTCAATACTTAGGTTCTTCTTGTAGCATTTTCTATTTGATTGACGGGATTAACTCATCCACACCAAGTAAAATTGCTCCCATTGCATATAACGCACTTGTATTATTCTCAGCAATGCTGCTTTTACATCCTTTGTGATTTACAGTCTTATAACATTTGACCACACTTACAGCGCAAGTGTAAAATCAATTTGTGCAGTACCATTTATCTCAGCAGTGATGTTAACCTGTTCTTTAATGGAAAGGCAGGGCTGGAGAGGGACTATTTGTACTCCAGAGTGGCACTTCACAGACTTAAGCCAAATGGTCTGAAGAGACAACTTGTGACCTTTAGGGATATTTCAACTTGACCGAACACTTTGCTGCAGTAAAATACTTTTAACTGTATGAATACCAGAGGACAGATTCAGCAGTGAGGCCAGAGAGGTAACATCATTCATTATATGTGAGGCAGAATTTACTAAATATATTTTAGAAACTGTCTGTGCACTAAAGTGAAATATGAATTTATTATGATCCTTGTTCAGTCCCTTTGTTTACCATAATAGAAAATGTTGGAAGTACAGAACTGGTCTGTCTGCATCTGAAAAGAGAAAAGCATGGGTTAACTATTTGGTTAAGATGTTCATCAAAGCAGACAGGTTGTGATGAAGGATGTCTAGCTAAAACATTAACGTGTCTTTCCTCTTTACAGAAACTAAGGGACCTGCTCCGTATTTTCACTGTTTTCTGTTATTATTTCAGATTTCCAGCATTTGTAGTTTTAAAAAAAATATATATTTTCTGTTTTCAACGTTTCTTTATAATAGGAGCAACATTCATTTGGTTATCTGACATGAGCTGAAATCAAACATACTCATGCTATGTTTTACATGCTCAAGTATCCCATTTGTATTGTAGAATCTTGAAGTAGTATTATTGTTAGATATGTATGTACGAGTAATTCGATATATAATCCTGCAAAACTTAATAAATGGGTTAATAAAAGGCAGTTTCTGTTATTTGTGGGGATGAGTCTCAAACTAAATTAGAAATTAAAGTGATCTAATTTTACACATGGCCAAATAAATTTTTTGAAAAAACAATGCAATTTACCATGTCTTATCACAGGGTTATCACCATTTTGTGTTTTTTTTCGTAAATTTGTTTATTGATGGTATAATAGGGAAGGGTATATTTCATCATATGTTATTGCCTAGTGATGAGTATATGTCCCTATTTACTGGGTCTTAGCACAGCAGTCTTGTTCACTCTCCTACAATCACTGGATCACACTTCGCTCCATCTCATTCTCCTCATACTCACAGACTCATTTCTATTGCAACACTCACTTCCCCACACCTCACATCATACACACACTGCATACCAGCTATTCTTACATGAGAGACACATTCTCTAAACACTTCATAAGACTGTCACTAACACTCCCTTCTTTTTTACAGGAGAAAGTCACGTACAAACTGCGCCAGGAAACTGCCACCGGAGGAGGCTGAGCCCGTCTGCACATCCTCTCCCCTATGGAAGAAAACATGCTGGCCAACATGAACAGGAGGAGAGTTACAGCAATGGTGAATGATAACACTGAAGGAGATGTCGCCCAGGGTCTCTTCACATCCTTATCCTCCTTTTCCCTTCTTACTTCTATCTCACCCAACACACTCTGCATGACAAACTGCTCCTTTCACCAGTCACTTTTCCTCTGCTGTCCCTTTACACTAAAAGCTAACCCTTGTCCTGCTCTGTCATTTCAGTTGCTGAAAATTTGGAGACACCTCTGCCACCAGGAAGAGAAGGCCAGACTTCCTGAAAATGCACCATCACTCGATCTGACCCTAGCAAGCACCAGCTCAGAGACTGGCACCACGTGTACCTTAGAGGCGAGGCTAGAGGAGGGGTCTTCACATGGTGAATCAGGCACAAGTGTGCAGGAGCTAGGGCAGGGGGATAGGATGCCACATTTGCCATCTTGCCGGAGGACGGGACTCAGATGCAGACTTCGAGGGCCAGGCTACCAAAGAAGGATGATGGCCATACACAATGTTAGGTGCACTGGGCAGCCTGTCAGTGATCTTGCACATAATATCGCAGAGCATGGAGACCATTCTGTCCAACATGGACTGAGTGGTCAGCTCCACGAACACAACAGTGGGACCCACCATGACGGAACCACTGCTGGCAGCTCTGACAGCTTCCCTGGAAGCTCAGATGGCTGCCATCATGGCTCTGGGGGCTTTCAGGGCATCACATCACTCCTGCACTCTGTTCTTGTGCAGAGCAGTAGGAGTGCTGAGGCACAGATCCAAGAGAGTGGCCTTGGCACCATGGAAGAGGCACCTGCTGTCCTCCTTCAGGAAGACAACATGCCTGCTCCCCGACTAGTCATTCCGCCAGTGCACTCGTTAGTGCCTCACAGCTAGCTGGGCTAGACTGCTCTGGCCCATGTTGAGGTGCTACAGTCTGCAGCCGGGCGCTCTAGGCCCAGAGCTATTTGAGGTCATCCTCCACGGCCATCTGAAGTATCCTCACTGGAAGCTCAGCGGTCTCCCTTCTGCCAAGCTGTAGCCACTGGGGAAACACCTCATAGGAGCACTAGGTTAGGGAAATGAGCATGTAAGACAGGCATTAAGGGCTGGCATAAGGGTGAGACTTAATTATATCTGTTAACTATTAGAAAGAGATGGAATTGAGTTGTTGGATAAATTTGATTTTTGTTCTGCATTTGATGTTGGTGTTTATATTTGAAGGGCAAGACCCATAAGACTGGACTAAAGGAAGGCGATCGGATCACGGTAGTAAGGGCGGTAGAGATAAGGATTGCGGGACTGTTGGTGTATTGAGGATGGGAGGGATGGTTCACGTGAAGTTCTCTTGGATGAGTTGCTCTCAGAGCCCTGGCAGCTAGGGCTGTTGGTGGTCGATGTCACTCCTGCTCCTCCTCCCCCTCCTCCTCCTTTTCTTGCTGCCCAGGTGGGGATAAGGGCTGGTCACTCATGATGGCAAAGTTATGCAGTACACAACTACAAATCTGGATACCTGCTCAGGGCTGTATTGCAAAGCTCCTCCTGAATGGTCCAAGCAGTGGAAGTGTTCCTCGAGCATGCTGAGTGCTCGATGATGTTCCTGGTGGCAGCATGGCTCTTGTTGTGGGCTGCCTCTGCAGCTTTGCACAGGTTCCTGACAGGGATTTAAGATCGAGTATTAAATCTGAAGTTAGGGTGCAGGGCTTCTGCTCTGCCATTCTCTGCTGGCGGACCAGAACCCCAGGAATTTCTAGCCCCTTTAAGATGTTAAAGTTATAAAATTACATTTTCATTTCTGGTAGAATTATATCAATTTGTTTTTTTTTAAATGTAATTAAAAAATTAAACAACTAAGGAGGAGGAGGAGGTTCCATGAATACCCCCATCCTCAATGATGGCGGAGGCCAGCACACTAGTGCAAAAGACAAGGCTGAAGCGTTTGCAACCATCTTCAGCCAGAAGTGCCGAGTGGATGATCCATCTCTGCCTCCTCCTGAGGTCTCCAACATCACTGCAGCCAGTCTTCAGCCAATTCGATTCACTCCACGTGATATCAAGAAACGGTGAGCGCACTGGATACAGCAAAGGCTATGGGCCCCGACAACATTCCGGTTGTCGTGCTAAAGAGTTGTGCTCCAAAACTAGCTGCAACTCTAGCCAAGCTGTTACATTACAGCTACAATGCTGGCATCTACCCGACACTGAAAAACTGCCCAGGATTGTCCTGTCCACAAAAAGCAGGACAAATCCAATCAGGTCAATTACCGCCCTATCAGTCCACTCTCAATCATCAGCAAAGTGATGGAAGGTGTCATTGAAAGTGCTATCAAGCAGCACTTACTCACCAATAACCTGCTCACCGATGCTTAGTTTGGGTTCCGCCAAGACCACTCTGCTCCAGACCTCATTACGGCCTTGGTCCAAACATGGACAAAGGAGCTGAATTCCAGAGGTGAGGTGAGAGTGTCTGCGCTTGACATCAAGGCAGCATTTGACCGAGTGTGGCAACAAGGAGCCCAAGTAAAACTGAAGTCAATGGGAATCAGGGGAAAAACTCTCAACTGACTGGAGTCATACCTAGCACAAAGGAAGATGGTTGTAGTTGTTAACAGCCAATCATCTCAGCCCCAGGACATCGCTGCAGGAGTTCCTCAGGGCAGTGTCCTCAGCCCAACCATCTTCAGCAGCTTCATCAATGACCTTCCCTCCATCATAAGGTCAGAAGTGGGGATGTTTGCTGATGATTGCGCAGTGTTCAGTTCCATTCACAACTCCTCAGAAAATTAAGTAATCCATGCTCACATGCAGCAAAACCTGGACGACGTTCAGGCTTGGGCTGATAAGTGGCAAGTAACATTCGCATCACACAAGTGCCAGGCAATGACTATCTCCAACAAGCGAGAGTCTAACCACCTTCCCTTGACATTCAACGGCATTACCATCGCCGAATCCCCCACCATCAACACCCTGGGGGTCACCATTGACCAGAAACTTAACTAGACCAGCCACATAAATACTGTGGCAACAAGAGCAGGTCAGAGGCTAAGTATTCTGTGGTGAAGAGAGTGATAACATAAGAACATAAGAAATAGGAGCAGGAGTAGGCCATTTGGCCCCTCGAGCCTGCTCCACCATTCAATAAGATCATGGCTGATCTTCTACCTCATCTCCACTTTCCTGCACTACCCCATATCCCTTGATTCCCTTAATATTCAAAAGTCTATTGATCTCTGTCTTGAATATACTCAGCGACTGAGCCTCCATAGCCCTCTGGGGTAGAGAATTCCAAAGATTCTCCACCCTCTGAGTGAAGATATTTCTCCTCATCTCAGTCCTAAATGGCCGACCCTTTATTCTGAGACTGTGACCCCTGATTCTAGACTCCCCAGCCAGGGGAAACATCCTCCCTGCATCTACCCTGTCAAGCCCTGTTAGAATTTTGTATGTTTGAATGGGATCACCTCACATTCTTCAAAACTCTAGAGAATATAGGCCTAGTCTACTCAATCTCTCCTCATAGGACAATCCCCCCATCCCAGGAACCAGTCTGGTGAACCTTCGTTACACTCCCTCTATGGCAAGTATATTCTTCCTTAGGTAACGAGACCAAAATTGTACACAATATTCCAGGTGTGGTCTCACCAAGGCCCTATATAATTGCAGTAAGATGTCTTTACTCTTATACTCAAATCGTCTTGTAATAAAGGCCAACATATCATTTGCTTTCCTGAGACCACACCTGGAGTACTGTGTGCAGTTTTGGTCTCCTTAACTAAGATAGGATATACTTGCCATAGAGGGAGTGCAGCGAAGGTTCACCAGACTGATTCCTGGGATGGCAGGACTGTCGTATGAGGAGAGATTGGGTCGACTAGGCCTGTATTCACTAGAGTTTAGAAGAATGAGAGGGGATCTCATTGAAACGTATAAAATTCTGACAGGGCTAGACAGACTGGATGCAGGGAAGATGTTTCCCCTGGCTGGGGGGGTTTAGAACGAGGGGTCACAGTCTCAGGATACGGGGTAGGGCATTTAGGACTGAGATCAGGAGAAATTTCTTCACTCAGAGGGTGGTGAACCTGTGAAACTGTCTACCACAGAAGGCTGTGGAGGTCAAGTCACTGAATATATTTAAGAAGGAGATAGATAGATTTCTAGACACAAAAGGCATCAAGGGGTATGGGGAGAGAGCGGGAATATGGTATTGAGATAGAGGATCAGCCATGATCATATTGAATGGCGGAGCAGGCTCGAAGGGCCAAATGGCCTACTCCTGCTCCTATTTTTCTATGTTTCTATATTTTTAATTGCTTGCTGTACCTGCATATTAACTTTCAGTGACTGGTGTACAAGGGCGCCCAAGTCCCTCGGAACACCAAGGGCTGGATTTTGTCTTGGGGTCAGGTTGGGGTTGTGTAATCCGCATTTCGTGTTTCCCCCCCGACTCCAGATTAATGTGGATGCCTGATGCAATTTTCACTTCATTGGGCAATTGAGTTGGAGCATGTGGGAACCCATGAATTAATTAGTGTTTTCAGTCTGAAAGTCACCTCTGATGATGTCATCATTGCTGACTGCCTAGTCTCAGAGACTGTTGGTGAGAGAGGACGTGCCTGGCTTTTGATGTGAGTGGACCTGGATGCAAAAAGGGGTGGTGGGGTGGTAGAGGAGAGAGAGAAAGAGAGAGAGAGAGAGCTTGTTAAGGGCTTTAATGGCCTCTCCCGCCTCTTGAAGGCGGGACGGAGTCGGGAACCTCGCGACTGATTATGTCAAAATTGCGTAGAGGCGGGATGGAGTCGGGATGGGGTCGGAAACCCCGACCCCGCAAATTTAACCCCCCACACGCCTCCAAACCCGACTCCATGGGTCATTCAAAATCCAGCCCCAACATTTCCCAATCTCTCACCATTTAAAAAATACTCTGCTTTTCTATTTTTCCTACCGAAGTGGATAATTTCACATTTCTCCACATTCTATTCCATTTGCAATGTTCTTGCCCACTCACTTAGCCTGTCTATATCCCCTTGAAGCCTCCTTGCATCCTCCTCACAACTTACATTCCCACCCAGCTTTGTATCATCAGCAAACTTGGATATATTACATTTGGTCCCCTCATCCAAATCATTGATGTAGATTGTGAATAGCTGAGGCCCAAGCACTGATCCTTGCGGTACCCCACTAGTTACAGCCTGCCAACCTGAATATGACCCGTTTATTCCTACTCTTTGTTTTCTGTCCGTTAACCACTCCTCAATCCATGTTAGTATATTACCCCCAATCCCATGAGCCCGACTTTTGTTTAATAACCTCTTGTGTGGCACCTTATCGAATGCCTTCTGAAAATTCAAATACACCACATGCATTGGTTCCCCCTTATCAATTCTGCTAGTTACAACCTCAAAGAACTTGAACAGATTCGTCGAACATGATTTCCCTTTCATAATCCGTGTTGACTCTGCCCAATCCTATTATTATTTTCTCAGTGCCCTGTTACTACGTCCTTAATAATAGATTCTAGCAATTTCCCTACTACTGATGTCAGGCTAACTGATCCGTAGTTCCCTGTTTTCTCTCTCTCTCCTTTCTTCAATAGTGGGGTTACATTTGCTACCTTCCAATATGCGGGAACCGTTGTAGAATCTATGGAATTTTGGAAAATGACAACCAATGCATCCATTATCTCTATAGCCACCTCTTTCAAAACCCTAGGATGTAGGCCATCAGGTCCAGGGAATTTATTGGCTTTCAATCCCGTTAATTTCTCCAGTACTAATTTTTTAACTAATACTAATTTCTTTCAGTTCCTCATTCTCGCTAGCCCCTTGGATCTCCATTATTTCCAGGAAGCTTTTTGCGTCTTCTTCCGTGAAGACAGACACAATGGGCTGGATTTTGTCAATAGGGACGTGATGGAGGCGGGACTCCCACTTTTTGGGTTGTAGTCCCACCTCCATCGACTTGTGGCCAACCCACTGTATTTTCCCTTGATTGATCTTGTTAAGCCCGCCCAGCGGGCTTAGCAGGCCAATCAAGGGTCCCTTGGATACAGGTGACATCAGCCATTGAAATTTCATCTGTCAAGAGCTTTTGACAGATGAAATTTCAGCGTTTGACAGCTCTGTGAAGCTGTCAAACACTGACAATATGATTTCTAACATGAGTTCCTGTACTTAGACTCAGTTAGAAATCAATCCAGCACAGAAAGCAGAGACTGCAGCTTTTGACAGCTCCGCGGCCATTCTGCTTTCTGTGCCGTGGATGTGAGGGACTCCCGACACCTTAAGGAAGCTAGCCTGCAGGACAAAGTTAAGGTAAGTAAATGTTCTTTAAACACTTTACACACACCAAACACATTTACCTCTGCACTCATGCACCCATCACTCACCTGCACACTGGACATCTTGACCCCTCCAAGCCCTCCAGACCGACGGTCCACCTCGCTAAATCGGTGTGGTTCGGACCTGTCGGGAAGCCCACACTTCAGGGCTAAAAATAGGGATTAGGCAAAAAACTGCCTTTAACTACCTGTTAACAGGCAGTTTATTGGCACTAATCCCCTTCCCGCCTCGGGGAGGCGGGTCCCAGCACAGGTCAGGTACCCGCCTCCTGGGAAACTGGCATGGAGGCGGGTTGGGGGCGGGATGGGTTCGGGACCCCTGAATCTGCTATTTTCACACCACTCTCGCCTCCAAACCCGCCTCCACGGGCCGGTGAAAATTGAGCCCAAAGTATTTGTTTAATTTCTCTGCCATTTCCTTATTCCCCATTATAATTTCTCCTGAAAAGATTAGCAAAAGTAAATGTGTGTCCATTACAGGCTGATGTAATGGACACACATTTACTTTCGCTAATCTTTTCCTTTTTACATATCTATAGAAGCTTTTACAGTCTGTTTTTATCTCTCTCGCTAGTTTACTCTCATATTCTATTTTCCCTTTCTTTATCAATGTCTTGGTCCTCCTTTGTTGAATTCTAAAATCCTCCCAATCCTCAGGCTTACTACTCTTTTTGGCAACATTATAAGCTAATAATATCTTTAGCATCTCTTGTTAGCCACGGTTGGACCACTTTTCCTGTGGGGTTTTTGTGCCTTAAAGGAATGCATATTTGTTATAAATTATGTATTAATTCTTTAAATGCTAGCCATTGCTTGTCAACCGTCATGCCTTCTAATGCAGTTTCCCAATCTACCTTAGCCAACTCGCCCCTCATACCTACGTAGTTTGCTTTGTTTAGATTTAAGACCCTAGTTTCGGATTTAACTAAATCACATTCAAACTCAATATAAAATTCTATCATATTATGGTCACTCTTCCCCGAAGGCCCCTTTACTACAAGGTTATTAATTAACCCTTTCTCATTGCACAATACTCGATCTAAAATAACCTGTTCCTTAGTTTGTTCCTCAACAAACTGATCTAGAAAACTATCTTGCATACATTCCATGAATTCGTCCTCCACACTATTACTGCAAATTTGGAATGCTCTCCACTTGCCTGGATGAGTGCAGCTTCAACAACACTCAAGAAGCTCGACACCATTTTGGACAAGGCAGCCCGCTTGATTGCCACCCCATCCACCACCTTATACATTCACTCTCTCCACCTCTGGCGTACCGTGGCTGCAGTGTGTACCATCTACAAGATGCACTGCAGCAACTCGCCAAGGCTTCTTCAGCAGCACCTCCCAAACACCTAGAAGAACAAGGGCAGCAGGCGCATGGCAACACCACCACCTCCAAGTTTCCCTTCAAGTTACACACCATCCTAACTTGGAAATATATCGTCGTTTCTTCATCGTCGCTGGGTCAAAATCTTGGAACTCCCTACCTAACAGCACTGTGGCAGTACCTTCACCACACGGACTGCAGCGGTTCAAGAAGGCAGCTCACTACCATGGGCAATAAATGCTGGCCTTTCCAGCGACGCCCACATCTTAGGAATGAATTTTTAAAAATTGGGAGAGATGTGAAACGGGCTGCCAATTCACTATTAGACAAAGTCAAAATTAACCCCATTGTTTTTATTGCCCCACTCCCCCAAGCAACACTGCCAGTTTCCAATTATTGGCTATAAACAAGACCTTAGCAGTTGTTCACAAACAAAGCCCTGAAAATATGTCGGCCAGTGATTCTGGCACTTCCATTGGCAGAGCAATGTCAGGAGGAGTTTTCCTGATTTGCATGTCCACAGTGGACACCAGCGCCACTTCAGGCACATCATTGGCACCCGCCTGCCTCCACAGACTGTAAAATAGCCCCAGTGCTGCCGTACAATGGGGTTTCCGGAAAGTATTTTATAGCACCTGCAATACCCTTTGCAAATGAGCTGTTAAGAGGAAAGAAGAAACTGTGTCTGCCATTTTTTGTGTCTCAAGGCCACAATGCAAGTCTGGACCTCTGGGTGGGCCCCACTTCCACATCAGGTACACTTCTTTTTAATGGGCCACTTGAACCCCAGGTCATCCCCAGCCCCTGACTGAGGAGACTCCCACCATGGGAGCCCTCCATCTCTCGTCATCCCCCTCTGACATGGGCGACTTTGTAAGGGGCGGACAGTGGTACCATTCTATATCAGACCGCGTGGATACTGGCAGTATAGGCCAAGACTTGGCATCATCAGGGTCCCAGTGCTAGAATGGCCATGATTTCCACCTTACTAAGATTCTGGTCAATTTTTCTAAACACGGTTTAGCCTTGGAGCGAGGGACACGTTAGTGGTAAAAACAGAAGAAAATTCAATTGCTGCTTTGTACCAATCTCCCTCACGTGGTTACTCATGTCTACATTCGTTAAAAGCCATCAAATTTCAGAAAATATGTCCTTAAGTGAATTAAATGAAAATATGAATATATCAACATCAATAAAACAAAATGAGCTCTGTCCTAAACTTCAACCAAGGCCTTGACTACACCTTATCATCACATCTAACATTGTTTACAGCATTCAAAAGCAAAATGGCTGAATTTTTGAAAAACACATCAATTTTTTTACAAAGAAAGATTGCAATTTCAAAAAGTAGTTTGAATTATACCATAGGTCAAAAAGATTAAAAAGAATGTTTGGAGAAGTGTTATAAAATATCAGAAGAGCATCGATTGATATAGAAGTGGGGGACAAAGTAATTAAATAGCTAATTTGCAATATAATTAGCATAAGCATCAGAAATTATTCTGTGCAATGTTATTGTGTGAATTTTTAATGAGTTCGTATAATTTTTTCTGCCCATTATTTTAATGGATTCATTTGATTTAAACAGGTTCATTTAAATCATTAATATCACTTGTTAAAGTAGTGGACAAAGAAATTGGATATGAATGCGTTAAGTATTCATAAGATAATATTGCTCAACATCATTTCCAGGCTCTGCTGTAAATTCACAAGACTGATTTTATGAATTTGCAATTGTGACGTGGCGTCTCACTGCTGGGAACTAAATCTGAAGCTAAGTTACTGCATTTTTGTCATGTTTATACTGACAATCACATTAATCTTGCCTAAATAGTAGTGGTGAAATAAAGGCCGGAATTTTCCCTTTGAAATGACTGCGGGTTTGCGAGCGGGTGGGCTGTTAAAACCACTGAAACTAACAGCGTGTCGGGAACCCGCCTTCATCCCGCCGACTTCCGCCTTTTACTCCGGCGCGTTTCTCAGCACGCCAGAAACCCGCTCAGGAGTGGCGGGCGACTTCAGTGAAGTATTTAAGAGGTCGTTAACAGACCATTAAGATGCTTTTTAACCTGAGGTTTCAGCTTTTACTGCTTGTGCACGGGATTCACGGGCTTCCTGAAACTCGCCTGTCAAAGCAAGGCGAGAAGTCACCGGCCATTGTGTGAGTTGAACAATTGACAGTTGAAATAATCACATAAATACTCACACCTCACACCTGCTTCCTTGCCGACGGGAAAGGCTCTTGCTGACATCATTGTTGCAGAGAATTTGCTTTCAGGAGTTTGCAGGTGATTTCTGCAACCTCAGAAGCCACTCTCACTACATTAGAAGTTACTCTCACTACATTGGAGGATCATGCCTCTGATCTCCACTTTACCTGGCCTCTATCAGATCAGCATGGGTGCCGCTTATGCTGTCTCACCTTGGACCTCAGATTCGGACCAAGATGAGCCCCAGCAGCAACAACACCAGCCACACCAGCAGCGATACCCCCAACACACACAGAGGATCAGCTTCCTGGACATGATTGAACAGCAGTGCCTCAGGAGGCTCAGGCTATCGCGTCAGGTCATGGCAGATATTTATAGCCTGCTGGAAGAAGACCTGCTGCCAAGTGGACCTGGTGGACACTCCGTACCAGTGGTAGTCAAAGTCACCATCGCCCTCAACTTCTTTACCTCAGGCTCCTTCCAGGGATCTGCAGCAGATATTTCCAGGATCTCGCAGTCGGCTGCACACAGACGCATCACCCAGGTGACCGATGCCATGTTTCACAAGTTAGGCACTTATGTGCACTTTGCCACTGATGAAGCCAGTGTTACTGAGCGGGCGCTTGGCTTTGCGGCTCTGGCTGGCTTCCCACAGGTGCAGGGCATCATCAACTGCACACATGTGCCCATCAAGGCACCCCCCCAGATCACCAAGGAGTGTTTGTGAACCAGAAGGGCTTCCACTCCCTCAATGTGCAGCTCATCTGCAACCACAAAAAGTACTGCATGTATGTGCCAGATTCCCAGGGAGCTGTCATGACTCTTTCATGCTGCGCCAGTCCACCCTCCTTCAGCTCTTCGCACCTCCAAACAGATTTACCGGCTGGCTGCTTGGAGACAAGGGCTATCCACTGAAGACGTGGCTGGAGGAGCCCTTCAGTACGCACTAGTAAGGGTCTCCAGAATGATCATCGTATGCTGCGCACTGCACAACATAGTGCAGCAGTGTGGATTGGAGCTGCAGGAGGAGCAAGGCGCAGATAGCAGATTCTCCTCCTCGGAGGATGAGGTGGAGGAGCAGGTGGAACACGAGGAGGAGGAAGAGGAACCTGAGGTGGAGATGGCACCAGCAGCGATGCACATAGCTGCACGGGAGGCCCAGGATGGACTCATAATGGCACGATTTAGTTAGGTTGCACCAGTGCATCCATATGGCTCCCAGATGCTGAAACAAATTTCACCCCACCCCCCCAAAACCACAAAGCAGTCCTAAAATGACCAAACCATTCCTGTCTCACACACACCTATTGCTCGAGGTTAAGTAATGTCTCACCATTCACTCTAACTGACAAAGCTGCTTCCCAGGTAGCAGGCAAAAATGGACAAGACGGGAAAGTGGTGCAAAGAAATACATTTATGTGGGTCAAAAATAGAACTGAAACCAAACAATGTAACATCTTGGAACACACCCATGTATATACTCTTATGCATCTACAATTGTGTCACTTTTCTTTTCTTAGTGCTTCTACAACATGAAACCCCTGTGGCTTCAGCAGAGGTAGACCAGACTGCTCACTTCCCTCCTTTGACTGCTTAGACACTTTTGGTGGACGTTCTCTGGGTTTTGGAGCCTGTGAGAGCTCCGACAAAGACTGCTCCTCCTGCACCTGTGCAGGGGCAGATTCAGCATCGGAATCCGAGACAGCATGTGGGGCTCTGACTGAGGGGGAGGCAATGTGGGAGAAGTGGGAGCACTTTGAGCCAAGCCCCCACTTCCATATCCCCTCTCACCATCATCTCTCTCATGGGCCACCAGCACTTCCCTGCTAGCAAGGTGCTGGAGAGCCTCTTGCTGCACATCAGTGGGGCGAGGAACGTCCAAGTCTAGATTGGTATCCCTCCTGCAATAAGAGTCTGCAAGCTGTTGTTCACAGCAAGCATGTTCTCGTTTGACTGGTGCGTTTGCTCCTCCTTTCCATGGAAGATCACATCATCGCCATCGCCTGCGACATGGTGCTGCTCATGTTGGAGATGGACCTCTCCATTCTCCCTACAATTGCGCACATCACGGCTGGGAAAACTTCCAGAGCCAACCGCATTTTTGGCTGCTCCTCCAAGATCATCCTCTTTGTCGATGGCCCCTGAGGTGCAGTATCTGCATCCAGCTGAGCAGAGCTTGGAGTGTCCTGCGCCCTCCGGCGAGGACTCTCCACTGCTGTCCCTGTCTCCACCATCTGCCCTTGCTCACTTGTGATGTGTGAGACACCAGGTGACAACACTACTCTATCTCACACAGGAACCACCGAGGCGTGCGTATCTGCGCTGGTGCTGGGTGTGCATGTGTCTGGTGACGGTGCACCCTCACAGATTGCAGCTTCCTCTGAGGCGTTGTCTTCCTCCTCCGGCTGGACAGTGGGCAGGTGGGGGGGGAGCGGCAGGCGGGGGTGTGGCGGGGGGACACTTGATGAACTTGTGGGAGAGTAAAGACATGAATTAGAACTGTTATGATAAGAATGTGTAACATTACCATTATGGACATGATCATATTTCACTGGCAGCTGACATCAAGTCACCATGAGTGACTGTTGTATGCCATGTGGCTGTATGATATTTAATTCTGTCACCAGGTTGCTGGGAGGTCCCTCTCTCTCCATCTCCCACCACCAGCAGCTCTGGAACTCCACTTATTTCCAGCACCTCCTCCTCTGCTGGCATCACTGCACTGTAACTTGGAGGTCCACCTCCGGTTCTCGGTCTCTCCCTGTTCTGCGCTCTCTTCTCCTGCAAGTAGGGAAATGGAGAACTTCAATGAGAGTGATGGAATGAGTGTAGGGGATGGATGGGCAGCATCTGTAAAGGGTAACTATGAGGGAGTGGCGTGACATTGACAAATGGCCTCCTTCTGTAGTATTACTTTCTATGTTTGCATTAGGATGAGGCTGAGTGTCAGTGGTGGTTAGTCAGATGGGGATGTGAGTAGGTACATAGACAGTGAGGGATGGGTGTAAACATAGAAACATAGAAACATAGAAACATAGAATCTAGGAGCAGGAGTAGGCCATTCGGCCCGTCGAGCCTGCTCCGCCATTCAATACGATCATGGCTGATCATCCAAATCCAGTACCCTGTCCCTGCTTTAATCCCCACAGTACACATATCCCACCCTACCCCCGTAACCCCACGTATTTAATTCCCCCTAACATATCCCATCCTATCCCCATAACCCCACATATTTAATCCCCCCTAACACTAAGGGTCAATTTATCATAGCCAAATCAACCTAACCCACACATTTTTGGACTGTGGGAGGAAACCGGAGCACCCGGAGGAAACCCACGCAGACACGGGGAGAATGTGCAAACTCCACACAGACAGTCACCCGAGGTCAGATTCGAACCCGGGTCTCTGGCGCTGTGAGGCACCAGTGCTAACCACTATGCCACCGTGTACCTGCAAGGTAGGTTGGTGTGAGGAGTGATGTGCAGGAGTAGGCTTGGGCAGGCAGAGTGATGGGGTTGGGGTGACAGGCACATCAGGATGTAGTTGAATGCGGCATTGTGCTCACCTTTCCTGACCTCATGAGGTCATTAAATCGCTTCCTACACTGGATCCAGGAGCAGCTCAAAACAGCGCTGCTGCTCAATTTGTGGGCGATCTCCAGCCACGCCCTCTTTGTTTCAGCGGCTGGCCTCTTCATCCCATCACCAGGGAAGAGGACCTCCTTGTGTGCTCTCATACCCTGGAGCAGGATTTCCAGGGAGGAATCAGAAAACCTGGGCACAGCCTTCAGGCGCTGAGCCTGCATCCTTGGTAATAAATGGTTTGGGGGCAAAATTCGCTTGCTTTGCGCCTCCCGTTAGCGCCCGAGGCGCAAAACAACTAGCGCCTGGGCGCAGCGCCACTGATGTCTCCCACGAAATTCAGCGGGAGATTAGCAGTGGCAGTAACTAGTAGCATCCCGTGGCGCTGTGCTTCCAGCTATTATGTCATCGCAGTGCGCAGCCCCCCGCTCACGCCCCGGCCACGAACTTCAGTAGCGCCCCCTGACTTACCGCTGGACGCTATGCCCGATAGGCTCAGGAGCATACGTGTGGCCGGGGTGGCGATATTTAAAGGAGAGGTACCAGGAGGCCATTTTTGTTGCTGGCCGCCTGCCAGTACCTACTCCCTTTCTTGTCCCCAGCTTCCTGTGCAGCCCGCCCGTGGGGTGCCGGCCGCAATCCGTCACTCCTCTTGAGTGCCGGGCTCTTTTGCCGGCACTCCGATCCCTGGTGGACCAGCTGGGCCCCGGGTCATGCTGCGCTAGTCCCCTCCCCTTATTAAGGGGAGGAAGGCCTGCAGTACCGCGGCATGACGTACCGCGGCATGACGTGCCGCAGCAACGTAGCGCGGCGATATTCACTGGTAGCACCCCAAGAGGGAGGCGAGGCGCTACTGGAAGTGCCCCGCCTCCCTCTTGGGGCGCTACCAGTGAACTTCAGGTGCAGTGGCACTAACTTTTTCGAGGCGCTAAAAGTAGCACCCCGGCGAAGTTAGCGCCACAAAGAGGGCGCGACCGAATTTTTCCCCCATAGAGTACAAAAGCAATCACGTTATGATGAACCTTTATAAAACATTGGTTCGGCCTCAACTGGAGTATTGGCCGCGATTTTGTAAATGGATGCGACTTGGGAGCGGGTCAGCTGGTTTCCGGGTTCCAGTCCCGCCCCCAACTGCATCCGGCCAACGGGCTTGATTTTCCCTTGATTGACCTTGTTAAGCCAATTAAGAGGAAGCCAGTCAGATGATGTCATTTGATGACACGTCAACTGCCGGTTTTCTTAACATAAACATAGAAACATAGAATCTAGGAGCAGGAGTAGGCCATTCGGCCCGTCGAGCCTGCTCCACCATTCAATACGATCATGGCTGATCATCCAAATCCAGTACCCTGTCCCTGCTTTAATCCCCACAGTACACATATCCCACCCTACCCCCGTAACCCCACGTATTTAATTCCCCCTAACATATCCCATCCTATCCCCATAACCCCACATATTTAATCCCCCCCTAACACTAAGGGTCAATTTATCATAGCCAAATCAACCTAACCCGCACATTTTTGGACATTAAAGGGACCACGCACAATTTTTTTTTGACAGCTCATTTTTCAGTGTTTGACAGCATTGAGGTGCTGCAAACACTGACAATCACTGTACAAAGGTAAGCTCTTGCATCCAGGCTCTCCAATGACTCCCTCCAGAGGCGGGAACAGATGGCAGCTGCAGGTGAGGTTACATAAGCGATCTGTCACTGGTGAGAGAGGTTCTCCCAATGAGGTGGGACTAGACATCCAATTCAAAACTTGATACCAACAGAAAAGTGGAAATGCATTAAAAATGATTTTTCCCAACATTTTCTTACCTCTGAAACTCACCAGTGCACCATTGGATCCTTCACACCACTTTTGCAGCTGTCATCAATGCAGAAACATTACAGCAGACTCACAACACGCCACACTTACCTGGCATAGTGTCCGGACGTCAGGAAGCCCCAGGCAGAAGCGGCAAAATTGAAAAAAAGCCTGTTAACAACTATCAAGTACCTGTTAACAGGCAGGTAAGTGGCTTTAATCCTCGTCCCGCCGCTAGGTTTCGGGTCCATGCACAAATCGGGGACCCAACACTTGGGAAGATTGATTGGAGGCGGGTTGACAGCGGGTTTCCTACCTGCTGTCAATCTTTGCAATTTTGACAGCGGTCCCATCTCCAAACTCGCACTTTGAGCGCCGGCAAAATTCCGGCCATTGTGTCCAATTCTTGGCACCACACTTTAGGAAGGATGTGAAGGCCTTAGAGAGGGTGCAGAAAAGATTTACGAGAATCATTCCAGAGACGAGGGACTTCAGTTACGTGGATTGACTAGAGAAGCTGGGGTTGTTCTCCTTGGAGCAGAGAAGATTGAGAGGAGATTTGATAGAGGTGTTCAAAATCATGAGGGGTCTGGACAGAGTAGATGGAGAGAAACTGTTCCCATTGGCCAAAAGGTTGAGAACCAGAGGACACAGATTTAAGGTGAATGACAGAAGATCTAAACGCGATATGAGGAAAAACTTTTTTATGCAGCGAGTGGTTATGATCTGGAATGCACTGCCTGAAAGAATGGTGGAGGCAGATTCAATCGTGGCTTTGAAAAGGGAATTAGATAAGTACCTGAAGGAAAAAAAATTGCAGGGCTACGCGGAAAGGGCAGGAGAGTGGGACTAGTTGGAATGCTCTTGCAGAGAGCCGGCATGGGCGAATGGCCTCCTTCTGTACTGTAACAATTCTACCACCCCTGTGCTTGCTGACCTACAGTGTCTTCAGCTGCCTGGGCCCGAAGCTGTGGAATTCCTTCCCTAAACCTTTCCGCTTCTCCACCTCTCTCTCCTCCATTAAGACGCTCCTTAAAACCTACCTGAAAACTGAACTCCCTCATCCCTGGAACCATTCTTGTAAATCTTTTCTAGGCCCCTCTAAGGCCTTCACATCCTTCTTAAAGTGCAGTGCCCAGAAATGGAAACAATATTGGATGAACCAGTGTTTTATAAAGGTTCATTATAACTTCATTGCTTTTGTACTCTATGCTTCTATTTATAAAGCCCAGTATCCCGTATGCTTTTTAATCGCTTTCTCAACCTGTCCTGCCACCTTCAACAATTTGTGCACATATACCTCCAGGTCTCTCTGTTCATGCACCTCCTTTAGGATTGTACCTTTTAGTTTATATTGCCGCTCTTCGTTCTTCCTACCAAAATGTATCACTTTGCACTTTTCAATGTTAAACTTCATCTGCCACGTGTCCGCCCATTCCACCAGACTGTCTATATCCTCTTGAAGTCTATCACTATCCTCCTCAATGTTCACTATACTTCCAAGTTTTGTGTCATCCACAAATTTTGAAATAGTGCCCTGTACACCCAAGTCTAAACCATTAACATATATCAAGAAAAGCAGTGGTCTTTGTCCCAACCCCTGGGTAACACCACTGTGTACCTTTCTCCAGTCCAAAAAACAACCGTTCACCACTACTCTCTGTTTCCTGTTACTTAGCCAATTCCGTATCCATGCTACCACTGTCCCTTTCATTCCATGGGCTTCAACTTTGCTGGTAAGGCTATTATGTGACACTTTATCAAATGCCTTTTGGAAGTCCATGTACACCACATCAATCACATTGCCCTCATCAACTTTCTCTGTTACCTCATCAAAAAATTCAGTCAAGTTTGTAAAACACGATTTGCTTTTAACAAATCCGTGCTGGCTTCCCTGAATTAATCCACACTTGTCCAAGTGATTGTAAATTTTGTCCCTGATTATCGTTTCTAAAAGCTTCCCCACCACCGAGGTTAAGCTGAAGGGCCTGTAGTTGCTGGGTTTATCCTTACACCCTTTTTTGAACAAGGGTGTAACATTTGCAATTCTTCAGTCCTCTGGCACCACCCCTGTATGTAAGGAGGATTGGAAGATTATGGCCAGTACCTCCGCAATTTTCACCTTTACTTTCCTCAGCTTCCTAGGATGCATCCCATCCGGTCCTGGTGACTTATAAACTTTAAGTACAGCCATCTTTTCTAGTACCTCCTCTTTATCAATTATTATCCCATCCAATATCTCAACTACCTCCTCTTTCACTATGACTTTTGCAGCATCTTCTTCCTTGGTGAAGACAGATGCAAAGTTCTCATTTAGTACCTCAGCCATGCCCTCTGCCTCCAGACGTAGGTCTCCTTTTTGATCCCTAATCAGTCCCACCCCTTCTCTTACTACCCATTTACTATTTATATGCCTATAGAAGACTTTTGGATTCCCTTTATGTCAGCTGCCAATCTATTCTTATACTCCCTCTTTGCACCTCATATTTTCTTTTTCACTTCCACTCTGAATGTTCTGTATTCAGCCTGGTTCTCACTTGTATTCTCAACCTGACTTCTGTCATACGCCCCTTTTTTCTGTGTCATCTTACTCTCTATCTCTTTTGTCATCCAGGGAGCTCTGGCTTTGGTTGTCCTACCTTTCTCCCTCGTGGGAATATACCTCGACTGTACCTGAACCATTTCTTCTTTACGGGCAGCCCATTGTTCAATTACAGTTTTGCCTGCCAATCTTTGACTGCAATTTACCCGGGCCAGGTCTGTTTTCAACCCACTGTAATTGGCTTCCCTCCAACTAAGTATTTTTACTCTAGATTGCTCCTTGTCCTTTTCCACAGCTAATCTAAACCTTACGATACGATGATCACTGTTCGCTAAATGTTCCCCTACCGACACTTGGTCCACCTGACCCACCCCATTCCCCAGAACCAGATCCAGCAATGCTCCTTCCTCATTGGGCCAGAAACATACTGATCAAGAAAGTTCTCCTGAACACACTTCAGAAATTCTTCCCCCTCTCTGCCTTTTACACTATTACTATCCCAGTCTATATTAGGATAATTGAAGTCCCCCATTATCACTATATATTTCTTGCACCTTTCTGTCATTTTCCTGCAAATTTGCTCCTCTATATAAGAACATAAGAAATAGGAGCAGGAGAAGGCCATTCGGCCCCTCGAGCCTGTTCCGCCATTCAATAAGATCATGGCTGATCTTCTACCTCATCTCCACTTTCCTGCAAGATCCACATAGACCTTGATTTGCTTAATATACAAAAATCTATCGATCTCTATCTTGAATATACTTAACGACTGAGCCTCCACAGCACTCTGGGGTAGAGAATTCCAAAGATTCACCACCCTCTGAGTGAAGAAATTTCTCCTCATCTAAGTCCTAAATGGCTGACCCCTTATTCTGAGACTGTGACCCCTGGTTCTAGACTCCCCAGCCAGGGGAAACATCCTCCCTGCATCTACCCTGTCAAGCCCTGTAAGAATTTTATATGTTTCAATGAGGTCACCTCTCATTCTTCTAAACTCCACAGAATATAGGCCTAGTCTACTCAATCTGTCCTCATAGTACATACCCCCCATCCCAGGAATCAGTCTGGTGAACCTTTGTTACACTCCCTCTATGGCAAGTATATCCTTCCTTAGGTAAGGAGATCAAAACTGTACACAATACTCCAGGTGTGGTCTCACCAGGACCCTATATAATTGCAGTAAAACGTCTTTGCTCTTATACTCAAATCCTCTTGTAATAAAGGCCAACATACCATTTGCTTTCCTAATTGCTTGCTGTACCTGCATTCTAACTTTCAGTGATTCGTGTACGAGGACATCCAGGTCCCTCTGAACACCAACATTTCCCAATCTCTCACCATTTAAATAATACTCTGCTTTTCTATTTTTCCTACCAAAGTGAATAACTTCACATTTCTCCACATTATATTCCATTTGCCATGTTCTTGCCCACTCACTTAGTCTGTCTTTATCCCCTTGAAGCCTCTTTGCATCCTCCTCATAACTTACATTCCTACCCAACTTTGTATCATCCAAATCATTGATGTAGATTGTGAATAGCTGAGGCCCAAGCACTGATCCTTGCGGTACCCCACTAGTTACAGCCTGCCAACCCGAAAATGACCCGTTTATTCCTACTCTCTGTTTTCTGTCCGTTAACCAATCCTCAATCCATGCTAGTACATTACCCCCAATCCCTTGAGCCCTAATTTTGTTAAATAACCTCTTGTGTGGCACCTTATCGAATGCCTTCTAAAAATCCAACTACACCACATCCACTGGTTCCCCCTTATCTATTCTGTTAGTTATAACTTCAAAAATCTCTAACAGATTCATCAAACCCAATTTCACTTTCATAAAACCATGTTGACTCTGCCCAATCCTATTATTATTTTCTAAATGCCCTGTTACCACATCCTTAATAATAGATTTGAGCATTTTTCCTACTACTGATGTCAGGCTAACTGGTCTGTAGTTCCCCGTTTTCTCTCTCCCTCCTTTCTTAAATAGTGGGGTTACATTTGCTACCTTCCAATCTGCGGGAACCGTTCTAGAATCAGTGGAATTTTGGAAGATGACAACCAATGCATTCACTATCTCTATAGCCAACTCTTTCAAAACCCTAGGATGTAGGTCATCAGGTCCAGGGGATTTATCAGCTTTCAGTTCCATTAATTTCCCCTGTACTATTTTTTTACTAATACTCATTTCTTTTCGTTCCTCATTCTCACTAGACCCTTGGTTCTCCACTATTTCCGGGAGATTTTTTGCGTCTTCTTCCATGAAGACAGATATGAAGCCCACGATTTCACCGACCGAGCCGGGTCCGGGGCGTCTGGGGTCAGTGTCATGGTCCCAGCCCGCTGCCTACTTCAGCCCACACTCTCCAAGCGATTTTTCATTGATTTGGCTTGTTAAGCCCACCCTGTGAGGTTCTCGGCCAAACCACAGGAAGCGGGTCTGATGACGTCATTTGATGACGCATCATCAGCCGGTTTCCTTAAAGGGGCCATGTCCAAATTGATCTTGACAGTTCTGCTGTCAGTGTTCTACAGCATTGAGGTGCTGCAAACACTGACAAGCTCTGCACAAAGATGCACAGCTGCACCCAGCTGCACCCAGGCTCTCTCATGACTCCCTCCATATGCTTATGGAGGGAGTCACAGTACGCAGGGAGGTTCTCTTCCCTTTCCATGGGCGGAAGACACCTCCCCAGGACACCAACACAGCCTGGTTGCACATTGAACAGGAGGGCAGAAGCTGGGATGTTGTCAGGAGGACCAGGCTACAGTGGCACAAACCTTTCAATGATCTGAGCAGATCACGAAATGTTACTGCCAAGCCACACTCAACCTTATCCTGCTGTGCCATTCATCACATCCCCATCACTCTGCCTTCCCTACCCTACTCCTGCACATCCTTACTCACACCAACTTACCTTGCATCTCCACCCATCCCACTCTATTTACGTTATCACTTCCCCATCTCAATAGCCACCCCTTACACACACCCTCAACCAAATGCAAGCATACGAACTAACAACACACAAGGGTAGGCACCTGGGTGGTTTAGCCAATGTTCATGTGAAGTTTCTGTTAATGTGTTGTCAAACATTGAAATCTATATTTTCAACACTTTACCTTATTGGACAGATCTGTGCTCACCTTTGGAAGTGTCTTAGTGAGTTCCAGTGAATGTTGAGACATAACTTCCCCCCCCCCGCCCCCCCCCCCCCCCAATTGTGATGAATGTGAAAGGAATGGCTTGGGCATTGCAGGGATGCTTTATGGTGCTGGTGTGGTGTGGTGTCAACCTGGCGCATCATGTGGCAGCCAGGGTGTGCAGGTCAAGTGAAGTAAATCTGGCCATGCTGATGCCATCGCTGGCCTCCCGGGCAGCAATGTTGACGGGTGCTGATGCCCTGTGTCCTGTGCAGCATCAGGTGATTGCGGAGAAAGTTGGTACTGTTGTTGGTGGTGTTGGTGTGCCTGGTGATGTTGGTGTTGGGGCTGATCGTGGAGAGATTCAGAGGATCAAGGTGAGATTTTTTCAAGGGCACCGATGTTGTTGGAATAGATGGCAGCTGAAGATGAGATGACATAATGATGAGAGAGCTTGCTCCAAGGAGGTGACAGTGGATAGAGAGTTTACTCCAAACACTTCCAAACTGCATAAAGCTCAAAAGTGTCTTCCAACTCCTGAAGGCTCAAGCTTCTGACATTTGAAAGTAACCAGCTGTGAAATGGTAGCTTTCAGACAATTTTTGCGACTGTCACCTCTTCACAGCAATGGGGAGACATAGGGCTGGATTGTCTCAGCCCCGAGGAGGTGGGTATGGAAGCGGGACTGCCGGGAAAGTTGCAGAATTTGGGGGCGGATGGCAAACCCACCCCCAACCCGCCTCCGTACCCTCTTGCCAGGAGGCAGGATGCTGCCCGGCCCCGGGTCCCATCTTCTTGGAGGTGGGAAGGGATTAAAGCCTATTAACTGCCTGTTAACAGGTAGTTAACAGGCAGAAAATAGGATTATCCCTATTTTTGGTGCTGAAGTGCGGGCTTCCCGACCTAGGGGAACCCCGCCAGGGTGTAGGAGGTGAAGAGGAGGTCTGCGGGGGTCAGAGGGGTCTGAAAGTGTGATGTAGAGGTGAGTGATGGGTGCAAGTGTAGAGTGGTAAGTATGTGAGGTGAGTGTAAAGTGTTAGAAAATGATAACTTACCTTTGTTTCTCCCTACAGCCTTCAGCCGCTGTGGAGCCATAGTCCCTGACATCTTCATTGTAGAGATCACAGACTGGCTGTTGGATCTTGCGACCCAACAGCCAGCTGACTTCTGCAAAGTAGAAAGGTTTGATGAGTCCTGAACACAAGAACTCATCAAACTACACAGAATGTCAGTGTTTGACAGCTTCACAGAGCTGTCAAACAATGACATTTCTTCTTTCAAAAGTTCTTGACAGATGACACGGCATACGTTGACATGCTCTGTCACTGACTTCCCCCTAATTGGCCTGCTGAGCCCACTGGGCAGGCTTAACCAGGTCAATCAGGGGAAAATCCTGCTGGTTAACCATTTTAAATGCCTCCCCCACCGCTTGGTGTCGGGTCTGTTCTGAAATTGCAGACTCGACACTTTGGAAACTTACATGGAGGCAGGTTCGGAGTGGGCTCCCAACCCGCTGTCAATCATTTTGATTTTGACAGCGGACCTGCCTCCGAACCCGCACTCTGACCACCGGCAAAATTGCGGCTGAAGTATTTGTTTAATTTCTCTGCCATTTCCATTTACCCCATTATAATTTCTCCTGTCTCAGCCTGTAAGGGACCCACATTTACTTTCGCTAATCTTTTCCTTTTTACATACATATAGAAGCTTTTACAGTCTGTTTTTATGTCTCTCGCCAGTTTACTCTCATATTCTATTTGCCTTTTTTTTCATCAATTTCCTGGTCCTCATTTGCTGAATTCTAAAATCCTCCCAATCCTCAGGCTGACTGCTCTTTTTGGCAACATTTTCAGCCTCTTCCTTTGAGCTAATACTATCTTTAACTTTTCTTGTTAGACACGGTTGGACCCATTTTCCTGTGGGGTTTTTGTGCCATAAAGGAATGTATATTTGTTGTAAATTATGTATTAATTCTTTAAATGCCAGCCATTGCTTGTCTACCACCATAGCTTTTAATGTAGTTTCCCAATCTACCTTAGCCAACTCGCCCCTCATACCTAAGTAGTTTGCTTTGTTTAGATTTAAGACATTAGTTTCGGATTTAACTAAATCACTTTCAAACTCAATATAAAATTCTATCACATTATAGTCACTCTTCCCTTTACTACAAGCCAAGTTTGCAGATGATACAAAGATGGGTGGGAAAGCAAGTTGTACAGAGGACTCAGAGAATCTGCAAAGGGATATAGACAGGCTAACTGAATGGGCAAACATTTGGCAGATGGAGTATAATGTGGGAAAGTGCAAGGTTATACACTTTGGTAGGAAAAATAAAAAAGCAAATTATTATTTAAATGGAGAGAGATTACAAAATACTACAGTTCAGAGGGACCTGGGGGTCCTTGTGCATGAAACACAAAAAGTTAGCATGCAGGTACAGCAAGTAATCAAAAAGGCAAATGGAATGTTGGCCTTTATTTCAAGAGGGTTGGAGTATAAAAACAGGGAAGTCCTGCTACAACTGTACAGGGTATTGGTGAGACCACACCTTGAGTACTGCGTACAGTTTTGGTCTCCTTATTTAAGGAAGGATATACTTGCATTGGAGGCAGTTCAGAGACGATTCACTAGGTTAATTCCAGAGATGAGGGGTTTGACTTATGAGGAAAGGTTGAGCAGGTTGGGCCTATACTCATTGGAATTTAGAAGAATGAGATGTAATATTATTGAAACATATAAGATACTGAGGGGGCTCGACAAGATAGATGCAGAGAGGATGTTTCCCCTCATGGGGAAATCTAGAACTCGGGGGCACAGTTTTAGAATAAAGGGTCACCATTTTAGAACTGAGATGAGGAGGAATTTCTTCTCTCAGAGGGTCATAAATCTGTGGAATTCTCTGCCCCAGAGAGCTGTGGAGGCTGGGTCATTAAATACATTAAGGTGGAGATAGACAGATTTTTGCAAGATAAGGGAGTGAAGGGTTATGGGGAGCAGGCGGGGAAGTGGCTTTGAGCCGAAGATCAGCCATGATCTTATTGAATGGCGGAGCAGGCTCTAGGGGCCAAGTGGCCTATTCCTGCTCCTATTTCTTATGATCTTATGTTCTTAAGGCTATTAATTGCACAATACGAGATCTAAAATCGCCTGTTCCCTAGTTGGTTCCTCAACATATTGAATTAGAAAACTATCTTGCATACATTCCATGAATTCGTCCTCCACACTATAATTGCAAATTTGGTTTGCCCAGTCAATATGTAGATTAAAGTCCCTCATGATCACTGTATTACCCTTGTTACATGCGCCTCTAATTTCCTGATTTGTTCCCACTAGTAGGTAGCCTATAGCATACACCTAGTAGTGTAATGACACCTCTATTGTTTCTTAACTCTAACCAAATAGATTCTGTCCTAGACCCCTCCAGGACATCCTCTCTCTCTCTAGCACTGTAATCGACTCCTTAATCAATACTAACACCCCACCTCCTTTCTTTCCTTCCCTATCTTTCTGGATCTTTCTGGGTGAACGGGATGTGAGTTAGGATACGGGCAGCAGAGTTTTGGGTGAGCTTAAGTTTATACAGCTAATACGTGCAAGTGGCACAGGTTAAACAGCATTCCCTGCACTGGACTGCACCTGAGAAAATATATCAGCATTTTGAAAACTCAGGAACCCACAGTTTCTAATTTTTGATGACTTAATGTTAGCAGTCAACCTCCTTTCTCCTCTGGTTCACAACAACATGATTCAAGTAAGCATGAGACTTCGTAGTGGAGTGTACTTCGTACAGACTGTATTGATACACAGCACAGGTGGTCAACCTAACTGTAAACAGAGAGTGGCTTTTCAGTTGCAAGTTACATCTTTCAAGCCCTCTGAGGTACTGTTGCAAACCGAGATCCTTTATACACCATATTTCAACTACGTCAAAGGACAATGTCATAGATAAACTGAATGTGACGTATCTATTCCCAAATCATTTGAAAACAGACTATTCATGTGAACAGCTTGCAGTGGTTTACTTCAAGACTACTTCCCATAAATAAGACTTCCTGACGTAACAGTCCCTAAACCAATTTAAGAAAAAGCTTTACCAACTGCTATCTGTAGCTAATGGATTCGCTACCCCATTTTATTACCCTAAAACGGAAGTTATACTTTATTACTAACACTTATTTCCTTACACAAGCACTTTATATATCGCAATACCAGCCAGGCTTTCTCCTCACGCCACTTCAAAGTCATCCTGTTTATTTTGGAAAGCCTGTTGCTTCAAGACACACAGAAGTTTGACTGTTAACCCTTAACTCCCTAAGCTGTCCAACATACATCTCTCCAGGATGTCCAACACTTACCATCAACAAATAACTATGTATGGGTATGATCTTGTGGCCATTACAGAAACATGGCTGCAGGGTGACAATGACTGGGAACTAAATATGCCAGGGTATTTAACAATCAGGAAGGACAGGCAGGAAGGAAGGGGAGGGGGGGTGGCTATGTTAATAAAGGAAGGAATCACTGTAATACAGAGAAATGATATTGGGTCAAAGGATCAGGATAATGAAACAGTTTGGGTGGAGATAAGGAATAATAAGGGGAAAAAAACACTAGTGGGAGTAGTATATAGGCCTCCTAATAGTTGCAACTCTGCTGGAAGAAGTATTAATCAGGAAATAGTTGGGGCATGTAATAAGGGAACAGCTATAATTATGGGGGATTTTAACTATCATATTAACTGGACAAATCAAATTGGGCAGGGTGGCCTTGAGGAAGAGTTTATTGAGTGTATTAGGGATGGATTTCTTGAGCAGTATGTAACTGATCCTACAAGGGGGCAAGCAACCTTGGACTTGGTCCTGTGTTATGAGTCAGGATTAATTAATAATGTCCTAGTTAAGGATCCCCTTGGAATGAGTGACCATAACATGGTTGAATTCCATATCCAATTAGAGAGTGAGAAGGTTGGTTCTCAAACAAGCGTACTGAGCTTGAATAAAGGAGACTATGATGGTATGAGAGCAGAATTGATTAAAGTGGACTGGGGATATAGATTAAAGGGTAAGACGGTACATGAGCAGTGGTGTTCATTTAAGGAGTTATTTGACAACTTTCAAAAAATATATATTCCACTGAGGAAAAAGGGTGTAAAAGAAATGACAGCCATCCGTGGCTAAGTAAAGAAATTAAGGATAGTATCCGACTAAAAACAAGGACATATAAGGTAGCCAAACTTAGTGGGAGGATAGAAGATTGGGAAGTCTTCAAAAGACAGCAAAAAGTAATTAAAGGATTGATTAAGAAAGGGAAGATAGATTATGAAAATAAATTAGCAAAAAATATAAAAACAGATAGTAAGAGTTTCTATAGTTATATAAAAAGAAAAAGGGTGGCTAAGGCAAACATAGGTCCCATAGAGGATGAGACCGGGAAATTAATGGTGGGAAACATGGAGATGGCAAAAATGCTGAACAAATATTTTGTTTCAGTCTTTACGGTAGAGGACACTAAGAATATCCCAACACTGGACAAACAGGGGGCTCTGGTGGGGGAGCTAAATACGATTAAAATCACTAAGGAATTAGTACTCAGTAAAATAATGGGACTCAAGGCGAATAAATCCCCTGGACCTGATGGCTTACATCCTAGGGTCTTGAGGGGAGTGGCAGTAGGGATTGTGGATGCTTTGGTAATAATTTTCCAAAATTCCCTGGACTCAGCAAAGGTCCCGGCAGATTAGAAAACTGCTAATGTAACACACTTATTTAAAAAGGGTAGTAGGCAGAAGGCTGGAAATTATAGACCAGTTAGCCTAACATCTGTGGTGGGTAACATTTTGGAGTCCATTATTAAGGAGACAGTAACGGAACATTTAGATAAACATAATTTAATAGGACAAAGTCAGCATGGCTTTATGAAGGGGAAGTCATGTCTGACAAATTTGCTTGAGTTCTTTGAGGACATAACGTACAGGGTGGATAAAGGGGAACCAGTGGACGTAGTGTATTTAGACTTCCAGAAGGCATTCGACAAGGTGCCACATAAAAGATTATTGCTCAAGATAAAAAAATCACTGGATTGGGGGTAATATTCTGGCATGGGTGGAGGATTGGTTATCTAATAGTAAGCAGAGAATTGGGATAAATGGTTCATTCTCGGACTGGCAACCAGTAGCCAGTGGTGTTCGCAGGGATCGGTGCTGGGTCCCCAACTCTTTACAATCTATATTAACGATTTGGAGGAGGGGACCGAGTGTAACATATCAAAGTTTGCAGATGAAACAAAGATGGGAGGGAAAGTAGAAAGTGAGGAGGACATAAAAAACCTACAAGGGGATATAGACAGGCTGGGTGAGTGGGCGGAGATTTGGCAGATGCAATACAATATTGGAAAATGTGAGGTTATGCACTTTGGCAGGAAAAATCAGAGAGCAAGTTATTATCTTAATGGCGAGAAACTGGAAAGTACTGCAGTACAAAGGGATCTGGGGGTCCTAGTGCAAGAAAATCAATAAGTTAGTATGCAGGTGCAGCAGGTGATCAAGAAGGCCAACGGAATGTTGGCTTTTATTGCTAGGGGGATAGATTATAAAAACAGGGAGGTATTGCTACAGTTATATAAGGTATTGGTGAGACCACACCTGGAATACTGCATACAGTTTTGGTGGCCATACTTAAGAAAAGACATACTTGCTCTCGAGGCAGTACAAAGAAGGTTCACTCGGTTAATCCCGGGGATGAGGGGGTGGACATATGAGGAGAGGTTGAGTAGATTGGGACTCTACTCATTGGAGTTCAGAAGAATGAGAGGTGATCTTATTGAAACATATAAGATTGTGAAGGGGCTTGATCGGGTGGATGCGGTAAGGATGTTCCCAAGGATGGGTGAAACTAGAACTAGGGGGCATAATCTTAAAATAAGGGGCTGCTCTTTCAAAACTGAGATGAGGAGAAACTTCTTTACCCAGAGGGTAGTAGGTCTATGGAATTTGCTGCCCCAAGAAGCTGTGGAAGCTACATCATTAAATAAATTTAAAACAGAAATACAGGAAACTTTTGTTTATCCGGCATCGACGGGACCGGCGTGGTGCCGGTTTATCGAAAGTATCGGATAATGGAGAGTTATATCTACCGAGGCTATTTTTAACATAAAAAAATCAAGAAATGTGCAGTATACAGTATTTGGGTACTCACCTACAGAATGTTGTGTTAAATGGATAGTGGAAGATGCTTGATTAAGTACAGTACTGCCAGTTGAGGGTAATCCATAACTCTTTAATTACTTAACAGTAAAACAAAACTTATAAACGACTGTCTACAGTACTGTAGTTGACTGTACACTTATTCCGAGTCATTTGGTTCATCAGAAATATCCGTATCCGTGCCAGCTGGGTCATCAGGACCATGCAGTTCCACCGATGCCACAGATTCTTCAGGCACTTCCGCTGCTGCGACTCTTTTGGAAGCTTTCTTAAACATGTTGCGGATGTCGGTTTGCTTAGTGGACTCTTGCCTTTTCTGTAGAAAGGTGGAATGCAGAATATGGAGTTGCATAACTTCTTGTGCAGAGTAGCAATTCTGCCTTTCAGCAAATTTGAGGATTGCAGAAAATCCTTCTGCAGCTTTAGCCCAAGAAATATTCTCTTCTTCAGAAATCTCATCCTCTTCACTTTCCATCTCGCTTTCCTTTTCTTTCTTTGGATTCAAAAAATTCTGAATTATTTCATCAACACTTAGCATATGCACAACACCAACTTCTCTATCTGCATCAACCCACTGCTCGATATCACTTTCACTGAGGTGACGTAGAGGGTTTGCTGGGCCTGTATTTTTCACCATTCCAGCCATTTCCATTATTGTACTCTGCTTGGGACGAACACTGAACCCATGAAATTCCTCCTCTGAAGAAGAACCTTCAGCAAACATTACAGAAGGCCACAATTTGCGCCAGGCTTGCCTCAGAGTGTGACCTTTCACCAATTTCCAGGAACATGCAACATTATAGATGGCATCTTTAATATTGTATTCCTTCTGCAAATCTTGAATATTCTCATCTTGGCTTAGCAATTTACGTAGGAAGTCTTTCTTGTAATGACACTTCAGATTTTGGATAATGCCCTGGTCCATGGGTTGGATGAGAGAAGTTACATTTGGTGGCAAATAAATGGTAAAAATATTTCCCGAAACCAACTGGGATTCATGCGGATGGGCTCTGCAATTATCAAGCAATAAAATCCATTTGCTATCTTCAGGTTTCCCTATTCTGCGGAAATGTTCCTTCACAGATGGAACAAAAATATGATGGAACCAATCGGAGAAGATTTCCTTATCCATCCAAGCATTTTTTTGAGCTTTGTACTCAACAGGTAAGTGCCTCACATTTTTAAATGCACGGGGATTTTTATACTTCCCGATAACAAGAAGTTTAACCCGGTGTGATCCAGCGGCGTTCGCACATGTTAGCACGGTTACACGATCTTTATTTTTCTTGTAACCTGAAGCATTAGCCTCACTAGCCCCAGCAAGCATTGATTCTGGCAAAAACCTCCAAAACAAACCAGTTTCATCGGCATTGTATATCTGTGCTGGCGACAAATCATGTTGCTGCACAATCCGATTGAAATAATCGCAGTATTCTTCTGCGGCTTCGTGATCAGCTGATTTCTTCTCCCCGGAAATATCGAGTCGTCGTATCCCGTGCCGTAACTTGAAGCACGTTCGCCATCCATCGGAGAAAGCACACTTATCAGTGAGCTCCATCCTTTCGTAGAAATCCTTTGCTTTCTCGATTAGCATGGGTCCGGAAATTGGAACACCCTCTGAACGCTTAAGAGAAAACCATTCATAAAGCACGGTATCCAGCTCTTCAAGCTTAGGCTTACGAAGCGTACGCCGTTTCTCTACACTCTTAGATGTCTCCGAGCTTGAATAAAACTTGAGCAGCTTATCCTTCTGCGATTTGATGTCGTAGATTGTTGACGAACCGATTTTGAATTCATTCATAATGTTGATACGCTTCTCTCCCCTTTCTAGTCGTTGGCATATCTCGATTTTCTGTTTTAAAGTTAAGACCACTCTCTTCCTTTTGCTTGGACCAGCTTTTGGGAATTCCATAATGCAAGATGGGGGAGATAATTGCCGATGAAGATGGAAAGACACACAGAACAATGGAGGCTAGGAAGAGACTACCAGCAGCGTGGCAGACACACAGCAAAATGGTGTATCAGAAGAGACTACAGTACCAGCAGCGTGGCAGACACACAGTAAAATGGTGTATCAGAAGAGACTACAGTACCAGCAGCGTGGGAGACACACAGTAAAATGGTGGATCAGAAGAGACTACCAGCATCGTGGGAGACACCCAGCAAAATGGCCGATCAGAAGAGACTCCAGGCAGCGCGGGAGAATCTACTCCTGCTACTGCAATGTTTCGGACTTGCGACAGCGCCAGGAGGCCGAGTAGTGGCACTTTTGAAAAGTACCCCTACTGACTAAATCGGCGTTCGCGGACTCGGACTCGGACTCGGGATCGGCAACATTGCCGGTTATTTGAGAGGAGTTTTCGGAGCACTCGGCGTTCGTGGAGACTCGACTGCGACTCGGCAACATTGCCGGTTATTTGAGAGGAGTTTTCAGAGGATGATTTTTGCCGGTTAAGCGAGAATTCCGGATATTTGGGTGCCGGATAAACGAAAGTTTCCTGTAGATAGTTTCCTAGAGGTAAAGGGAATTAGGGGTTACGGTGAGCGGGCAGGAAATTGGACATGAGGCTGAGTTCGGATCGGTCAGGGCCCTGTGGGTGGCGGAGCGGGCCCAGGGGCTGAGTGGCCGGGTCCTGCTCCTACTTCTTGTGTTCTTTAGATTTGAGGTTAGGATCAGATCAGCCATGATCTTATCGAATGGCGGAGCAGGCTCGAGGGGCCAATTGGCCTACTCCTGCTCCTATTTCTTAGAATAAAAGATTGGATAGGTGGATGAAGGAAAAGCAGTTGAAGATTTATGGGTACAGGGCAGGTAAATGTAATTAGGACTATATGCATGGGTGGAGGGCATAGGCCGACACGGACTGGTTGGGCCGAATGGCCTGTATCCCTGTTTTAACTTCAATGTATTTTGATGTAAGACAAACCCTGTACCACCCAGGATTGAAAGGTGTACCCTTGTTAGACTGCCAAGGGCTTCCAAGTATACTGCCATTCTCCCAGCTGGGAATCACCCAACACGTTGCTATACACAGTGTTACACAGTATTCACAGCATAGAAACAGGCCATTCAGCCCAACAGGTCCATGCCAGTGTTTATGCTCCACAGGAGCCTCCTCCCACCCTTCTTCATCTCACCCCATCAACCTTTCCTTCTATTCCTTTCTTTTTAATGTGCTTATCTAGCTTCCCCTTAAATACATCAGACTATTTCCCTCAACTACTCCTTGTGGTAGCGACTTCCAGATTCTCTGGGTAAAGAAGTTTCTCCTGAATTCCCTATTGGATTTATTAGTGTCTATCTTATATTTATGGCCCCTAGTTCTGGTCTCGCCCACAAGTGGAAACATCTTCTCTATGTCTACCCTATCAAACCCTTTTATAATTTTAAAGACCTCTATCAGGTCACCCCTCAGTCTTCTCTTTTCTAAAGAAAAGAGCCCCAGCCTGTTCAATCTTTCCTGATAGTTATAATCTGTCAGTTCTCGTATCAGTCCAGTAAATATTTTTTGCACCTTCTCCAGTGGCTCTGTATTTTTTTCATAATATGGAGATCAGAACTGTGCACAGTACTCCAAGTGTGGTCTAACCATGGTTCGATACAAGTTCAACATAACTTCTCTGCTTTTCAATTCTATCCCTGTAGAAATAAACCCCAGTGCGTTGTTTGCTTTTTTATGACCTTATTAAACTGCGTTGCTACTTTTAGTGATTTGTGTATCTGTACCCCCAGATCCCTCTGCTCCTCTATCCCATTTAGACTCTTATTTTGCAAGCAGTATGTGGCCTCCTTATCCTTCCTACCAAAATGTGCCCCCTAAGGTCAGCATCCGGTGTTTGGTTCCCAGACGCATTGAATTCAGTTTCACAGGTCATTCTAGAGAAACAATTTAAAACATGGTCTCTCATCACATACTAGCTTCTCCACGGTATGAATGAGCGCTTTTTTTACACACCATCCCATTCAGAAGAGAGAGGTTGGACATGCTAAAAGAGGTCTGATTTGGGGGTATCTGAACTGATAACTTACATAGAATTTCATAGAATATACAGCACAGAAACAGGCCATTGGGCCCAAGAGGTCTATGCCGGTGTTTGTGCTCCACACGAGCCTCCTCCCAGCCCTCTTCATCTCACCCTATTTGCTTCTGCATTGATAGTCCAGTACCATAACCACTGGGCTACTGTATTCTATACGACATAAACACAAAGGTCTGTCTGTATTGCTTGCATGGCTTGTGATGTTCATCCAGTCAGGATCTGGTAGAGACCAAGCCAAATCCCCACATGTTACCACAGCATTGAGGAGTCATCCTCATGCACTCTACTGGTCTTAAAAGCATTGGAATTAAGAGTCTAGACATACGGTAGCATCGTGGTTATGTTACTGGACTAATAATTCAGAGGACGTGAGTTCAAATCCCACCATGGCAGTTTGAGAATCTGAATTCAGTTTAAGAAACCTGGAAATAAAAAGCTGCTCTCAGTAACAGTGGCCATGAAGCTGTCGTCTATACAGACTTCCAGAAGGCATTCGCTAAGGTTCCACACAAGAGATTACTGGCAAAAATGAGAGTGCATGCAATTGGACTGTAGACTTGGGTTGGAAATTGGTTGGGAGGTAGGAAAGAGAGAGTGGGAATAAAGGGTAGGTCCTCAGATCGGTGGGATGGGACAAGTTGCCCCCAAAAAGCTATGAATGCTGGGGGTCAATTGGAGCTTTCAGGACTGAGACTAATCGAGTTTAGTTGGTTGAGGGTATCAAGGGATATGGAACCAAGGCGGGTAAATGGAGTTGAGATCAATGGTGCCGGGCACCACCGAGGAACTGAGAGCCCAGCTCTACATCGCTCCAAACCCAAGAAACACAAGCGCCGTTTCAGAAGGACATTGGAGTGTTGGGATCATCTTCCACCCAGAGAAGTGGGCACGGAGAAGGCAAACCATCCCATCACTGCCCATTGCCCGCACACCCTATTCTCTGGGTCGTAACCACATGGAAATGTGTTATTGCATTCTAGCGCACTGAGTCATTGTAACTTAATGCGCAAGGGTTTTTCCCAAACTTGGTTACAAGATGAGGCCACTTTTACTGGACGGGTCAAACCGTGATATCACAGGGCAAGCCTGACTCTCACACTGCCCATCACACTGAGATCAGACATCACAATCGGTTTGTAAACTGGGTCAATTTGAGGCAGTTTCAGTGAAGGAAAGGGAGCTGCACTGACTCTGACTAACTGGCTGATCTATCTAGGAGTGAATGTGGTTGGCTGGAAGACCTGAACAGCTTTGCTTTGTGAAGAGAGCGAGAACAACGGAAATATCGCCGATTAGGTGACACTCGGAAGGATTGTTGCTATAGAAGGTTTGTTTAGACCTGTAGTTCCAGCTTGTATAATTCCCCGTGAAAGCCAGAGTGAATAACAGCAAAATCCATTGTAGTGACTGTGGAGATATAAAGGCTCAAATCCTGAAACCAGGTCAGTACACACTTGTCCTGGACCCTGGGATAGTCTGGGATAGTCTGATCTGCTTCTCCTGGACCCTGGGATAGTCTGGGATAGTCTGATCTGCTTGTCCTGGACCCTGGGATAGTCTGGGATAGTCTGATCTGCTTGTCCTGGACCCTGGGATAGTCTGATCTGCTTGTCCTGGACCCTGGGATAGTCTGTGGGACAGCTCAGCTGAACCCACAATTTAAAGAGTGGAGAGCCTCCCTATTGAAAGGGCTGATTGGTGTTGAGCAGTGTCTCACTCAGAGGGCAGTTTTGGGATTGAATGAACGGGATTAAATAAGAGGAGAGGCTGACAGGGAGAGAGAGAACAACTGAATAATCAGCTCTGCTACAGGAAGCGAGTACAAAAGCAAGCAAGTTATGCTAAACCTTTATAAATCACTGGTTAGGCCTCAGCTGGATTATTGCTTCCAATTCTGGGCAGCACACTTCAGGAAGGCTGTTTGGGCCTTAGAGAAGGTGCAGAAGAGATTTACTAGAATGGTTCCAGGGATGATGGAAATCAGTTATGTGGAGAGACTGGAGAAGCAGAGATTGTTCTCCTTAGACCAGAGAAGGTTAAGAGGAGATTTAATAGAGGTGTTCAAAATCATGAAGGGTTCTGATGGAGTAAATAAGGAGAAACTGTTTCCAGTGGCAGGAGGGTCGGTAACCAGAGGACACAGATTTAAGGTGATTGGCAAAAGAACCAGAGGGGGAGATGAGGAAACATACTCTTACACAGCGAGTTGTTGCAATCTGGAATGTGCTGCCTGAAAGGGCGGTGGAAGCAGATTCAATAGTAACTTTCAAAAGAGAATTGGGTAAATACTTGAAGGGGAAAAATCTTCAGGGTTATGGGGCTCGAGCAGGCAAGTGGGACTAATTGGATCGCTCTTTCAGAGAGCCAGCACAGCCACGATGGGCCATCTGGCCTCCTTCTGTGCTGTATCATTTTATGATGGGCTGGATTTTGCCAGCCCTGGGGAGGCGGGTTTGGAGGCAGGGACTGCCGGGAAAATTGCAGAATTTGGGGGCGTGTGCCCAACCCGCCTCCGTACCATCTTGCCAGGAGGCGGGTAGCCATCTCGCACTTGGAGGCGGGAAGGGGATTACAGCCACTTAACTGCTTGTTAGCAGGTAGTTAACAGACAGATAAGAGGATTATCCCCATTTTGCCCACACAAGTGCGGGCTTCCCGAAGGCTCCAAACCCCGCCTGGGTCACCGAGGCAAGCAGTGGGTCTGCGGGGGTCGGAGGGGTGCAAAAGTGCGCTGTGAAGGTAAGTGATGGGTGCAAGTGTGGAGAGGTGAGTATCTGAGGTAAGTGGAAAGTGTTAGAAAAAGTGTACTTACCTTTGTTTCTTCCTGCAGGCTTCAATCAGTGGGTATGCGGAGAGTCTCGCACCTCCGCGGTAGAGATGACAGATGGCCGTTGCATTCTCCAATGCAACAACCATCTAATTTCTGAAAAAGAAAGAGGTTTGATGAGGTCTTGAATTCAAGAACTCATCAAACTACAGAGAATGTCAGTGTTTGACAGCTTCACAGAGCTGTCAAATGATGACAATTCATTTGTCAAAATTTTTTGACAGATGAAACATCATACGTTGACGTTCTCTGCAACCCGCTTTCCCTTAATTGGCCTGCTCCATAACTTGCAGGTCGCTGGTACAGCTGGCGAACTTCAGTAGTGTAAGCATGAGAAGGAGGCGAACCACCCAGGAAACTAGTCTTGTTCCACCCACCAGAATCCAAATGGTGGGACATGTGCATCTGGCGGACCTTCCTGCAGGGTTTGGCGCATATCCCGAACTCCCTGCCACCAAATCCACTGGGGCTGGCTTTACTTACCAGCAGGCTAATGCCATGCAGGTGAGTTGAGGGAGCAATCCCTGCCACAGAGTGAGGACCACCTTCAGAGAGCATCTACTGCAGCAGCAGGCTTTGTGGGTGCCCTCAATGTAGGAGTAGGGCCTGTTGCCCAGTGGATCTTGTATCGCCACTTAGCTTGGCCTCAAACCTTGCGGTTCCTTCAGGAACTGCAGATGCCCTTTGGTGCTGAGGGCTTCTTTGGCGAGCAAGTGGAAGAGCTGCTGCAGAACTACAAGCATCTCCAGCAAAACCTTCAGGCATTCCCGGGTGACTCACATTGTAGCTTAGCCCACCCCATCTACAGACCCCTTCAGGGACAGCAGCCCTTTCAAGGCTTTATCCAGAACGCAATGTCCTTTGTACCATGCCAGCCCATCATTCCAGATTAGGACCTGGAATTCAGGGAGCTTGCAATAAGTAACCTTCGAGACCCAGTCCAGCTCCACCTCCCCAAGCAGTGATTCATGCCTTGATAGCCCACCACAAAGCTGGGTGGGTGGGCCATTTCCAGTACTTCCACATGGAAGTGGATAACCCTGGATGCTTGGGTCCAGGAGACCAGAAGTAGTGAGTATCCTCTGCATTAGCAGCTTGAGCCTCCATGTTTTTCACAATGTGGTTTGGTTTGACCATCAGAGGAACCGTCAACTAGTGGACATACTGGAAGGTGACATCATGGTCTTCTACCATCCACACTGAGCGAGTGATAGTCATCCAGAAGGCTCAACTGTTGGGGATATTTTTCCAGTTGAGCCTTCTGGATGACTATTACTCCACCAGTAATGTTTCCACAGTTCTCCTTTGCCGCAGCATCTGAACTAGAGCTGGTGGTCCTGGGGTTCTCCAGGAGTTGGTGCTACAGCCATCAGGCTCTTCAGCTAATGCTTCGACATATGGGTGGGAGGCTACATTCAGGATGAATGGGCTTCTAGGCCAGTGGATATGGATGAGATCACTTGCTATTTCAACAGGCTTGAGGTGTGAACAGTGCAATAGGATATTTCCACTTTCAGACTCGGTACGGGGTAAGTCAGTTTGTCTCCAGACAGACAATATGACAACAGTCCGGTATATCTAGAAACAGGATGGGACTCCCTCCTGGGTCCCTCTGTCAAGATGACATGTTGCTTCCCATTGGTGCTTGAATGACGAGGTGACACTCTTGGTGCCACATTTGGCCGGGTAGAACAACACAACAGTCGGCACACTCAGCTGCACTGTGGTCCACCCTGACGAGTGGATGATCCACACTGAGGTAGTCCAGAACATCTTCAGGACTTGGGCGGTTACCAGATCGATCGACTTGCTCGCATCACCGGACAATCACCAATCTGCTCGAGGACCTCAGGCAGTCAGGGCGGAGGCCCGACAGTCTTTTGTTCTTTTGTTTCTGGATTCTGTTGCTCAGGTTTGCCTGATCTCCAGGATGCTCCAGAAAATTGCAGCAGAAGGTGGTTCTGGTTCAGCCTTTACTGATCTCACAAACCGTGCTTCTCAGACACCCTGGTGTTGAATATTGCCAGTCTGACTTCGGGAGCCCACGGGAGAACGCCAAGTCATTTGAAGAGTAAACATGAACCTACTTTTTTAGGGAATCTTTATGCTTCATTCTGGCATCCTACACACACTGCTGGACACTGTACAACTGGTACTCAGGGTGAGAAGGGGGGACCCTGCAAGGGAACAGACTCTCCGGCTCCCAGGACAAATTGATCAAAGTGAGTGTTATTCACGGGCGCCAGCGCCAGATCCAAACAGTAAGCTGAACCGTCAGGATCTGGATCTGGATCCTGCCAGCTTCTGATTGATGGCCTGGCTGTTGAGATGAAACGCCCATCAGATTAGGGTATACCAGCACTGTGGCACTCATGGGTAATGCTCACTTTATCATGTCTGTCCTGGTCACTTAAGCCTCCGTTCCCATAGAAGCCCCTCCGCCCCCCTCATCCTCAGTACTACTTGGTTAGTTGCCAGCAGTGTGTTCAGAATGGCCAAATGAAGATCAGCTCCCTTGTAAAGCTGATCCTTTGTAAGCAGCTCCCTTGGAAGCTCTTCTTCATTCTTTAAGTGACACGGTATTTTCCACCCACCTGGTTGTCTCTTGGGTCTTGTGGGGAGTGTTTGGTATGTTTCTTTTCCTCATTCTGGGTTGTCTTTGGGTGTCAACAAACTGAGTTCTGGGGTGTACTAAAAATTAACACTGCACAGGAGCCGGGGAGGGAGGGGAAAACATATGGGTGTGCCCTCCAAAGTTAGGACATCTAAAAAATGTCTTAATAGGGAGGTCATGCCTTAAGAAATTTTCCCTAGGCAAATTGTGCTGATGCATCCTGATAATTAGGTCCACATTCCCCCCATTCGGCCCGTCCATATTTAGGAGCTGATGTTTCATCCAATCACTGCTGGCTTAGTCACTGAATTCCAATCCACTGAGCACGGCACGGCCTGAAGGAATGGCATCAGCTCCCAATGAATTAAAGGATGTTACAGTTGACACTTTAGAAAATGTTGTGACAGTTTTTGTTTAAGCGGAAACGACTCATGTGGGAACTCTGGACAACCTGCTGACCGGTTTCAAGTCATCGGCGAATGCTCGGGGAGTGTCTGCTGGTACAGAGGTGAATTGGAGATGGTTGGAGAGCAGGCTCCGAGGCCCTGTGTTCAGATGGAGTCTGCAGAGTAGAAGTGGAAAAGCAATCGCTTTGTAATGCATGAACTTATCAGAGCCAGAGTGATCTGCTGGACTAGTTTCGTTCACCGAAGGAGGTCGGAGAGGAATTTCCCAGAGTTTTATTTCCAAATTGGCCTGTTTTTTTGAGTCTGGTTTTTTGCATATCCCAGGAGATCACTTGGTCTCTGGTCGGGTGGAGAGTCTATATATTGTGATGGACAAGGCATCGCAGTTGTGTGGGACAGGCTGAATGGAGCAGAGGGAATTTTCCTGTCTGTCATTTTTCGTTATGTTTTAAGAGTCACATTATTTCAACAACTTAAATGTGAGAATTATGACATCTGGAAATAAACGTGGAAGGAAATCTAACTAACTGTGTGTTTTCTGATTTGTGCACGGATCATAGTAAGGAACAGAAAGGGGAAGAGATGAGTTCTCCGATGGGGGATTGCAGACTGGGGATTGCCTCTGGGCTCAGCTACTGACTGGGTAAACTGAGTCACACACCAGGCAAGGCCCAGAGACAATCTCCAGTCTGCACATACAAACGCACAAAAAGGGCAAGTAAAGCCTATCAGGCCCATCAAGCTCGCCCCGTCCAGTAGACAATATAACCTCGCCCGTTGCCATGGCACCTTCCAGTAACGCTGTCTTTTGGAGCAGACAAAGAAACGTGGTCAATGCAGGAATTAGGGGGATAGATAGCGCACTCTGCAGCCACGATCGAGAATCCCGAAGGGTGTGTTGCCTACCCGGTGCCAGGGTAAGGGATATCTCGAGGCGGCTGGAGAGGAACTTGGAAAGGAAGGGGGTAAATCCAGTTGTCGTGGTGTACGTCGGAAAAAACGTCATAGGTAGGAACAGGGACGAGGTCCTGCTGAGGGAGTATCAGGAGGTAGGAACGAAATTCAAAAGCAGGACCTTGAGGGTAATAATCTATGGATTATTGCCCGAACCACGTGCAAATTGGCAAAGAAACAATCAGATCAGGAGAATTAACATGTGGCTAAAGGGATGGTGTGGGAAAGAGAGGGGTTCCTTTTCATGGGACACTGGCACCAGTACTGGGACAGGAAGGAGCTGTACCGATGGGAGGGGCTCCACCTGAACCGGGATGGGACCCGTGTCCATGCGGAAAGGGTAAATAGGGAGGTGGCAAAGGCTTTAAACTAGTAAGATGGCGGGGCGGGGAAAATACAAGAAATGAAATCAGCATAAATATAAACAAAACAGGAAAGGAGAGCATAGGAAAGAATAAAGTAAGGAAGGACATTGAAGGTCAGGAAATAAATAGGGGGAAAAATTGGGTCGTGGCCCCTTTGGGGTGGTAACTTTACCGGGGCGCTACTTCTGGCGCCCCAAAAAAGTTAGCACTGCCACGCCGGAAATTGAATGGTGGTGCCCCAAGCAGGAAGCGGGGCGCTACTGGAAGCGCTCCCCCTCCCTCTTGGGCCACTACCATTCAATATCGCAGCGCTACGTGCAATGGTGCCACGCACGTCGGCATGTGGTGCTGCAGTACTATAGGCCTCCCTCCCCTGATTAAAGGGGAGTGGCCCGCACCGAGGCTCTGCTGGACCACCGGGGTGCGGGGTGCCGGTAAAAGAGCCCAGCACTCAAGAGGAGTGCCGGGCTGACCAATCACGGCCGGCACCCCGCAGGAGGAGGCGAAAGGGGGCAAGTGCTGGAAGGCGGCCCAAAACAAAAATGGCTGCCGGGCACCTGCCATTTAATTTGCGTCGTCGCGGCCGCAAACGCGGCACCCTGACCCTGTCGGACATATCGTCCGGCGGTAGGTCAGGGGATGCGAGCAAAGTTTGCAGCCGGGGCACAAGCAGGGCACTGCACACGGCAATGACGTCATCACTAGAGGCACAGTGTCACGGGGCGCTACCAGCTACCGCTGCCGCGAACCTCCCACTGAATTTTGCAGGAGGAGTTAGCGGCGCCACGCCCGGGCACAAGGTACTTTGCGCCCTGTTAGCGCCCCCTCGAACGGGAGGCGCAAAGCAACCCAATTTTTCCCCCATAGATTATAGAACAGGCGTGTAAAAAGATGGTTAAAAATAAAATGAGAGGAACTGCTATTAAAAATGAGTTAAACTGTCTGTACAGCAATGTACACAGTGTCCGTAATAAAACAGGGGAACTGGAGGCAATAATATCATAGAATTATAGAATGGTTACAGCAGAGAAGGAGGCCATTCGGCCTGTCGAGCCCGTGCCATCTCTCTGTAAGAGCACTTCAGCTAGTCCCACTCACCCGCCCTTTCCCCATAGCCCTGCAAATTTTTTTCCTTCAGGTATTTATCCAATTCCCTTTTGAAAGCTATGATTAAATCTGCCTCCACCACCCTGTCAGGCAGTGCATTCCAGATCCTAACCACTTGCTGCGTCAAAAAGTTTTTCCTCATGTCGCCTTTGGTTCTTCTGCCAATCACCTTAAATCTGTGTCCTCTGGTTCTCGACCCTTCCACCATCTGGAACAGTTTCTCTCTATCTACTCTGTCTAGACTCCTCATGATTTTGAACACCTCTAGCAAATCTCCTCTCAACCTCCTCTGCTCCATGGATAACAACCCCAGCTTATCTAGTCTATCCATGTAACTGAAGTCCTTCATCCCTGGAAACATTCTTGTAAATCTTTTCTGCATCTTCTCTAAGGCCTTCGCATGCTTCCTAAAGTGCGGTGCCCATAAAGGTTTATCATAACTTCCTTGCTTTAGTGCACATATACTCCCCGGTCTCTCTGTTCATGTACCCCCTTTAGGATTGTACCCTTTAGTTTATATTGCCTCTCCTTATTCTTCCTACCAAAATGTATCACTTCGCACTTTTCTGCGTTGAATTTCATCTGCCACGTTTCACCAGCCAATCTATGTCTTCTTGAAGTCTATCACTATCCTCCTCACTGTTCAGTATACTTCAAAGTTTTGCAAGTATATTGAACAGTGTTGCAAGGAACCAGACATAATAGGGATTACTCTGAGACATGGCTACAGAAAAATCAGGACTGGGAATTAAACATTGCAGGGTGTAACATATTTAGGAAAGATAGAGAGGGAAAATGGAGAGATGGAATAGTTGTAGTTATTAGGGATTACATAATTGCAGTAGAAAAACGGATGCAGCTATCAGCAAGACAGAAATAGAATCCAAGTGGATAGAGATAAAAGATAATAAACGATCAGTCACACTAATAGGGGTAGTCTACAGAACACCTAATGGTGGAAGGGAGGTAGAGAAAGAAATATACAAACAAATTAGGGAAATGAGTAAAAAAACATAGAATAATAATCATGGGGGATTTCAACTACCCCGATATTAATTAGCCAGAAGAGGTAGGTAAAGGGGATAAGGGAATGGAGTTCCTACAGTGTGTACAGGACTCCTTTCTAACCCAATGTGTAAAAAGCCCAACAAGGGAGGATTCGCTATTGGATCTAGTGATGGGTATGAACCAGAGCAGATAAGAGATGTAAAAGTAGGGGAACATCTGGGTAATAGTGGCCATCATATAATACGCTTTAAGATAATAATTGAGAAGGTCATAAGTATGACGAAGACCAGGGTAATAGATTGGAGAAAAGCTGATTTTGCAGGGCTGAGAACAGAACTTGGGAAACAAGACCGGACAACAATATTGGCAAACAACGATGTAGAACAGCAATGGGAAACATTTAAAACGGTGTTCAACAGAGACCGGGATAAACATATTGCGCTAAAAAATAAGAACAAGCTAAACACTAATGAAACACTGTGGATGAATAAAGACATAAGGGAAAAATTGAGGGTAAGGAAAGAGGCATACGCTAAGTACATGGACAGCAGGGGAGAGCATGATAAGGGAGAATATGAAGAGAATAGGAGAGAAGTAAAAAAAAACAATAAGAAAGGCAAAAATGAACATAACACAAAATAGTCAAGATTTTACAGGCAAATAAATAAAAAAAGGAAAGTCAGGATGGGAATAGGGCCACTACAGAATGGACAGGATAATATCACAGGCAGCGACAGAGAAATTGCAGAAATATTAAATATAGTTACTTTGCTTCAGTATTTACCAGGGAGATAGAACAGGTGCACATGACATCGGATGATGAGATTAGTAATGAGATAACTGCATTTAAAATAAAAAGAGGAGAAATATTAAATCAACTAATCAAGCTCAAAGAGGATAAACCCCTGGTCCGGACGGATTACATCCACGCATTTTAAAAGAATCTAGGAACAAGATAGCCGAGGCATTACGACACAAACTTAATAGTTCATTAGAACAAGGTGTAGTGCCAGAGGACTGGCAGATAGCTAACATGATACCTTTATTCAAGAAGGGAGATAGAACATGTCCAGGGAACTATAGACCAGTCAGCTTCACATCCGTGGTAGGAAAAATTATGCAATCCCTACTAAAGGAGAAATTAGACGAACATCTAGAAACCAAAAATATAATAATGAATAGTCAGCATGGATTTCAAATTGGAAAGTCTTGCTTGACCAAACTGATTTATTTTTTTGAAGAGGGAACAGAGAGCGTAGACAAGGGTAATGGAGTAGATGTAATTTATCTAGCTTTTCAAAAGGCCTTCGATAAGGTACCACATAATGGGCTGATGAACAAGGTCAGAGCATATGGAGTCAGGGGACGAGTAGCAGAATGGTTAACTAGCTGGCTTCAGGACAGAAAGCAGAGAGTAGGAGTAAAGGGCAGCTATTCACAGTGGCAGAAGGTGGGCAGTGGTGTTCCACAAGGATCAGTGCTGGGACCACTGTTGTTCACAATTTATATTAACGATTTAGACTCTGGAATCAAAAACACAATTTCTAAATTTGCAGATGACACCAATTAGGGGGGGGGGGGGGGTTAGTCAAAACTGAAGAGGACTGCAACAAATTGCAAGAAGACATTAATAAACTTGCAGAATGGGCATATAATTGGCAAATGAAATTCAACACAGATAAATGTGAGGTATTACATTTTAGTAATAAAAATAGGGAGGCCACGTATTACTTGGAAAATAAAAATCTAAGTGGGGCAGAAGAGCAAAGGGATCTCGGAGCACAAATACACAAATCACTGAAAGTAGTGACACAGGTTAACAAGGCCATAAAAAAAGCAAACCAAGCACTAGGGTTTATTTCTAAAGGGTTAGAATTGAAAAGTAGGGAAGTTATGCTAAACTTGTATCGAACCTTGGTTAGACCACACTTGGAATACTGAGTACAATTCTGGTCGCCATATTATAAAAAGGATACAGAGGCACTGGGATATATAAATAAAGATTTACGAGGATGATACCAGAAATGCGAGGGTATACATATCAGGAAAGGATGAACAGGCTGGGTCTCTTTTCTCTTGAAAAGAAAAGGCTGAGGGGTGACCTAATAGAGGTCTTTAAAATTATGAAATGTTTTGATAGAGTAGATACAGCGAGTATATTTCCACTGCACAGAGTGCGATTAAACGGAGTGGACTTGAACACAGTGTTTTATTTGGGAATTTGGAAAGAGTGGGCATTTCTGGTAAGTATTAGGTAAGTAGAAGCTGTAAAAGGTGAAATTTAGTTTAAGATTTTGATTTTAACCTAGAACTTTAAAAACTGTAGTTAACAGAAGCTGACTGCCAGGGAAGTTAACTGTCAGTCAGCTGTAAGTGTTTGTCTTGAATAGGCACTAATCACCAGGAGCAAGGGAGCTGAATCAACACTTGTAAATTGGGTGAGGCTCCTAGTATAAAAAAGTAAACATTTCTTCAGAGCACAGAGCAGTCTGCACAGAGCGGGATTAAATGGAGTGGACTTGAACAGTATGTTTTATTTGGGAATTTGGAAAGAGTGGTAATTTGGAGAAGAGGGGGAAGGAGTTATTGCTATTTGCCTACACTAATGCTTTGTGTTGCAGGTAGATATTTAATTTCATTACCCTTAATTTAATCTAGATCAAGTAAGTAGTCAAGAAACTACACTGTAAACTAAGTTACCTAATTACAAATTAAATTAAATTAAATTAAATAAAACAAGGTCATATAGGGATGGCAGTGCAGGTGGTGTGCCGCAACTGCAGCATGTTGGAGTTTGTGGAGAACACTGTGACCCGGGACAAACACGTTTGCAGTAAGTGCCTGCATCTTGAGGCACTTCAGCTCAGAGTTTTTGAGCTGGAGTCTGAGGTGCAGAGATTGTGGGGCATCACGGATGGAGAGAATTACCTGGACACTTTGATCCAGGAGGCAGTCACACCCCTTCGGCTAGGTAGTGGTACAGGTCTGGTTAGTGATCAGGGACAGGAGGGTGTGACTGCAACTCAGGCAGGTAGGGGGACCCCAGGTGTAGTGCTGGAGGAGCCTCAGCCTTTGCAGTTGTCCAACAGGTATGAGGTTCTTTCTGCCTGTGTGGATGAGGGAAAAGCCTGCAGGATGGATGACCAAGCTGACCATGGCACCATGGTGCAGGAGGCCATTCAAGTGGAGGGAGTGAAAGAGAATGTAGTTGTGGTAGGGAACAGTATATTCAGGGGGACAGATGCTATTCTCTGCAGCCGCATCCGAGAGTTCCGAAGGTTGTGTTACCTGCCTGGTGCCAGGGTTAAAGACATCTCCTCGCGGCTGGAGGAGAACTTGGAGTGGGAGGGGGAGGATCCAGTTGTCATGGTCCACGTATGATCCAACGACATAGGTAGAACTAGGAATGAGGTTCTGCTGAGGGAGTTTGAGGAGCTGGGATCCAACTTTAAAAGCAGAACCTCAAAGGTAATAATCTCTGGATTGTTACCTGAGCCACGCGCATATTGACATAGAGACAAACAGATTAGAGGTTTAAATGCGTGTCTCAAAGAGTGGTGTGGGAGGAAGGAGTTTCAGTTCATGGGACACTGGTACCAGTACTGGGGAAAGAGGGAGCTGTTCCATTGGGACGGGCTCCACTTAAACCGGGCTGGGACCAGTGTCCTGGCAAACCGAATAACTGAGGCAGTAGACAGGCCTTTAAACTAGTGAAGGGGAAGGGAGGATTCAGGAAAGAGTAAATTTAAAAGCAGCGAGAGAAATGTCAAGGCTCTAGAGCAGAGTAGAGTTTTGGGTAAAAATAAGCAGAGTGGGTCAGGAAAGGACAGAGAGGGGCGAGTCGGCTAAGGTAGATTGGGAAACTACATTAAAAGGTATGACGGTAGACAAGCAATGGCTAGCATTTAAAGAATTACATGGGATATACGGCACAGAAACAGGCCATTCGGTCCAATCAGTCCATGCTGGCATTTATGCTAGGACACGGGTCTCATCCCGGTTCAGGTGGAGCCTGTCCCATCGGTAAAGCTCCATCCTGTCCCAGAACTGGTTCCAGTGTCCCATGAAAAGGAACTCCTTTTTCCCACACCAGTCCTTTAGCCATGTATTAATTCTCCTGATCTGTCTACTTCTATGCCAATTTGCACGTGACTCGGGCAATAATCCAGAGATTATTACCCTCGAGGTCCTGCTTTTTAATTTAGATCTTAACTCCTGATAATCTTTCAGCAGGACCTCCCCTCTGTTCCTACCTATGTTGTTTGTTCCAACATGGACTACGACAATTGGATTTCCACCCTCCCTTTCCAAGTTCCTCTCCAGCTGCTGTGAGATATCCCTTACCCTTTGGGATTCTCATTCTTGGCTGCAGAGGACGCTATCTATCTCCCTAATTATAGAGCCCCCTATCACTACCACATTTCTATTCTGCTCTTCCCCCCCACCCTCCCCCCGCTTGGACAGCCTTCTGAGCCACGGTGCCTTGGTCTGCATTGTGGCTGTCCTCCCTGCAGTCTTTCTCCTTGTCCTCACAGGTAGCGAGTACATCGTACCTGTTGGACAGGACCAGTGTCTGTGGGACCTCCTTCTCAACCTCTCCTAAATCCCCACTACCCGACTCCATAACAGTCACACCGTCTCCTTCCTGAACCTGTGCTTTCCTCTGGGGTGTGCCTGTATTCTGGATAAAACTCTCCAGAAATTCCTCCCCCTCCCTTATGTGTCTGAGTGTCTCCAACTCGCACTCCAGCTCAATGACTCTGAGCCGGAGAGATTCGAGACAGAGATTTCTCCTGCAGACGTGTTCACTCAGGACAGTCTCGCTGTCCACAAACTCCCACATACTGCAGTCCAGACACACAACCTGCCCTGCCATATCTTAGTCTAGCCTTATTTTATTTAATTAATTAGTTAAAGTCTTTAATCAATGATTATTTATAGTTATATTAATTAGTTTAACTAGTTAAGCTATAAATTTAATACAGTATGTTATAGTTTCCCGCTCCTAGTTTAAACCACTGTCCTAGGTTAGAGGGAAAAAAAACTGGTTGGATAGAAAACTGGTTGGCAGACAGGAAGCAAAGAGTTGGAATAAACGGGTCTTTTTCCGAGTGGCAGGCAGTGACTAGTGGGGTACCGCAGGGATCGGTGCTAGGACCCCAGTTATTCACAATATATATTAATGATCTAGACGAGGGAACTAGATGTAATATCTCCAAGTTTGCAGACAACACAAAGCTGGGTGGGCGTGTGTGCAGTGAGGAGGATGCCGAGAAACTCCAGTATGATTTGGACAGGTTGGGTGATTGGGCAGAAGCATGGCAGATGCAATATAATGTGGATAAATGTGAGGTTATCCACTTTGGTGTCAACAACAGGAAGGCAGATTATTATCTGAATGGCAATAGATTGGGAGAAGGGGAAGTGCAACGAGACCTGGGTGTCCTTGTGCACCAGTCGCTGAAGGTAAGCATGCAGGTGCAGCAGGCGGTTAAGAAGGCAAATGGTATGCTGGCCTTCGTAGCGAAAGGGTTCAAGTACAGGAACAAGGATGTCTTGCTGCAGTTGTACAGGGCCTTGGTGAGACCACATCTTGAGTATTGTGTGCAGTTTTGGTCGCCTTATCTGAGGAAGGATGTTCTTACCATGGAGGGAGTGCAGCGAAGATTCACCAGGCTGATACCTGGGATAGCAGGAATGACGTATGAGGAGAGATTGGGTCGATTAGGCTTATATTCGCTAGAGTTTAGAAGAATGAGAGGGGATCTCATCGAAACATATAAAATTCTAACAGGACTAGACAGACTAGATGCAGGAAGGATGTTCCCGATGGCCGGGGAGTCCAGAACCAGGGGTCACAGTCTAAGGATAAGGGGTAAGCCATTTAGGACTGAGATGAGGAGGAATTTCTTCACCCAGAGAGTGGAGAACCTGTGGAATTCTCTACCACAGAAGGCAGTAGAGGCCAATTCATTAAATATATTCAAGAAGGAGTTAGATATATTTCTTAAAGCTAAAGGGATCAAGGGATATGGGGAGAAGGCAGGGACAGGGTACTGAATTTGGATGATCAGCCATGATCTCATTGAATGGCAGAGCAGGCTCGAGGGGCGGAATGGCCTACTCCTGCTCCTATCTTCTATGTTTCTATGTAATGAGATAAGTGAGCAGATAATCTGCTTCAGTGTTGTTGGTTGAGGGATAAGTATTGGTTAGCACATGAGGATTGCTCCCCTGCTTTTCTTTGAAAAGTGTCATAGGATCTTTTACATTTACCTGAGTGGGCAGATAGAGACTGAGCCAAACCTCTGATCTGAAAAGCAGTCGGGCTCCCTCAGCACGGCAGTCACGTGTCAGCCTAGATTATGTGTTCAAGTCTCGGTAGTGTGTCTTCAACCCACAACCTTCTGACTCAGAGGCAAGCGTGCTAACACTGAGCCAAGGCTGACACTTTTATAAATGGGCCTTTGCCCTGTTTGTGTTTGATGTGCACTTTCTGGGGCCTACCAGGCAGGGGTAGGAAACAGACGACAGCATTTAAATAGCATGCAAATAACGCACCAGCAATGCTATTTTTTAGGGAGTTTTGATGGGCGGTGAACTAGAACAGTCTGATTTAACCTGAGATAGTGGCTGGGAAAGGGTGATTGAATCAGTGGTGATGGTATGGAGTTGTAGTGAGGGGGCAACAATGATGGTTTCAGTCTTCCCAATGTTTAACTGGAGGAAATTGTGGCTCATCCAGGACTGGATGTCGGACAAGTAAGCTGACAATACAGAGGCAATAGAGGGGTTGAGAGGTGATGGAGAAATTGAACAGGTGTCAACGTACATGTGGAACCATAAGAACATAAGAACATAAGAAATAGGAGCAGGAGTAGGCCAATTGGCCCCTCGAGCTTGCTCCGCCATTCAATAAGATCATGGCTGATCTGATCCTAACTGCCAATCTACTATCACAGAACCATCTCCTGAACCTAACAGAATTGGACACACGAAATAGGAGCAGGATCAGGCTACACGGCCCCTGGGCCCGCGACGCTACCCACAGGGCCATGACTGATCCGAACCTAGACTCATGTCCAAATTCCTGCCCACTCCCCATAACCCTTAATTCCCTTTACTTCTAGGAAACTGTCTATTTCTGTTTTAAATTTATGTAATGATGTAGCTTAACCTGACTCCATGTGTTCAGATAAATGTCACCACATAGATGAGCAAGAAGAGGGGACAAAAGATAGATCTTTGAGGGACTCCAGAGGTAACGGTGCAGGGGCAGGAACAGAAGCCACTGCTGGAGATGCTCTGGCTACAATTAAATAGGTAAGAGTGAACCAAGCGAGGGCAGTCCCACTGAACTGAACAATAGAGGAGAGGCGTTGAAGGAGGATGGTGTGGTTGACCATGTCAAAGGCTACATAGAGGTAAAGAAGGACGAGGAGAGATAGTTCACCATGCTCACAGTCACAGAGGATATCATTTGTGACTTTGATTAGTGCTGTGGCTAGGGAAGAAACCTAATTGGAGAGATTGAAACATAAAAATGCAGGGAAAATGGGCACAGATTTGAGAGGAGACAACATATTCAAGGACTGTAAAGATGAAAGGTAGGTTGGAGATGGGATGGTAGTTTTCAAGGACAGACGTGTTGAAGGTGGGTTTGATGTGGTGGGTGATGATATGGGTTTGAAGAGGATGGGGACAGTACCTGAGGAGAGGGAACCGTTTACAATATCAGCTAGCATTGTGCAGGAAGGGAAGTTATTTGGTCAGTTATTTAATGGAAATAGGGTTGAGAGAACAGGAGGTGGGTCTCATGGACAGGGCTAGGACAGGAGAACGTTGGAGGAGGTTTGGCTTGGGCAAGGGGAAGGGGAATGCGGCAGAGGCAGCTGTGCAGATGGTCTCAATTTTAGGAACAAAGAAGCTGCTTGCACTTGTTGTTGGAGGTGATGGTAGAGGGGGTGGGGAAAGGGGTTGAAGGAGACAGTTAGTGGTGGAGAAAAGTAGCCAGGGATTATCTTTGCTTTCCAGGATGATCCTGGAGTAGTGAGTAATTTTTGCAGTGGAGTGCAGGGCCCAATAGTGCTTGATGTGGTCCAGCCAGATCTGATGATCAGTTGTGTGCTGGATACGCTCGTCTATGCCCCTTGGACTTGAGGGAGCAAAGATAGAGACCATATCAGGAAGAACGACCAGGCTGGGAGAGAATAAGGGGGAGAAATTCAGTATCGCCCCATTTGGGGCGCAATTATCGGCCGGGCGCAAAGATTAGCGCCTGGCGCTAATTATCGCCACCGACTGCAAACTTGACTTTTATCGCCCCTGGAGGTGATTGCAGCGCTAAATCAGGCGCTTCACACCTGTCTTAAGGCGCAAAGGCCAAGGAGCGAGGCGCTACCTCAGAGCGCTGGCGAAGCTCATGTAATGTCAGTCAGCAATGGAACACACACACAATGGCATGGGCCAGTTCTTAAAGGGGATGGTTAATCTTGCTTTCCATCCACATCCTGCTCATTGCAGCCTTGAATCTCGGCCTGGAGAGACCTGCACGTCAAATGTGCTGGAAAGAACAATGGAGAGTACCAGGCAAAGAGCTCAGAGTGCAGCCCCCACAATCTCTGCTAAATCGATACAAGGAATGGCAAATCAAAATGAACCTGCAAAGTGCTGCTCAGTACCCAAAACTCCTTCACACAACGTTGAATCTCTCCAGAAGTCTCTCCCTCTCTCTCTCAGAATGCATAGTTCAAAAATGGCACCAACAATAAAAGGCAGGAAGCGGTCACCTTTAAATAGCGCTCCCCCTTTCCCTTCATGACTGCAGAACGCTCCCCTCAACCTGTCGTTGCTAGCGTCAGGCGGTAAGGCAGGGGGCGCCACTCAATATCCGCTCCGGGGCGATACCGGGGCGTTGCGTACTCGAGTGACGTCATGATCAGCCGGCGCAGGAGATCGTGGCGGTAGTGTTTAGCGCCGCCGCAAAATGTCTAGTTAATTTCGCGAGCGGTGCAAACTTCGCCGCGCCTGGGCGCTAGATGCTTTGCGCCCCATTAGCACCCTCTTAAGGCGCTAACGGGAGGCGCAACCAACTGAATTTTTCCCCCTAAGGGTTTTACTAGGGACAAAGTCATCAAAGGTGGGTGTGAAGGGGTGGTTGAGCAGATCGACAGCTGCAGAATTATTGTGGTGGATGGAGTACCAAAGACTAGATATTTGGGAGTTTGAAAGTTAGGCAGTTATAAGTGGATTGGAGAAGAGTTTACTCCAGGAATAGATGCAGAAGGAAGTGGGGTTGGAAGGGGGTGAGAGATACAAGGGAGTGGTCAAAGATGGCCTTGTCTATGATCAAGACGATGGGAATAGAGAGGCCATGTGAGATAGCAAGGTGGAGAGGGTGGCCTGAATATAGGTACAGAGTTTATATGGAGTTTAGGAGAAGGCAGGAGGGCAGTGAAACTAAAGGAGAAAGGGCAAGGTGAGTTGAGATGGAAATTGAAATCACCAAGGATGAGGAGTTATTCAATACAGAGGCTGAGAGAGGAATGGAATGAGGCTACCTCAGTGAGAAACTCGAGGTGGAGCGGTAGAGAATGAGGATTTTAAAATAGAGATGAAAGGGGTGGCACAAGGAGAGGTGCTTGAAGGAGGAGAAGGTACCAGAGGAGATGGGGGAATGGCTCACGTGTAATTGCTGCAAGGGCTACACCGTTACTGTAGCAGTTTTGGCAGGGCAGGTGATGGAAAGTAGAATCTGGTGGTGTGTAAAACGGGTGGCCAATCTAATCGTGTCAGTTTCCCATCAGGTGGTTTAGATTAAAATTACCCCCGTTGTATTATTTTAAAGTATTTTGAAAAGAGGTAACATAGTTTTTAAAGTTGCAACTTATTTTTTCCACGTAAGAGTTTATATAATAGACATTTTACTCTAATATATAACTGTTTTATATGATTGTTACTTTTTATGTGTTTGTCTTTTGTTAAATAAATTTGCTTAGTGGTTTTCAACTTAAAACAAAGTCTGAAGGTATGATGCTCAATTTGCTCATAAAAGCCAACAGGGATCCCAAGAAGGCACAGGGTAAGTCCAGTAACTTAAAGCAGTTAACAGACAGATTTTCTGTTTAGTTATGCCATGCACTTTATCAGAAGCATACCTAGGTCTTGGGTGAGTTGGGATTGCATAGAATCATAGAAATGTACAACACAGAAGGAGGCCATTCAGCCCACCTGTCTGTGACGGACCCAGGAGAGTGATCTAAAATATGGGAATTGCAATAATCTGTAGTAAAAGGGTAGAAAAGCCCTTACAGACCCCAGTATCTGTGGCTAGGAAGTAAGAAATTTTGGGGTGAGATGGCATAAGCTGGGACAGAGCAGGGTTTTTTAAAATTCAATCACGGGATGTGGGCGTCACTGGCTAAGCCAGCATTTATTGCCCATCCCTAATTGCCCTTGAGAAGCCCAGTGAACCCCTGCAGTCCCTTGGGTGAAGGTACTCCCAACAACAACAACAACAACTTGTATTTATATAGCGCCTTAAAAGTAGTAAAACGTCCCAAGGAGGTGAACAGGAGTATTTTAAGTCAAAAAATTTGACACTGAGCCACATAAGGATAAATTAGGGTTGGTGACCAAAAGCTTGGTCAAAGAGGTAGGTTTTAAGGAGTGTCTTAAAGGAGAAAAGAGAGGTAACGAGGCGGAGAGGTTTAGGCAGGGAATTCCAGAGCTTAGGGCCTAGGCAACAGAAGGCATGGCCACCAAAGATTCAGCGATTATAATCAGGGATGCTCAAGAGAAAGAGGGCAGAATTAGAGGAGCGCAGATATCTCGGGGGGTTGTGGGGCTGGAGGAGATTAGAGAGATAGGGAGGGGCGAGGCACTGGAGGGATTTGAAAACATGGATGAGAATTTTGAAATCGAGGCGCTGCTTAACCGGGAACCAATGTAGGTCAGTGAGCACAGGGGTGATGGGCGAACGGGACTTGGTGCGAGTTAGGACACGGGCATCCGAGTTTTGGATTATCTCAAGTTTACGTAGGGTGGAATGTGGGAGGCTAGACAGGAGTGCGTTGGAATAGTCAAGTCTAGAGGTAACAAAGGCATGGATGAGGGTTTCAGCAGCGGATGAGCTGAGGCAAGGGTAGAGACGGACGATGTTACGGAGGTGGAAGTAGGCAGTCTTTGTTATGCTGCGGCTATGTGGTTGGAAGCTCATTTCAGGGTCAAATATGACACCAAGGTTGCGAACAGTGTGGTTCAGCCTCAGACAGATGTTACGTAGAGGGATGGAGTCAGTGGCTAGGGAACGGAGTTTGTGGCGGGGACCGAAAACAATGGCTTTGGTTTTCCCAATATTTAATTGGAAAATGTTTTTGCTCATTCAGAACTGCATGTCGGACAAGCAGTCTGACAATTTAGAGACCGTGGAAGGGTCGAGAGAAGAAGTAGTGAGGTAGAGCTAGGTGTCGTCAGCGTACATGGGAAACTGCCGCTGTATTTTCGGATGATGTCGCCAAGGGGCAACATGTAGATGAGAAATAGGAGGGGGCCAAGGATAGATCCTTGGGAGACACCAGAGGTAACGATGCAGGAGTGGGAAGAGAAGCCATTGCAGGTGATTCTCTGGCTACGATTAGATAGATAAGAATGGAACCAGGCGAGTGCCGTCCCACCCAGCTGGACGACAGTGGAGAGGCGTTGGAGAAGGATGGAGTGGTCAACCGTGTCAAAGGCTGCAGACAAGTCAAGAAGGATGAGGAGGGATAGTTTACCTTTGTCACAGTCACAAAGGATGTAATTTGTGACTTTGATGAGAGCCGTTTCAGTAATGTGGCAAGGGCGGAAACCTGATTAGAGGGATTCAAACATGGAATTGCGGGAAAGATGGCTACGGATTTGGGAGGCGACAACATGTTCAAGGACCTGAGAGGAAAGGGAGGTTGGAGATGGGGCGATAGTTTGCAAGGACGGAGGGATCAAGGTTTGTTTTTTTGAGGAGAGGGGTGATGACGGCAGATTTGAGGGAGAGGGGGACAGTACCTGAGGAGAGAAAACCTGTTAACAATATCAGCTAACATGGAAGCCAGAAAAGGAAGTTGGGTGGTCAGCAGTTTGGTGGGAATAGGGTCGAGGGAGCAGGAGATGGGTCTCATGGACAAGATAAGCGCAGAGAGGTCATGAGGGGAGATCGGAGAGAAACTGGATAAAGATGTGAGTTTGGGGCTAGGGCAGGGGGTAACCTTAGAGGAAGTTTGGCCCAGTGGGCTAGGGGAAAGAAGGGAAGTGGCAGAGGCAGCTGAACGGATGGTCTCAATCTTAGAGACAAAGAAGTCCATGAGCTCCTCACTTGTTATCTGAGGTGAGGGTGGAGGAGAGAGGGGAGAGGGGTTTAAGAAGACCGTTAGCAGTAGAGAATAGAAGCCGGGGTGTTAGGGAGGGAGTTCCAGGATTTTGACCCAGCGACGATGAAGAAATGGCAATATATTTCAAGTCAGGATGGTGTGTGACTTGGAGGGGAACTTAGAGGTGGTGGTGTTCCCATACGCTTGCTACCCTTGTGCTTCTAGGTGGTAGAGGTCACGGGTTTGGGAGGTGCTGTCAAAGAAGCCTTGGCGAGTTGCTGCAGTGCATCTCGTAGATGGTACACACGGCAGCCACGTTGCGCCGGTGGTGGAGGGAGTGATTGTTTAAGGTGGTCGATGGGGTGCTGATCAAGCGGGCTGCTTTGTCGTGGATGGTGTCGAGCTTTGAGTGTTGTTGGAGCTGCACTCATCCAGGCAAGTGGAGAGTATTCCATCACACTCCTTACTTGTGCCTTGTAGGTTATGGAGAGGCTTTGGGGAGTCAGGAGGTGAGACACTCCTTGCAGAATACCCACCCTCTGACCTGCGCTTATAGCCACAGTATTTATGTGGCTGATCCAGTTAAGTTTCTGGTCAATGGTGACCCCCAGGATGTTGATAGTGGAAGATTCGACGATGGTAATGCCATTGAATGTCAAGGGGAATTGGTTAGACTCTCTTGTTGGAGATGGTCATTGCCTGGCATTTGTGAGGCATGAATGTTACTTGCCACTTATCAGCCCAAGCCTGAATGTCATCCAGGTCTTGCTGCAAGCAGGCACGGACTGCTTCATTATCTGAGGAATAGCAAATGGAACTGAACACTGTGCAGTCATCAGTGAACATCCCCACTTCTGACCTTATGATGGAGGGAAGGTCATTGATGAAGCAGCTGAAGATGTTTAGGCCTAGGACTCTGTCCTAAGGAACTCTTGCAGCAATGTCCTGGGGCTGAGAATTTTGGCCTTCAACAACACAACTATCTTTCTTTGTGCAAGTTATGACTACAGCCAGTGAAACGTTTTTCCCCCTGATCCCCATTGACGTCAATTTTACCAGGGCTTCTTGGTGCCACACTCAGTCAAATGCTGCCTTGGTGTCAAGGGCAGTCACTCTCACCTCACCTCTGGAATTCAGCTCTTTTGTCCATGTTTGGACCAAGACTGTAATGAGGTCTGGAACTGAATGGTCCTGGTGGAACCCAAACTGGGCATCAGTGAGCAGGTTATTGGTGAGTAAGTGCTGCTTGATAGCAATGTCACCAACACCTTAAGAGCATAAGAAATAGGAGCAGGAGTAGGCCATTCGGCCCTTTGAGCCTGCCCTGCCATTCAATAAGATCATGGCTGATCTTCTACCACATCTCCCCCTTCCCGCACTATTTCCAGATCCCTTGATTCCCTTAATATCCAAAAATCTATCGATCTGTGTCTTGAATATACTCAATGACTGAGCACCCACAGCCCTCTGGGGTAGAGATTTCAAAGGATTCACACCCTTTGACTGAAGAAATTTCTCCTCACTTCAGTCCTAAATGACTGACCCCTTATTCTGAGACTGTGATCCCGGTTCTAGACTGCCCAGCCAGGGAAACACTTCCATCACTTTGCTGATGATTAAGAGTAACCGATGGGATGGTAATTGGCCAGTTTGGATTTGTCCTGCTTTTTGTGGACAGGACATACCTGGGCAATTTTCCACTTTGTCATGTAGATGCCAGTCTTGTAGTTGTACTGAGGTACGGCTAGTTCTGGAGCACAAGTCTTCAGCACTACAGCCGAGATGCGAGATGTTGTTGGGGATACTCATAAACTCAGGCACAAAAGTCACATCACATACTTAGAAACAAATTCGCACACATAAATTCTCAATCAAACAGACACAAATGCTTTCTCTCTCTCACAAAAATTCGCACTTAAAAATCACAAACATTTTCAGACTCATAATTACAAGTTTTCTTTTTTAAGTAGTTTTCTTCGGCTCAGAAACATTGGATCTGTGGTAAGTTAAGCCAGATCAGCTTGTACCTTTCACTAGTCACTGACCTTTCATGCTTTTCCCTGTATCCATTGCATGCGCGCAGAAATTTAATTGCGAAGTGAAGAAGAACCTGTCTCACACTCCCTAGCACTGGAAATAGTGGGAACAGGCAGTGAGGAAAATTGCAAATTAAAATTCAGCGAGAAGGTGCCAAGTTAGGGGTTTGACAGTTGGAAGGCTGGATGCTACTACATGTACCATTCAGTAATGGGTGGGAAGGAAGAAAGCATTCAGGCTCAGATGGGTAGAATGATGCTCGGTTGAGTCAGTGTTGGATTGGTCAGGACGGAGAGGCCAGATGTGCGGTTCAGTGGACTGTGACCTCAGAGGTGGGTGCTCAGAAGGGAGGCAAGGGGAGAGGAGGAGAGGGGAGATTGGTGTCTGGCAGAGCAGAGAGGCTGGACAGGTTGGGAACTGGACACCTGGGAGTAAAATATTATCTAAATAAAGGGAAAAAAGCTAATAATGGAAAGTTAAAGTACGAATAAAGATAGTAAATTAAACAAAAAATGAATACCATGGGGGAAAAATTCGGTTGGTTAGCACCTCCCATTAGCACCTGCAGAGGGCGGTAACAGGGCGCTGATGCAGTCGCACTTCAGCGAGGTGCGACGCACAACAAATTCGGCCCCCCCCATTGCGCCGCCGGTACAAGTTACCGCCGGGGACTTCAACGCCAGGCAGATCGTGACGTCAGTGAGCTGGGTGCCTGATCTGCAAAATTTATTTTCGCCACCTACCTTAGAGCCTCGCCCCAACAGTGACAGGGAGAGGAGGCGTCAAGCTGGCAGAAGCCGGCTCCAGGGATGTTATTTAAAGGGATCATGAGTAATGAGTCGCAGCTGTCAGGTTAGTGCACCTTCATTGCTTTCTTGTCAGTTTGACAGTGTGCAACAGTTTAAATCAGTAATTTAAAGGTTCTTTTGTATCAGGAGTGCTGTGGTAACTAAAAAGTAGTTACATTTATTCTCACAAAATATCAAGCAGCTACACTTCGTTACATTAATGGGGGCTGTACTGGCAGTCGACCTCGCCCTCCAGGATCTACTGGTGGAGGGAGCGGAGGCAGCGACAAAGATTGGAACATGTGGCCAGAGGGAGGAGGAGGGCCATCAGGGATCTCAACAGGCGGCCTTACCCTCGGAGGGTATTCCGAGAGCTTTTCTCCTACCTCCAATTAAGCGAGGAGCAGTGTATTAGAAGGCTCTGCTTCACCAAGGAGGTGGTCACAGAACGCTGCCACCTCCTGCAACCAGACCTGCAGCCTGAGATCAGGGCGAACACAGCTCTCTCAGTGGCAGTCAAGGTCACCGTCGCCCTCAATTTCTTCGCCAGCGGATCTTTCCAGTCTGTAACAGGAGACAAAGCTAACATCTCACAGTTCACTGTCCATCGCTGCATCCGGGAGGTCGCAGAGGCTCTCTACAGTAGGAGAAGGGATTACATTTCCTTCCCCATCACCAGAGAGAAGCAGGACGAGCGTGCATGTGGCTTTGCCAGGATAGCGGGATTCCCCATGGTGCAGAGCGCCATTGACTGCACCTACGTCACTTTGCGGGCACCACATAACAATCCTGAGATCTTCCGTAACCGCAAAGGCTACCACTCACTTAATGTCCAGTTGGTGTGCGACCACACACAGCGAATCCTCAATGTGAATGCCCGCTATCCTGGCAGCAGCTACGATGCCTTCATCCTGTGCCAGACCGGTGTGCCAGCACTCTTTCAGCCACCACAGCTCCACCTAGCTCATGACTCCCCTCCACAACCCCAACACTCCTGCCCAGCACTCATATAATGACAGCCATGCTGCCACTAGGAACATCATCGAGCAGACCATTGGGGTGCTCAAGCAACGGTTCCACTGCCTTGACCGCTCGAGAGGAGCCCTCCAATACTCGGCTGAGTGGGTGCCCCATTTCCTGGTGGTCTGCTGCATGCTCCACAACTTGGCCATCATGAGGGCCCACCCCTTTCCACCAGGGATTGCGGGACCACCTCTGGAGGAGGAAGAGGGAAAGGAGGAGGATGAGGAGGAAGAGGAAGACGAGGAGGACGCGGAGGAGGAGGAACAGGAGCGAGGGAGGAGGCAACCACTCAATTGGCCTTCCGGAAGGGTGGTCCTTGACTGCCTCATCAGACTGCGGTTCCAGTAAATTAAACCCCAGAGCCCCGCTGCTCACCATGGCTGCCTAAGACAAAGGTAACTGATGTGGCATTTTCCCCTCTTAGGGCTAGAAATTCAGTGCATTTGTGCCTCTCATTAGCGCCCCGGGCGGTGCTAACGGGGCGCAAACGACTTTTCGCCCAGGCTCGAAGCCGCTAACGACCCAGTGGGAGTTTAGCAGCGGTGGTAACCGGTAGCGCCCTGCTCCACTGCACAGGTGATGACATCACCGCGTGCAGCGCCCCGTTTTGGCCCCGCCTGCAAAATTGGCCCGTGCCCCCTGAATCTGCGGCGGGCGATGGCAGCGACTGGTTTAGGGGTGGGAATGGAGCGGTAGGAGGCTCGCGGGGTGCTAACTAAAGGGGAGATCGGCCAACTTACTTGTCGCGGCCCATTGTGTCTTTGAACGCAGGGTCCGTGCCGTGATCTGGAAGCCCGGCACTCCTCTTAGCCCGGCACCTCGCTCCCCAGTGGTCCAGGTAGGGCCCCGCACAGTTGTGGGCCTGATCCTCCCCTTTAATGAGGGGAAGAGCCCTTCCATGCGGCACGCTATGTGGCCCAGTGCATAGCGCTGCAGAATGCACTGCCCCTGATATTCAGGGTTAGCGCTCTAAGAAGGAAGTGGAGCACTTGAATTAGGGCTCCGCCTCCCTCTTGGGACACTAAAACTGAAATTAGCGATCACTGGCGCTATTTTAAGTTTATCGCCCAGGCGATGTTAGCGATCCAAAATGGTCATAAAGAAAAATGATCATACGTCACTCGTCAGTCCGTCCTTGGCCAATGGATCCCTCGAGTAGAACAGTTGGATACCTCTGCAACTTCCATCCGCAGAATAAAGCGGGCATCACTGAGATGTCTTTAAAGATCTGGGCTTCCTGCCCGAATTATGCGATTGGCCCCATCATTATGATTTGGGAAACAGTCTTTGTCACTGGCTGGGAACAACGATCCCAAAATTTCAACCCATTATATTCTATTTATAAACTGAACCATTTGCTTTTTATAGTAATTATGTTACTCATTCGCATGGTGACATATGTTTTTCCTCTGTACAGAGGGGAGGCTACATTGTAACAAGGTCATGAAAGCATATTGACTGAAAGTCCTAATTAAGAAAACCCAATTAATAGATCCTACTTCTAAATTTAAGTATTGATGTTATCAGCATCCAAGTCATTTATTTCAAATAACATAACATGTTAATTAGCAAGCTTATTTATTACTGATCCTTATATATAAAATGCAGTAAGCTAAAAAAAAACACAATTTACCATCTTACAGATGATATCCTATACATGGTATTGATTTCTTTCAGTTGAAATTTATAATGGGTCTTTAAGGAGTTTGAATAAGAATACAACTCTTTTAGTAATTAATGATTTCATTGTCCAATTTCTACTAACATTACAACTCTGCAAGATAAAAGAAGAAATGTTGTGTGGATATAAACAGCAGTAAGGCTCTTGAGTTGCAGATCGGTGGCTGTAGTTGAGAATACTCGTTTGGTCAACTTCAAATTGTTATTAGAAGGAACAAACCATCCTTGGTTCAAATAATGAGGGCAGTTTGTTCAAGACTAGCTCATACCCATTGAAACTGCATGGATGGCAAAACACTCCATATGGAGAACACCAAATTCCTGTGCTGTTTTACCAAGTGTTGTGGTAGTGAAGCAAAGGTATGGGTGGTTGACAGAATTTTAAAAATCTATCAAATACAAAAATAATGAATGGTTGATGGAGGATTAACGGCAGTATTTGCATGTCTGGTTTCAGTTGACTTTTACACTTATGGTTTATGACATTATCTAATCCTTTTGAATTATTGAATGATACAGTACAGAAGGAGACCATTTAGCCCATAGTGCCTGTGCCAGCTCTTTGAAAGAGCTGTCCAATTAAACCCACTCCCCCCGCTCTTTCCCCATAGCCCTGTACATTTTTCCTTTTCAACTATTTATCCAATCCCCTTTTGAAAGTTACTCTTGAATCTGCTCCCATCACCCTTTCAGGCAGAGCATTCTAGATCATAACAACTCGCTGCATAAAAAAAAATCTCCTCATCTCCCTCTGGTTCTTTTGCTAATTGCCTTTGATTGGATTACTGTCTTGTAATCCACTCCTACCTATTCACTACCTATATTTCCTGCATAGAAATACAAAGGATGAGAAGTGATCTTTCGCACAGCACAACTATAGCAGTGTTTTACTTGCAGCTGTACAAATCCTTCAGTTTTTTTGGGGAAAATCAACTGTACTCACAAAAATAGCAGTTGCAGTAAAAATAACAATTTAAATCTATTTTGTTTTGATATATTAAAGTAAGATATCTCGATCACTTACAAGAGCAACTGATGCCACAGAAGTTGAGGTGGTGTCGATGGCTGCCCCAAATTCATAACAATATTCAATTTGTTTTTCTGCTATTTTAAGGGATGCATTAACGTAAATAAGTTAGCAGCTCTGTTAAAATAGTGGACAAAGGAATTGTGTACAAACACATTAAACATTTGTAAGTTAATATTCACACAAAGTAATTCCAAAGTCATAGGGCTCGATTTTGCCAGGCCCGAGGAGGCGGGATTGGAGGCGTGTGAGGTGGTAAAACCGCAAAAAATGGCGGGCGGGCCCAATCCCGCCTCCATCCCGCCTCCGAGCAATTTTCCCAAATGCGTGTTTTCTGACCCCGTTTCCATCCCGCCTCTTGGAGCTGCAGCTCCACCATTAAAAAGGAGTTTTCAGCAATCATCATTTGCAGATGGCAGAACTTTGTTGTCTCAGGTCTGGGGGAACTTTTAGCAGGCATACCCATTGTTGTGGTAATTTGGAGCCTGACACCCATCTCCAGTGTGACCTCCTGGGAAACCCCTCTCGCCACCTTGACTGAGCGCTTCCTCAACTGAGGCATATACCAGAAGCATGGAAACCATTTATTTCCTTTCCTCCTGTACATCAGATTCGGACGAAGACCAGCCGTGGCAGCAGCAGAACCATGAACAACAGCAGCACCAACAGCAGCAGCAACAACAGGAGCGCCAAGCGGCTGCTCACCCACCTGAAGCTGCACAGGCCAGAAGGCACCAGCGCGTGACCACATTGCTGCCCGGGACGCAAGGGACGCACTCATCTTGGCCAGATTTGCTTAGCCTGCACAATCAAACATTTTGCCTCGCACCTTCTTACCAGACCATCGACAATGGCCAAGAACTTGCGGATTCCTATCACTCTGACCACCATACTGACAATTGCAAGTCGCCCTAAGCCCTCAATGTGGAAGTCCCATTAGCGAAATGACACACGCCACAACTGCAACAGTTTGCCATCAGAATTTTTTACGACAATAAGCAACTGATGGCTTTTCAAAATTAAACACAACATTACACCCAAGTGACTACCCTTGTGACTACTTGTGCATTATCTTCCTCTTACGCGTGCTCCTACATGGTGCTTCCCCTGTGGATTCAGCAGATGTGGAGGCCCCTTGCTCACTTTCTTGCTGCTGCTGTCTCGACACCTTTGGTGGGTGTCCTCTGGGGTTGCGAACCTGTGAGGGCTCAGCAACAGTCTGCTGCTCCTGCAGCTGTGCAGGGGTTGAGACACCGATCTCAGTTAGGTGGGGACTCTGGTGGGGCTCTGACCGAGGGCTCTGCAGTGGCAGGGTCGTGTCAGCGCTTGGAGAGGAGCCCCCACTTCCTTGTTGTATGCCACCAACATCCCTCTCATGGGTCAGCCCCACTTCAGAGCTAGCAAGTGGCTGGACAGCACCTTGCTGCACTGCAGGGGGCCATGAGGACCCGTTTCTGCACTGGAAGTCCTACTTCAGACTTGCATGAAGGTCTGGTTTGCTCAATAGCTGACCATCGCTCCTCAAGAGATGTCAGTCTATTCTGAACAATTACGATGTTTTCAATACCCTGGCGACTAAGCTCCTCCATGGACGTAGCCATCCTCTCCTCTACCGTAGCCAACCTCTCTTCTACGGTAGCCAGCCTTACCATGGAGGTAGCCATCCTTTCCAAGGAGGTTGCCATCCTTTCCATGGTAATGCGTTCATGCGCCAACGCCTCCACAAAGGCTCTGCTCATGTTAGCGATGGACTCCTCCATTCGCTCCACACTCGCAGCGACCCTGGAGACAAAACCTGCCAGAGACTCCTGCACCTGTTCCTGGAGTTCCAGCACTGCTCTCCTTCTGGATGGGCCCGGAGGCACAGGCTCGACATGCAGCAGAGCCGAGCTGGGAGCGTCCTCTCCACTGTGACGAGGACTCTCCACTGCTGTCCCTGTCTCCACCATCTATTGATGCTCACTTGTGAGCTGTGATACACCAGGTGACAACACTACTCTATGTCCCGAAGGTCCCACCGAGGTGTGAGTGTCTGCGCTGGTGCAAGGTGTGCTTAATTCTGCTGACGGAGCGCCCTCAGAGGTTGCAGCTTCCTCTCAGGAGTCTGGAAGCTCAGGCTCTTCCTCCTGGACAGTGGGGATGGGGGCTCTCGATGGTCCTGTGGGGGAGTAAAGGAAAGAGTTAGAGATGTGAGGTAAAGGTTGCATGCACATTGAATATTGCAGATGATCATAAGTCAATCTGTTAGAGCATCAGAATCATTATCAGTCACTCATGCAATTTCAATGAGAGAGATGCCAAACTATTCTGTCACCAGCTTGCTGTGATGCGCCCGTCTGTCCGTCCCCCACTTGGGAATCCTCCTCGATCCCGGCAATTTCCAGGGCCGCCTCCTCCGAGGTGGTGAGCTGGGCTACTGAGGGTGGCCCTCCTCCTGTCCTTGCTCTTTCCCTCTCATTGTGGGCTCTCTTTTCCTGCAATGAGGGACACAAGTGGAGTTTGAGTGAGAATGAAGGAGTGAGTGTAGAGAATCCATAGCATAGATGCTTAGAAGGAGACAAAGGGCTCTCCCTGTGTGTTGTAAGTTGTTGTCATTGCATCACAGTGATAGGGAGTGTGAGGGCTGCATGGTCGAATAGTTAAGTGAATGTGACCATAGAGAGAGAGGGAATGGGTAAGGGTGCAGGGATGTCAGTGTCAAGTGGGATGTGGAGGAAGAGGTTGGCAAAGCTGAGTGCTGGTGAGGAGAGGCAATGGGGATCAGATTGAGGGTGATGGGAAAGTCATACTCACTTTTCCTGTGCGGAGAAGGTCATGAAACCTCTTCCTGCACTGCAGCCAGGTTCTGCGGCACATAGAGGTGGCATTGACCTCCTGGGCCACTTGCAGCCACACAGTTTTAGTCTGTTGTGGTGGCTTTTTTCTCACTGAGGAAGGGAAGAGCACCTCCTTATTAAATCTTGCTCCCTGCACCAGAGCTTGGAGGGAGGGCTCATCAAAGCGAGGTGTACACTTTTGCTTGCTGGTGGACATGGTTGGTAAATGAAGTCCTTCATACACTGTCCAAAGCGTTTCCAGTCTCCAGAAGAATCAAGGCTGCTTGCAGGCCTTAAATCCAACAGCATTGATGACATCATCGGAGGCGACTTTCTGTATGAAAAGATTCATTGGGCCAGTGGTTCCCACACGCAGGAAATCAATTGCCCAATTCGGGGAAAATCGCAATTTTTCAACACTTCACTTAGGAGTCGGGGTCCTGACACGAATCCCACCTGACATGCCCCAGCCCGCCCACACTGGCAAAATCGAGCCCATAGTCTATGAAAGGTGCAGGAATGATGGGCTGAAGCCAATTTTTCAATGTCTATTTTCTTACATTCTTACATCTTCAAGGTGCAATATTGGCTGAATTTTCCCTTAGTATAGTACTAGCTCATTTTATTTGTCTGAACATGTGCCATTCAAAGAAGGAAATCTATTTGCCCTGAAGTTCATTCAATTCTTTTTTATTCAAACTGATTTTTTTGTCACTGCGTTGCTCTAAAATTAACTTGAAGCTGATGTTAGAGCATTTGGAATTTTTTTTCAATTTGTTGGTGGGGGATGGGGTAGAAATAGGGGAGCTCAGCAGAAAGGGGTATAACTCACCTGACTGACCTGACCCTGCTCTTGTTACACAGTGCAAATACAAGCTCCTTAGAACTGCCACTTATTCAGAGGCAACTATACAATTGTGGCCTGTGCTGCAGCAAGCCAACACTTTGCTTTAATTCTGCAATGAGAACCAAAAGTCGCCCTTCTGCAGCAATTGGAAATAGTTGCCCTATATGTTTTCAGGTTATACCATTTGTTGTACAATAATCCTTAGATCCCAGGTATATTATGACTTCGACATACAGGCACAATAGACGTCTCGGCTCCTTAAGTGACTGGTTTTATGCTTGTAGATTTTCATGGCCCTGTGCTATATATTAATAGTAGAAGAAGCAACATATCTATACCCTCACTAAACTCTATTTAGGTATTTTACAACCCTCATGTAATCGGCAGCTTGCAGTATTTTGTATGTGTTTGAAAAGATGTGTTGCATTCAAAATGAATATAGACATCAGAATAATAGGATTGCAATCTTTGGGAGACAGAAGTCAGAGTGATCGATAAGGCTGCACTTGCTGTAATCTTTTATAGATCAACTGACTCATCGAGTGAGGGTACATTTTCTTCTACTTGTGTAATCTAAGTACATTATTTCAGTTACTTTCATAAGGTACTTTATCTTGTGTCTGTGCACGATGAACGATGCCTTTCTTCTGCATTATGGTAATCAGGTCCTGCCTTGAATGGAAAGCGTAGATATTGTGGAGCTTTTCTACATGGTCAAGCCAAATCTAACTGTTGTTTCTTTGATGGGCCTTAAATACAAATGTGCCAGCTTAGGTACTGTATGAGTAAGCAAATGAACACCCATTTGAGTGTAAATTCAATCTAAAGCAAACATTTCCAAGTTAAAAAAATCTAATGAAGTTGATGTCATTGTCCATTAATTTGCCATTTCTCCTCTGCAGAGAGGAGTCAGTTAACCAAAGCCTGGAGGTTAAACTTAATCTGGACCAAAGCAGCCAAAATCTATTGAACGAGTTATTAATTGTTCTCCCTTCCTCACTAATAGCTAAAATAGTTATATATATATCAGTTAATACTAGTAAAGAATACATGACAAAGGAACTAAAATGGGAAATTTATGACCCTGTAGCTGCTGGAGAAAGTGTAAAAATATAAGGGGTTGGAGCATAACCATCCAATGAGGATACTGAGATTCCCCTCCCACTCAGAATCCTGTTCTGCACCAACATAGATCATTTTTGCCTTCCATCTGCCTTAGTGCAGCCTAAATCTCTGCATTTCTTTTTTTTAATACTTGGATTAGGACTCTGTCCAGTTCATTTTCCGTACTTAAGGAAGGATATACTTGCCTTAGAGGTGATGTAACGAAGGTTTGCTAGATTGATTCCTGGGATGAGAGGGTTGTCCTATGAGAAGAGGTTGTGTAGTTTGGGCCTATACTCTCTGGAGTTTAGAAGAATGAGAGGGGTCTCATGGAAACATGTAAGATTCTGAGAGGTCTTGTCAGGGTAGATGCTGAGAGGCTGTTTCCCTGGCTGGAGAGCCTAGAACTAGGGGTCACAGTCTCAGGATAAGGGGTCAGCCATTTAGGACTGAGATGAGGAGAAATTTCCTCCCTCAAAGGGTTGTGAATCTTTGGAATTCTCTACCCCAAAGAGCTATGGATGTTGAGCCATTGAGTATATTCAAGTCTGAGATAGATCAATAGATTTTTGAACTTTAAGGGAATCAAGGGATATGGGGATCAGGCAGGAAAGTGGAGTTGAGGTCGATGATCAGCCATGATCTTATTGAATGGCGGAGCAGCCTTGAGGGGCCGTATGGCCTACTCCTGCTCCTATTTCTTATGTTCTTGTGTTCTTATGTTCAATGCTTCAATCAAGTCTCCATTCACTGCATTAGAATGACACAATAACACTTTATTGGATGATTTGCTTTTAGCCTGTATTTGAAAACTTTGCTGGAATGTGAATTCTATGGGGTTAATTTTCATCCCCATTTTCAGGCAAAAACGGGGCAGCGGTGCACAAAAAATGGCCGTGCACTACTTACTGTCCCATTCCCACTGCTGATCTGCCGGCCGCCATTTCCTTCTCATCCTGCCAATCAGAGCCAGAAGTTTCAGGTAGTCGCCTCGTTAAGGAATGCAAATCAGGCTCCTATAACATAAATAGAAGCCAATGTAATTTTCAGGTATCGATAAGAGGAGCATACAATGTGCCCTCCACCCATTAATACTTGGCATAGAGTGGAATAACATGCAGTCTGCTCAAAGTGTTATTCAAAGTTTTCAGAAATCTTCCACCTTCTGATGGTCCCTCCCTGCCCCCTGCCCTGGAGATGGCTCCCAACTCCCTCACCCTCCTTTAAGGTTCCACTTCCGGCTGGGCTCCATGGAGAAACCACTCGTAACATCTGCCTCCCGCCCGATGGAATCAGACACATGAAAATTCATCCCAAGGCATTTGTTACAGTAAGTTTGCAGCACAATGTGCCAAGCACTTGACTCCAATCAGAAGGTCGTGAGTTCGAATCCCAGAGTGCCTGGCCATTTCAGTCTGTGACTCACAATTAGGGGGAGTTTGATCAGTTCTCGCCTGACCTGCAGAATGGAGCATTATGGTATGGAAAGTACGATGTGAGCGCGAGCCCAGATGCTGTTGAGTTTTAACTCCAGAGCGTGCATGTGCCATCACAGACAGGTTCCCCTCCCGGAAGTCAGCCTGATTGACAGACTGGCTTTCAGTCGGGCAGGGAATGTTGCACAAGAGGCTGCAACCCAAAGTAGGTGCGAGCCTCGACCTGGGATGGGGGACCGATCCGTGACACCGTGCGGGTCCAATCCTGGGGGGAGTCTGATCCCCGACCCCAGGGGGGTCTGAACCCTGACCCCAGGGTTTCCGATTTTGGGGGCTCCAATCCCTGACTCTGGGGGTTCAATCCCTGACCATGGGCGGATGTACAATTCCGCTGGGGTGGGGGCTCCAATCCCTGACCCGAGCGGGAGTCCGACCCTGGGGGGTGGGTTTGTATGAAAGGGGCTGATGGTGGGGGTGCTTGGGAGCCCAGGAGGAAGCACTCCTGCTCCTCCTGGCCCACAAGGATTGCTCCCCAAGACTATCCCCGCCTTGCTGCAGCTGCCGGGATTCCCGAGGCCCGGGAATCCCGGCCGGCCGCAGTTAAACCTGCAGAGAAGGTTAAATCCGAGGCTTCCGGCCTCATTATCATATTTAAAGTGCCAACTGGCCTTCTGGGACGGATTGGCTGCCTGCCCCGTCCCGCCTCCATTAAAGCCGGAAGTAGGCGGGTTGGAGGCGGGTTTGGGTCCGGATTCAGATTTTTTACATTTTAACCTCCCACCCAACCACAACCCACCCATTTTTTTGGGGTTAAAATTCCCCCGAATGGATATAAGATATTTTGTGATCGCTGAGACAAGTAATGAGGTGCTTATTATTTACAGTCTATAAGGAAACAGCATCAAAGCTAGCTCTTGAGTATTTTTACTATCTATTATCTTACCATTTTTCTTAAATTGTCTGAATATACTATGCTTTTAAAACCCCAACATTAAAGGTAATTCTTTCTTAGAAATCCTTTCTGTGGAAAAATTGCCTCAAAATCCCAAAACATGACGCTGACTCAAATTAAAAAGTACAGTTCAAGTACCATTTAATTCTTACCTCACCTCTGCAATGTTAAGGACCGAAGAGGCTACAATTTTATGTTATACAAACAGCTGAATTTTTACCTTTGAGTCGGGTCGGGTGCGTGGGGGCCACGTAGCAGGGTCACTATCCAGAACTTTCCATCAGCACACTTTGCAGTGTGTGTTTAACTTAACTACATCAATTGATTTAGTCATGCTGGTTTCCCGGCCAATTAACTGGAGCAGGTCTGATGACGTCACGGATGACTCGCCTTCAGCTCACCTATTTAAAGGAGTCTTGCACACATGAAAGTTGAAGGTGGTCCTGAGGTTGTTGTGAGAGGTGGCTGTTGCTGTTGTATAGTTCTAATAGTTTGACTGTGAAGGATAAAGGGGGAAAAATTGGGTATTGCCCATTTTGGGGGTGCTAATATCAGCCGGGCGCAAAGTTTGAGCGCTAAATCAATCGCTATACACCTCTCTTAGGGCGCTAACGTCAGGGAGCGAGGCGCTACCTCAGAACGCTACTGAAGCTCAGGCGATGTCAATTACCTTGTACTCAGACAGACTGGCGCCGTCCAGTTCTTAAAGGGGAGGGTCCATCTTGCTGCACAACCACACCCTGCTCATTGCAGCATTAAACCTCGGCCTGCAAACATCATTGAGATTGCTGAAACAATTGTGATGGATACTCAGGGGCCCAGGAAGAGAGCTCAAGACTTTAGCGACCAGACATTGGTGGCTCTGGTTGGTGCTGTTGAACGGCGACGGGCAGTGCTGTTTCCAGACACTGGCAGGAGGCCATTGCCCTGGGAGCTTACAAGGGTTTGGAGGGAGGTAGCCCAGCATGTGTCATCGTCGAGCCTGGTGCAGAGGACACATACACAGTGTCGTAAAAAGTTCAACGAGCTCACTCGGGTGATCAGGGTGAGTACCTGCTTGATAAACCTCTACATCCCACTATCTGAACCTCACTCTGTGTACAGATGGTGTAAATACCCAAATGCCCAACTCTCATCCAACAACTATGGCCATCTCATCAAACTCACATCCACATCCCACACCTTGCAGACATTAACGGCTATTCAACTATGGTAGGCACATCTGCCAAACACATGGCTGCAAACTCACTCACACGCTGTCCTTTTTCTTGCAGGCCAAGCTTTCACATAACTGGCGAGAGACCCAGCGGATGGGAGGAGGACAGGCGGAGCTACACCCCCTCACAGAATTGGAGGAGAGAGTCCACAGACTCATTGCCAGTCATGTTGTTGGCACCATGGCTGTTGGAGAGGTCGACACCCCCTGGAGACAGCAACGGTATGTTCATCAGCTTTCTCTCCTCTCTCATACCACCTCCCTTTTACACTTCCAATCTAACTAACTGTCTCCAGTCTTGCTCCCTTCCTGCCCCCCTGCTCTCACGCTAAAGCCACTGTTGTACCTTCCTGCTTTCAGATAGTGAACCACCAGCTGAGCAGCCGGTCCCTCAGCCTGCCAGTGGCAGCGACACGCCAGAGGAGGAGGAAGAGGAATCCGGAGCCTCACCACCTGCGTCTCCCGAGGGTAACACTTCCGACACTGGGGCCACACCTTCCCTGGAGGGGAGCAGGGGGTTTTGCATCTGATGTGGGTGAAGCTCCGGGACCCAGCAGGCTGCAGCAATGCCATGGGAGAAGGGAAGCTCAGGGGCCATTTCCCTGGAGGGTGAGTACGCACACGAGTTCTGCTGCACAGGACTCGGATGAGGACCTTGATATCGCGATGATGAACACACAGGCGATGAGCATGCATACTGAGCTTATGGGTGCAATGGCAAGGGTGCCTGACAGCATGAATGCACTGGCTAGGAGCGTGGAGGATCCGCCGCCAGCACAGCTGTCATCTGTGCGCAAACCCTCGACTCCATCCTTGCCTCGTTGCAGAGGATGGTTGACTTGCAGAGAAACCGTGGGGACCCAGACCTCATGCCGCGTGTAATGGGTGAGGTGGCAGCATCTATTGCAGCACAGGCCGAGGCAACGCAACGGCTTAGTGCTGAAATCAAGTCATTGGTTGGTGCCATCCAATCTCAGACTGCTCTCATGCAGTCTCAGATTGATGCCACGCAAGCGCTGACTGCTGCCATCATCGCTGGGTCGCCCACAGTCCACCGGGGATCGCACGGTGCCACAGCAGGCCAGCAATCTGTACTCGAGCAGATTGCTCCGGATGCTGTGGTTCTGCCCCGTGGGAGTGCCAGTGTGTCGGTCGAGCAGGAAGGTGCTGTCCTCTCTCAGGATGACAGCATTCCTGCTCCCACCACTGCCACTCCACCATTGCACTTGCCACAGCCTGTAACCCAGCCAGCCCAGACTGCTGCCGCCCATGCAGAGTTGGTGCAGTCTGCAGCCGGGCCCTCCAGGCCCAGAGCTGGTCGAGGGCGTCCTTCAAGGCCATCTGCAGTCTCTGGCTCCCAGACTCAGCAGCCTTCCGCCAGCCTTGCTGCAGCCACTGGGGCCACATTACGGAGGAGCAGTAGGATGGGAAGGGGGGAAGTGCGCAGTGAATGGAGATAACCCTCAAAGGCCGAAAAGATAAATTATGAAATAAATGGGGGGAATGTTTGTGGGAAAGTTTGATGTTCATCTTAATATATTTGTTTAATGTGTTGACGCTTATCTCGATGTGGTAAGAACGAGTTTTATTAGTTTATGAATTGTTGTGCTTGTTTCTAATTGTTTGCCCTGAATAAATAAGACACAGTTTGTAATATAAATAAAAAAAATTATTGGAACTTTACAACTTTGCTGATTTGACTCATTGGAGCTTTGCCCGGCAATAGGGGGTGCGGGATGCTTGCAATGATGTGCTTGTTCATCCCAGAAACCATTCGTCAGAAGCGGTGTCTTATCAGGTGTTCACAATCGGCCCCTGCAGAGGCAACATTGAGCGCCTCCCTCCCACATTGGTGCCGCTCATCCTCCTCCTCCTCCTCTCCCTCTTCCTCCTCCTGAGGTGGTGCACCAATCCCTGGTGGCAATGGCTGGGTCCTCAGAATTGCGAGTTTGTGAAGCATGCAGCACACAACAATGAAAAGCGAGACTTGCTTGGGAGAGTACTGCAGGGCTCCTCCAGAATGATCAAGACACCGGAACCATTGTTTCAAGACGCCGATCGTCTGCTCAATGAGGTTCCTGGTGGCACTATGGCTCTCATTGTATGGAACTCAGCAGGAGTGTTGGGGTTACGGAGTGGTGTCATCAGCCAGGTGCAGAGTGGATAACCCTTGTCCCCGAGGAGCCAGCCACGAGGTTGACGCGGTGGTTGGAAGAGGTCTGGGACACCAGTGTGGCACAGGATGAAAGCATCATGGCTGCTGCCAGGATAGCGGGCATTGACGGCAAGGATGCACTGTCTGTGGTCGCACACCAACTGTACGTTCAGAGAGTGGAAGCCCTTGTGGTTTCGGAACACCTTTGCATTTTCATGAGGTGCCCGCAGTACCACATGCATGTAGTCAATGGCGCCCTGAACCATGGGGAAGCCCGTTATCCTAGCGAAGCCACATGCGCGTTCATGCTGTTTGTCCCGGGTCATGGGGAAATGAGATGTACTGCCTTCTCCTTTTGTACAGAGTATTTGTCACCTCCCGGATGCAGCAATGGACGGCGAACTGGTAGATATTCGCTATGTCCCCGTTGAAGCCTGGAAGGAGCAACTGGCGTAGAAATTCAGAGCCACCATCACCTTCACTGCCACTGACAGAGACATCCTGATCCTCAGTAGAGGCTGCAGATCTGGCTGCAGGAGGTGGCAGAGCTCAGTGACCACTTCCTTGCTGAAGCACAGCCTTATGAAACACTGTTCCTCAGACAAATGAATGTATGAGAATTGCTCCCAGAATACCCTGGGAGGGTAAGGTCTCCTGTGCAGAGGCCTGTTGGCCCTCCTCCCTCTGGCAACGTTTGCCACTCTCTCTCTGCGCCTCTGCTGCCTTCGAAGGTGAAGCTGGAGGACGACGCCCCGAGTTAGTACAGCCCCCATTAAAATCTTCTAAATGTGGTAAATACGAAGCTCAGAAAAATAGGAACCTGAAAAGTGTTGCTCAGGACCAAAACTCCTTAGGACGGCGCTAACTATCTCCAGACGTCTCTCTCCCTCTCAACCTGCATATGCAAAAAATTTTGTCGACAAGAAAAAGCAGGAAGCGCATGCCTTTAAATAGCGCTCCCCCAGCTCCTTCCCGACTTCAAAACGTTCCCCTCTACCTGTTGTTCCTAACGTCAGGCACTGAGGCAGGGGGCGAGAATCAATTTCCGGTCCGGGGCGCTACTGAGGCATTGCACGCTTGCATGACGTCACGATCTGCGGGTGCAGGAGATTGTGGCAGTAGTGTTTAGTGCCACCGCAAAACGACAGGTCAATTTTGCGAGCGCCGCTAAAATCGCCGCGCTCGGGCGCTAAGTTGCTAGCGCCCCGTTAGCGCCCCTGGAGCTGCTAATGGGAGGCGCTAAAGGAACAAATTTTTCCCCCATAGAGTACAAAAACAAGGAAATTATGATGAACCTTTATAAAACATTGGTTCAGCCACAACTGGAGTATTGTGTCTAATTCTTGGCACCGTACTTTAGGAAGGATGTGAAGGCCTTGCAGAGGGTGCGGAAAAGATTTGCGAGAATGATTCCAGAGACGAGGGATTTCAGTTACGTGGATAGACTGCAGAAGCTGGGGTTGTTCTCCTTTGAGCAGAGAAGGTTGAGAGGAGATTTGATAGAGGTGTTCAAAATCATGAGGGGTCTAGACAGAGTAGAAAGAGAAAAACTGTTCCCATTGGCGGAAGGGTCGAGAACCAGAGGACACAGATTTAAAGTGATTGGTAGAAGATCTAAAGGCGACATGAGAAAAACTTTTTTATGCAGAGAGCGGTTAGGATCTGGAATACACTGCCTGAAAGGGGGTGGAGGCAGATTCAATCGTGTCTTTCAAAAGGGAATTGGATAAGTACCTGAACGAAAAAAATTTGCAGGACTACGGGGAAAGGGCGGAGGAATGGGACTAGCTGAAGTGCTCTTGCAGAGAGCCGGCACGGGCTCGACAGGCCGAATGGCCTCCTTCTGTGCTGTAACCATTCTATGATTCTATGGTTGACAGGGCCCTCGACCGTGTCCGTCCCATTTCCCGCACTTCTGCTCTGACCCTTCCCCCCCTTCCCAGACCCACAATAGGGTTCCCCTTGTCCTCACCTTCCACCCTATCAGGCTCCACAGTCAACGGACCATGCTCTGCCATTTCCACCATCTTCAGCATCATTTTAATTCTCCGCTCCACTCCCACTCTGACCTCTCTGTCCTCGGCCTCCTGCACTTCCAATGAAGCTCAGCAGAAGTTCGAGGAACAGCACCTCATCTTTCGATTAGACTCTTTACACCCTTCTGGACTCAACATCGAGTTCAACAATTTCAGATGATAGCCTCTGCCCCCATTTTTTCGGACGGCAGCTGTTGATAATTCTGCTATTCCCATTTGCACTTCCTCTAGACCCATCTTTTTTTTCTTTACTTTTCCCGTTACCATCTCCTTTTGCCTTGCACCGTCATCCCTTTTGTCATTTAACCTCTCCTGCCTTCCACCCTATTACAGACCTTCCCTTTTATTCTTTCCTCCCACTACCCCTTTCCCTGCCTCTGCACTTGCTTAAAATCTGTTACATCTCTATAACTTTTTCCAGTTCTGATGACAGGTCATCGACCTGAAACGTCAATTTTGTTTCTCTCCACAGTTGCTGCCTGACCTGCTGAGTATTTCCAGCATTTTCTGTTTTCATTTAAGGAGATTTAGGACAGGTGACCAAAAGCTTGGTCAAAGAGGTAGGTTTTAAGGAGCGTCTTAAAGAAGGAGAGAGAGGTGGGGAGGTGAAAAGGTTTAGGGAGGGAATTCCAGAGCTGAAGACACGGCCACCAATGGTGGAGCGATTAAAATCGAGGCTGCTCAAGAGGCCAAAATTTGAGGAGCGCAGAGATCTCAGAGGGTTGTGGGGCTGGAGGAGATTACAGAGAACATAAGAAATAGGAGCAGGAGTAGGCCATTTGGCCCTTCGAGTCTGCTCCGCCATTCAATCAGATCATGGCTGATCTTCTAACTCATCTCCACTTTCCTGCACTATCCCCATATCCCTTGATTCCCTTAATATTCAAAAATCTATCGATCTCTGTCTTGAATATACTTAGCGTTCTCCAAGGCGGCCTTCGAGATACACGACAACGCAAAATCATCGAGCAGAAACTGATAGCCAAGTTCCGCACTCATGAGGACGGCCTCAATAGGGATATCGGGTTCATGTCACGCTACAGAACGTGACTTGACATCGTTGTCTGTCTTTCCAGTTTTTTAAAAAAACAAACACAAAAAACAAACACAAAAAACAAACCCAAATGGAGAGGATATGCAGACAGCAGGTTTTGACACGTTGGACCCCCTCGGACACATCTCATTGTCTTGGCTGTGCTCTTGGTGTGTCTTTGATGTAAGGAAAGATTGTATCTCTGCATTTTCTCTGTGTTTATATTCTGTGAATTTTTGTAGATTCACTCATAGTAACTTTACCTGAAGAAGGGGCGATCGATAGCTCCGAAAGCTTGTAATTTTAAATAAATCTGTTGGACTATAACCTGTTGTTGTGCGACTTCTCATTTTTGAATATACTCAACAATGGAGCCTCCACAGCCCTCTGGGGTAGACAATTCTAAAGATTCACCACCCTCTGAGTGAAGAAATTTCTCCTCATCTCAGTCCTAAATGGCCGACCCCTTATTCTGAGACTGTGACCTCTGGTTCTAGACTCCCCAACCAGGGGGAAACATCCTCCCTGCATCTACCCTGTCAAGTCCTGTAAGAATTGTGTATGTTTCAATGAGATCACCTCTCATTCTTCTAAACGCTATAGAATATAGGCCTCGTCTATTCAATCTCTCCTCATACGACAATTCCCTCATCCCAGGAATCTGTCTGGTGAACCTTTGTTGCACTCCCTCTATGGCAAGTATATCCTTCCTTAGGTAAGGAGACCAAAACTGTACCCAATACTCCAGGTGTAGGCTTCAACAAACAAATTGCTGGGCAGGTTTTCGCAGTCTTGTATTGTGGCTGTCTCAACCTGATCCCCTAATGTGGTACAACCAGTGAAGACAGACTTCTGTACATTGGAAAGTACATGAACTGTTGCCAGAATGCTGTGTATTCTCCCTCTGTGATCCTGCACCAAGGTTACAGTGAAGTGCTATGAAGAGGCATTCTAAACCAATGCAAAATGAAGCAAAACATGAGCAGTATTTACTTTGACAACTTTCCTAAGACTGGAAAATTTCATCCACATCTGCTCCCAGGTTTGGTGCACCAACGAGACTGACGGCATTGACTCTTTCTGCCATCTTCACCCAGGCAACTCTGGTGCTGCACGTGACTGCAGAGTGGCCCTCAGCTCTAAAATAGACTACCTTCTTTGCAAGAATTCCGACAGCAGTAGTAAATCTGCTTCATTGAAAGGAGCAAATTGACTTTCAGAATCTGCTCCAGCAATTTCTCCCCCAGAACATCTTTAAGGGTGAGCAGCATATCCCACCACCTGACCTAATTCAATGCCAACATCATGTGTTTTGCACCAGGAAAACCATGAAGTTATGTTCATGAGCTGAGGTCAGCTCAGTGCAGAGGGCAGGCACTCGCAGTGCCTGCAGATTGACAGGACTGGCCCCGCTTTGCCTTGACCACATTATCAGCCCCATTGTTATAACTTTTTTAGCATAATGGGAAAAAAACCTGAAAATATATAGAAATCACAAGGGGAGCGGGGGTGAGGGGGGGGGTAACTTTTAACCCCTAAGGTGGGTTGGGTGCGGGTGAGAAATAAAAATGTAAAAAATTTCTAACCTGACCTCAATCCGCCCACTTCCGCTTTTAACGAAGGCTGATCAGGAGGGGTGAGCGACCAATCCGCTCTCAGGAGGCGGGTCAATCGGTAAAATCTATTAAGAAGGCTGTGTGCCTCCATTTTTACAGGCTTTTTATTTTTTACGCATTTTGGACGGGTTTCCTGGGCCTTGGTGAGATCAAGGTAGCCCTGGAATCTGGAGTAGGCACTTAGCCTTGGATTGCAGCAGGTCTTGAAAATCCTCCCCTCCGGCCTTGGATTCTTTTTTGCTGCAGCTCCACCTTATCTAATATATCCAGTCTAGTGAGCCTTACTGACACATCTATGCTGCTGTAACTTACATTTTTGAGTCACTCCTTACAATGGCCAATAAATTCAGTTGCCAGGCACCTGTTCTTTAGGGTGCTAACTGGCCTGCTAAGCACCAATATGGCAGCCAGGAAGCGTGTGCACATTTTTGTCCGGAAGTGCACCAATGGCCATATCGGAAAGGGAAAAAATTGGCATCCTTTACCCTGAAACAGGCATTAGGCCTGTTGCATATGCAATAGCACCTTATTATTTTTCCATTAATTGTCTCCCCTTTCTTCCTATCATGAAGGAATTGACTTCTTGTTGTGGTACCATTCTATAAGCAATGGTTACTCTTCAGTACCTTGCCCTCGTAGCCATTCTTCATTTTTAAGGCTAAATAGTGATCATAGACAGGTTATTTGACCATTGGGGCAACAAAAGCAAACCCAATCCTGTCCTTGCCTAATGTACATGGGGTCTCACTGGTCAGTGATGAGGAGCAGGAACCTTAACCCACTTTCCTCTCCCTAAGTCAGCGGCTGGAAGAACTCATTAAGCCATCACGGGAGCTCTCAAGAACTTGACTAAATGTGAGCTCCTTTAAACAGTTTATAGAGCGAGTAGAGCAGTAGCAGGAGGACAAAATACAGACATGATTATGGCAGTTCTGATTTTTCCTGCCTCCTGTTGAAACTGCCCCACAGTATGAACATGGCAGTTTCACAAACAAGAGGTGACAATTTTTAATGATCAGACTCTAACTGTAAATTTATGAGTATGAGCAGAAATGGGGTATAAATGAGACAGATAAACTGGAAGAAAGTAAAATAAAGAAACCATAAAGAAAAGATTGAAGAAGATTACAAAACAGCTGATGAAAAATAGATGACAATGGCAAGCAGAACATTAGAAAATAATAAGGTGCAAATAGTAGGTCAATGGAGGACTTGAAAGATTAGCTCATAGAACAACTAGCTTAAATTTTAAGAGGAAGGATGCTCTACAGGGAAGACATTTCAATGAGTCACACACATAAGTTATCAGAAATCTTATGCTTGTCAAGTAAATCCATGATTTGTACTTAACTGCCTTTCCAAGGCAGCTGGAAGCCTCAAAATACACTGAGCTGATGTCATTCATGAACTCAGTCAGTGAATGTTACCATTGACACAAAGGGACTGGAGTTTTTTTCATTTCTGGATGCTGATCGTGAGCTGACATCAATTCCCTGACACAGTACATGCAGAATTAACATCAGTAGCTCTAGTCATTAGCCCAGGATGCTTCAACAACCGTGTTGTGTCAACTGTTGCATGCTAATTTCATCCTCTTGAATTGTTTAGCTCAGCAACTTCTCCCAACCAATTACCCCAAAGATGTTATCTGTGTTCTCTCAAATACAAATGTTTCACAAGAGAAACAAAATAAAGAGACAACATATTTTTTGTAACCAGATTTGAAACTGGCAATACTCTTTAAAGAAACACTTTCCATTCAATCTAATGCTAATCTCTTCTTGCTCCTGAGTCAGAAAGTTGTGGGTTCAAACCCCACTCCAGGCCACAAGTACATAATCTAAATTGACACGAATGCAGTACTAATGAAATCCTGTATTGTCAGAGGGACTATCTTTTGGTTAAGACATTAATCCAAGACTCTTTCCATCTGCTCATGTGGATGTTAAAGATCCCACAGCACTGTTTGATGAAGAATGGGGGGTTTTCCTGGTGTAATAATTACCATCCACTCTCAACCAACATGACCAAATATGGATTAACTGATCATTCCTCCAATTGTTCTTTGCAAGATTTTGCTGTGTGTAAATGGCTGCCAATTTCCTAATATAACAACTTCAAAGTAGCTCCCTGTAACAAGGTGCTATACAAATACAAATCTTTGTTTGTAACTTGCACAGTATATAATAGGCTTGAGTGGGACCATCGTTTAATATCACTGTATTTAATAAATGAAAACCAAGTGGAAGTTGCTGTAAGTTATTTATTCAGTGGACTGCACGTAAGCGAAGAGTCAGTAAGTATGTACTTTTTAAAGCCAAAATTATTTGCATATAACATTTTGAATCAAAGCCTGTTCTATTAATTGCACAATAAAATGGCAAGCCTCTAGTAAATGCATAATTTTACAGGAAAGCTCTCTAATCTCTTAAATTCTGATGCTTTAATACTTTTCTATCTGTGAAATACTAAATAGCATCCTCTAAGATTCAGACTATGGTCATACTGCCAAGGTCACATAAAATTATGCAATCAGATAATTAAGAGTTCCTTGTACGGCTATTGTAACTTGAGTGCACCAAAGTTTCATGTTTTAGTTTGATAGTAAAGGGCTCATTTTATGAATATGAGCTCATGTGTGAAGCTTCGTCCGTATGGAATGAATTTGGGCACTCACCTTCCATGATTTTGCATCCAAAATCAAGGAAGGCCCAGTGATCAAAGCTCTGTCCCTTGGAGGGGTGGCAAATTCAAAAAATAACTTGTTAACTACAAATCTAATAACAGGCAAAGCATATCTGCTCCTGGGCTTAAGAGAGGGCTGATGAATCACTTCACATTGTCATAAAATTGTTTGCCCTCTATACTGATTTCTATAGAATAATATCTAGTGGGGTAGATTAGCTGAATTCTGGTGATTCTTTTCCTTTCTTGTCTGAGGCAGTAAACCCAATGTTATCAGCACTATTTAAACCATTCTATTCATGGCTTCTGAAAATCCATTCAAAATATATCATTAGTGGAAAATGTGCTATATTTAGATTGCATGATATAAGCAAATCAACAGGAAAAAATGAAAACTAAAAAATATTTTTTTTTGCTAAAACAAGCAGCATGTAAGTATAATGGACAGCAATCAATCATCTGTGGTTGTTGCTGTGGTACATATCTATTTATTTCTAGCTCTCTCTTCTTCATCCAGTATCCTTCAATTCCCTTCTATATTCTCCCCTTTTTTCTGCCCTTCCTTAATGTTGAGATTCTGAATGTGAAGATCCTGAAAATTACTTTGTGGTCGGACTAGACACTTTGGCCTAGAAATTAGTTTCTAGGCTTAGAGGGGATTTGAGGAAAAACTTTTTCACCCAGAGGGTGGATGGAATCTGGAACTCACTGCCTGAAAGGGTGGTAGAGGCAGGAACCCTCACAACATTCAATAAGCATTTAGATGAGCACTTGAAATGCCATAGCATACAAGGCTACGGACCAAGTGCTGGAAAATGGGATTAGAATAGACAGGGCTTGATGGCCGGCGCAGACACGATGGGCCGAAGGGCCTCTTTCGGTGCTGTATAACTCTATGGGCTGGATTTTCATTGACCCATGGAGGTGGGTTTGGAGGCGTGTGGGGGGTTAAAATTGCGAAAACTGGCGGGCGGGCACAAGCCCGCCTCCATGCAATTTTCATTAAATCGTGTCTGCTGGTCCCGACTCCGTCCCACCTCTTAGTGGCGGGATAGGCTGTTAAGGCCCTTAACAAGCACTAAATTGCATCTATAATGCCATTTTGAAAGGCTTTTGTGATTTTAACCCTTTTTCTACGTGAAGCACGCCTGTTCTGAACCACGAATGTGAAACCTACCTACCTGGCTGGCTGGCCTGAGAGTGGTGGTGGAGGGGAGACATATCTGGGAGTGGTGGTGCAAAAATATCTGGGAGCAGACTTAGGGCTGCTGCTGCTCATTTTGCATCCAGGTCCTCTCACAGCAAAGGCCAGGCAGTCTTTGCAGACCTTCAATGCAGCAGCAATGATGACATCATCAGAGGCGACTTTCAGACTGAAAACACTAATTGGGTCATGGGTTCCCACATGCTGGAACTCAATTGCCCAATTAGGTGAAATTCGCATCAATCTCCCACATCCAATTGCAGTCGGGTGGATAACACAAAAAGTGGATGACACGACCCCAACCCGCCCCAGGATCAAAATCCAGCCCTATGACTCTATGACAGAGGCCCGAGGATCATGACGAATTGGTCCTTGGGCCTCATCTACATAACCGTGGCAAACTTCTGGTGCCTGCTGCACCTCCATAGGCAGCTCACCAGACTAAAGAATTCAATTTTGGGTTGGTGGCCCTCAGGTAAGTCCCACAGTGGGGGTGGGGGGGGAGTCGATCGTGGCTATCAGGAGTACAGTGGAGCCGGGAGGTGCATTCCTGGTGTCGGCCACTGGCTAGGCCGTATCCCACATCCAGAAAACCTGCTTCACCCAGGACCACCCAGTTTGGCAGAGGAGTCTTAAATTAGCCATTATGCTCCTCATTAGCACATGCAAGGGGTCTTATACCTGTTTTATTTGGCTGCCCCTGACTCCTGAAAATGGCCTGTCCCGATTTTGGGTTGGACATTTTTCATGTGTCTTTGGGGCGCATGACATTGGATCCCAAAACTGAGCCTTGCTGTGCCCATTGAACGCCCGTAAAATGGAAGCAACAAGGTCCAATTTCTACTTATATATATATAAATCAATGCCATGTATGCATTGTACATATAGTGCCCATATTCAAAAAGGAGACACAGGCAACTAGACCAATTAGGCTGACTTTAATTCAATGTAAAATCATGGAATCAATTATCAAAAGTAAACTTGAAGATTATCTGTACAATAATGACCTAGTAAACAACCGTCAGCGTAGATTCAGAAGGCGAAGGTCCTGCCAGACCAAACTCCTTAATTTCTTTGGGGAAGCAACAACCCAAGTGGACTATGGAAAACCATAGTGAAACATGGTGAACTTTGACTTCCGAAAGGTATTTTACAAAGTTCCACATAAAAATATCAGTTAATCTTAAAGCTGTGGGGATTCAAAGTAAATCTTGAGAATGGATAAGAACATAAGAACATAAGAAATAGGAGCAGGAGTAGGCCAATCGGCCCCTCGAGCCTGCTCCGCCATTCAATAAGATCATGGCTGATCTGATCCTAACCGCCAATCTACTATCTATCACAGAACCATCTCCTGCATCTAACAGAATTGCACACACAAAATAGGAGCAGAATCAGGCTACACAGTCCCTGGGCCCGCTCCACTACCCACAGGGCCATGACCGATCCGAACCTAGACTCATGTCCAAATTCCTGCCCGCTCCCCGTAACCCTTAATGCCCTTTACTTCTAGGAAACTGTCTATTTCTGTTTTAAATTTAATTAATGTTGTAGCTTCTACAGCTTTTTGTGGCAGCATATTCCATGGACCTACCACCCTCTGAGTGAAGTAGTTCCTCCTCATCTCAGTTTTGAAAGAGCAGCCCCTTATTCTAAGACTATGTCCCCTAGTTCTCGTCTCACCCGTCATCGGGAACATCCTCCCCGCATCCACCCGATCCAACCCCTTCACAATCTTATATGTTTCAATAAGATCGCCTCTCATTCTTCTGAACTCCAATGAGTAGAGTCCCAATCTACCCAACCTCTCCTCATATGACCACCCCCTCATCCCCGGGATTAACCGAATGAACCTTTTTTGCACTGCCTCGAGAGCAAGGATGTCTTTCCTTAAGTAAGGACACCAAAACTGTATGCAGTATTCCAGGTGCGGTCTCACCAATACCTTGTACAACTGAAGCAATACCTCCCTATTTTTATATTCTATCCCCCTAGCAATGAAAGCCAACATTCCATTTGCCTTCTTAATCACTTGCTGCACCTGCATACTAACCTTTTGAGTTTCGTGCACCAGGACCCCCAGATCCCTTTGCACTTCAGTACTCTCCAGTTTCTTGCCATTAAGATAATAAATTGCTCTAGGATTTTTCCTGCCAAAGTGCATCACCTCACACTTTCCAGTGTTGTATTCCATCTGCCAAATCTCTGCCCACTTACTTAGCCTGTCTATGTCCCCTTGCAGGTTTTTTATGTCCTCCTCATTCACTACTTTCCCTCCCATCTTTGTATCATCTGCAAATTTTGATATGTTACACTTGGTCCCTTCCTCCAAATCGTTAATATAGATTGTGAAGAGTTGGGGACCCAGCACTGACCCCTGTGGAACACCACTAGTTACTGATTGCCAGTCTGAGAATGAACCATTTATCCCAACTCTTTGCTTTCTGTTAGATAGCCAATCCTCTATCCATGCCAGAATATTACCCCCAATTCCGTGATTTTTTACCTTAAGCAATAATCTTTTGTGTGGCACCTTGTCAAATGCCTTTTGGAAGTCTAAATACACTACGTCCACTGGTTCCCCTTTATCCACTCTATATGTTACTTCCTCAAAGAACTCCAGCAAATTTGTCAAACATGACTTCCCCTTCGTAAAACCATGCTGACTTTGTCCTATTAAATTATGATTATCCAAATGTCCTGTTACTGTTTCCTTAATAATGGACTCCAAAATTTTACCTACCACAGATGTTAGGCTAACCGGTCTATAGTTACCAGGCTATAAGCGGGCTGAAAGAGAGAAAACAATGGGTCCTTTTTAGTAGAGATTCTATCCCTGTGAGGAGAAGTACTGAGTCAGTTGTTCCAGTGATCGTGGTTTCCATCACTACTGTTTCTAGTTTACATCAATGACTCGGGGCTGGATTGTAATATGCAGATGCGTTGGGAGCGGGGGACCCGGATAAAATGTGGGAAACTTGGAATTAAGAGCGTCTGTCAGTGGCTTTTTAATGCAGCCACTTCATTATCATTCGATTTCCAGGTTTCTGATCCAGTTAGAGTCAGTGGGCGTGATGACGACCCACATGACGCGATCTCAACTCCAGTACTTAAAGGGACACTCCAAACATGCAAGTTGAAGCAGTTGGAGTTGGGAAGGAGAGAGAAGGAAGTGTTGCAATGGAAGGTAGAAGGTCAAAGGCTGCACCCCGCTTTATGGATGCCTCCCTGGATGTCCTGCTGGGGGCTGTGAGGACCCGGACGGGGATACTGTTCCCTAGTAATTGGAGGAAAAAGCCAGCTGGGGAAACCCAGAAGGCTACGTTGGAGGTGGCACAAGAGGTCAGCAGCAGGAGCATATTGCCACACTCTTGGATCCACTGCAGGAAGTGGACCTAAGTAGGGCAGGAAAGGTGAGAGCAGTGGCACATTCACATACATCCTGATGTGCGTATCACCTCAACCCCCTCATTCTGCCCTCTCAAGACTACTCCAGCACATCATTCCTCACACCAACTTACCTTGCAGGTTCACCCATCCCTCTCTGTCTATGCACTTCCTCACATCCCCATCTATCTATCCACCACTGACACTCACCCTCATCCTTATACAATGTCATGCCTCTCCCTCAAAGTCACCCTCAACAAATGCTCTCCGTCCATCGGGTGAACATATGCCATTACTCTCACTCACAGGTTTCTTTCCCTCCTTGCAGGAGAAGAGAGCACAGAACACCAGTCAGAGGCAGAGAACTGGAGGTGGCCCTCCAGCCATCTCGCAACTACTAGCTCAGAGGAGCAGGCACTGAAGATCAGCAGAGTCTTGATGTGCCTAGCCTTCGGAGATGGGGAGATGAAGGTCTCCCAGCTAACAGGTGACAGAAATAAATATCAGACAGCCACAAGGCATACGGCATTCAGTCATGTCGACTTGATGTCAACAGCTGCTGAAATGTGAGCATGTTCATGATGATATCTTCAAACATCTTACCTTGACGGTACTCATTCATGTCTTTTATCTCCCATAGGGTCTTCACGCGTCCAGCAGGAGCCTTTTTTAATTTGTTCCTGGGATGTGGGTGTCGTTGGCAAGGCCAATATTTATTGCCCATCCCTAATTGCCTTTGAGGAGGTGGTGGTGATCCGCCTTCTTGAACTGCTGCAGTCCGCGTGGTGAAGGTACTCCCACAGTGCTGTTAAGGAGGGGGTTCCAGGATTTTGACCCAGCGACAATGAAGGAACGGCGATATATTTCCAAGTCAGGATGGTGTGTGATTTGGAGGGGAACTTGAACGTGATGGTGTTCCCATGAGCCTGCTGCCCTCATCCTACTAGGTGGTAGAGGTCGCGGGTTTGGGTGGTGCTGCTAAAGAAGCCTTGGCAAGTTGCTGCAGTGCATCTTGTAGATGGTACACACTGCAGCCACGGTACGCCGGTGGTGGAGGGAGTGAATGTTTAAGGTGATGGATGGGGTGCCAATCAAGCAGGCTGTTTTGTCCTGGACGGCATCGAGATTCTTGAGTGTTGTTGGAGCTGCACTCATATAGGCAAGTGGAAAGTATTCCATCACACTCCTAACTTTTGCCTTGTAGATGGTGGAAAGGCTTTGGGGAGTCAGAAGGTGAGACACATGCCACAAAATACCCACCCTCTGACCTGCTCTTGTTGCCACTGTATTTATGTGGCTGGTCCAGTTAAGTTTCTGGTCAATGGTGACTCCCAGGATGTTGATGGTGGGAGATTCGGCAATGTTAATGCAGTTGAATGTCATGGAGCAGTGCTTAGACGCTCTCTTGTTGGATTTGGTCATTGTCTGGCACTTGTGTGGCATAAATGTTACTTGCCACTTATCAGCCCAAGCCTGAATGTCATCCAGGTCTTGCTGCATGCGGGCAAGGACTGCTTCATTACCTGAGAAGTTGCAAATGGAACAGAACACTGTGCAGTCATCAGTGAACATCCCCATGTCTGACCTTATGATGGAGGGAAGGTCATTGATGAAGCAGATGAAGATGGTTGGGCCTAGGACACTTCCCTGAGGAACTCCTGCAGTGATGTCCTGGGGCTGTGATGAATGGCCTCCAACAACCACAACCATCTTCTTTTGTGCTAGGTATGACTCCAGCCAGTGGTGAGCTTTCCTCCTGATTCCCATTGACTTCAATTTTACTCAGGCTCATTGATGCCACACTCGGTCAAATGCTGCCTTAATGTCAAGGGCAGTCACTCTCACCTCACTTCTGGAATTCAGCTCCTTTGTCCATGTTTGGACCAAGGCTGTAATGAGGTCTGGAGCCGAGTGGTCCTGACGGAACCCAAACTGGGCACCAGTGAGCAAGTTATTGGTGAGTAAGTGTCGCTTGATAGCACTGTCGATGACATGTTCCATCACTTTGCTCATGATTGAGAGTAGACTGATGGGGTGGTAATTGGCCGGATTGAATTTGTCCTGTTTTTTGTGGACAGGACATACCTGGGCTGTTTTCCACATTGTTGGGTAGATGCCAGTGTTGTAGCTGTACTGGAACAGCTTGGCTAGGAGCGCGGCTAGTTCTGGAGCGCAAGTCTTCAGCACGACAGCTGGAATGTTGTCAGGGCTCCTGGCTTGATGGTAATGGTAGAGTGAGGGATATGCTGGGCCATGAGGTTGCTGCTGTAGCTGATGGCCCACAGCGCCTCAAGGATGCCCAGTTTTGAGCTGCTAGATCTGTTCTGAATCTATCCCATTTAGCACGGTGGTAGTGCCACACAACACGATGGAGGTTGGCCTCAGTGTGAAGATGGGACTTCGTCTCCACAAGGACTGTGCAAGTTGGTCGAGGTCACCGACAACGACGACTCCTCAGAGGAGCTCTAAGGGAGTACTGTCACAGGACTTATGCAGACCATGCACCCGCTCAGATACTCGCACTTCGATGGGGCCAGTTACAGAGATAGTTGTGTTTTCACCTGGTGACTCACAGTTCACAAGTGAGCAAGAGCTGTTGGTGGAGTCAAGGACAGCAGTGGAGAGTCCACATCAGAGGGCGCAGGCCGCTCCAAGCTCTGCTCAGCTGAACGCAGATGCTGTATCCCGGGGGATGTAGATGAAAAGGACAATTATTGAGCAGCAGCAGAGATTGTGCGATGTACTGACAGGCGTTCCAAGAATACTATCCATGATTGCAGAGAGATTGGAGGAGTTCACCTCTTACATAAGTGGGATGCCATCGCAGGCCATTGCGATGATGTCTTCTTTCATGGATAGCGTGGCCAACTGTATGGAGCATCAAACACAGCATTCAAATAAGTGCATGCAGGCCTTCAACAAGGGCTTGCACACTCTGGATGCCGCATTAAATAGGATGAATGATACCCTTGCTTTGGCCTTGCAGTGCCCCACTGATCTGCAGCAAAGTGTTCTCCAGCACAGTGGTAGCAGGGAAGTATAAAGCCCTGGTTAGGCCACAACTGGAGTATTGCGTCCAGTTCTGGTCACCACACTTTAGGAAGGATGTGAAGGCCCTTGAGAAGGTGCAGAGGAGATTTACCAGAATTGTTCCGGGAATGGGGGATCTTAGCTACAAGGACAGGTTGCAGAAGCTGGATTTGTTTTCATTAGAGCAAAGGAGGTTGAGGTGTGATTTGATAGAAGTGTACAAGATTATGACGGGTTTGGTTAGGCTAGACGGGGAAAGGCTGTTCCCACTAGTTGATGGTACAAGGACTAGGGGACACAGATTTAAGGTTTTGGGCAAGAGATACAGGGGGGATGTGAGGAAAAACTTTTTTACGCAGCGAGTGGTGATGACCTGGAATTCGCTGCCGACGTAAGTGGTGGAAGCGGACACACTCAATGTTTTCAAGGGGAGACTGGATAGGCACTTGAGGGAAATAAACTTGCAGGGCTACGGGGATAAAGCGGTGGAATGGGACTGACTGGATTGCTCCACAGAGAGCCGGCACGGACTCAATGGGCCGAATGGCCCCCTTCTGTGCCATTATGACTCTATGACTAAGTGTGGCTGGCCCATGAGAGGGATGATGGCGAAAGGAGATATGGAAGTGGGGACTCCGCTCAAAGCACTTCCACTTCTCACCCACAGCCCCCCTCTCAGTCAGTAGCCCACATGCTGCGTTGTGTCCCAATGGCGGAGTCTGCCCCTGCACAGGTGCAGGTGGAGCAGTCTTTGGTGGGGCCCTCATGGGCTCCAAAACCCAGAGGACATATGTCAAGATCAACTCAACAGTCAGAGCAGGGATGTGAGCAGCCTGCCTGAACCTCTGCTGAAGCCACAGGGGTTGTACCATGTAGAAGCAATGGGAAAAGAATGAGTAATGATCTGTAGTTGCACAAGTGTATGCACATAGATGTGTTACATATTTTTACTATTAAGTGCCGTTTCTTCATTTAATGCGCAGAAATATTATTGTTTTGCACCACTGTCCCGTGTTGTCCACACATGTGTGCAGTCGATGATGCCCTGCACTGTAGGAAGCCAGCCAGACCTGCAAACCTGAACATTCGCGCATTCTGACTGGTGTCATTGCAAGCAAAGTTGAGATAATTGGCGGCCCTGGCAAACAAACCATCAGTCACCTGTCTTGTGCATTTGTGGGCCGCCGTCTCGGAGATCCGGCAAATGTCTCCGGCAAAGCCCTGCAGGATCCAGAGACAAAAATGTTGAGGATGGTGGGTGACTTTGACAGCCACTGGTACAGCATGGTTACCAGGTGCAACTGGCAGTAAGTCTTGTTCCAGCAGGCTGCAAATATCTTCCACCACCTAATGCCACACCCTGAGCCTCCTGAGACACTGGTGTTCAGACATGTTGAGAAAGCTCTGCCTGTAGACCTTGTGTGCCAGTTATGGCCGCCTGTGAGCTGCACCTCTCAGCTGCTCTCCTATCTCCTTTGGAGCTATAGGTCTGTAAGCTGCAGGCTGCTGCTGCCGCTGCTGCTGGTCATCTTGGTCCTCATCTGATGTCCAATCTAAGGCAGCATAAGCAGCACCCATGTTGACCTGATAGATCAGAGCACAAAGTGCAGATCAGACCTCCAAACCTCCAAAGTGTAGATGACACCTCCAAACTATTGAAGAAACCTCCAAAGTGTGCAAAGTAACCTCTCAGCACAAGTACTGTGAACAAACCCTTTCCCATAAGCAAGTAAGAAAGAAGCTGTGAGTACTGAGTATTTATTGGCATCCTTGCCTGAGATTGCTTCAGCCCGCTCAATTGTGTACTGGCCTTGGTTTCACTGGCGAGTTCCAGGAAGCCTGGGAAACCTGTGGAACCAAAATTAAACTTAACACTCATGTCAATATCACTCTAATTGAGCGATTGACATGTGTTAAGTGGCATCCCGCCTCTCCCGACGGGGTTGTGCACACACAGCCTAAAGCACTGCAGTGAAATGAGGAAGTCGGCAGGCTGGAGCCGACTTCTCAACGCGCTGTCAATTTTATCGGTTTTTACCCCACACCTGCTCCCAAACCCAGACGCACTTCACATTAAAATCCAGCCCTTAGATTCAGAAACTCATTACAAAGTGGTCAAATATGCAGATGATACCAAATCAGGAAGAGCTGTGGCACCAGAGGAGGTCACTCATAGATTACAGAATGAGTTGGACAAGATATTTAAGTGGACAGATCAATGACAGACAAAATTTAACGTAGACAAGTATAAAGTACTGCACATAGGAAAGAAAAATACATATACGTTGGCTTTCTTGTGCAGACACACCTCATCACAACTCTGTGAGAAATCCCATTGATCTGGACTTTGTGGTCAGAGTCAAACGAACGGTGCCAGTCGTTCATTATACTTACACTTGCCCACAGACTTTCTGTGGGCTTTTGCACCAGAACTTGCGGTGATTAGAAAGCCATTTTGGCGCAGTGCCATCAAAAGGATTCTGGGAACTGTGTGAACAGGGCAAGCAACTGTGTATCTCCTTAACCAATCAGATTGAAGAATCCTTACTGAGGTACACAGAGTCTGAACCAGGAAGTGTAAGTTAGAATAATGAATTCAATGCCAAATTATGTAAAGAAAGCAAAATAAAGAGAGGGGAAGAAAGATGGGATTAGGAGAGAGAGGTAAAAGAGAGAGAAAGAGAAAGTTAAAAAAAATTACATTTTAATATTTTTTTAAATCTCCAACAATAATTAAAATCTGAAGGAATGAGACTCCACACTTGTTAAAGTCAATTTTCAGTGCCAGAGAGGTTGTTTGGCAGTAATTAAAACTTATTACGCCATTAAAAATTAACTTACACTGGAATGGACAAGCCCTAATTTTTTCTGGCGAGTTAGTGGGTATCTATCAGGTAAATACCGCAATTTCACAGCATTGCATGTGTTTCAAAGCCGAGTCTCTCGGCGAGATACTATTACAGTAAAGCTTCTGGAGGAGCAGGGCAATTCGGACTGCAACTTCCTTATTTCTGCGATTAACTACGTATGTGCAGTTGCTTGAAGTTGCCATCCAATTTACACTTTAATAACTGTGAGTGCTGATAACCTCACCATTATTTCGACTGCAAAATCCAGGACAATGTATTCATTTTTTGTAGTCATATTGGCCCTACTTTTACACCATTGGTAATTTCACTACCCAATTACTGCAGAGTGACATACTAGCAAATGCATAGCACTCCTGAACTAAGAACTCCAACTTGGCAAATAATTAGGGGGTGGATCCAATTAATTTTAATAAAGCTCCAGAAATTCAGTGACAAGTAGCCACAGAACCAAATCCAGTCAGTCTGTCCTTTATTGATACTTTCTGGCTCCAAATCACCTATTCCAATCAGGAGAGAGCTCTGTGCTTACATGCATGCACAGAGCTCTACTTCAGCCATTACATTTTAAATGTTTTAAGAGCATAGGCGGAAGCAATTTCTCTCTAAAAAGCATTTAAAGCAATTCAGTGTATATTTCTAAAGTGCCTAGAAAGTCCAAGGTAGCCCCTGAGCATTTTTTGAATCTGGATTGACACCACACTGGAGTGATACACTGTGCAGTCTCAAACACAACCAGAGTGAGACTCCATTCACTGGGAGAGTCTAACGCTGCTCCTTGCGAGGGTCAGGTCAGGACTCGACTTGAGATATACTGTCACCTTTGCATTGCTGCAAAGTGTCAGTATAACTGGGCCCAAAGTCTGAAAATTTCCGATGATCAAACCACTTGTACTAGCTGTAAGGTTTTCTGCTTTCAGTGATCCACAGAGACAGATTGATTGCACATGGCATCAATGTAGGAAGTGCCTAACTTTATTTACAAAGGAAAATGAATTAATCACAGAGAAATGTAACTCAAGTGGATCACAGACATAAATTATATAGATTTATCCATTGCATCTTCTTCTATTACTTGCATTTGAATAAACTGATATCATCAAAACTCAATTGCTCAACCATCTGCACTTCCTTCAACTATTCTGATTTAGCACTCTCCTGGTCAATGTGGAGCTTGGACACTTTAACTGTAAACAACCACAGATGAAAAACAAAAATATATGACTGCAAATATATCACACTTGAGAAACAGATTCTCTCAAGGTAATTGTCTAACACTGCCATGCTGATGGGTGGAAAATGACATGCAGTGTACACCCGAAATCTGGATATACATTCCTGGCAGTCAAAGTTTCCCACCGGGAATGCGGAGTCTGAATATTACCCCTTGTAAATCATGTTAAAACATGCATGTTTGTTATTCTTAGTTTTGGTTGTAAGGCATACAAGTGATCTTCTGTGCCTTACGACTAAAGCTACGAATAGCAATCATGCATATATTAATAGGTAAAGTAAATGTCCAATCATCTGGGCTTTAGCCATAGATTTATCCATTGCATCTTCTTGTCTGTGTTTCTTGTCTGTGATCTGATATGGTGACAACTCTCACGTGAAACTTCTGATTTCCCGTTTTCTTCTGGTGATTTAGGTTTCACCTGTTGGTAGAGGGTATCTCAGTCCTGGGCAGTCAAATTCAACTATTCACAATCCAACCAGATTTTATTACCACAGATGATGTTAAGTCAATCCATTTAATTTTTCTTAATGCACAACAGAATTTTAAATATTCTTTAAATATTCATCAGTACTGCTCCCCGATTATCAAAATCCATGATGAGGCCTTGGACAACACGCACCACTTTCCATACCTCGGGAGCCTACTGTCAACAAGGGCAGACGTCGATGACGAAGTCCAACACCGCCTTCAGTGTGCCAGTGCAGCCTTCGGTCACCTGAGGAAGAGAGTGTTTGAAGACCAGGACCTCAAACCCAGCACCAAGCTCATGGTCTACAGAGCAGCAGTGATACCCACCCTGCTGTATGCTTCAGAGACATGGACCATGTACAGCAGGCACCTCAAAGCACTGGAGAGGTACCACCAACGCTGTCTCCGCAAGAGCCTGTAAATCCATTGGCAGGATAGGCGCACCAACGTCAGTGTTCTTGCTCAGGCCAACATCCCCAGCATCAAAGCTTTGACCACGCTCGATCAGCTCCGATGGACGGGTCACATTGTCCACATGCCCGATACGAGACTTCCAAAGCAAGCGCTCTACTCGGAGCTCCGACATGGCAAGAGAGCCCCAGGTGGGCAGAGGAAACGCTTCAAGTACACCCTCAAAGCCTCCTTGAAAAAGTGCAACATCCCCACCGACACCTGGGAATCCCTGGCCCAAGACCGCACAAAGTGGAGGAGAAGTATCCAGGAAGGCGCCGAACACCTCGAGTCTCTTCGCCGGGAGCAAGCAGAAGCCAAGCGCAAACAACGGAAGGAGTGCACGTCAACCCAAGCACCCCACCCACCCGCCCCTTCAACCACCATCTGCCCCACCTGTGACAGAGACTGTAGGTCCCGCATTGGACTCATCAGTCACCTGAGAACTCATTTTTAGTGTGGAAGCAAGTCATCCTCGGTTCCGAGGGACTGCCTAAGAAGAAGAAGATATTTAAATTATTTTACACTGTCTAATGTCCCTAAATCCAGGCTTGATACCTTGGCTGTTTTGGCCGTCTGCATCACAGTTGCTGAAGTTTCTTGTCTGTGATCTGATATGGTGACAGCTCTCACGTGAAACTTCTGATTTCCCGTTTCCTTCTGGTGATTTAGGTTTCACCTGTTGGTAGAGGGTATCTCAGACCTGGGCAGTCAAATTCAACCATTCATAATCCAACCAGATTTTATTACCACAGATGGTGTTAAGTCAATGTATTTAATTTTTCTTAATGCACAACAGAATTTTAAATATTAAATGAGTGTTTAAACCTTATGGATACACTATGATTTGTCATGTAGCAACACTAATGAGTTTTTCCAACACTGCTGCTTAGACCAATTTGTGCAACAAGCCGATTAGTGTTACATTGTGTTATTATAGTGTTCTGAGTGGGCATTTGGGAAAAGTTTTATGCAGAAAATAAATTATGTGTTGAATGTGAATATAAGAAAAAAGTAAGACCCAGGGATAAAAGATAACACATTCCAGAAACTGTAAGAGTTGCAGAAAGAAGGATAACAGAAAATGCTGCATAGGTTTTATATCTACCTATGAAATGGTAAAAGAGAGCTGTCATGAAGGAGAAAAAGGCATTGAACAAAAAAGGTGAAAGAAGTTTACTCAAAGAATAACCATATAAATGTCTTGTATTTCAAAGCATAAACATAATGGGAGAAAAGTTCATAATATAACTTATTTAAATAAGCATAAATAAATCAGCATTAAATAATATGTGTTTATTATAAAGCAGTGAAATTAAGAGGTAAGTAAATTTGGATGTATTTAAAGATCAATATTGTGCCAAAATAGCGAGGTAATTCTGCCACTTCATAAATTATTGGTACGACCGCACTTAGAACACTGTGTACAGTTCAGGTCACCACAGTACAGAAAACATAATGTAGCTATTGAAAGGATACAAAGAGAGCAACCAGAATGATTGAGGGAATGAGGGATTGGATTATGAGGAGCAGTTATGTAAATTGAGCATATTCTCACTGGAACAGAGATGGTTGAGAGGTGATATGATGCTCTCTTATCTCACCACCACCTCTCTTCACCCCTCCACTGTCTGTCATTTGTCACACTGTTTGTCCGACATCCAGTATTGGAGGAGCAGAAATTTCCTCCAACTAAATATTGGGAAGATGGAAGCTATTGTCTTTGGTCCCTGCCACAAACTCTGTTCCCTGACCACCGACTCCAACCCTCTCCCTGGCAACTGTCTGAAACTGAGCCTGACCGTTTGTAACCTTGGTGTTGTGTTGGACTCCGAGATGAGCTTCTGACCACATATCCGCACCATCACCAAGACTGGGACTTCCACTTCTGTAACATCGCCCGACTCTGCTCATCTGCTGCTGAAACCTTCATCTACACCTTTGTTACTTCTAGGCTTGACTATGCCAATGCTCTCCTGGCCGCTCTCCCATTTTCCACCCTCCGTAAACTTAAGCTCATCCAAAATTCTGCTGCCTGTATCTTAACTCACAGCAAGTCCCATTAACCCATCACCTCTGTGCTTGCTGAAAGATCCTAATCGAAAGAGGGTTGTAAAGTGCCTAATCTTTCGATTAGGCACTTTACAACCCTCTGGACTCAACATAGAGTTCAACAATTTCAATCATAACCTCGGCCCCTATCATATATATATTTTTTATCCACACTTTTGGTTTGTGCCTTTTCTTTTTTTTCTCTCTCCCACATGGCAGCTGTCTTTCATTCTGCCAGCGCAATTCACACTTCATCTAGAGCCATCCTTTGTTTCTTAACCTGTCCCATTACCATCTCCTTTTGCCTTGAATATCTCTCAATGTCTCTTTAATTCTCCTGCCTTTTATCCTATCACAGACCTTCCCTTTTGTTCTTTCATCCCCTCCCCCATTTCCCAGCCTCTAAACTTGCTTTAAAATCTGTTCCATTTCCTGCTTTTTTCCAGTTCTGATGAACGGTCATCGACCTGAAACGTTAACTCTGTTTCTCTCTTCACAGATGCTGCCTGACCTGCTGAGTGTCTCCAGCATTTTCTGTTTTTATTTTAGGTGACTTTGGACCTAAGGTTCCCAAAACTTTCCACCACGAGGCATTTCTTCCCCTCATATCTGTGCCTGTTGTAGACTAATTGATAGAGATTGATCGATTATTGTTGTATTGTGGGACTACTAGAGTGGTAGAAGGTGAACTAGATGGACCGTGGTCTTCTTTTGTCTAACAATTCCTATGTTCCTAATTATGTGGATAATTATGTTAGTATTATTGGATCTATCACAGTGTTGCTCATATAATTTGGATGATGCACTGTTTAATAATGTGGAGCAGCTAAGCTTTATCAGCAACTGTCCAATTGGCTCCCAGCAGAGGCAGTGATGCCTCAGACACATTCACAAAAGTTTTCTCTTCCTCTCTCTTCCTGCACCTCCCGCATACACTCAACATGATGTCTATCTCACCCTCACAGACAGTATCTATCTCTGTTCTTACACAACTCAAAAGAGTTGCTTGCTCTCTCTCTCGCTTTCTCTCATTCAGTCCTCAAATAGGAGCTCTGAACATTGTTCTCTCTCTCTCCCACTTCACTCGAAAAGAGTACCTCGCTGTGTGTCAGTTTCTGACCTTTTTCTCTCAATGCAAGTGTCTCTCTCCCTCTACCTTTCCCCCACCATGAACACAACTTGACTCTGCCCTTTGCCTTCACCCCCATGATGGTCTGTCTCTTTTTCTCCCCATTCCCTGGAGTGCAATGCATCTGAAGTAAATAAAGTCAGTGGTTTATCCATTAGAGACAGACTCCTGTGCATGTGAAAATCCTCACCTTTTTCTGTTTCCTTCTCTTTCCTCCATTCTCGCCTTCACTTTTCTTTTCTTCTCTCCTCTTTTCATTATTTCCTTTCTCGGTTCTTTTCCCCCCTATTCTTACACCTCTGTTTTAACTCTGTTATTTGTTTCTGCAACACTTCCACCCAACCCTCCCCTTGCCCATTTCCTGAAGTGTTTTCACTGTCATGTTGAGGAGACTGAAATTTTAGATGCCCCTGGACTGTAGGTCTGCGCATTGAGGTTGGAAGGCAGATGAACGAACTTCAGCCAACGGATTCCTGTGTATGTTTAGTGTGGTGGGCGGTGTAGTGTTTCCAGTTTGTTCCTCTGTTGTAGAAAGCTGTTGTGCCTCTTTGGAATTGTAGTCCTGATGATGCGGACAAAATCATTTCTTGCAAATTTTGCACAGTTGTTTGCTGGCGGAGAGGAGGATGTTCCCAATCCCGGGTGTTTGGAGGCCTGGCAGAGTGCATCATGCTGCTTGTGGAAGGGAAAGTTGTTGGAGCCAAGTCTATGGATAAATTTGCAATTTTAATTTGTGAATCTTTTGATATTTTTTAATGTGATGAATTTCATTTTAACATTAGATGGGGATGGACAAAGAATTGTTACTGTGAATGTACTGCACAGAACTTTATTTTCTGTGATTTAGTAGGAAATTGAAATTAAGGAGAACGTTTCTGCATGAGGTGATTGATGAATAACAAAAGTAGGGGGAAAAAAATTAAAAGGAGAACACCATAGAGATTTAAGCACTTAACCAATGAGGAAGAAAAAAACTGACAGACATACTCGATGGTCGTAATGTAAACCATTGGTGAGAAAAGACATTTTCTCATAAAGATGTACAAAATTAGGAAAAGAAGAGTACAGGAATGATTTTAACAGAATATTTCCTTTTACAGTACAGACTATTCTGAAAGAAAAGCTTGCAGTTCTAAAGCACTTTATTATATCTTTCAAAAATGTGCTTCAAATATAAAGTGTTAGGATGACTCAGTTAGCAGCACTCTTGCCTCTGGGTGAGAAGGATTTTAGGCTCAAGTCTACTATCGATTTGAGCACATAATCTAGTCTGACACTTTAGGGAGTGCTGCATTATTGGAGATGCCGTCTTTTGAATGAAATATTAAATTGAGGCTCTGTCTGCCTGCTCAGGTGGATGTAATGGATCTATTCGCTTATTTGAAGAAGAGCTGGGAATTCTCCTGGGGTCCGAGCCAAAATAGCTTCCTCAAACAACACCAACAAACATTATTTGATTTCTTTATTAATCTTTATAGCAAAATTTATTTTTTCTGCAAATGACCATCAAGTTTGATATTTTGTTTCTTCTGCATTGGTTAAGTACTTAAATAAATGTGGTATTCTTCTTTCGAATTCAATCATTTGTTGTTTGTAGGACCTTGCTGTGTGCAGATTGGCTGTCACGTTTGTCTACTTAACATATGTGACCACACTTCAAAAGTTCAAATGTGATCGATTGGTTGTAAAGCCTGAGGACATGCAGGGTGCTTATATTATTACTTTCTTTGTAATGTTGTCCTGTAGACTTGCTAGAACGCTAACCCTCAAAACTATGAACAATGTGTGTAATTACAGTGAACTAGCTATCGAGCCTTAGGAGGACTCATGATTTGAAACATCCTCCCTGTAATCCTAAACTGGATATATTGCACATCAACTCCCGTGGTACAAGATGAGGGCCTGATGATCCCTCCAGACTGGCATTCATAGGGCTCGATATTAAACCCCCCATAATGGGTGGGAGAGGGTCGGGGGCGGAATGCGACACCAACCCACCGCATATGCGCCTGCCACCATTATTATGGCGGTGGGTTGCATGGCCTGCCTCTGCCCCATCTTGGAGAGGCAGAACTCTTCATTATAATATTTAATGTGAGAAGTCGCACAACACCAGGTTATAGTCCAACAGCTTTATTTGAAGTCACTTCCCCTGATGAAGGAGCAGCGCTCCGAAAGCTTGTGATTTCAAATAAAGCTGTTGGACTATAACCTGGTGTTGTGCGACTTCTCACATTTGTCCACCCCAGTCCAACACCGGCATCTCCACATCATGGTTATAATATTTAAATCAGGCTCCCACAGTGCAGTAGGGAGCCTGATTTAAATTTAACGCTGGCCGGCTGGGTTTCTCATGGCTCGTAAAACCCGGCAGCTAAATGAGCAGTTGATTGCAGAAGGTAAGGGCTTTTTACCTCTCTACCTCTCTTTTCTCCTTTAAGACGCACCTTAAAAAGTACCTCTTTGACCAAGCTTTTGGTCATCTGCTCTAATTTCTCTTTATGGGTCAAATTTTGTTTTATAATGCTCCTGTGAAACGCCTTGGGATGTTTTACTAAGTTAAAAGTGCTATATGAATACAAGTTGTTGGTGCTATATAAATACAAGCCCGCCCACCAACCCCCGATCTTTCCCTCCCTCCTCTCGATTGCCAACTCTGACCCCCGTCACCAACCCCCGATCTTTCCCTCCCTCCGGATTTCCGGGCTCCGACCCGCCCCACCAACCCCCGATCGTTCCTGATTGTCAGGGATCATCCCGAACGGTCCCCAGCTACGGCCTTCTGCTGCTGATTTTCCCAGCCTGCAGCCGACCAGCCTGTCAATCTGGCAGCTGCCTGGCGGGAAACAGAAGAAAAAAATGATAATGAGGTCCTGCCGTTAAATTTGGCAGGACCTCCGCATCCCCGGGATTTCCAGGTTTCCCCCCCAGTACCGCACGCCCCCCACTCCCTCCCTGTCTCCCCATTAATATCAGGGCTATGGAGCTCAAGAAGCACTTATAGTGGACCATTGGCAGTAGCAGGACAGTTCACCTGCCATTGGCAGTATGTCATAATATAAACAATGTGAACTCTGCACATCTGACAGGGTCCTATGTTACATCAGCCTGTATTATATCACAAGCATTTCAGGCCAGTGTTGTCCACCTGAGTGGCCTGGGCGTTTGGTGAAGATATTGAAAGTCCGGCCTCTACAATGTGGCCAAGGGATCCTATGTCTCTTTATTGAGTCTCCGGCTAATATGGTGCTTTCCAGAAATAGCCATGTGAACGATCTGCAATTGACTCCACATCACTAATGCCCTCTTTTCCAGATTTCTCATTATTATCATCTTCGCTTTTCCCCGCCAAGATGATGATGCGGCCTTGGAATGGCTCCAAAGATGTGTCTGTGGAGAATTATCCATGGATATCAGAAAACATGGCTTTATTAATTGATTTTAGACTATCCAGGAACCGAGCTGTATGTTTGTTCAAGGAGACAGAGACCAATAGATAATTTACTTTACACACAGTACGCTATTAGAGGCTATTATAGAGCCCTGCATTATGATGTACTGTGCTGCTGCTTGGCTCAGACTTGGTAATGAGGTACTTAAGTTAGGCTGGTCTGCAGTACCCCACACAGGTGCTGATGACTGAGTAACCAGTCTAGCAAATTGATGGGACCAAGAGGAGTAGACCTGTCAGCTCCAGATAACCCTGACAAGCCACTGCTCTAATGGGTAGGGTAGGCCTAGCTGGACAAGCAGTAGGAAACTGTGTGGTTTTACTAACAAAAACTAGTTAAAGTATCTCTATGCATACTTGCAGAAGTGCTGAAGCCTGAGCTCTTGTCAACCTACACTTAGGCCGCGATTTCGCCGACCGAGATGGGTCCGGGGCGGCCGGGGTCGGTGTCGTGGTCCCAGCCCGCTGCCTACTGCAGCCCTCGCTCTCCGAGAGATTTTCCGTTGATTGGGCTTGTTAAGCCTGCCCTGCGAGGTTCCCGGCCAATTAATAGGAAGCGGGTCTGCTGACATCATTTGATGACGCATCATCAGCCGGTTTCCTTAAAGGGACCATGTCCAAATTGATTTTGACAGTTGTGTCCGTGTTCTACAGCATTGAGGGCTGCAAACACTGACAAGCACTGCACAAAGATGCACAGCTGCACCCAGGCTCTCCCATGACTCCTTCCATATGTTTATGGAGGGAGTCACAGCACGCAGGGAGGTTCTCTTCCCTTCCCATGGGCGGAAGAGACCTCCCCAGGAGATCAACGCAGCCTGGTTGCACATTGCACAGGAGGACACAAGCAGGGGTGTGGTCAGGAGGACCAGGCTGCAGTGGGGCAAGCATTTCAATGATCTCAGTAGATCACAAAATGTTACTACCAAGCCACACTCAACATAGAAACATAGAATCTAGGAGCAGGAGTAGGCCATTCGGCCCGTCGAGCCTGCTCCGCCATTCAATACGATCATGGCTGATCATCCAAATCCAGTACCCTGTCCCTGCTTTAATCCCCACAGTACACATATCCCACCCTACCCCCGTAACCCCACGTATTTAATTCCCCCTAACATATCCCATCCTATCCCCATAACCCCACATATTTAATCCCCCCTAACACTAAGGGTCAATTTATCATAGCCAAATCAACCTAACCCACACATTTTTGGACTGTGGGAGGAAACCGGAGCACCCGGAGGAAACCCACGCAGACACGGGGAGAATGTGCAAACTCCACACAGACAGTCACCCGAGGTCAGATTCGAACCCGGGTCTCTGGCGCTGTGAGGCACCAGTGCTAACCACTATGCCACCGTGTTAACCTCATCCTGCTGTGCCACTCATCACATCCCCATCACTCTGCCTTCCCTATCCTACTCCTGCACATCCTTACTCACACCAACTTACCTTGCACCTCCACCCATCCCTCTCTATCTACATTATCACTTCCCCATCTCACTAGCCACCCCTCACACTCACCCTCATCCTACAGCAAGCATACCAACTAACAACACACAAGGGTAGGCACTTGGGTGGTTTAGCCAATGTTCATGTGAAGTTTCTGGTAATGTGCTGTCAAACATTGAAACCTTTATTTTCGGCACTTTGCGTTCTTGGACAGATTTGTGTGCACCTTTGGAAGTGGCTTAGTGAGTTGTAGTGAATGGTGAGACATAATGGTACCACCCCACCGCTCACCCCCCCCCCCACCCCCACCTCCCGCAATGGTGATGAGTGTGAAAGGAATGGCTTGGGCATTGTAGGGATGCTTTATGTTGTTGGTGTGAGGTGGTAACAGCCTGGGGCATCATGCAGGCAGCCAAGTTGTGCAGCGTCAATTGAAGTAAATCTGGCCATGGTGAGGCCATCGCTGGCGTCCCTGGCAGCAATGTGGTCAGGTGCTGATGCCTTGTGTCTTGTGCAGCATCAGTTGATTGCGGAGAAGGTTGGTGTTGTTGCTGTTGCTGCTGGTGTGCCTGGTGATGCTGGTGTTGGGGCTGATCTTGGTGGGATTCTGAAGACCAAGGTGAGATATTTTCAAGGGCAACGATGCTGATGGAATAGATGGCAGGTGAGGTTGAGATGACAGAAGCAATCTGTCAATGGTGAGAGAGGTTGTTCCAATGAGGTGGCACTGGATAGAGAGTTGGCTCCAAACACTTGCAGCCTGCATAAAGCTCAATATATCTTCCAAATGCAGTAAGCAACAGTTTCTGAGCTTTGAAAGTGAACAGCTGTAACATGGGATCTTTCATATAATTTTGACAGCTGTCAGCTCATGAGATAATTCAATGCTGAATCCACTCACAACATGCTGAGCTGACGTGTTCCCTGAGCAGCGGGTAACCCGTGGGGAAGCACGGAAAATTGAAATGTAGGCTTAAAATAACAGCTAATTGGATGTTAACAACTCATTTAATGATGTGAATTGCCTCCCCCATTGCTTAGTGTCGGGTCTGTTCAGCGCCGACAGACTCGACACCTTGGAGACTCGCGTGGAGGCGGGTTGACAGCGGGTTCCCTACTTGCTATCAATCTTTGATACTTTGACAGCGGACCCGCCTCCGAAGCAGCACTCTGAGCGCCGGCAAAGTTCAGCCCTTAATCTTTACAGGTTTATGTAAATACAATGTGTCTGTATGGGTAGAGAGTGCACTCCAGATTGGGCAAATGGAAACTCTACTAATGTGGATTTCTCACAGCTTGATTTGGAGATTCTGAAGCACAGGGTCTGCTAATAACCCAGAGGTGGGTAGGTGGGTTCTGAGTGGGGCAGAGTGCCATAGTGGGCGCCAAACCCGGAAGAAGTTTTGATGCGTCGGAATGTCTGATTTCAACATGCATACGAATTATAATTTACTTCCGGCTTTCACGTCTCCAATGCACATCAGCAAGCATGGAGCGCACCTGCATGAAGCGATTGGAACTCGAGTATTTACAAGGCCAAGCCAAAGATGGAATTTGTAGGAGTTAGGGGTTTGTGCAAAGAGAGTGAGAAATTTCATGATGGATTCAGGATGGTCAAGGGTTGCGCCTCGATTTAACAATGCATCGTTTGATGCACTGCTGGGTGCAGTGAGGAGTAGTAGAGAAATAATCTTTCCAGCAACAGAAGGAAGAAACCTGCTGCTCTCACCAAGAAGGCGTGGTTGGAGGTTGCTGAGGAGCTGAGCAGCAGGAGTATTATATCCCGTTCCTGGATACAGTGCAGGAAGCAGTTTAATGGCCTAACCAGGTCAGGAAAGGTGAGCACAATTGCACATTCGCCTACATTGTGTGGTGTACAACCACACCCCCACCCTCACTTTGCCTTGTCAAGTGTACTCCATGACATCACTCCCCACAACCACTTAAGTTTCAAGTGCATCCATCGTTCTCTTTCTATGTACTTTCTCACCTCCCCATTTATCCAACCACCACTGCCGCTCACTCCATACCTTATGAATGTCATGCTTCTCCCTGATAGTCACCCTCACCGAATGTGCTGCACCCATCGGGTGAAAACATGCCATTACACTCACTCATAGGTCTGTTCTTTCCCCCATTGCGGGAGAAGGGAGCGCAAAACACAAGGGAGCGGGCGTGGACTGGAAATGGGCCACCACAGATTGTGCAGCTGACAGATGCAGAGGAGGAGGCCGTGGAGATCAGTGGCATCTCTGCATCCCTGACAATCGGAGATGGAGAGACTAGCAATTCGCAGATGTTTGGTGACAGAATTAAAAATATATTTGACACATATCTCATACAAATCATGTTGACCTTATTACAGCCACGTGTGCGATATGATAAGCTGAGTGACAACATTGCTACATTGCCAGTACTAACTCATATCACATTCTTGTCTCCCCTAGGACCTTCATGCATAGAGCAGCAGTTACAGCAGTTGCAGCAGTCTGTCGACTTTCCTGAGGACGATTCCTCAGAGGACCTCTTCCTTCTGAGGGTGCACTGTCACTGGACATACAACCATACACCAGCACAGATGCTCACACTTTGTTGGGGCTGGTTAGAGAGTTAGTTGGGTTTTCACCTGGTGATTCGCAGTTCACAAGTGAGCATGAGCAGACACTGGTGGCAGGGACAGCTGTGGAGAGTTTGGTTTGGAGGGTGCAATCCTCTCCAAACTCTGCTCAGCTGGATACAGATGCTGAACCCTGGGGGACATCGATGAAAAGGAGAATTCTAGAACAACAGCAGCAAATTTGCAAGGTACTGGTAGACGTGCCATGCACACTGTCCACAATAACGGAAATGGTGGAGGTGTCCAGCTCCAACATTAGTGGATTGGTGTCGCAGGTCATTGTGAGAATATCTGCCATGGAGAGAGTGGCCGCCTCCATGGAACTTCAAGCACGGTTATCAAATGAGGTGATAGAGGCTATGTGATAGTTACTTTGGTCCCATGTGAGTGACTAACTGAACCTATGAGCTATTAGAGCCTCCCTGGCATCATGAGTAGCAATGTCAGCAGCTGATATTGTGTTGGGTGACCCATCTTCATCTTCCTCCTCGTCCTCATCCTTCTCCTCCTCCTCTTCTTCATTGGAATCATCATCAGAGGATGAGTGATGAGCACCTTCTTCATTCTCCACCTCTAATCCTCACTGCTGCACAATGTTGTGCAGGACACAGCACATCACAATCATTCTGGAGACCCTCGCTGGCGAGTACTGAAGAGCGCCTCCAGACCTATCTAGGCACCTGAACCACATCTTCAGCATGCCGATGGCTTGCTTGATGACACATCTGGTGGTCATGTGGCTGTCATTGTACTGCTCTTGGACTTCATTGGTGGTGTTCCTCAGAGGTCTCATGAATCAAGTTTGAAGGGAGTATCCTTTGTCTCCTAAGAGCCACCCCTTCAGTGTGCCTGCAGGTACGAAGAGGTTGGGTATGTTGGACTGCCACAGGATGAAAGCATCGTTGCAGCTCCCAGGGAACTTAGCGCACACCTGCAAGGAATGAAATCCCTTGTGGTTGATGAATACCCTTGGTTGATATAGTGGTCCTTGGATTCCAACGTGTATGCAATCGATGGCACCCTGTACCTGTGGGAAGCCAGCCACAGATGCGAGTCCGAGTGCCCGCTCATTCTGGCTATTGTCGTCATAGAGGAAATTGACATAAGTCGACAGGCAGGCAAACAACCCATCCGTCACCTGCCTTATCCATTTATGTGCAGCCGAGTGAGAAACTATCAAGAAGTCTCTGGTGGTGCAATGGAAGGAGCCAGAGGCAAAGAAATTGAGGGCAGTGGCGTCTTTGACAGCAACTGGTAATGGGTGGCCACCAGGTCCAGCAGGGAGCAGGTCTTCTTCTAGAAGGCTGCAGATGTCTGCCACCACCTGATGTGACAATCTCAGCCTCCGGAAGCACTGCTCTTCTGAGAGGTCAAGGAAACTGAGCCTCCATCTGTACACCCTGTTATGTGGGTAGTGCCTCCTGTGACTTCAGCCCTCTGTTGCTCCCCTCTCTGCTGCTCCCCTATCTGTTGGCCTCCTCTCTGTTGTCCACCTGCAGCTCCCTCCACAGCATGCCATTGTTGCTGCTGATGCTGATTGTGTTCCTCGTCTGAAGTCCAATCTAAAGCAGTCATGACGCCACCGATCCCAATGTTCTCGATGTGAAGACCTCCAAACTTTACCAGTATATCTGTCACTACAAGATCTCTCAGCAAACTATTTACCAGAGGGAACTCAGAAAGCAGCTACCAGCAATGAGTCTTTATTCATATTAGGACACCTGGGGGGAAAAATTCAGTTGGTTGCGCCTCCCGTTAGCGCCTTAAGAGGGCGCTAATGAGGCGCAAAGCAACTAGCGCCCGGGCGCGGCGATGTTTGCGCCGCTCGCGAAATTAACTAGACATTTTGCGGCGGTGCTAAACACTACCGCCACGATCTCCTGCGCCGGCAAATCGTGATGTCAGTCGAGTGCGCAACACCCCAGTAGCGCCCCGGACCGGATATTGAGTGGCGCCCCCTGCCTTACTGCCTGCCGCTAGGAACGACAGGTTGAGGGGAGCGTTTTGCAGTCAGGAAGGGACTGGGGGAGCGCTATTTAAAGGCGACCGCTTCCTGCCTTTTTTTGTTGGTGACATTTTTAAACCACGCATTCTGAGAGAGAGAGAGACTTCTGGAGAGATTCAACGCTGTGTGAAGGAGTTTTGGGCACTGAGCAGCACTTTGCAGGGTCATTTTGATTTGCCCTTCCTTGTATTGATTTAGAAGAGACTGTGGGGGCTGCACTCTGAGCTCTTTCCCTGGGCCTCTCCATTGTTCTTTCCAGCAGATTTGATGTACAGGTCTCTCCAGGCCGAGATTCAAGATTGCAATGAGCAGGATGTGGATGGAAAGCAAGATCAACCTTCCCCTTTAAGAATTGGTTGGTGCCATTGTGTCTGTGTTCCATTGCTGACTGACATCACATGAGCTTCGCCAGCGCTCTGAGTTAGCGCCTCGCTCCTCGGCCTTTGCACCTTAAGACAGATGTGTAGCGCCTGATTTAGCGCTCCAATCACCTCCAGGGGCAATAAAAGTCAAGTTTGCAGTCGGAGGCGATAATTAGCGCCAGGCGCTAATCTTTGCGCCCGGCCGATAATTGCGCCCCAAACGGGGCGATACTGAATTTTTCCCCCCTGGCCTTTAACTAGCCCCGAAAAATTACCACTCAATCTCGCCTCCGTTTCACTGCCGAGTTTCCCCGGGAAACCCGTGCTGGAGGCATTAAATTCAATTCCCAGTCAAAATGTAAGGGATGTATGTACCCTCCTTTAAATATTATAATGACGGACCTGCCTCTCGACATCGGGTTACTCAGCCGTACCCAAACCCACCTCCGTTAAAACCGGAAGTGGGCGGGTTTTAGGTGGGTTGGGGTTGGGTTTTACATTCCTGATATTTGAACCTACTTCCCCCACCCCTCTCTCACCTGTCAGGGGTGGGGAGGGGGTTAAAATTCCCCACACAGTTCCTGTGCTTGGGAAACACCAATGAACTAAAAAATGGGCAAAACCTGATATATTTCAGATTTGCAAGACTTTGCTAAATATTATTGGCAAATATAAAGACAATATTAAATTACTGTAGCATTCCTTGTTTATGAGGGAACTTTTAAAAACTTACCAGAATCTGAAGAATCAGAAGAGGTAGTGTTGTCCCTATTGCCCAGAATGTAGTACACATTAGTCATTTTTTTTTTAACATTCTACCTTCTTTGTCCAAGAGTGATTTATTTCTGTTTAGTGTTACTTTTAACCTAGTGACACATTTGAAATTACTGGTCAATTTCCCACAGTTCTCTGCATGACAGTTAATTTTAGTAGCTTTGCTGATTTTATCTACAATTACAGACCAAGCCTGTGGATGGCTGCCTTTAACAGGCACGTTGTTTTCTGGCTTCAAAAAGACTTTTTGCGGTTGATGTAATGCTTCACTAATATTTGTATTGAATCACCATTAAGAAAGAGAATAGATTAAAATACATTAACACATTTGTATAATGTTTTGGCTGGTATTTTAACAAAGGTATTAACTTACTGGGGGTGAACTATGACATGGACGGTGAAGTCAATGAGTTACGGGTGGGGCATTTTGTGAGCCACCGATGCGATACCATCTGTTTTGCACCCCGCCCATTTCCAATTTCATCCCCAATTATTTTACATAGATTTGTTACTAATAACGCACAGTATGATTTCAAATGCATGGTTTACACTGTACCTTTGCTTGAGTCACCTTTTTCTCACCCTCAATATCCTATAAACCAGGCTTACTTATGAAAGTCCTGATTTGTTTGTAAAACAAATACAGAAAATGCTGCGTATGTGAAGCAGGTCAATGAACATCTTATTATCCCAGGTCTGATGAAAGATGACACCAGTAACATTAATCTATTCATATTTCACATGCTGATCACTCTGCTGTGATTTTTAAAAATGTTCTATTTTTATTTTAGAATGCCAGCATTTGTGATTTTCTTTTTAAATCGCAGTTCAATTATATTTACATTGTTAAATTCAAATCATTTCAACTAATTTTGTATTGGATGTCTGAACCTACTGCCCAGTGTAGCTTAAGAACATTAGTGACCCAGCCGTAACTGAAGATAGAAAACACCAAGGGGATCATTTTGACTTTGTGTGATAGGGTAAAATGGGTGATAGGGAATCGGCAGCCCATTTAACGTCTCTCCCGATTTTTATTCCCAATGACTTCAAAGAAGGAGTATGTAAAACAGGCTGCTGACTCACAATCCCCCGCTTTACACTATCACACAAATTCAAAATTAACCCCCAAGTTACTACCAGCGCTAGTTTGCACTAGCTTTATCAGCACAATCAGGTGACATTGGCCGAACCAGCGCAAAAGTTTGTGGAAACTCAAGCGTAAGTTACGGCAAGCATAAATGGAGTTTCCGCGATCTTTAACTCTGGTTTAAAAATCGTTTTGCCTGAAGCTGGCCCACCCACAAAATTGGCCATGCACCCAGATCGAAATCGGTCCACGGTCTCTAAACTGTCAGACTGCTTGTCCGGCATCCAGTGCTGGATGAGCAGAAATTTTCCCCAATTAAACATTGGGAAGACCGAAGCCATTGTTTTCGGTCCCTGCCACAAACTCTGTTCCCTAGCCGCTGACTCCATCCCTCTTCCTAACATCTGTCTGAGGCTGAACCACACTGTTTGCAACCTTGGTGTCATATTTGACCCGGAAATGAGTTTCCGACCACATATCTGCGCCATAACCAAGACCGCCTATTTCCACCTCCGTAACATCGCCCGTCTCTGTCCTTGCCTCAGCTCATCCACTCCTGAAACCCTCATCCATGCCTTTGTTACCTCTAGACTTGACTATTCCAGCGCACTCCTGGCTGGCTTCCCACATTCTACCCTATGTAAATTTGAGGTCATCCAAAACTCGGCTGCCCGTGTCCCAACTCGCACCAAGTCCCATTCACACATCACCCCTGTGCTCGTTGACCTACATTGGCTCCTGGTTAAGCAACGCCTCGATTTCCATGTTTTCAAATCCGTCCATGGCCTTGCCCCTTCCTATCTCTGTAATCTCCTCCAGCCCCACAAGCCTTCGAGATATCTGCGCTCTTCTAATTCTGCCATTTTGAGCATCCCTGATTATAATCGCTCAACCATTGGTGGCTGTGCCTTCTGTTGCCTAGGCCTTAAGCTCTGGAATTCCCTGCCTAAACTTCTCTGCCTTGCTACCTCTCTTTCCTCCTTTAAGACTCTCCTTAAAACCTACCTCTTTGACCAAGCTTTTGGTCACCTGCCCCAATTTCTCCTTATGTGGCTCGGTGTCAAATTTTTTGTTTTATAAAACTCCTGTGCAGCGCCTTGGGACATTTTACTACGTTAAAAGCGCTATATAAATACAAGTTCTTGTTGAAATAATCAAGATTGCGTGTTTCTGCCATTTGCGGCCATTCGAGGAGGGTCTTCAAATTAAGTTTGTTATTTTAGGCATACAGGCATTAGTAGGCACGTTTTAAAAGTTTTTACATATTAAAAAATATTTAATTTACTGAGAAAGTGATTAGTGTAAACCAATGATACTAGTAAATGGTTCAGTCTAGCTTTTTAAGTCATTGTCAGTGATTTAAAATCGGATTACTCACAGGTAGTGGACGAGACACTCTGATTATAAAATGCTTATTTTTTATGGTGAACCCATTTTCAGCTGTATTAATAAAACTGCACCCGGTTACCACTCTTAAATACATCAATGAATATTTTTAATATGAAGAAAAAGAATAAACAGTTATGTTCTATTACGATGACCGATTGTGTTAGTTCATGAAAGATTTTACGTTTGTGATTATGCAAATGCATTTAGCGAAAACTTGAGCTGTAACCTAGCCAGCGCAATTTGCGTCCAATTTCTACCCCAATACATCATCCTTTTAAACCACTGTCAAATATCAAAGTCTAACTAACTCTCAGATGGCATTAGTTGTACTCCTGCAGTTAATTTGAAGATTTATCATTATCCTCACAGATATGACTGTGGACAGATAAGCCTATCATTTATATGAATGTTGATTACATATACTTGTGATTGACAGACTGCATTTCATCAGTGAACTCAAACTGTGAACAACTATCTCTGGGTTTTTTTCTTGCTCCTTAAACCCGAAGCACAGATAGAATATGTTTTTAGGACATTTGCATAACACAGACTCATCACAGTATGCGGGTGTCTTAAAATAGTTACCATGCCTCAGGCATAGAAATATCCGGAATGGAAAGGGACACTCCTGGTGTGCTCTTAAATCTTAAATCTTTAGCTCCAGCTGATATTTTTTTAACAAATACAGAAATAATAAGGTTTAATGTATTCTGACACGGGGGAAAAAAACCGAAAGTCATGGATTCTAAATCCAGAAATAATTAATTTCCTCAGGCAGGTTGGGTGGCAAGTCCTTTTCTATATAGAAACAATGCCTAAGTATTCTCCTCATGCTATGTGCCCTTCACTCTGTGCTGTACTCATTCACTCACTCTCTTCATCATTCACCATTGCATTTCAGACTGAAAGATTGCAAAGTCCAACAGTGAGAAAGTAAAATCTGATTTTGCAATCCAGAATATCTCCAAATCACATAAATATAGTCTTAACTTCTCACACTTTTTAAATGATACCATCGAGACGGTGCTTACTAAAGCATCTGCCTTTTGAGGGGGCAGGTTCAGAGAAACTGATAGCGATCTGGTCTGACCTATAGTGTGATCAATTGTAGAAAGAACACAAAACAAGGCAAATTTTGCTGCAAAGATTTTCACCTTTGAAAATATTCCATATTTTTATTGTAAATAATTGTGGTGGATTCGCCTTTCTAGCACAGTGCTTGATGTTCCATTTTTATAAACATTTCTGACTTCTGGTTTTAGTTGATTAGGCAGACAATTATTCAAGTTACCAAATACCAACCCATCTCCTTAAATTTATGAAACACATCATCATCATTTTTGCTGTGCCGTTTAGGCACATAGGGCAGTAACCAATCAACACCATCTAATTCTGTCCTGGGCTTTTGGCTACAGCTTCCATAGTTGTAAGTGCACTACAGCTGCATCTGTTGTTATTGTGTTGCGTAGACTTCCTATTGGTCAATATCTAGCCCTTTTACCCCATGGTTTCCAATTCCATGTTTGCTTAAGATCTTTGTTTCATGCAATCTCAGAATGTGACCAATGCAGGTCCATCTTCTCTTCCAGACGCTAGAGTCAGTGGTGGTCTCAGTGCTTCTTCACCATACGGACTGCAGCAGTTCAAGAAGGCGGCTCACCACCACCTACTCAAGGGCAATTAGGGATGGACAATAAATGCTGGCCTTGCCAGCGACACCCTAATCCCATAAACGAATAAAAAGAAAGTATACTATCATTTCTCACTATATTAAACCATCTGATGTTGAAGAGCCATCACAGATATTTACACTGGAAGCCATTGAGCTTCTCTTGGCTGGTTTTGTTGGACCATCACATCACTGACCTATTATCAAAGCACAGATAGAACACTGCTCTTAAAGATTCTCAGCTTTGGTTTCTTTTTCCAATCACATTTAAAAAGCTCCACTAGCTTTTCTGATGCGAGCTTTGACATCTGGCATGCAGTCTCTTGCACCACACTGCCGAAGTAGGCGAAAGAATGCACAGCTTGCATTCGTCTACATTCCAGGTATATTTCTTTGTCACAGTCAACATTAACTTCCATGAACTGAGATTTTGCAATGTTGATGTATAACTTTTCTGCCTGTGTTTGGGAGATCATTTGTCTTCCTTTACATGTCTTCTATATTGTTATTAATGACATATATCATCTGCAAAGTCTAGGTCCCCAAGTTCTCCACTGGTCCAAGCAATGCCTGATTTGATGCTAGGTGAATGTCTTATCACAAAATCAATCACAATTCCAAAAAGTATAGGGGACTAGATGCAACCTTGTCTGACACCAGTTGTTATATCAAACCAGTCGGATAACTTGTTGCCTGTTCGTACCGCACACTGTGCTTCTTGATATAGAATTTTGATGATGCTAACTAGGTAAGCCATATGCTTTGAAAATCTGCCATAGCGAATTTCTGTCAACACTATCAAATACCTTCTGAAGGTCAATTAAATTCAGCACCACTGGTTAACTGCTATTCTTTGCTTTGCTCAATTATATTATGAGAGCATACATCTGGTCAATGCAAGATCTGTTTTGGCAAAAGCCAGCTTGCTCTTCTGGGAGTCTGTCACCAATGGCCGCCCTAATTCTGTTTAAAGAGAGTTTGCCAAGGGCAGAGAGTAAGATAATCCCATGCCAGTTGTTACAATTACTTCTGTCCCCCTTCTTGGAAAGCTTGACAATGATTCCTTTTGTCCAAGCTTTTGTTGCTACTTCTTTCTCCCACACTAAATTAAATAAACGTAGGACGGTAGTCAAGATTTCATCATCACCTTGTGTAATTCCACACAAATTTGATCCTGTCCGAGTGACTTGTGCATTAACTTAGCTAAAGCTGATCTCAGCTCATACATTGTAATTTCGCTACCATTGACATCCAGCTCAACCATTTTCTCAATGGAGTTCAAGTCGATCCTATTATCTGGAGGTGATCTGTTGAGGGTTTCGTAGAAGTGCTATGCCCACCTTCTCATTATATCTTATGGTTTGGTGACAAGGAAACCATGTTTGTTTTTCATGGGACCTTTGCTGTGGTGGTTAAACTGTTTTGCAACTTTCTTAGTGATCTGATAAGAGTGTCCTCATATCTTTACTTGCTGCAGCCATTTCTGTCTTGAGCTTGTTTGTCAATGTAATTTCTTGTATTTTTATGTGCTGAGCATTTAACTGCCTTGTCTTTTTCTTTGAATTCTTTGTCCTTCCACTTTATATCAGTGATCAAGTAGATTGAACTTGGCCTTTCTCCATATAGAGATTGCATCTCAGGTGTTTATACTAAGCTACTTCTTATTTTTGCCTTTCATAAGGACCAGTACCAACTCTGCACTCTTGATTTAAGTTTTCTTAATAGCAGTCCATGCACCTTCCAGATTGTCAAATGTTTTCTATTCCTGCCAGAATAAGTTTGATAGTTTCAGTTTAAATTCTGCTTTGAAAGCCGAGTCTTTCAATCTAGCAATGTTGATTCTCTGTGTTACCTTCTTCTTTATCCTTAGCTTCTTCAATTTAATTTCCACAGTAGCAATGTACAATTGGTGATCACTGGTATCAGTGCCATGAAAAGCCCAAATATTGCATAAAGAGGATATGAACTTTTAAGGTGGTAGAAATTAGCACTTTGGCTTACCTAAGTGCTGGCCGTTAACGTTGGTTTTCTTGAAGAAATGGCGGCCACCTCGCTTTCGACTGTGGGACACGGCAGCTGCCATTTTGGTAAGGGCCATAGTGCTGCCATTCACAGTGCTGGCCTCTGAAATGTAAATTAGCAGATCGTGACGTCAATTGTCATGCAATGCCTGACTTTACACCACGATTGCAAACTTGAATGTTTTCGCTCATCATTACGCTGGGTCCTAAGCATGCACAGAAAAGAGTGCATGAAGCAGCCCTGTAGAAGATGAAGAAGCAGAAGAGGAAATAGCAGAAGAGGAGGAAGAGGAGGAGGAAGACACAGAAGAAGAAGAAGCAGAAGAGGAGGAAGCAGAAGGAAGGATGCAACCCAGACAGTCCCTTTCTGGCCGGGATATCCGGGATGGAATTATCTGCCTGCGGTACCAGTGACCACAGCCCCAATTCCCCTTTCAACATTTGTCCCACGCCTTACCTTCCCTCTGTTACTGACCATTACAGCATCCTCTTGGTCATAATGCTACAATAAAAGCCATCACAAAGCAAACTTTCCAATCCAACTTTATACGTCTATCCATCCAATATGACATCAAGAAATCAACTAATCACCCTTGTGGATTCTGTTAGTGACTGTCTTGTGTGTGTCTTTTCCTATCCTACTGATGTCATGTAGTGCTACCCCAGTGGCTGCAGCATGGTTGGTGGAAGGCTGCTGACTTTCAGTGGGGGACACTGCAAATGGCCTTGCTTGTCGACCTTGAGGAGCTGGTGGCTGGGAGTGTGAAATTGAGTGATGGTGTTTCTTCTTCTTCACTCACCTCTACCTCTTCTTGGTCAACCACTGGCTGGGCAGGCTGCATTTCTTGGGTGTCTGAAATAAGGAAGGCACAAGGGTAGAGTTATGGGGAGGGGAGGGTGGGAAAGCAAGAGCTGCATGATTACACCATGTGCACCTTGTAAATCAGGAAGATATTGTGGGATGAGGGGGAAGTGGGATGTGAGAAGGAGGATAACGTATGAGGATACCAGCACTTTGTATTCTTTCAGCCCCGCCGCTGGCCAAGGGCTCAGCCATGCCCCTGCCAAGAATGGCCAGCACCGTCTCCTCCAAGGGGGTGAGGTGAAGCCTCTTGTTTGGGAAAGATTGTTGGTAGGTGAATGATGGGGGCGGGAGTCGTGCAATGAGCAGCGTGTGAGTCTAGTGGTGCAGTTGGTAGGAGATGGCTTTTGAAGATGCATTCACTGACTTTGACCAATGATCTGAAGTCATGAAGATTTTTTGGGCTCTGGAGCCAGGTCATGGAGGTGACACTGCTGGCAGTGACAGCCTCGGTGATCAGGTCCCACAGAGTTCTTTCTGGAGGACCTCCTGCCCCTGTGGGTAGAGGACCTTTCTTGCAGTGTTGATCCCCTGCACGAAGCTGGAGTGCTGGGTGCAAGACCCTGGGTGCCCCTTTCCTGGCTTGTTGAGCCATTTGTGTTAGTTCTGAAGCACTTTTACCATTTTTTTAAGTGCGGAAGACTGCCATTTCGGAACTATTTTTAATATTTTTTTTCAGAAGGCAGTTGAGCTCTAAGGGATAAAGACTGCCTTTTTTTTAAATGACTTTTATTATTTTCATTTTAGAAGGCAGTTTCCCTTTAAGGGATCGAAACTGCTTTCTAAAATGACAGGCTAGCTTTAAGAGAACGTTGCCTCGCTCCAGGGTCGCTATGGCCACGCTACATCAGGCCTCCTGCTGAGAGCACACCTGAAACAGCTAGTTAAACTGCAAGTTTTGCGCTGCACTAATATAAGTCAGCAGGTAGCACCAAAATACCGGTGCTGCCTGTGCTCTTTTTGTATCCGGCCATTAACTTCAGCCATGGTGGTAGCGGCAGGTTTCGGCCTACTCGAATTTCTAGGCCTTTGATTCCTAATGTTACCTGATGATGCCCATGTTGCCCTATGGATGTCTTTATAGGTAAAGAGGGTGCCTCCTATAACCAAGCGGTTGACTTGACATAGTTCTATGAGTCTTTCACCACTTTGATTTCTCATCCCAAATCCATGTGTTCCCATAGCTTCAAACACATTCTCATTTGAGGATCCAACTTTGGCATTCAAGTCTCCCATCACAATTAGGATTTCAAGCTGTGGCACTGGACCAATTATGTCCTGCTGTGCATTGCAGAAGTCGTCTTTAACTTCATTACTGCATTTTGTTGTGGGTGCAGAGCACTGCACAACAGTTATTTTGAAGTAAAGCGTCTGGAAACTTGCACACAGCAATCTGCTGGTGATGGGTTCCCAATCCAGAAGGGAACGTTGAGCTGGCTTACCAAAGATCAGTGGAATATCTTCCTTGCCACCTTCTAGCGTTCCTGAGCACAGTATGGTTCTCTTTCCCCTGCAATCCTCATGGAGCCGGCTCCTAGCCAATTACAAGAATTACCACCCAATGTGTCGATCGAGTAGTTGTTCATCTCGTTGCTAATTGTGCTTCAAGCTGGCAAACTGGCACAAGTTTGCACATTCCAGTCACCAATCTTTTAATTAAGGGAACTGTGGGCAGAGGGTTCTTCAGGGCACCAGTCTCTTGCTGTTGCAGGGTCTGGCCGTGTCCATCGTGCAGTCCTCTAGGAACTCCCAGCAACTCTAGGGCTCTGGTTATAAGATTGACATCTTCTGATTTCTATATCTGTAGCAAGCAGGGTTTTATATAGCATGGTTGCTAACCCTCCTCCTCCTTTATCTGGATTTGGGGCTGACATTGTGGGCTGTAGTTGGCGTCACATGGGCGGAGTTATGTAACACACACTCTGATACATCCTTTTAGCTAGAAAGATACTGCAGTCCATGTGATAGAAAATTTATCACACAATGTGCTAACATTACAGCTGTGACTGTTTGTCTTTCCTGACTACTGCAGTGTATCTGTTGTATTTAGTCTGTATAGCAACCAATTCAAAACTTTAGAACATTCTTATTTCTCTTAAAATCTCAATAGCCACATTGGGCATGATGTCCATATATGGTATATATGGGGTAGTCGGTGAGTGGAGTGGGGCATCCGCTCCACCCACTTGATGGAGTCAGCAAGGGGGTAGGGGGCTTGTGCCATTTTTGCAGCTGAGCCTAATTGAAATACGATCACCAATCTACCAGCACTAATCACGATCTCTAGAGACAGCTCAAGAGGACAGGAAATCTGATGGGGCGAACGCTGCTTAAAAACAACCTGCAGCACCTTAAAGGGGAGGTGCACCTTTTGATGGTGGATAGTGGACAGTGATATTCTGAAGCACCATGACTTCAACCAGGGCCCCCAAATTAACAGACACAGCGACAGAGGTGCTCATAGACCAATAGCTCCAATGAGCCAAGGCAAATTTCTCAGCAGCAATGGAGAGAGGTGGTAGAGCATTTAAACGCCACAAGCATTGTTCCTCGGACCTGGCTGCAATGAAGAAATAAATGAATACCCTCATCAGAACAGCTAAAGTAAAACTGCACTTCAATCTCTATCACTGTCTGAACCACTTTAGCCTCAGCACTATCATTCCTTCCCTCCCCTGCTTCCTATGATTCTCCTCCAATCAGAATGAGACTCTTCACTGCACCTCCTTCTGTTTGCACTCACACCCTCAAAACATGTTACTGCCCTCACAACTGCAGACTGACTAATGTTACTGATAACCCCTGTGGCAGCCTGGAAGGAGCCAGGGACGAAGAAGTTCAGGGCTGCAGTGACCTTGACATTAACAGGCAATGCTGTGCTAGCTGTGGCGGTTGGTTGCAGCTCTTATTGCAGGAAGCGACACAACTCTATGACATTCTCCCTGGAGAGTCGCAGTCTCCTTATGCACTGCTGCTCAGAGAAATGCAGGTATGTTGTCCTGGGCCTATACACTCCGTGGGGAAGATAAGGATTCCTGCGAACCCATCTCTGCTCATTTGCTCTCCCTGCACCTGCAGCTCTGTTTTCTACTTCTCGCCGCTCTTCCTTTTCCTCTTGCTAGAGTGGAATTGCCAGAAGGACTCCCATGAAGAGGAATATGTTGCCAGAAGCCCCTTAAGGGTTCAGAATATTCTACAGCCACTAAAACCACTTTGAAATAGTCTAATTAGTTAAAAAAAAAACACCAGCGAACACAAGCAAAATGTCTTCCAAAACTTTCAATTTTTTCACCTGAGAGCAGCTGAGGACCCCTTTAAATATTGCTGGAAATAGCTGCCTCACAACTTGTACCGCACATGGATTGTGGGTGGGATCAGGAACTAATGGTAGTAACGCAGGCAGAGAGAAAAATGGAGTTGGGGGTTCTGAGTACGTCACCTCAGCCTGATTAGCATCTGTTTCCAGTAGGAGGTCTGACTGCTTAAATTAAAATGAGAAGTCGCACAACACCAGGTTATAGTCCAACAGTTTTATTTGAAATTACAAGCTTTCGGAGCGCTGCTCCTTCGTCAGGTAAAGTGAGGGAATACAAATCAGTTACAAAGCATATATAGACAGAGAACAATGTGTCTGCAGAGATACAATCCGTCAGGGAGGCATTACATCAAAGACACAGCAGAATACAGCCAAGACAATGAGGTGGGGTCACAGGGGGTCCAACGTGTCAAATGCTGCAGTCTGCAGTTAAGCTTTTTACTTTTTTTTAAAACTGGAAATCACATCTGTGAACAAGACAATGACGACTCTAGTCTGGACTCTAGTCTGTGACCCCACCTCATTGTCTTAACTGTATTCTGCTGTGCCTTTGATGTAATGCCTCCCTGACGGATTGTATCTCTGCAGACACATTGTTCTCTGTCTATATATGCTTTGTAACTGATTTGTATTCCCTCACTTTACCTGACGAAGGAGCAGCGCTCCGAAAGCTTGTAATTTCAAATAAAACTGTTGGACTATAACCTGGTGTTGTGCGACTTCTCATTTTTGTCCACCCCAGTCCAACACCGGCATCTCCGCATCATGGCCACTATTGACACCACAAACTGCCGGCTCAAAGTGGAGAGAATCTCCAAGAAGATCGCGCATATTGACACAGACATCAAGTATCTACAGAGTTGCAAGAAAGCAGACAAGTTCCCGAAAGGACTACAGATTACGAACCCACTCAAGTCGACATACAACACAGACTACGCTGAGAGACTTTGCCGTCGTACCTCTCGCACACTCCTCAACCATCTTGTACACCAGCTCTACAGCAGACGCCGCAACCTCGAAACCAAGATAGAGTCCATGCTCTCAGCCTGTGCTCAGGACACAGCAGACCAGCTATGAGACACCGCCAAACAGACGAGGCAACGGAACTACGCTGCCTACATGCGCATCAAGAACAGGAAGCTTGAGAAACTCGGCATCACCACCAGCAGCAACCAAGCCTCCCCCGGTACCACGGTTGCAACCACAGGGAAGTCCATCGTCAACTTGTCTGACCATACCCTTCAACCAGATGAAATCGAAGTTCTCGCCCTAGGGCTCAAGTTCTGCCCCACCACCAAAATGGACCCCATCGGTCTCGCGGCAGACACAGAGGAATTCATCAGGAGAATGAGGCTCTGGGAATACTTCCACAAATCCCAAGATGCCAGCAACAAATCCAATGAGACAATCAATGATCCGGAACAGCAGAGGGAACCGCAGTGCAGCAACCGAAGAAGAAAGAGTCAAATTGGACCCCTCCGGAGGGTCGCTGCCCTAAGCTTGACATGTATGCTCAAGCTGTCAGGAAATGCATCAACGCCAGATTCATCAGCCGCACTCACAAGACAGTCCAGAATGTCACCCGAGCACAACGCAACGCCATCCACACTCTCAAGACCAACCGCAACATCGTCATCAAACCAGCGGACAAAGGAGGAGCCATCGTCATACAGAACAGAATGGACTATTGCAAAGAAGCATACCGACAACTGGACAACCAGGAACACTACAGGCAGTTACCCGCAGATCCGACCAAAGAACACACCCGCCAACTCAATAGACTGATCAAGACCTTCGATCCAGACCTTCAAAGAATCCTACGCGCTCTTATCCCACGTACTCCCCACGTGGGAGACTTCTACTGCCTCCCAAAGATACACAAAGCCAACACACCCAGACGTCCTATCGTATCAGGCAACGGAACCCTGTGTGAGAACCTCTCTGGGTACGTCGAGGGCTTCCTGAAACCCATCGTACAGGGAACCCCCAGCTTCTGTCGCGACACTACAGACTTCTTACAGAAACTCAGCACCCATGGACCAGTTGAACCAGGAACACTCCTCGCCACGATGGACGTATCGGCACTTTACACCAGTATCCCCCACAATGACGGCATCGCTGCGACAGCCTCTGTACTCAACACCAACAACAGCCAATCTCCAGACGCCATCCTACAACTAATCCGCTTCATCCTTGACCACAATGTCTTCACCTTCGACAACCAGTTTTTTACCCAAACACACGGAACAGCCATGGGGACCAAATTCGCACCCCAATACGCCAACATCTTCATGCACAAGTTCGAGCAAGACTTCTTCGCTGCACAGGACCTCCAACCAATGCTGTACATCAGATACATCGATGATATTTTCTTCCTTTGGACCCACGGCGAAGGATCACTGAAAGGACTACACGATAACATCAACAGGTTTCATCCCACCATCAAACTCACCATGGACTACTCCTCAGAATCGGTTTCATTCTTGGACACACGAATCTCCATCAAAGACGGACACCTCAGCACTTCACTCTACCGCAAGCCCACGGACAACCTCACGATGCTCCACTTCTCCAGCTTCCACCCTAACCACGTTAAAGAAGCCATCCCCTATGGACAAGCCCTGTGAATACACAGGATCTGCTCAGACGAGGAGGAACGCGATGGACACCTACGGACGCTGAAAGACGCCCTCGTAAGAACGGGATATGACGCTAGACTCGTCGATCGACAGTTCCGACGGGCCACAGCGAAAAATCGCATGGACCTCCTCAGAAGGCAAACACGGGACACAACCAATAGAGTACCCTACGTCGTCCAGTACTTCCCCGGAGCGGAGAAACTACGCCATGTTCTTCGCAGCCTTCAACATGTCATCGATGACGACGAACACCTTGCTAAGGCCATCCCCATGCCTCCACTACTCGCCTTCAAGCAGCCGCCTAACCTCAAAAGTACCATCGTTCACAGCAAATTATCCAGCTGTCAGGAGAACAGCGACCACGACACCACACAACCCTGCCACGGCAACCTCTGCAAGACATGCCAGATCATCAACACAGATACCATCATCACACGTGAGGACACTACCCACCAGGTACATGGTACATACTCATGTGACTCGGCCAACGTTGTCTACCTCATACATTGCAGGAAAGAATGCACCGCAGCATAGTACATTGGCGAGACCATGCAGACACTGAGACAACGTATGAACGGACACCGCACAACAATCGCCAGGCAGGATTGTTACCTTCCAGTCGGGGAACACTTCAGCAGTCAAGGACATTCAGCCTCGGATCTGCGGGTTAGCGTTCTCCAAGGCGGCCTTCGAGACACACGACAACGCAAAATCATCGAGCAGAAACTGATAGCCAAGTTCCGCACCCATGAGGACAGCCTCAATAGGGATCTCGGGTTCATGTCACGCTACAGGACGTGACTAGAGTCCAGACTAGAGTCCAGACTAGAGTCGTCATTGTCTTGTTCACAGATGTGATTTCCAGTTTAAAAAAAAAGTAAGAAGCTTAACTGCAGACTGCAGCATTTGACACGTTGGACCCCCTGTGACCCCACCTCATTGTCTTAGCTGTATTCTGCTGTGTCTTTGATGTAATGCCTCCCTGACGGATTGTATCTCTGCAGACACCTTGTTCTCTGTCTATATATGCTTTGTAACTGATTTGTATTCCCTCACTTTACCTGACGAAGGAGCAGCGCTCCGAAAGCTCGTAATTTCAAATAAAACTGTTGGACTATAACCTGGTGTTGTGTGACTTCTCATTTTTGTCCACCCCAGTCCAACACCGGCATCTCCGCATCATGCTTAAATTAAGGTATGCCTGAAAAACGGAACGGGCAGGCAATTGGTGCCGGCTGCTTTCAGGACAGCCCAATTTTGCAATGGGGTCCTCAAACAGACCTTCGGCTCCCTATTTGCATATGCAAACGTCCTAACATTGGTTTCAGGCACTGGCCCTGGACGCCTCTTTTTCTGCCTTTAAAGAAAGAAAGACTTGTATTTATATAGCACCTTTCACGACCACCGGACATCTCAAAGCGCTTTACAGCCAATGAAGTACTTTTAGAAGTGGAGTCACTGTTGTAATGTGGGAAACGCGGCAGCCAATTTGCGCACAACAAGCTCCCACAAACAGCAATGTGATAATGACCATGTAATCTGTTTTAGTGATGTTGATTGAGGGATAAATATTGGCCAGGACACTGGGGAGAACTCCCCTGCTCTTCTTCAAATAGTACCATGGGATTTTTTACGTCTACTTGAGAGAGAAAATGGGACCTCAGTTTAACGTTTCATCCGAAAGACGGCACCTCCGACAGTGCAGCACTCCCTCAGTACTGCCCTGGTGTATCAGCCTAGATTTTTGTGTTCAAGTCTCTGGAGTGGGACCAATATGCTGGGAACGCACTTCTGCCGTGTATTGAGCGCGCACGCCCCACCTGCCGTATTGAATGCTTAGGCACCCGTTTTGCACCTGAAAATGGGCACAGCGCCATCCAATTTCTAGGCCTTAGTGTTTAGGCCATAATGTAAGTTTAATATGCATAAATAAAGAATGGCCACTTGGGTGAGCTACTAGAGAACGGCTGGCACCAATGGAACCATAAAAGCATTTTCAAGATGGCAGTCAGCATCATCTAGACTGATTGCGATGTTGGGTATTAAAGTGCCCTCTCCGTTCAGAGAATGCCTAACAAAAATGAATATAACTTTAATCAATTAATTTACTTTAACTCAGATAGTTTCCATCTCTACTGTAAAAGTATGTGCACAATGGGGAAGCGTAGATCACCCTGACCTTGTGACTGATGAGGACTTCTTCACTGATTGAATAAACTGGATATCCATTGGGATCCTCCAGGCAGCATAACAAATTGCAATAATCTACTTTGTTTGAGTTAAAATTCAGATTTCACAACAACACCGCAATTATATTTTATAAAGTTCAGTTTGATTTACTAAAAACTGCATTCATGAAGCCTGTGGTCAATTACAGATGCCACAGCGAAGAACTGTTTTAAGATAGTTTCTCCTTAATTGCTTAGTGAGTAAATGCACTGGCGAGTTAACTGATCTCAGTTGGGGCAATATAATTGGCTTTAACACCCCTAAGCTGGGCAGGAAATAATTAATTAGGGTTCCTGGTCCAGGTGTCATCCAGTGACTCTGACTGGAAATGACAGGTATGAGAATGTCAGGTGAAGACGGGCTCAGGCTTGACTGTGATATCCTCATGGTTCAACAGTGCCAATACTTATTATTTAGGCTTATGTATAAAGAATGGCCACTTGGTGAGGTAGCAGAGACCTGCCTAGAAACATAGCCCAGAAAGAGTCAGTGGGATAGATTCTGACTTTGTGCGATAGTGTAAAACGGGTAATAGCGAGTTGGCAGTCCTTTTTACATCGCTCACCATTTTTATTTCTATTGACTTCAGTGGAAATAAAAATCAGGAGAGATGCAACACGGCCTGTTGATTTGCTATCACGCATTTTACACTATCGCACAAAGTCTAAAGCCATCCCAGTGCCTGCAGGACAGAGAAGTAGCAAGCTGTGAAAAATATGTTTTTGAGGTAATTAATTATTACCTTACATCCCTCTAACGTATGTGAAAACAGAAGTTGCATAGCTTAAGTTTTTTTACACATCTAATATACGCCCATCAAGAATATATCTGAAGTAAATGATCTTAAAATTCCAGTTGTTAATTTAAGACCTTTACTTTATTGGTCACATCAGTCGTCACTCCAACTTTTATTTATGTACACTTTCTTCACATCAGAGAGCGATCTGTTAGCAATTTTTCTCATATTCTAAAGGTCAAGGATACAAACCTCACCGAAATGCTGCAACCCTATAAGTGTCTTATCCATTGTGATTGATGAAGAAGCTTTCACTCTGTTTCAGTTCCTAGTAATTTAATATGAAGGGAAATTTAAAGCAGAGTCATAAAATAACAAATGATTTGTTGGCACGTGCCATAATATTGAATCTTGGAATAAGGTGACGCAAGTTGAGAAACAGATGATAATCATATTTGCTCGTGATAGATACTGTATTTAGCAACGGATTGGATTGGAAGCTGAGACAGAAGACCCTGCTTTACTAAAACTACAAATCAATTCTTAAAAACTCTAAAGTACAAAACATGTCATGCAAATAATATTCAGCTTGACATACTTAACTGCAAAGCCCTTGTATAATGGTCATCTTTTTATATATAACTGTATATTTGGGATCAGTCCACTCCATTCATTCTGAATTAAAGGAAAAGTACCTGCTGACTCTGCCAACACTTGTTTAGATGAAAGTTGATTATTTTGTCTCAAGTTGTCATAATTTGTTAACCATTGGTTAGATGCCATGTGGAGTTTTGTGTGCAATTCTAGTCACCTAATCATAGAAGGACCATTCTTGCTCTTGAGTCATACAGAGTCGAGTGCCAGTGCAAAGTGCTTTCACACAAGGTTAGTGCCAGTGCAAAGTGCTTTCACACAAGGTTAGTGCCAGTGCAAAGTGCTTTCACACAAGGTTAGTGCCAGTGCAACGTGAGTGTATTGATACTAAATGTGGCAGTAAATTTTCACTGTCTAGGCACTGAAGGTGAAAATGACCCCTGTGCAGTGTAATTTGGTATTAAGGCCTGACCTTTGAGTGGAGTGAGACGCCCCCTGCAGGGAGCCTCATTTCACTGTCGTCCAGTTTCAGGCCAGGCTGAGGATAGTGGTCACTTTCATAGCCATTGAGAGAGCAGAGCGGGCAGGTGAGTGTGGCTTTGACGTCTTCCTGCAGTCGGTCACAGGTATGCCCTGTTCCTGGTTGGCGAAGTGTACTCTTGTTATGCACAGTACCTCAGAGAGGTCCTAATAAGACCTGTGCTGCCTGTATATTCTATGGGAGGGGTAATACATGGTGAGCTGCATCCTTGTCAAATGATACCTGAGTCTACTTTTCTCCATCCTGTGCTGCTCCTCCTCCTTCTCCACAATAACGGCAGAGAAGTGCATGCCCATAGAAAATGCCATACCTGCTCCTGAAAAACACTGACTATTGTTGGGGCGGGGTCTGAAAATCTTCCAGTGGGACGATCTTGTAAGGGGCAGTTAGAAACAAGTGCAGGTATTTATAGTGATAAATCTAAAAAAAGATACAGTTTTAAAAAGGGCTTCCACGCTGTAGCAATCAGTGTTTAAACTAGCCAGAATCTTCAGGCTCACAAACTCCTCAATTCCACCTTTATCAGTTGATCCTGGAAGCTGCTGTGCCTCACATTCCTCAGTCTAACTTACCCACAGTGTATTAGCAGTGCAAACACAAAAAGCTTGCAACTGCTATGCCGTTGGCCCTCACTTTGACACATGCAAATAAGGCAGGTGTATCGTGGGAAGGCTCAAAAAGTGCAAGGGAACTCAGGGGAAGTATTTTAATGGTGCACAACAGGCAAAAAACATTTCCAGCTTTGTCCTGGCCCGGAAAATTATAGCACCGTTTGTCTACTTCTAATACACTGAAGACGGCTGATGAAATTCACTCCCTTAATGTAAATGCCCCCAAAATTGAATTGCAGACATCAGGAATTTAAGGTATAAGGAAGTTGGAACAGTGTACATGGGTTCAAAAGAGAATTAAATGTATTTTTAGAGAGGGAAGGGCTTAAGGGACATGGCAAAAAGGCGAGTAGGTGGGGTTGATCTATTAATAAGGGATGGGCCTGTTGTATCCTGTTCCTAAAAATTCTTATGTTTTATAGTACATGTCTAGTGGCTCGTCAATATGAGTCCAAAAGGCAAACCTGTTTTACTGACTTGTGCAATGCAGTCACAAGTGTGTTACCATGTCAGATCAGGCATCATTCCCATTTAAATTGTAATTATAAAAAAAGCATATACTAAATTGTATGTAATGTAGACATAGTGAACATATATCAAAATATAAAGAGTGGATTTAACAGCCGACTAATGCAGTTGTGATGTTACACCAAACTGTGTCATCGAAGATGTTGATGGCAATAGGGTTGTCATGGGAACCTTTGTAGAGCAGTTTGCAATTTCTCTCCAACTGGAAACGGGTTGAAAATAGCGCTTATATTTTTGAGTTTACATGACGTTCTTACAGACTCACATAGGGAAAGGCAATAGCTCAAGTAAAAACGTATCTCATGGGTGTGATTTGATGAATTGTTCAGTGCAGCCTATAGATATTTGGAAGTTCCACCCAAGCAGTTAGCCTAAGATCTCTGAATTGGTCTCTTTGAATATTAACATACACAAGCTTAATGCAGTGATATGAAATTCCTTTTTCTACTATTTTAACAGAGGTGCTAATCTATTTTAAATAAATAAGCTAACACCTCTGGTAAATTAAAAACATTAACTCTGTTTCTCTCTCCACAGATGCTGCCTGACCTGCTGAGTATTTCCATCATTTTCTGTTTTTATTTCAGATTTCCAGCATCCGCAGTATTTTGCTTTTGTATTAGTGTTTAATTCACTGCCGGAGCTTCTCTTCCAGGAATGCCCACCTTGAAGAAGTTCTGCTCTTTTCTCCGAAGGGATTTCTGTTTGTCTCTTTTACCTTGTTCATCTTCATTGCTTTCTGATTCCGTTCTTGTGTTTGATCAGGTATCTACCAAAACTCGCTTTCACAGCCACATCTCTTTCCTCAGCAACTGTCTCCGGCTCCAACTTATTCCACGTGAATTCCAACTAAAATTCCACCCTTCATGTTTCGGATCCACCCAGGATTACAGATATCGCCAAAATATTCAGCGTTCCTTGAACTGCTGCTCTCGCCGCATCCTGAGATCCACGCTCAACGCCATGTGCCACCACATGCACGCTCTCGACGTCTCTCTTCAGCAGCACCGGCTCACTCTATCTCAAAGTTTTCCTGGTCTGCAGTTCCATTTCATCCTTCGCCTCATTTTTTTCTTCCTTTCAGGTGTCAAGGATCGCAAGCTTAAACAACTCTTGGACACCAACGACCCTCCGGAAACTTCTTCCCCTTCACTTTCCTCTGACCCAATCTCTTCTTCCAATCTCACCCCCTGCTGTATTTTCACTATCCCCTCTGACCTTCTCCTCTCTGATCCCGAATGATCAGTCCTCAGCAAAGGCCTGAGCTTCATCCCCTTACACCCCCACCTCAATGAATTTCGAGCTCGGCACGACACTGAGCTTTTTTTCCATCGCCTTAATTTCCGTACCCACTTCTTTGGCAAGGAATCTTTGCCCTGCACAGCGGATCCCTTCTCTCGTTTTCAGAATTCTCGTTCTACCTGGGCCCCTCCCTCTGGCCTCTTACCCGTTCTAGATCTTTTCATTGCTAACTGCTGGCGTGACATCGGCCGTCTCAATTTCTCTGCTCCCCTCACTCACTCTAACCTACCTCCCTCTGAACTTGCAGCACTCCGTTCTCTCAGATCCAACCCCAACATTGTCATTAAGCCTGCTGACAAGGGTGGTGCTGTTGTTGTTTGGCGAACCTGACCTCTACCTAGCGAAGGCTGAACGTCAGCTCTCTGACCTGCTTCTACCTCCTTCCCAAAATCTACAAATAGGACTGCCCTGGTAGACCCATCGTTTCAGCCTGTTCTTGCCCCACGGGACTGATTTCTTCCTATCTCAACTTTTTTTTTCTCCCCTTGTCCAGTCTCTTCCCACCTACATCTGCGACTCTTCCAACGCCCTCCGGCACTTTAACAGTTTCCAGTTTCCTGGCCCCAACCGTCTCCTTTTCACTATGACGTCCAATTCCTCTACACCTCCAACCCCCACCAGGATGGCCTGAGTCCCCATCCACCACCACCCTCCTCTGCCTGGGTGAACTTGTTCTCACATTGAACAACTTCTCCTTTGACTCCACTCACTTCCTCCAAATAAAAGGTGTTGCTATGGGAACCCGCATGGGTCCTAGCTATGCTTACCTTTTTGTGGGATATGTGGAACATTCTTTGTTCCAGTCCTACTCAGGTCCCCTCCCTCACCTCTTTTTCCGGTACATTGATGACTGTATCGGTGCCATTTCCTGCTCTCACCCTGAACTGGAAAATTTCATTCACTTTGCTTCCAATTTCCACCCCCACCCTCGCCTTCACATGGTACATCTCCGACTCTTCCCTTCCCTTCCTCGACTTCTCTGTCTCCATTTCTGGGGATAGGCTATCGACCAACATCCACTATAAGCCCACTGACTCTCACAGCTACCTTGACTACACGTCTTCCCACCCCGTTTCCTGTAAGGACTCTATTCCATTCTCCCAGTTTCTCCATCTCCATCGCATCTGTTCTGATGATGCCACTTTCCATTCTAGTGCTTCTGATATGTCTTCCTTTTTCCTCAACCGAGGATTCCCCTCCACTCCCACTCTGACCTCTCTGTCCTCGGCCTCTTACACTGTTCCAATGAAGCTCAACATAAGCTCGAGGAACAGCACCTCATCTTTCGATTAGGCACTTTACAGCCTTCTGGACTCAACATCGAGTTCAACAATTTCAGACCATAACCTCTGCCCCCATTTTTTCAGATGGCAACTGTTGATGATTCTGTCATTACCATTTACACCTCTTCTAGACCCATCTTTTGTTTCTTTACTTGTCCCATTACCATCTCTTTTGCTTTGTACAATCATACCTTTTGTCATTTAATCTCTCCTGCCTTCCACCCTATCACAGACCTTCGCTTTTGTTCTTTCCTCCTCCCCACTTTCTCTGCCCCTGCACTTGTTTAAAATCTGTTACATCTCTAACTTTTTCCAGTTCTGACGAAAGGTCATCGACCTGAAACGTTAACTCTGTTTCTCTCTCCACAGATGCTGCCTGACCTGCTGAGTATTTCCAGCATTTTCTGTTTTTATTTCAGATTTTCAGCATCCGCAGTATTTTGCTTTTGCCTCTGATAAATTAGCAGACAAAGGAGTTTTATATGGACATACTCAGCATTTGGACATTAATATTCAAAGAGTCTAATTTCAGATACAGGAGAGGGGCAAAATATTGAAATCATTTGTTTCTTGAGTAGTTTTATAGCATACTATAAGTGTGAGATGATCTTTTGTGAGGTACAAATAATTTATTATAAAAACAGAAAATGCTGGAAATACTCAACAGGTCAGGCAGCATCTGTGGAGAGAGAAGCAGCGTTAACGTTTCAGGTCGATGACCTTTCGTAAGAACAAATAATTTATTCTTTGCATTGCTACTTTCAATGCTGTAACACAGGATGCTTTGCCACATCATATCACAAATCCAAATATTATATCTAAAACATTCTTTAAGCATTATTCTAAAATGTTTTCAAACTAAAGGTTTCAATGACAAGTGAATAACTTCAGCATGGTTTAATCTTATTTATATTAAATATACTGTTGCTCAATTCACTTTAAAAAAGAGATACATTGGAGGTAAAATAAAATGTTATTTTCTGCAGATGTTTTGACCTTCCGACCCATGGTTTAAGTTATATGTATGTTGCCAATGAAATGAGACTATTCATCTTCATTACCTATTTTTTTGACAAACCTAAGCATCATCAAACTTATTTTTTCTCCATGCCGTAGCATTGTTTTAGAAGCTGAACACCACAGGACATTATTCCAATTAAAATATCCATGGATTTATGAGTGGCTTTATTCACAGAGTTCCACTTCATCAAAAATGCATCAATACACAACATATATCTTGGGCAAGGAATAATTATTCGAGTGAACCTCTCTCACCCACAAACTGCAACTTCTGCTGGTAGATAAGGAGCAGTGCCAACACCATTCATAGGAAAGTCCTGGCTGAAGGAGGATTGCTTGATGGCTGGGCTTCCGCACATCCAGGAATATAAAGGTGCCAGAATGATAAGCATACATCGTTTAAAATAACAGAATCTCTGTTGAGATCCTATGAGGGGTTTTTGATGAGGCAATTAGGATAAAACTATTTCCACTGGTCAGTGAGGCAGTAACGAGAGGGCATAAATTTGAGATCATTACCAAAAGAATGCAGGGCGAGGGTAGGAGAACTTGTTTTAACCAAAGGGTTGTTAGAACATGGAATGTCCTCCCAGAAAGAGTGATGGAAGGAGGATCCGTAATAGCTTTTAAAAGGGAAATGGATAAATATTTTAAAAGACTATGAGAAAAGGGCAGGGAGTAGTTCAGGCATAATGGACCAAATGGCCCTTTTTCCGTGTTGTAAAATTTTATTTCTATTTGGGAGACCAACAGAATTATTCGTTTGGAACGCCAACCGTGGAAAAGGTTTCAGGTCAGAGGACAAGCTTGTAACTGGAGATAGAATGGAACTTCTGGTTGTAAAATCTAACCAGAGAGGATAATTGTCAGGGAAAGCATGGTGCCAGTAGCTATAGCCTATAGTATGGATACACTGCTCTAGAGTAAGAGTAGACAGCTTGTACTGGTGGGTTAGCACTTCCTGAGGAAAGGTCTCAAATCGTCTATTTACATTATCATGGCGTGTTGTTTATTGCTGCACAAAAATATACCTGTTAAGAAGGATAAAATTAAGTGACTGTTAAATAGCTTATTGGAAGACAGCTCAACTCCTGCTAGTGTATCGTGGAGCCTAGGCAGAAACACATTGTAATGAGCAACATATTTTAAAGCAGCATTCCAAAGTTTCAAGAGATGGTTACATCAAGACAATGTACAAAAACATTGAACAAACCAATTTGCTAACAATATTGTTTGTTCTCCCTCTGATAGACACCTACACAATCCTGTGTTTGCTCTTTGCCTAATGTTTATCTGTTAAAGGAAACAGAATACAATTAAAAAATACACAAACAAATTACCCTTTGCATCTGTCGAGCTAACGCGGCTATGTATTGTTTTGAAATGGTGTAAAAATGGTGCCATAGACCTCAGGGGTTAAAGCTCCTGAAATAAACTACCTATTCAACAGGGTCAGAATTGAAAAGATGAAGATGAGGGATTGCTGCCACCAAGCAGAAAATTTGCACATTTTATGTGTGCCAGTTAATTACAGCACTTCAGAGCTGCTCCTGAAAGGATAAGGCGGCTGCATAAATTTAGCTGTAATCCAGGCAGGCAAAACTAATTTGCAGGGGACGGCCTTATCTAGCTGCTGCAGCTTTCTGAGAAAATTAACCTTGGATATTTGGGCCCAATTCAAAAAGGGCTTGATTTTTTCTCTTTACCCTGCTCAGCATATGAGAATTTCTAACTCAATACAATGCCTGACTTTTAAGAGGCACTCCCAACACTCCAGGCAGTTTAGAGTTATTACTGGCAAAGCACAAAATGTTGGCCTTCATGCCGGTACTCCCAGCCCTTTCTATATGCATCGGAAGGCATATCTGGAATGCGTTTTATAATGGGATTTAAGAAGGATGCAAGTCAGTTTAATGTACTTCAAAAAAAAATCATCAAAGTTCATTATGGAATCAGCCATCCATACTGACGTGTTCTTTTCATTTAAGAAGAAAAATCACCATCATAAAAATCTGTGAGTTTAATGAAGTGTCATAGTTAACTTCTGTCTGTCACTACAATTACAATTTACTCAGAGTGTTCCTTTTTAAATCATTATTAATCACTTCTACACAACAATTAAAACTTTGTTCTTGATTCACAGCTGGCATTATTCAAAGCAGTGTCAGATGCTTAGCAAAGTGCACATTACCCTCATCTATCCATCTCTTCTGCTGCCACTAAAGCCTCATATTCACTTGTGGTCAATTATCATCTCTCCGATACATCCGGAGCTTCCAGGCTAAGATGCTAAAAACTGATTGTTGTAATTTCTAGAACGCTGGACTGCAGAGTCTAGAAATGAATTTGCACTCGTTGGTTTTTCTGGTGGAAAACAGGCACAAAAGGGTCAACAACAACAACAACTTGTATTTATGGCATGCGGTGTGCACGCATTCTTTCCGCGCCAGAGGTGCGCCATATGCCATATTGGTTAGTGCACTTTGTACTCATCTAGGCTTCCCACCAGAAACTGCCCTCGAATCAGGCATGATCCAATTTCTATGCCTATAATTCTTCAGGCAAGTGAGTTGCACTGTTCTTGATTCCCTTCCCTCCTCACGTGTACACTTAACAGCAAAAAGAATGACGCACCTTAAGCACTTCCTGGTCCTGGCCATTGGTTTTCAGTGGCCAGTACTTTTACCCACATGCTATTACAGAACTAGGGGGTAGAAATTGCTCATGGTTGTGCCTGTTTTCTGGATGGAAAATAGGGCAAAATTCATTAATTTTGCAAGGCTATGCCCCAAGGATGCCTGAAAAATGTCAAATTCCAAATGGGCAGATTAATACAGTAATCCCTCCCCAACCGCGGGGGATACGTCCCTGAAAACCCCCGTGGTTGGTAAAACCGCGATTGGCAAATATAAGACCTTATGGGAAAAATGGGGTTGGGGGAACGTGGCCGCATTTACACTCGTCAGAGCCTAAGTAAGTTGCTTTATTTTAAATAACACAATAAAAAAGATCATCAATCGAGGGGGGTGAATGCGGAGAAGCGACATCGTGGCTGGTTGATGCAACTGGGTCATCAACTGGGCGGTTTCTTAACCGACGCTGTACTTTCACCACGGACAAGTCTATTAACGACATCTAATTTCCTATCTAAGGTTAGCACATTCCTTGCCCTTTTCGCTATTGATTCACCTTTACCACTGAGATTACACTTAGGGATCATGATTAAGGGCTAAACAGAACAATACTGTAATTAAAGGCAAAATGGGTAACAACGAGACGACGTTCACACACACAGAGTATTTCCACGAGTGGAGCGAGACCACGCGTGGTAGTAAATATGCTCAAAAGAGCGGCGTGGATGAATGGAGTCTCGTGTTTGGAAGCGCAACCCGTGAAACTTGAAAATTAAAAACCGCGTATACGCAAAATTCACTGCCGCGATTGGCAAAATTTGTCGCAGAGAGGAAACCGTGTATACTTGAAATCCGCGTATGGCAAAACCGCGGTTGGGGTGGGATTCCTGTATATTAAAATGAGGATCCTATGACCTTGTTAGGACTCAAATGCTGTTTTTGTGTCAATCAGTGTTGCCACTGCTGCTTTCTCAACCCATCCACAAGCCCCGCAGATAGTGAGATTCCCATTGGGAAACCTATTGGTGCCAGTAGTGGTGCAGGGAAGCAAAAAAAAAACAATTGGCATAAAATTCTTAAGGACCAGCAGAAATGGTCTAAAAACTGTTGAAAAAATCTTCTTACTGACCCTTTAAAATGTCTTCAATATATTGTTTAGTGCCCAGCAACTCTGGAAACCCATTTACATGGGCAGCAATTGGAAGTAGTATACACCTAGCATAAAGACAAACACATGACGTGGGATGTGTTATTGCATCACATCTGCATCATTATTATATAATTTCCAAGCTCCCCCTTCATCTACCCCCCCACCCCTCCCGGAAATGCACGTCATGTGTAAACGGATAGAGACACAGCATTATGGATCTCGGCTGATTTTCCCTTGCCATTATGCCTTGTGAACTGGTGCACATGGTTTATTAATGACAGGAAAATCGTTCCTCCAGGTTGTGTGAAGTATTGATTTTGTTTAACTCCACCACTTGGCTTCTGTTGAAGTTGAAATGGCTGATGTCTGTGTTATATTTTTATTTTTCTGAAATGCAGTGATAAGCATCATTATTCAGGATTATTTCACAAAGATAGTTAATGGCTACTGGCTAGAAATACTGAGCGTTTGGTAATTGTTATTTTCACATTTATTGAAAACTATCACAGAGTTAGAAGGCATCTGATGGGCTATTACCTTTCATCTATCTTAGACAATAGAAGTGCTAATCTGCCTCCGCCCCCTCACCGTAGTGAAAAGAGATTGGATCCTTGAAAGTCATTGAAATTAATTTGTGCATTTGTAAAATGGGTAATCTTGGCCCTTTGTCAATTGTACTTTTTGTTGGATTTATTCTTGATTTCTCTCACCCTACAAGGCGAGCAGCACTATAAACATGGAGTGAAAACTGGTGACTGTCTTCATGTGTTGGAAAGTGACTAGTCTACTCAGTTGTTTTGACAAACTTTCATATGTAATGCTATTTTTTCCCCCAGTGGTGTTATTCGTTGCTTTGCCTCCTCCATAGGGTGATGTATTGAGCTAGAATATAACCAAAAACAAGCAAGAGACCAACAGCTGAAATAAGTTTTGCAATAAATGGAATGGGTTTTCTGGGGTGTGAATGTTTGAATGAGGATCAAAAATATGACTTGCTTGTTCAGTTTAGCCTTCACCATCTTTTGAGATGCAGTTTTGATACACACATTTATTGCATTGTCAATTAACCAAGACTTTGTGGAGTATTCATTATATTTTCCTTAACAGAAAGAGATGGTTGTTTTACTTCCACAAGATACCTAGGGTGAATCGTTAATGTAATCACTGCTGTAATTCTAAGCTAATTTTCAAAAGAAATCCGAATGTCGTTACAATCTTTCAAAGATCTCCCGATATAGTGAAACTCTGTTATAATGAAATTTTGGTGCAATAAATAATATTACACTTGATGTAGGTTCTATTCTGTTCTATATAATGTTAAATAGCGAACGTAGGTCAGAAAACAAATAGTGGGGTATTTGTGCTCTCAGCATAGAGCATCACCTGATTTTATAAAATTATCACTAGAAATGATAGGGAAAAATGGCATTTAATTTGTGAGATGGCTTATTCATTTATTTGCCAAGTGGCATATAAATCACCACCTACATAATTCATTTTATGTGAAACAATTTGAGACATGTCTGAGAGGTGTGAGGGGAGATTTTCCTGGGTCTGGAAGGAGATTCGGGCGGGTTCCTTTACAGGCGTGCACTCCGACCTGCCCTGTTTTCCAATATTCACTGCACCCAGGATATCCAGTCCATGTGGGCACAGACCCAAGAATATCTCCCCTATGATAAGATGTTATGCAAATGCAAAATCTTTGTTTTACACTTAATTTTGTATTGTCTTCCCAAAGATCATTACAAGACAGAAGTTATAGAGAGCCACTTCAGAGATAGTTAAGATGATTGCAGCCAGAGTCTGTCGTGCTTGGTAATAACTCTGGAGGTAAAATTTGCCCTGTTAAAAATATTAGCAAAACAGTCGGTGCCAGTACAAAGCAATTTTCAGTTTTGTACTCACGCTGACATTTTTGCTAAAATTAGCAACACGAGGAATTTTACCCCTCTGTTTTAACAGTTTCAAGTCAGGTTCTGCAGCCTTGAAAATCTGTGGGATTTTCCCAATCTCTTGCCATACCTTCCTGCCGCTGGTGTTCGCCCCCGCCCACTGGTCAGGTTATCCATTTGGCCAGCTGCCGGGCAGGAAACGGAGATACAAGATGTTAATGAGGTGCTGCCGTGAAGACCAGCAGAACCTCTGCAACCCCAGCCTTGCTGGGTTCTTTGGCTGTTTTCGGCCTCATCCACACCCACCCCATCTCCCGGTAAATATTGGGGCCATTATTTCAGTGAGCAAGTGGTAAATCTATGGAACAGGCGCCCTAGGGAGACAGTGAAAGCAGATAGTATTGCTTCATTTAAATGCAAATTAGATAGAATTATTTCAGAAAATAACATTTTGGGATATAGTATATGAGTAGTTTTATGTGGTAAGTGCAGCATGATTGGGAGGACCTATTTAAACCCCCAAAAACGCATGGGTTGGGGTCGGATGGGAGGTTAAAGTGTTAAAAATCTGAATCCCGACACCAACCCGCCCACTTCCGGTTTTAACGGAGGCGGGACAGGGGGCGGCCAACCAACCTGCTCCCAGAAAGGGGGGTTGGCACTTTAAATATTATAATGAGGCTGGAACCCTCGGATTTAACCAGCTGTGCAGGTTTAACTGTGGCTGGCTGGGATCCCAGCCTCGGGATTCCCGGCAGCTGCAGCGAGGCAAGGAGAACCTAGGAAAAGCAATCCTTGTGGGGCGTGAAGATCAGGAGTGCTTCCTCCTGGCCCCCCAAGCTCCCACACCATCGGCCCTCCCCATACAAACCCCCCCACTCTGTGGTCGGGGATCAGAATACCTCCTGGGATCGGACCCCACCCCGCCCCCGCCCCCGGGGTCGGAGGTCTTTCTCTTGTGTAGAGTAAACATTGGCACAGGCTGAAATAAAAACAGAAAATGCTGGAAATACTCAGCAGATCAGGCAGCATCTATGGAGAGAGAAACAGAGTTAACGTTTCAGATCGCTGACCTTTCATCAGAACTGGGCACAGGCTGGTTGGGCCAAATGGCCTGTCTCTAAATTGTCAGACTGCTTGTCCGACATCCAGTTCTGGATGAGCAGAAATTTCCTCCAACTAAATATTGGGAAGACCGAAGCTATTCTCTTTGGGCCCCGCCACAAACTCCATTCCCTAGCCACAGATTGCATCCCTCTCCCTGGTAACTGTCTGGGGCTGAACCACACTGTTTGCATCCTTGGTGTCATAATTAACTCCGAGTTGAGCTTCCGACCACATATCCGCACCGTCACTCAGACCGGCAATTTCCACCTCCGTAACATCGCCCGACTCCACCCCTGCCTCAGCTCATCTTCTGCTTATACCCTCATCCATGCCTTTGTTACCTCTAGACCTGACTTTTCTAACGTACTCCTGGCTGGCCTCCCATCTTCCACCCTACATAAACTTAAGCTCATCCAAAACTCTGCTGCCCGTATCCTAACTCGCACCAAGTCCCGTTCAACCATCACCCCTGTGCTCGCTGACCTACAGTAGATCCCGGTTAAGCAGCGCCTCGATTTAAAAATTCTCATTCTTGTTTTCAAATAACTCCATGGTCTTGCCCCTCCCTATCTCTGTAACCTCCTCCAGTCTTACAACCCTCTGAGATATCTGAGCTCCTCCAATTCTAGACTCTTGAGCATCCCTGATTTTAATTGCCCCACCATTGGTGGCCGTGCCATGAGTTGCCGAGTCCCTAAGCCCTAGAATTCCCTCCCTAAACCTCTCCAACTCTCTACCTCTCTTTCTTCCTTTAAGACACAACTTAAAACCTAGCTCTTTCACCAAGTCATCTGCCCTAATATCTCCTTATGTGGCTCAGTGTCAAATTTTGTATAATCTTCTTAGGCAGTCCCTCGGAAACGAGGATGACTTGCTTACACACTAAAAATGAGTTCTCAGGTGACTGATGAGTCCAGTGCGGGACCTACAGTCTCTGTCACAGGTGGGGCAGATGGTGGTTGAAGGGGCGGGTGGGTGGGGTGCTTGGGTTGACGTGCGCTCCTTGCGCTGCTTGCGCTTGGCTTCCGCTTGCTCCCAGCGAAGAGACTCGAGGTGTTCGGCACCTTCTTGGATGCTTCTCCTCCACTTTGTGTGGTCTTGAGCCAGGGATTCCCAGGTGTCGGTGGGGATGTTGCACTTTTTCAAGGAGGCTTTGAGGGTATCCTTGAAGCGTTTCCTCTGCCCACCTGGGGCTCTCTTGCCGTGTCGGAGCTCCGAGTAGAGCGCTTGTTTTGGGAGTCTCGTATCGGGCATGCGGACGATGTGACCCGTCCATCGGAGCTCATCGAGCGTGGTCAAAGCTTCGATGCTGCGGATGTTGGACTGAGCAAGAACACTGACGTTGGTGCGCCTATCCTGCCAATGGATTTGCAGGATCTTGCGGAGGTAGCGTTGGTGGTACCTCTCCAATGCTTTGAGGTGCCTGCTGTACATGGTCCATGTCTCTGAGGCATACAGCAGGGCGGGTATCATTGCTTCTCTGTAGACCATGAGCTTAGTGCCGGGTTTGAGGTCCTGGTCTTCAAACACTCTCTTCCTCAGGCGACCGAAGGCTGCACTGGCACACTGAAGGCGGTGTTGGACTTCATCATCGACATCTGCCTTTGTTAACAGTAAGCTCCCGAGGTATGGAAAGTGGTCCACAATTTTCAAGGCCTTGTCGTGGATTTTGATCATCGGGGGGCAGTACTGTGTGGCGGGGGCAGGTTGGTAGAGGACCTTTGCGTTATGGATGTTTAGAGTAAGGCCCATGCTCCCGTATGCTTCGGTGAAGGTGTTGACGATGGTTTGGAGTTCGACCTCCGAGTGAGCGCAGACGCAAGTATCGCCTACATGCTGTAATTCGACGACAGAGGATGGGACAACCTTGGATCTGGCCTGGAGGCGACGGAGGTTGAACAGTTTCCCGTTTGTTCTGTAGATTAGCTCCACTCCAGCGGGGAGCTTACTGAGGGTGAGATGGAGCATTGCAGCAAGGAAGATCGAGAAGAGTGTTGGTGCAATGACACAGCCTTGCTTGACCCCGGTCCGTACGTGAATTGGGTCTGTGGTGGAACCGTTGGTCAGGATCACGGCTTGCATATCGTCATGAAACAGGCGGAGGATGGTGACAAACTTTTGAGGGCAGCCGAATTTGAGGAGGACGGTCCATAATTCTTCACGGTTCACGGTGTCGAAGGCCTTTGTGAGGTCAAAGGCCATGTACAGCGGTTGGTGCTGATCCCTGCATTTCTCTTGTAATTGACGCGCGGTGAAGATCATGTCCATTCTGCCCCTTAGTGTGCGGAATCCGCATTGCGACTCTGGGAGGAGCTCTTTGGCCACTGGAAGAAAGCGATTGAGGAGGATTCTTGTGATGACTTTCCTTGTGGCAGACAGCAGGGAAACTCCTCTGTAATTACCGCAATCGAACTTGTCACCTTTCTTGAAGATGGTCACAATTACGGCATCTCTGAGATCCCCTGGCATGCTCTACTCCTTCCAGATAAGAGAAATGAGTTTATGAATTTGCGCCAGTAGTGCTTCTCCGCCGTGCTTTAGTGTCTCGGCAGGGATTCCACCTGCTCCTGAGGCCTTGTTGCTCTTCAGTTGTCGGATGGCCTTTTCAACCTCATGCTGGGCTGGGGTTGTGCTGAGACAGTGGCTAACGCACCTGTGAAGCACCTTGGGACTTTTACTATGTTAAAGGCGCTATATAACTGCAAGATGTTGTTGTTGTTCTGTTCTATCTAAAATGATGATTTGCTGTGCTACGGAAAACAGAGTGGGTCCCTCTCCACATTTCTCCTACCGCTGCCTTAATGAGATCAGCTAACTCGGGATTTACCCAGAATTTTCCTTATCAATATGGCTTTGCTACTCACCGGATAAACTCACTGTGCCATCGAGGGAGCAAAACCACTTTTTTAATCATGGTGAAGTTTTCCCTGTGTTTGTTATAAGCCTAGCAATGTTGTTGGTGATATTATTGGATGAACACTCAATGCACATGTAAGGTGCTCCTGTCTCTGCTCTTTTAAGCAGAGGCATTAACCTATTTAAAATGTCTGCATTAAAATAGCGGGCAAAGGAATGTCATATAAATTTGATAAGCATTCGGCTGTTAATATCAGCAACCATGATTTCTAGGCTGTAATGTTTGAAGGGTTGTTGTTACAATAGTGGACAGTTTTTGGGTCGGCTCAGTTGCTGAAATAAGCAAGAGCAGTGTGCATTGAAAACCCACATCACTGAAACAGACAGTGCTTGAAGTACACAGCAGGTTGATCAGCATTGGAGAAGGATAGATTAAAGTTTCAGGAGCGAGCATCAGGGCACTTAACCAATACTGTCAGACAAAGGGCAATAAACTACATATGACGAAGGAACGAGCGGATGAACTGCATGAAATATCGAGAGTACTGGTCAGAGGAGTGCTGAATGTCATAAACAAATTGTTGATCACATGTGGACGTGGCAGAGAAAGGAAGAAATTGCAGCTGGAATTTGCCAGGATTGAGTTAAAGAAACCAATGTGGCTGCGAAACAGGCTTTGCCAGTTCACAACCACAAACAGGAAAGAAAAGGGACGACTGCAATGGTGAACAGAGTGAAAGAGACAAAGTAAATCACAATGGAAAGAGGAACAGAATTTTCTCATGGCTGGACTACTCTGATGAGCAGTTAATTCAAGGGTAGAGAGGAGAAGACAACTGTGCATTGTCTGTTTGTGAAAGCTCACACTGCAGGTGATATAACCCTGGGTTATATTTTCCTCTCTGTTCGTAAATGTTAATAATCCTTTTTTGTAGTTATTTATGACCCACTGACAAAATGTCAAGTGCACTCAAGTTTTAAACAGGTGATTTTGTGCAATATGGTTTTGTTAGTGTAAATGTAAAAAAAACACAGCCAATTCTAAAGCAGCTGTAATAATGTTCCTGCTCAAACAGCTAATGAGTCACTGACATGTAAATGACAACATGCTTGTGACTCCAGCTGTGTGGTGCGCAGAAATGCTGGGAAGTGGCTGAACAACAAGGTTATGAAAGTGCATTTCAGTGACTGGGCCCTGACTGTCCAATTGGATTGTGTAATGAAGTAAAATGGCAGGACATTTTTGTCGGGACAGATGGTACCTCCCAACGAGACATGGGGGCAAGAAGCATGTAATCGAATCTGGTGTCCAGAACTCGGCGCACCTGCTGGGAGCTCAGGAAGAAATTGCACCACTTGACAAAGAATAGGAAGGCAAGAATATTACTGTGGGGGCAACAAGACAGACAAGGCATGAGTAAAAATCATAGGCCTGGAAATCGGGCCGCTTATCTCCATGAGTCACTGCCGCGATCCAGTCGGAAAATGGCGGCCGCCACTCTAGCGCACTTCTCTGGTGCAGGACTCGGCAGCCCCCATTTTGGTGAGGGCCTTAGCACTGCCGATAGCAGCACTAGCACAGCAAATGTAAATGAAGAGAGCAGCAAACTTCAACATTAGCGCTGAGTTCTAAGCTTGCCATGAAAACCCATGTTCAGCAGTCTGACAGAGTACGTTTGCATTTAAGCATTTGGACTGGATTTTTTACATTTTATTGAAGTAGTGGCGTGGTGCAATACATGTTAAAAGTTTTTTAAGTGCGCTGGGAGTGCAGGGAGTGCTGTTGGATGCTTGCAAGGCCTCAAATGGTAAAGAAAGGCCTCTGAGAAGACAGAAAATGCAGGAAATACTCAGCAGGTCAGGCAGCATCCGTCAAGAGTGATACAGAGTTCATGGGCTGGATTTTGTCAGTGTGGGCGGGCTGGGGCGTGTCAGGTGGAAATTGTGTCAGGACCCCGACTCCTAAGTGATGTGTTGAAAAAGTGGGATTTTCCCCTAATTGGGCAATTGATTTCCTGCGTGTGGGAACACCTGGCCCAATGAGTCTTTTCATACAGAAAGTCGCCTCCGATGATGTCATCAAGCAGCCCTGATTCTTCAGGAGACAGCAAAGGCTCTGCAATTTATATGAAGGAGCTGAATTGTGGAAAATGTCAACGATCAAGCAAAAGTGTGCTCCTCGGTTTGATGAGCCCCCCCTCCAAGCTCTGGTGCACGGAGACAGCTGTAATAAGAAGGTGCTGTTCCCTTCCTCAGGGAGAAAAAAGCCAACCCAGCAGTCAAAAGCTGTGTGGCTACAAGTGGCCCAGGAGGTCAACTCCATTTCGCTGAGCCGCAGAATTTGGCTGCAATGCAGGAAGAGGTTTCATGACCTTCTCCGCACAGGAAAAGTGAGTGTGACTTTCCCATCACCCTCAATCTGATCCCCATCGCCTCTCCTCACCAGAACTCTGCTTTGCCAACCTCTTCCTCCACATGCCACTTGACACTTACATCCCTGCACCCTTACCCATTCCCTCTCTCTCTATGGTCACATTCACTTAACTATTTGACCATGCAGCCCTCACACTCCCTATCACTGTGATGCAATGACAACAACAACTTTCAACACACAGGGAGGGTCCTTTGTATCCTTCGAAGCATCTATGCTATGCATTAACTACATTCACTCCTTCATTATCACTCAAACTCCACTTGTGCCCCTCATTGCAGGAAAAGAGAGCCCACAATAAGAGGGAAAGAGCCATGACAGGAGGAGGGCCACCCTCAGTAGCCCAGCTCACCCCCTGGGAGGAGGCGGCTCTGGAAATTGCTGGGATCGAGGAGGATACCCAAGTGGGGGACGGACAGATGGGCGCATCACAGCAAGCTGGTGACAGAATAGTTTGGCATCTCTCTCATTGACATAGCATGAGTCACTGATAATGATTCTGATGCACTAACAGATTGACTTATGATCATCTGCAATATTCAATGTGCATGTAACCTTGGCCTCACATCTCTAACTCTTTCCTTTACTCCCCCACAGGACCATCGAGAGCCCCCATCCCCACTATCCAGGAGGAACAGCCTGAGCCTCCAGACTCCTCAGAGGAAGCTGCAACCTCTGAGGGTGCTCCGTCAGCAGAATTAAGCGCACCCTGCACCAGCGCAGACACTCACACCTCGGTGGGACCTTTGCGAGATAGAGTAGTGTTGTCACCTGGTGTATCACAGCTCACAAGTGAGCATCAGCAGATGATGGAGACAGGGACAGCAGTGGAGAGTTCTCGTTGGAGGGCGCAGGACTCTGCCAGCTCGGCTCTGCTGCATGTCGACCCTGTGCCTCCGGGTCCATCCAGAAGGATAGCGGTGCTGGAACTCCAAGAACAGGTGCAGGAGTCTCTGGCAGGTTTTGCCTCCAGGGTCACTGCGAGTGTGGAGCGAATGGAGGAGTCCATCGCGAACATGAGCAGAGCCTTTGTGGAGGCGTTGGCGCATGAACGCATCACCGTGGAAAGGATGGCAACCTCCGTGGAAAGGATGGCTACCTCCATGGTAAGGCTGGCTACCGTAGAGGAAAGGATGGCTACAGTAGAGGAGAGGATGGCTACGTCCATGGAGGAGCTTAGTCACCAGGGTATTGAAAACATGGTCATTGTTCAGAATAGAATGACATCTCTTGAGGAGCGATGGTCAGCTATTGAGCAAACAAACCAGACCTTCATGCAAGCCCTCTGAAGTAGGACATCCAGTGCAGAAACAGGTCCTCATGGCCCCCCTGCAGTGCAGCAAGGTGCTGTCAAGCCAGTTGCTAGCTCTGAAGTGGGGCTGACCCATGAGTGGGATGTTGGTGGCAGACAACAAGGAAGTGGGGCTCCTCTCCAAGCACTCACACGACCATGCCACAGCAAAGCCCTCGGTCAGAGCCCCACCAAAGTCCTCACCCAACTGAGATGGGCGTCTCAGCCTCTGCACAGCCGCAGGAGCAGCAGACTGTTGGTGAGCCCGCACAGGTTCGCCATCCCAGAGGACGCCCGCCAAAGGTGTTGAGACAGGAGCAGCAAGAGAGTGAGCAAGGGGCCTCCACATCTGCTGAAGCCACAGGGGAAGCACCACGTAGGAGCATGCGTAAGAGGAAGATAAAGCACAAGTAGTCACAAGGGTAGTCACTTGAGTGCTGTGTAGTTTTGTTTTTGGACCAGCCATCATTGTGATTGTATTATAAAGTGTTTTGATGGCAAATTATTGAAGTTGTGGCCTGTGTCATTTCGCAAATGGGACTTTTACATTGAGGGCTTAGAGCGCCTTGCGATTGTCAGAATGGTGGTCAGAGTGATAGGATTCCGCAGGTTCTTGTCCATTGTCGATGCTCTGATAAGAAGGAGTGAGACTAAAGTGTTTGATTGTGCAGGCTAAGCAAATCTGGCCAGGATGAGTGCATCCCTTGCATCCTGGGCAGCAATGTTGTTGCGCGCTGGCGCCTTCTGGCCTGTGCAACTTCAGGTGGGTGACTAGCAGCTTGGCGCTCCTGTTGATGCTCCTGCTGTTGGTGCTGCTGTTGCTCATGGGTCTGCTGCTGCCGCGGCTGCTCTGTGACCGAATCTGATGTCCAAGAGAAAAGGAATTAAATGGTCGCCATGCTTCTGGTATATGCCTCAGTTGAGGAAGCGCTTAGTCAAGGTGGGGAGAGGGGTTTCCCAGGAGGTCACACTGGAGATGGGTCTCAGGCTCCAAACTTCCACAACACTGAGTATGCCTGCCAAAAGTTCCCCAGACCTGAAACAACAAAGTTCTGCCACCTGCAAATGATCATTGGTGAAAACTCCTTTGTAATGGTGGAGCTGCAGCTTCCTCTCGGCCACAATGCTGAAATAAAAGCCACCACAAAGCAAACTTTCCAATCCAACTTTATACATCTATCCATCCAATGTGACATCAAGAAATTAACTCATCACCCTTATGCATTCCCTTAGTGACTGTCTTGTGTGTGCCTTTGCCTATCCTACTGATGTCATGCAGTGCTACCCCAGTGGCTGCAGCATGGCTGGTGGAAGGCTACTGACTTTCAGTGAGGACACTGCAAATGGCCTTGCTGGTTGACCTTGAGGAGCTGGTGGCTGTGAGTGTGAAATCGACTGATGGTGTTTCTTCTTCTTTTTCTTCTTCTTCACTCTCCTCTCCCTCTTCTTGGTCAACCACTGGCTGGGCAGGCTGCATTTCTTAGGTACTGGAGCTTGGTGGGGCGGGGGGGCGGCGGTGACGACGCTGCTGGCATTGACGGCCTCGGTGATGTAGTCCCACATCGTTCTTTTCATTTCACAAGGCATTGCCTCTTTAAGAATCCCACAATGCTTTCTGAAATCACAGCCTCGCTTTCAGACAAACTGTTCCAGCGGTAACGATACTACATTGGAGCCTCCTGCCGGGAAGGAATGCCACCAGGATGGCTTTCCACAGTGAGTTAAGTGCTGGGCTAATGATAATTAGTCCCCAGCGCCAATTTTTCAGTCCTACCAGTGCCACCATTTTCAGTGGCTGTTAACCCCCGGCCGCAGTGGCACCAGGTGCTTTTGTGGTGGCCATGAATTCTAGGCCATAGTTTTTAGAAAGATTCTCAAAAATACTGTACTCACAAGGAGAAATGGTAACAAGAATACACCAAGGAAGATAGTGCGAGTGGAAACAGCAGGCTTATGTAACTTAGATTACACATTGCATGGTGAAAAAGAGAATGTGCTGGTAGAATATGGGCCAAATCATCCTGTTTTGGTCTACACTGCTGTTATGTTTAAAGGTGAAGGCCTTGAATTTCTGTTGGTGTTTCGGTGCACTCCCACTGTACATTGGGCAGGACTGTGGCAGGAACCCTGGGAATTAGGCTTGGACCTGGCTATCTCGGATCACAGCCTTCACCACCAGTTTCTGTGAGATATTATCTAGGGGACAGGATTCGCAGGCCAGGAGTTTCCACAGCCTTGACCTTGGATTCACCAGGCAGCGAGTACACCAGGTGAATGCCTGATCTGCCCCTGGTGGAAGTGCAGCCCACCTGAAGGTCCAGGCCTGAGTCTGCAGTGTTTGGGGAACATCTAGCCCTTTTGAGACCATCCTCTCCCTTTCTGCTGCTGTAACAGGTGTCCCACTGCAACACTGCCACATTTTTCTTCTCTGCAGCCTGGGCTCCCTCTTGGTGTCGAGAGTCAGCACTGCATCTTTAATAAGGCCCAGAGAGGAAACTGGGCCGGGGTTAAAGAGTGGCTGGGGCGGCAGATGAAAATACTGCCCTGACGCCCCTAGGGCAGGTTGAAGAAAATCCAGCCCTGGATGTTCTTCACATATACATTCCATTTCTTTGAATTGCTGTGAAAATCTAATGCTCCTTTGTAAAAATTTGTACTGTGGTTCCAGTCAGTGTGAATTGAAAATCAATACTATATTGTTTTTGATTGGTCTAACCTTTTGCTGAATTTCATCATGTTAGAAACTGTGATAATAGAGATCACAGAAATGACAGGACTCACCTCTGTTCTTTGTTTTCACCTTTTTTATTAAATTGCCACTACTAATAATTGTTGTTTCCATACACTGTGGAAGACCCTCCGAAAAAAATGTGAAGTGTGACATAAAATATAACCGTGCACGAGTTAACAGACATTTCATCATTCAGAAACATCACCGAGAAGGAAGGTAAAGTTTGCCAGGCTGACTACTTGAATTTTTATGACTCTCTAAGCTGCTAGTTTGACATTATATTCTACAGCAAATATTTCTCTCGATTCTTGGCATATCAATTATCAAGTTATTATTCCTCTCCTTTTCACAGCAATGGTTTGTCGAATTTGAGAGGCATGTCAATCAAAAAAATAGCTTCTAATAACTTCACTTCTTCAGCACCAGACAATGAAAGACATTTCTAATCTGTCATTCACTTGTGACCAGGTTGACCAGGCTTCATTTCCAATGACAACCAGGTATCACCTCCAAGCAAATGAACTCTGGCCAACACTTACTCTCTTGGACAAGGGACGACCTGGATGACTCCAATTTGTCTCTCTTTCATGAATTACAATGCATGCAAATTCCCAAAAGTCCAAACAACTTCAATGATCATTTTTGTTGCTGGATTCTTTCTCCATCATTGATTATGTGATTGTAAGGAACTATAGTTGTATCTTTTCATGATTCATGTTACCATATGAATAATTAATGATTTGGATCCAATTCTTCTTCCCTATTTTGACAGAGGCATTAACTTCTTTAAAAATAAACAGGTTGACGCATCCATTACAATAAAGGAGAGGAATTTGACTTGAGTGCTTTAGGACTTCATATGGTAACACCTCTTACAGTAATTTCCAGGCTTACATGCTCCCTGTCAAATACTGCAGAGAGAAGTCATCATTTCTTGGATTCCTCCATGGAAAGACTGTGGATGCATGCAACATTAATGGAAACAAATTTTCATCTCAAAACCTTCAAATTCCGATATTCTTTCATGAATCTTTGATAAAAACCAAGAAAGGTACTTCACATTCTACAACATTTTTTTGTTGATATTTTTGCTATCACTTAGCATTCTTTAGGTCCTGCCTCTGCCCGCACTCTTCAGCTATGATAGTGGGACAATCCGGGCCAAGGACCATCAACACTGCTCCAGCAGCTAATGTATTCTATTATTGGGCCAGAAATTCGGCTTTCCGGCTTCCTGCGGGTGCAAGCATCACGCGCGTACTTGCCTACCGCGCCTGCAGTTGTGCTTTGGGCCCACGAGGACTTCGGGTCCTGGGCCTCCTCCAGCTGCCGGCGCGCAGTGCTTGTGTATCCCAGGGGCGCAGTTAGTTCGAAGCGTCCCCTGGGATCATGTGGGCCATGGAGAGCCAATCCTAGCGGGGCATTTTCATTCATAGATTTGACAGGAAGACCTGTCAAATCTATAAATAGAGATCAGCCCCAAAACCACACTTAAACTTCAAATAAATTTAAAAAAAACATCACATTTTTAAAATAACTATAAGTTACATAAATTAACTACTTTAAACAAAAATTTAAATTTTTGAAAAAATTAATTATACTTTTTAACGGTGCCAGAAATAAACTTACCTTTCTTTAAAGTATCTGAAAAAGATAAACCTGTTGAAAAAAGGTTTAAAATGGCCCGAAAATTAGACCTAATACGGGAGATTACGCACTGTGTACTCTCGCGTATTAGGTCCCGAAGTGCCGGTTTCCTGCATGCACTGTGCATGCGCGGGAAACCGGCACTTCGGGTATTGCGAAGGGGGCGGTTCCTAAGTGAACCGCGTGCGCGCTACAGGTTGCGCGCACGCAGCACACTTAGTTTTTTTTTCAGGTTTGAACATGCAGGTAAGTGTTGAAGATTTTACACATAAAGAAAGCAGGCGTAAGCCCCCCTTTTAACAAGGTAAGTAGTTAATTAAGTATTATTTTAAATTTTTTTCAACAGGTTTATCTTTTTTAGAGACTTTAAAGAAAGGTAAGTTTATTTTTATAACTTTTAAAAAGAATTTAAATTTTTTCAAAAATTTAAATTTTTGTTTAAAGTGGTTAATTTATTTAACTATAGTTATTTTATTAATGTGATGGCTTTTTAAAAAAAATTAATTGAGCTTTAGCTGTTCTTTTGGGGGCTTGTTGTATTCATAGTTTTGACAGCTCTTCCTGTCAAAACTATGAATGAAAGATGGTGTGCTGCCATTGGCTCTAACTGGCCCACGTGATCCCAGAGGTCGCATCGCACTAACTGCGCCTCTGGGACACGCACACACTGCGCGCCGGCTCCAGGGAGAGGCCCAGGAACTGAAGTTCGTGTGGGCCAAAACCATAAAGGCAGGCGCGGAGTGCGATATCGCGGGGGATCCTTACCCCCGCGGCAACCATCGGAGTCCAATTTCTGGGCCATTGTAATTAATTAACCACTTACCTTGTTAAAAACAGGCCTTGCGCCTCCTTTTTAAAAGTGCAGCTTCTTCATACTTACCTTCCCGGAGAAACCTGAAAAAAAACCTGAAGTTCGCTGCGTGCGCGCAGCCTCTCCCACGCACGCGTTCGACTTCTGAACCCCTCCCTTCAGGGGAACGGAAGTTCCGGTTTCCCGCACATGTGCAGTGTATGCAGGAAACCGGCACTTCAGATGGCCTTACGGGTGAGTACTCAGCGTGTACTCACCCGACAACAGCCGAATTTCTGGCCCATTATATCTGTTAGGTTGGACCAAGGATGATTTTTTCATTTAGAAACATGGCCCCAGGAAGGAATCTACACTGGAATTTCATCGTTCACATGTTCTGTCCTGTTGGCTCTGTTATGTCACTTGAATAGTGTTGGAGTCCATGTAGCAATGGTGATCCCAGGTGATGTTAGGTAGGGAATGCCAGGATATTGACCCAGCGACAATGAAAGAACACCAATATATTGCAAGTCAAGGTGACAGAAGGAAATTAACAGCTGGACCGAATATGCCTCTCTGAGGGCCCCTGCAGTGATGTCTTGGGACTGCAAGAATTAGCCTCATTGAACCACGATAACCATCCTTTGGTCGCATTTTAATTTGGAGGCGGGTAGGGAGCCCGTGCTGGAAAGTGGTCGGGAAACCCGGGAGAACGGGTTTCCCGCAAGCCCTGCCGAATTTAATGGCAGGGCGTGATTAGCATTTCAAATCAGTGTTTCCAGCTGCAGCCAGCCTGATGAGAGGCTGGCTGGCTACGGGCGGGTAGGCTTGCGGCACCAGGCCGCAGAGAGGAGGGAGGGAGAAATTGGGGAGGGGGAATCGAGAGGGGGGGATTGGAGGCCGGAGGGGGATTGGGGGCCAGAGGGAGGAGGTCGGATGTTGACTGGGGGCCAGAGGGGAGAGGTCGGAAGGGGACTGGGGGCCAGAGGGGAGAGGTCGAAAGGTGACTGGGGGCCAGAGGGGAGAGGTCGGAAGGTGACTGGGGGCCAGAGGGGAGAGGTCAGAAGGGGACTGGGGGCCAGAGGGGAGAGGTCGAAAGGAGATCGGTGGCTGGAGGGGGGCAGGTCAGAGGTGATTGGGGGCCGGAGGGGGAAGGTCGCAAGGCCGGAGGGTATCGGGGGCTGGAGGTGCAGGTCAGAAGATGATCAGGGGCCAGAGGGGGGAGATCGGAAGGTGATCGGGAGCCAGCGGGGGTAGATCAATGGGAATCGCAGGCTGGAGGGGGACAGGTCGGAAGGTGATCAGGGGCAGGAGGGGGAATCGGGGGCCGGGGGCCAAGGATCGATGGCTGGAGGGGTGATCAGAGACTGGAGGCCTCATGGGGGTCGGAAGCCTCAGGGGGGAGATAGAGGGGACATCAGAAGGGTCGTGGTGTGTCCGATTGTCAGGGGTTGACGAGGTAGGAACGCTGGATCCAGCAGGTAAGTGGAAAGGCACATACCTCCTGGATCCAGCAGTCCTCGCTTCCCTTTAGGTGGAGGCTTCCCTGAGGTCTGGGAAACCCACCCACCCACAGTTAAATTTAAAATGGTGGATCACCGTGAGGCATGGAGCCTCATTATAATATTTGAAGTGCCAACCCGCCTCCTGCGAGCGGGTTGGCTGCCCGCCCCATCCTGCCCCATCCCGCCTCCATTTAAACCGGAAGTGGGCGGGTTGGGGTCGGGATTCAGATTTTTAACACTTTAACCTCCTACCCGATCCTAATCCACCCATTTTCTGGGGTTAAAATTCCTCCCTTTGTGTCAGGTATGACACCAACTACTTTGCCGCCCATTAACCTGTTCTACAAGAGCTCCTAGGTGTCATACTCAGTTGAATACTGTCTTGATTTTGAAGGTAGCATCTTTCGCCTCTCGCCTGGTACTAACCTCTTGCATTCATGTCTGGATCAAGGCTGTGATGAGGTCTGGATTCAAGTTGTTCTGGCAGAAGCTGAACTGAGCATCAGTGAGTAGGTTATTTGTGTTTGCGTGTTGCTTGAAAGCACTTATTGATGACTTTTTCCATCACTTTACTGATGGTTGGGAGGAGGATGATTCGACAATGATTGACAGGGTTAGATTTATCCTGTTTTTTTGTGGACAGGATATACCTGGGCAATATTGTCAGGTAGATATCAATGTCATAGCTGTAATTGAACAGCTTGGCTGGGGGAATGGTTGGCTCGAGTGCACAGTAAGGTTCCCAGCCCTCCTGGAATGACCGGGGGTTTCCCGGAATCGGGGGTACCTCTCCTGAGCTGTGCCTGCAGTAGACCGGGAGATCGGTTATTTAAAATTCCCACCGCAGTGCGCCCACCCCCCACTCCATGACGTCTCCGGCTCCTGTTAAAGCCTCAGGCTCAGTGGCAGGGAGCCGTGATCATGGGGAGCTCAGTCGGCAGAGGACTGGAGGGTCGGGCATCAAGAGGCTTGAAAATCGTGAGTGTCGGATTTTGGGGAGGCCCTGAACTCGTGAGGGCTCTGAACTCGGGGGGCTTGAAATCGGGGGGCTTGAAATTGGAGGGGAGGTCTGAAATTGCGGGGGGGCCTTCAGAGTGGGGGGGGGGAAGAGAAGGAGGCTGGGGATTAAGGGGAGACTGGGGAATAGGGATCAGGGAGAAAGATGGAGACTGGGAAATGGGGGCTCGAGGGAAGATATGGGGCATTAGGGGATGCTAGGTCATGGGAGAGAAGGGGACTAGTGGTCAGGGGATTGGGATAAAGCAAGTGGGGGGTGAGCGTGGGGACCAGCATTTCCCACAGAGCTGGGAGCAGCAGCAGCAAGGTGGTGAGTGGGAGCGGCACTGAGAGAGGAGCAGCCAGTAAAAGGGGTGAGTGTAACCCCTTTACTGTGGGTAAATAGTGAAGGATTATATCTGTTGGTGGGCGAATGGGGAACTAGGGAATGGAAAACAAGGATTCCCACCAGAAGAAACAAAGGGAAAGGGAGGAGGAAAGTTCTTAAACTGAGGGCTATTAGACCACGGGATACTTCACTACATGCTGTGATTGAGGTACACAGTAAAACCTCATTTCAAAGGGAATGGGATATATACATTTGAAAAGGAGGAGTATAAAAAGATCTTTGAGGAACTAAGGAATGGCCTCCTCTTGTGCTGTAATTTCTATAACTCTATTAAAACTCTCCTTTATTGAGTCCGAGCTCAGGAAGTGGTTTAGAAATGTTGGAGCTGAGCTGAGTTTAAGGACAAGGTGCCCTGTGAGAAGTGCCCCAAACACTGAGCCTGCTGCCCTTTGTGCAATCTCTCAGTTTGGTTCAGGTCGGTCTGTACCAGCTGATTTTGATGTGTGAAGTCCAAGTACAGACCAGCTCTGACTGAGGTTCCCAGTTCAGTGTTGTTACCTTCACATGGAACCAGAGTCCAAACCAGAGTCCAAGGAGATAGAGAGATCGGGCCAGTTAAAAGTGGCATCAACTGGGGAGCCTGACCACACCTTGTGCAGTGCAGGGGGATTCTGGCTACGGTTTCAGGGTGAATATCAGCGGGTTATAGGATTACTACTAGTTACAGGTAGGATATTGGGGCATTACACCTATCACTACAGTTACATATAGACTATCAGTGAGTTATTATATTACTGTTGGTTATGAGGGGAATCTGAGTGTTACCACTCTAGTATTAGTAATCAAATGCACTTTCATTGAGCCATTAGTTACTGGTGGAATCAAAGTTCCTTCCACCTCTGGTTTCCCCTCTGCAAATCGCTCCCCCACCTTCAGATTCCCCACCCTCCGTTTCCCCTCTTCCCCACCCCAATTTTCCCTCTTCCCCAGCCTCGGTTTCCCCTCTTCGCGGCCCTCGGTTTCCCTTCTTCACTTGCTCGTGGGTGGCCTCCTGCTTCTTGGAGCTTCTCACACTACAGCTGCTGGCGCAAAACCACGAGCAAAGATACTCAACTACAGGGGACCCAACCTTTATAAGGTAAATGCTGTAACATTTGTAGAAGGCATGTGATCAGAGGTCATGTAATTGGGCATCACATGGTCAGATGTCATGTGGCCAGAATATCATGTTATCAAACCTCCAGGAATGCCTCCAACCAGAGTTGGCAACCCTAGTGTACAGGTCTTCAGCCTGGATGTTATTAGGGCCTATAGGGGGCTAAATTCGGTTGATTTGTGCCTCCCGTGAGCCCGGCACTCTTCTTGACAAGTGATAGTATGCTGTTTCTCAGAAAGCACTGGCCTAGAAATTCGAGCGCACCCAAAAACAGATGCTCAGGGGGCGCAGGGAACGATCCCCATGCCTGAATGAGTAAACCAGTTAGCGGCCTACGTTGTTTTAATGTGGGGTTGGGAGGAGCACGCCTGCTGCTCCCAGATCCACATTCAGCTAAGTATATTTAAGCATTACCTTGTTGGCTGTGGCCTGCAGCGGTCCCTTTAAGGATCACCTGTTAGAAACATAGAAAAATAGGAACAGGAGTAGGCCATTCGGCCCTTCGAGCCTGCTCCGCCATTCAATAAGATCATGGCTGATCCTCTATCTCAATACCATATTCCCGCTCTCTCCCCATACCCCTTGATGCCTTTTGTGTCTAGAAATCTATCTATCTCCTTCTTAAATATATTCAGTGACTTGGCCTCCACAGCCTTCCATGGTAGAGAATTCCACAGGTTCACCACCCTCTGAGTGAAGAAATTTCTCCTCATCTCAGTCCTAAATGTCCTACCCCGTATCCTGAGACTGTGACCCCTCGTTCTAGAGCCCCAGCCAGGGGAAACATCCTCCCTGCATCCAGTCTGTCTAGCCCTGTCAGAATTTTATACGTTTCAATGAGATCCCCTCTCATTCTTCTAAACTCTAGTGAATACAGGCCTAGTCGACCCAATCTCTCCTCATACGACAGTCCTGCCATCCCAGGAATCAGTCTGATGAACCTTCGCTGCACTCCCTCTGTGGCAAGTATATCCTTTCTTAGGAAAGGAGACCAAAACTGCACACAGTACTCCAGGTGTGGTCTCACTAAGGCCCTGTATAACTGTAGTAAGACATCCTTGGTCCTGTACTCAAATCCTCTTGCAATGAAGGCCAACATACCATTTGCCTTCCTAACTGCTTGCTGCACCTGCATGTTTGCTTTCAGTGACTGGTGTACAAGGACACCCAGGTCCCTTTGTACATCAACATTTCCCAATCTATTACCATTTAAATAATACTCTGCCTTTCTGTTTTTTCTACCGTTAGGCTGCATGTAGACCTGGTTTTCTGGCACCGGCTGCATTCAGGGCATCCCAATTTTGCAGAGGGGGCTTCAAACAGGTATTAGGCGCCTTATTTGAATATGCAAAGGGCCTAATGCTTTTTTCAGGCGTGGGCCCTGGACACCTATTTCTATGCCTACACCAATATGACGGTCAACACACTTCCAGCTCCTAATGAGCATGTGCTTTCTGCCGCCATATTGGAGGCTTAGGAGGCAGTTTAGCGCATGAAAAATCTACTGAGCTGCATAGTCGAATTTCTAGGCCACTGAGTCTACAGTGATGAAATGTTTGGCATTACCTGTTACACGCATGCTCATGATCAGGAAACATTCCTGCCATTCATTGGTCTCAAATGCAATTGGCCTTTTAAAACAACTTCTGCAACATTGCTACTTTCTGTTTTTGAGGGATTGTAATGCTTAAAGTAAGGAAGATTTATCCATTGCCACTTTCTTCTAACATTCCACCACTCTTTATGCATGTCTACTTTTTCATAAAGCTCATGAAGACAGGAATGTCGACTCTGTGGTTTTAATACCATAACTGTCCCTTATTTTTTATTAATTATTTCACTAAACTGTCTAAATTATAGGCTACACCTATAATGGTATTTTGTATGACATTTTACTTTTGCCACTATCAACTGAAATAAAATCTGGCTCATTAACAAAGGTCAAGTGGTTCATTTCCTGTTGTTAGGATGACTAATTTGCATGGTTACATCTTTTGTCTGATTGGTTAGTTTAACTTAATGCCAGCAAAAAGTTAAGATAAAAAAAAGCAGTAAATCATATGGCAGTCGCTGGTTGGTAATTGGCTGTTAATATGCTCCAATTACTGCCCAAATAATTTAATGGCCGGACACATGATAATGCCACCCATATTATTAAGACTCTTATTTAAAATTAAGCAGAAATGTGCATCGAAAAAACAGTATTTAAAATAGGAATGAGCAAAAGTACTCTAGTTTTTGCTGTTTTTCATCTATCAGTTTATAATGAGTGCCAAAATTTAAATGGGCCTTAAAATCAGTGCTCCACATGCTCTGTTCTATTTCTGATCTGGTCTGTGTCTTGGCTTGTGTCGGCAAACACAGTCTGTACAATTCCTGATTGCTATCTATGCTTGACAAGGTCCAAACTCTCATTCTTGGCATGTCCCAGTGCTCAGCTCTCATCAGCAGTTCATCATTTACACTTGTAAGGAGGGAAAATTAAGAATTGGTGATATATTGTCCCTCAAGGCAAATTCTCCTACTGCAGCAAAACTGAGCTCAAATCTACACCAACATTTGGTGTCAAAAAGTGCTGTAGTCATTGGAAGGATGTTGCATACAAGAATGGCAACACATATTGCAATGATCAATTTAGACTCTCTTTTACATTTATTTTTTGTAATTAGGAATGAACAAAGTATCCAACACTTGGATGTTTGGCACTATTTGACTAACCCAAAGCTCATCCAACCTTTAATGCAAACCAAGACTGTGTTTTGTGATGGTCAACCATTTTGTCACAGAAGGATATGGTATTATTTCTATTGAAGTGTTACTTTTAAGTTAAATTGAGTTCACACTTGTTTTAAATACACTTTGCAGCCAAGGCTGGAGACTGGAGTGCAGTTGTATATTCAAGCCAAGCCAGATGGGCCAGTTTGTGGAAAGCTACCTGTCTGATAGCTACTAGATTGATCCCTGGGTTGAGAGGGTTGTCCTATGAGGAGAAATTAAGTAGATTGGGCCTATACTCTCTGGAGTTTAGAAGAATGAGGGGTGATCTCATTGAAACATATAAGATTCTGAGGGAGACTGATAGATGCTGAGAGGTTATTTCCCTGGCTGGAGAGTCTAGAACTAGGGGGCATAGTCTCAGGATAAGGAGTCGACTATTTTAGACTGAGATGAGTAGGAACTTCTTCACTCGGAGCTTTGTGAATCTTTGGAATTCTGTAACCCAAAGGGCTGTGGATACTGAGTCGTTGAATATATTCAAGGCTGAGATAGAAAGATTTTTGGATTCTAGGGGAATCAAGGGATAAAGAGATCGGGCAGGAAAGTAGAGTTAAGGTCGAAGATCAACAATGATCTTATTGAATAGCAGAGTAGGCTCGAGGGGCCATATGGCCTACTCCTGCTCCTAATTCTTATGTTCTTATGTCTTCAGATCAGACAATGGTAGGCCATCCAGGCTCGTTATACTGGGATAGCCCTATATTAGGAGTTATTTCCAAGGGGTCCATTTTTAAGGGGCAGTAATCATTTTAATTGCCAGTGATTTGGGCCAATTCCCAGTCAGGAAGAGGTTCAGAGGTTAAGTTGCCAACTTCATTTCTAGCTACAGGACGAAAGAGAAACATATGTTAGATGTCAGTTGGTAAGATCTAGTGAGTGAGGCAGGTAAGGGCCTAAATAAATTTACCTCAATAAGGGAGCTAACCAGGCTCAAAGTAAGCCTTAGTCTGAGTTAGTGAATAGGTTGACCAAACAAAAGTATTACTTAGCCCACTAGTAGGGTCAGTGTGGTGTGTTTTATTATTTCCTTTGTATGAAGAAGAACTGAAATTAAGTGAGATTTTCTGTAGTGGTTACTCTCCACGTTCACTAGCTGACTCAATTAAAACACTTAACAATTCATAGCTGTCCTCAACTCACTGAAGTGTTATCATATCCATAGATAACCGCCAGTATGGGAAAACTCTTGATCATAAGGGATGCAGTGTTTTCTTTCGTGAGTGACCGCTGATACTGAATCTGAGAGACTACTGGAGACCTGAAATTTGAAGCATCAAGTGACCCATCTCTACTTTCAAAATAACTGTATGTGTAAAATAAATAAAACCTAATAACCTCCACACACAATTGTTATATTCAAAAATTCAGACATTTTGTAGTCCAAAACAATATAATTACACCTGCAGAGTTGCAATCATTTTACTCTAATCCCAGCAGTGTCCATGTATAGGAATGGAAGTAGGCATTAGCCTCTATGCAATTCCTTCAGACAACCACATTGACATTTGTTTTCTATTGTTAGGGTTATTCTTAGTCACTAATAATCTGCTTACTGATGCCCAGTTTGGGTTCCGCCAGGACCATTCGGCTCCAGACTTCATTACAGCCTTGATCCAAACATGGACAAAAGAGCTGAATTCCAGAGGTGAGGTGAGAGTGACTGCCCTTGACATCAAGGCAGCAATTGACCGAGTGTGGTATCAAGGAGCCCGAGTAAAATTGAAGTCAATGAGAATCGGGGGGGAAACTCTCCACTGGCTGGAGTCATACCTAGTACAAAGGAAGATTGTTGTGGTTGTTGGAGGCCAATCGTCTCAGCTCCAGGACATGGCTGCAGGAGTTCCTTAGGGCAGTGTCCTAGGCCCAAACATCTTCAGCTGCTTCATCAATGACCTTCCCGCCATCAAAAGGTCAGAAGTGGGGATGTTTGCTGATGATTGCACAGTGTTCAGTTCCATTTGCAACTCCTCAGATAATGAAGTAGTCCATGCCCACATGCAGTAAAACCTGGACAACATTCAGCAACTCACCAAGGCTTCTTCGACAGGACCTCCTAAACCCGCGACCTCTACCACCTAGAAGAACAAGGGCAGTAGGCGCATGGGAACACCATCACCAGCAAGTTCTCCTCCAAGTCACACACCATCCTGACTTGGAAATATATCGCTGTTCCTTCATCATTGCTGGGTCAAAATCCTGGAACTCCCTCCCTAACAGCACTGTGGGAGGACCTTCACCACATGGACTGCAGCGGCTCAAGAATGTGGCTCACCACCACCTTCTCAAGGACAATTAGGGATGGGCAATAAATGCTGGCCTTGCCAGCGATGCCCACATTCCATGAATGAATAAAAGAATGCATAAATATAATATGACATACTGATGTTTTAGTTTCTTTTATTTCAGCTTCACTCATTCAGATTCAATCAAAGTGCCGGGATGAAATCATCAAGGTTCCCTTCAATCAAACAATGACTGAGTAAACCTTTCAGCCAATCACATTAATTAAATGGCATGTGATTGAATCAAGTGACAAAGGCTGCACGGGTGATGACCTGTGACCCAAAGTGACATGATTTTAGACCACTTTAAGTTTGCATGCATCCACCTGTACTGAGAGTTGCAAGTAATGGCAAAATATGAGAAATATCAAACCAGTGGTCGCAAAAATCCAACATTACTTAAATTAAAAATAGACCCAGTGGGGCGAGAGTATTATAACAGAATGTAAAAAGGTGGCATGATATGAATATGTTAATAGGCATACTAATTGCTATCTGTGTCCCTAAATGAACAAAATGTGTGGAGTAGGGGTTATACATTGGATTTTTCCCAGAAATGCAATTTGTACTGAATCAAAATTCCTACATTAAACCTGTTTTTTTTGCTGCAATAATGTAAAATTCCTGCAAAATCAAACGTACAAACCGCAACTTCCGAGTCTTGTAAATATATCGGGACACCCAGCACACCAGCACAACCTTTAGAAAAAGGCAACTACACAAATGTTGGTTGTCATTTATAATCTGGATTTTTATTGTCATAAAAATGTACAATATTAATGTTTTTAAATGACTGGGAAATACTGAAAGTTATGCACCTTGCATAATCATTCCGAAGGTGGATATGAATTTTTTTCTGGACACACTGTTGAACAAACAAACGTGTTTAAAGCTATTTGCAAGTATCATGTAGATTTCTGGACAGCTTTACTGTTAACTTTTCTGTCGAAATGCACCAGCACATGTATCAAACATCTGCTGATGTCTTTCTGATTATCCAGCATAGTTTCTCTCGATGTCTGTTTGCAGTCCAGCACCATGTCTGTCAGCGTTTCTCAAAGACAAACTGAGCTGTCTACCTCCACACAACTCCAATTTCAGTTTCATTTCACAAAGTTACATTCTTTTTGAAAATGTTCCTAAATGAACGTGTTGTTCTCATAATAAAACATATTTTCTTCACCTGAACCTGACGTGCTCTGAGCTAATGCTTTTACCACATCACTCACTTCAACACCCAGAAATTCCTAATACATCAAAGGGATATTACTGCATAGTTCTGGTAGTCTTAGACTCAACGGAAATTATAAAGTGTAGAGGCTTGCTTTGGCATATTGAAGCGGCACTGCACATGCACCAAGTGTTTATGAGCAGTGCCTTTTTATGTGGGGTTATTGGTTTTCTACTGTTATGGTAGACAGCATCTATGACTGAGGCATCAAATGAAAATAGACTTTTTAATAATGTGGGAAACATTTATAATTTTATAATAGGTAATTGAGTGGGAAAGATGTTCCTAATCTAGTAGAAGTGTACATGTTCATTCAGAAGATGTTCACCAGTCATTGGGGGGTGGGGTTCTATGCATACAATCTCTGGGGATATTTCCAACTGGTGCTATGGCCTAGGTATCAAAAGACATGAATTTTGAGCCTTCTAGCACTAAATCTAAATGCTGAAGAAACCTAAGTACTCACTCCTGTCACACATGTGCTGCCTTTCTAAATTGTGGATTGGTTAGAAGATTTAGTCTTACAGGCTGATAGCAAGCTATCTATTATTACCCTCCAAAACTATTTTTTTATGTTTTTTAACATAAATAGGCCTGGATTTCCCTGTTGGCAGAATTCCGGCAGGGAACGATTTAATCCATCACTTTGACCTCGCCGTAATCCCAACCCATTTTCTTGAGTTAGGGCTCAGTAGGTATACACGGTGGGCACCAAATAGGATTCCCGCCACGGAGAGGGCGCTCGCCGCTGCAAGGGCAGAAAATTCGAGTGGTGCTGGAGTTAAAATGAGCGGAAGAGCTCATTTAGAATTCAGACTCAGCTGAGGGGCTTATGTAAAGGGAGTAAAGGCTAACACTACACTTAGGGGGCTTACCTCCACTACCCCAGGATAACTGCCATCCTTCTCATGGCCATTTCTAGGGTCAGTGGAAGCAGCGGTGATGAGCAGGGAAATGGGGCAGATTGCCCTGTCCTGCAACCCGGTAATGGGGTAACTAACAGCCATCCTAGCAGTGGTAGGGCAGGAGAATAGAGGTTGGGCCAAAAGTACGGCAGTGGACCTAATTTTTCCTCGTTTTCTGCCGCTGTCGCGTCCGATTTTGGGCCAGATTATAGAGAAAATTCCAGCCCTTAGCCTCAAGTTATTTAAATCAGTATTCAGAAAAATAGGTAATGGCAGTGTGTTGGTATATCAGTGAGCAATGCTTTGGATTTCTTTACATTGGGTAAATTGGTTGAAGATCCAAGACCCATAGTGCAGGTCAAGGATGAAAATAATGGAAAGAAGATGAAATAAATCAAGAAGCAGTGTTGTAATGAGGCCAAATTTGAGTTTTAAAAGCTTGCAATGTGTTATATAATTGTACTGTGGAATAGTAGGCTGTAGGTAGGTATAAAGCCACTTACCTCCTTGATCCAGCAGTTCCCATCTTGCTTTAACTGCCGTGTTTCACAAATTGTGTGAAACCCGTCCACATGCAGTTAAAAACAAAATGGAGGTTAAATAGGAGGCTCCCAGCCTCATTATAATATTTAAATTGACATTCCGCCCCCTGGGAGCGGGTTGGTCGCCCGTCCCACCTCCATTAAAACCGGAAGTAGGCGGGTTGGAGGTGGGATCAGGTCAGGAATCCCTTTTTTAACTATTTAACTACCCCCACGCTCCAAACCCACACGTTTCTTTAGGTTAAAATTCCCCCGATGACTTCTGCCAAAAAGATTCCAGCAATTTAGCTTTCAATATTCAAAATAAATAATGGGCCAGAAATTCGGCTGTTGTCGGGTGAGTACGCACTGTGTACTCACCCGTAAGGCCATCTGAAGTGCCGGTTTCCTGCATACACTGCGCATGCGCGGGAAACCGGAACTTCCGTTCCCCTGAAGGGAGGGGTTCAGAAGACGAACGCGTGCACGGGAGAGGCTGCGCGCACGCAGCGAACTTCAGGTTTTTTTTCAGGTTTCTCCGGGAAGGTAAGTATGAAGAAGCTGCGCTTTTAAAAAGGAGGCGCAAGGCCTGTTTTTAACAAGGTAAGTGGTTAATTAATTACAATTTAAACATTTTTTCAACAGGTTTATCTTTTTTAGATACTTTAAAGAAAGGTAAGTTTATTTTTAGCACCGTTACAAAGTATAATTAATTTTTTCAAACATTTAAGTTTTTGTTTAAAGTAGTTAATTTATTTAACTTATAGTTATTTTAAAAATGTGATTAAAAAAAAAATGTATTTGAAATTTAAGTGTGGTTTTGGGGCCGATCTCTATTCATAGATTTGACAGGTCTTCCTGTCAAATCTATGAATGAAAATGCCCCACTAGGATTGGCTCTCCATGGCCCACGTGATCCCAGGGGACGCTTCGAACTAACTGCGCCCCTGGGATACACAAGCACTGCGTGCCGGCAGCTGCAGGAGGCCCAGGACCCGAAGTCCTTGTGGGCCCAAAGCACAACTGCAGGCGCGGTAGGCAAGTACGCGCGCGATGCTTGCACCCGCAGGAAGCCGGAAAGTCGAATTTCTGGCCCATAATAATGGAGACTTGGGTGTAAGCAGGTTGTAACTGAGAATAAAGAAGCTGGTTGAAGGCTGAGTCCTACAATCAAGCTACCAATCCTCAATTATGACCCACGATACGATGGCCAACCATAATGTTATTACGTGCTTACACTATTTTAATAATAGAATGATTTTTACTATTCCTGCACACCTGTGCGCTCTGGTATAGTTCATTGTAACACAAAACCTCAAAACAGGATCACAGACAAGAGTGTGAAGTAATAGCTTTATTAATACTGCCTGGCACTCATCTGTTAGAATTTGTTTTTTTATTATTATAAAACACCCCAGCACACACTGCCATTGATTAACAATATGAGCATGAGAGGACTGGAAAATTGCATCTTGCAGATCACTCAGACAAAACTAATTTACAGGAGGAATCCAATAGTAAAAGCATAGGCTGGATGACATTCACACTCACGTTCGCATTTTTCAATGGGAAAAGAAGGTTCCCACATGAGCTACCTCTGTGACTTAAATCATTTGAAAAATAAAAGACTTCCTCCTGAGTCCTTACAATCTGTGTCCATTGTCCAAAAGTGGTATCTTACTCGATAACCTATTAATGTAATATGTTATGAAAAATGAATAATGATAGTAATAAACATGCAATTTTACATTGCAACTTAATGGGTATTGGGTGGGGTGTCATTAATATTCTCTGGGTGTCTTTGAGTCAATAGTGATGTGAACAATCATGGGTCTGGGAGGGAATTCCAGTACAAATGGGCAGAGCTTGTGCCACGCAAGATCCATCTAGTTGTACCTAGTCTTGAGCGGCCTAACCAGTGATCCTTAAAGAGACCACTGGAGGCCGCTCAAAAAACGGCGACAAAAAATTTTCAAAGTTCTATTTTTGTGCTCCTTCTTGCTCCACAGAATGACGGTGGGCCACTGCCAGCTTAAGCTCTCCCCACTGGTTTCACTAATCTCCCCCAGAACCTACCCACGGGCCATCTCAGCAGCGGAACCGGTCAGAATTCCTCAGGCTCCAACCAGTGAGCTGCACCGGGATGCCCGTTTGATGCCCCCGCCTTGCCGCTTACCTTCAAATGGCTCGGATCATGCGCGGAATACCCACTTCGCCCACTTACTGACCGTTTAGGGCGTAAGCCGAATTTCTCCCCTTTTGTTTCTCTCCGAAGAATCTCGTATATGTATCTGTAATTTTCTCAGAGGGAAAAATATGTTTAAAAGGTATGGGGGTAAAAATTGGGTAGCGTCCTGAAAAAGTTAGCGCCCCTGCGCCCGATTTTCCCAGGTAGCTCCCCGAGAGGGAGGAGGGGTGCTACTGGAAGCGCCCCGTGTCCCTCTTGGGGCGCTGCGAGCCAATATCGCGGCGCTACATGCTGCGGTACTGCAGGCCTTCCTCCCCTTCTTAAAGGGGAGGGGCCTGGCGCAGCGCGTCCGGTGCCCAGCTGGGCCACCAGGGATCGGGAGTGCCGGCAAACGAGCCTGGCACTCAAGAGGAGTGCCAGGCTCACAGAGAGCAGCCGGCACCCCATGGGGGGGCTTCACGGAGTCCGGGGTCAGCAACGGGGGCAGGTGCTGGCAGGCGGCCAGCAACAAAAATGGCCGCCCACCACCTTCCCTTTAACTAACGCCGCCCCGGCCACAGGTAGGCCCCCCCCCTGACCCCGGCGGACATAGCGTCTGGCAATAAGTCGGGGGGGCACCACCCAATATTACAGCCGGGGCGCGAGCGGGGGGCTGCGCACAGCGATGACATCATCGCCGGCGGCACAACGCCACACGGCGCCAACGGTTAAACCTCCCGCTGAATTTCCCAGGCGCTATTTGATTTGGGCGCAAATCAACCGAATTTAGCCCCCTTGAAATATAGGTTAATTCAAAATGGTAGGACCTTGGAGCTAAAGAGGATAATTACTAATTGGTCAATAAGACAACTGACGAATGTGGGTTTCAGCCTCACTAACAAGAATCAGGAGCTCCTTCAAAGTGGCATGAACAGCCCAACTCACCATAATATGAATGCGGACATTGCCACCATGAAGATTACACCATGCCAATGTAAAGGTGGTTCCATCAGTTGGATGTGTAGAGCTTCAGTTGCAGCTGTCTGCTTCTCTGCAAGCCAAACGTGGTAGACACTAAGGCCGGAATTTTGCCGGCGCTCAGAGTGCGGGATTGGAGGCGGGTCAGAGGTTAAACTCGCGATGATTGACGGCGAGTTCGGAACCCGCCGTGATCCCGCCTCCACGCACCTTTCCCGAGTGTCGGGTCTCCGATCTGCAAACAGACCTGACACCAAGCGGCGGGAAAGGGATTAAAGGCAATTAACTGCCTATTACGTGGTACTTTAGAGCTGTTTTCACAGGATTTTTAGATTTTCCAGCTTCTGGGTCAGGTTTCACGACGTTCCAACAACACGCCAGGTATGTGTGGTGTGAACACCAGCGAGCTGGAGACTCCACAGGTGCAACTGCAGTGTAAAAGCTGCACTCTCAAATCTTGTCATTTAGAAATTCCATTTCCACGGAAGCGCAGCGTAAGCTCGAGGAACAGCACCTCATCTTTCGTTTAGGCACGCTACAGCCCTCTGGACTCAATATCGAGTTCAACAATTTTAGATCATAACCTCAGCTCCAATCACATTTATATTTTATTTTTTTATCCACCCTTTTATTTGGCCCCCCCCCCCCACTTTTTTTTCCTCCTAGAAGCTGGCAGCTGTCCTTCATTCTGCCAGTGGATTTCACACTTCTTTCAGCCTTAACCTGTCACATCAACACCACCTCTTGCCTTGCATATCTCTTAATGTCTCTTAATGTCTCTTTATCTCCCCTTTTGTTCCTTTATCCCCTCCCCCTTTTCCCAGCTTTACTCTGGCCTTAAATCTATTTGATTTCCGGCTCTTTCCAGTTCTGATGAAAGGTTATCGACCTGAAACGTTAACTCTCTTTCTCTCTCCACGGATGTTGTCTGGCCTGCTGAGTTTTTCCAGCGTTTTCTGTTGTTATTGTCATTTAGAAATCTGTGAGGTTGGTGATTGAATAATTTGGAGGGCATGTTCTGTTTTTAGGCTGCAAGTATGTGTTGTGCACAATAGATCCACTGTAACCTGCATTGCTGGATTTTAAAGGCGCACTTACCCTAAACTGTGCCGCCTCAAATTGTCAGCACACAGACGGCAACGATGCCGAACCTTCGTTCTACATCAATTTATTACAATATTGGCAAAGAACAGAAACTTTACAAATAAATCTATCATAACACCCAAGTGAGAACCCTTATGATTATTAACGTGACATCTTCCTCTTACGCGTGCTTCTACGTTGTGAAACCCTTGTGGCTTCAGCATATTTGGAGGCACTTCCTTGCTGCTGCTGCTTAGATGCCTTTGGCAGCCGTCCTCTGGTTTTGCGAGCCTTGGAGGGCCCCACCAAAGTCTGCTCCTCCTGTGGCTGTGCAGGGGCAGACTCGGCCATCTCTGTTGGCTCACGCAGATGGGGCTCTGACCGAGGGGTCGGCAGTGGCAAGGGGGTGTGAGCGCTTGGAGAGGAACCCCCACTTCCTTGTGCTCGAACACCACCGTCCCTCTCATGGGTCACCCGCACTTCACTGCTAGCAAGTGGCTGGAGAGCAGCTTGCTGCACATCGGTGGGGCCATGTGGACCCGTCTCTGTACTGACAGCCCTCATAACCGGGATGTCCATGTACCTCTGGTTCCTCTCCATGATAGATGGCCTTCTATCCTCCATAGCTGGCCATCTATCTAGAAGAGCCATCATGTTGGCTTGTGTCTGGCGAGTTCGGTCCTCCACGGAGGTTGCCATCCTTTCCATGGCGGTACCTAGATTGCCCATTGCGTGCACCACGGCATTGCTAATGTTTAAGATGGACTCCTCCATTCTCTGCACACTCGTAGTTACCGTGGAAGCAAACCCACTCCGACGAGGATTCTCCACTGCTGTCCCTGCCTCCAACATCTGATCCTGCTCACTTGTGAGCTGTGATACACCAGGTGACAATACTACTCTATCTTGCAAAAAACCCACCGAGGTGTGCGTCTCTGTGCTGGTGCTGGGTGCGCTGAATGCTGGTGACACTGCTCCCTCAGAGGCTGGTGGTTCCTCTGAGGAGTGCTCCTGCTCTTCCTCCTGGACAGTGGGGAGTGGGGCTCTCGATGGTCCTGTGGGGGAGTAAAGGCATGAGTTAGTCAAGTGAAATGTATGTTGCAGATACATCCCATTGTGCAGATGCTTAGCACTCAATCTCCATGAACATCATCTCCCATATTAGTCACTCATGAATGCCAAATCAGAGGGTTGGAAATCAATTCTGTCACTAGCTTGCTCTTCTACGCCCGTCTCTCCGTCCACCACTTCCAGCTCCTCTGCACCTCTGACAACCTCCAGGGCTGCTTCCTCAGCGCTCGTTGGTGCGCCAGGGATGGTGGGCCTCCTCCTGTTCTCCCCCTCTCCCTTTTATTGTGGGCTCTCTTCTCCTGTAATGAGGGACACAAGTGGAGTTTGAGAGAGATTGATGGAGTGAGTGTAAAGAAGGGATGACATAGAGGTTTAGAGGGAGACTATGAAGGAGTGAGGTGCACAAGCCAAGTTCCCTCCCTGTGCGTTGTCAGTTGTTGGCATTGCATAAGAGTGTGAGTGGTGCATAGTAAGATGGTGACGTGATTCTGTACAGAGAAAGAGAGGGACGGGTGAGGGTGCAAGGGATGTTAGAGTGAGTTGGGATGTGAAGGGGAAGGTTGCCAATGCAGAGTGATGGGGATGAGAAGAGATGGGAGGTAGATGGAAGGTAAGCATGATGTTATACTCACTTTTGGTGATCGCAACAGATCATTAAACCTCTTGCGACACTGCACCCAGGTGCGTATGTAGACAGACCTCGAACTGACCTCCTCAGCAATTTGCAGCCAAGCTGCCTTGGAATGCTGAGGAGGCCTCCTCCTTCCATCTCCAGGGAAGAGGACCACCTTACGTCCTCTCATTCCCTCCACAAGAGCATGGAGGGAGTCCTGATCGAAGCAGGGAGAAGCCTTAGGTTTTTGCACTGCCATACCTGCAGCAGCCAGCACTTCAGGGAACAAAATGGAAATGAATCTGCAGAGGGGATTTGGCCCCTTTAAATAATCAGTCCAACATCGCGTCAGTAGACGCGAGCAGCTGACCCGCACCCAGCAAGTGCCTTGGAGAACACGCACGTCGGCCTTAACGAGGCCAATCAACGCAAAATTTAAACTGCAGGGCGGCAGGAACCGGAAGCGGGTCCGGAACCCACCGACCAGCGGACCCGCCACCATCCCGCCTCCAGGCACAAAATCGCGGCCAAAGTCCTGGATATATGAGCACATGTTCTCATACTCAGCCCCCAGGTAATGCATTCCAGCCTTTCAGTAGCAGTCATCCCAAATCCCAGAGTTTTGTCATCAGCTATGAGACAAATATCTGCATGATGGATGGTCCTACACAGGGCAGCTTGATGTCTAAACTTTAATGTCCAGTGCCATATACCAGGCTTGCTCATCACCAACTACTTAATCTAGGTCCTCACGTGAGGGCGTTAGTCGAGAGTTGTACCCATTGTGAGGCTGACTCCCCCTTAGTGACAGATCCCTTCCAACAGCCACTCTGTGATCATGGATCTCAAACATGAGCTGAAAGATGTCCTTCTGATGCAAACCTAAGAGTTCTGAACCTTGAACACATTTTTCATATGCTGCGAGCATAACCTGTCGCTGAAGAAAGATGAAAAAGGCCAAAGAGCTCTTCTCCCCTTTTCAGCCCAGTCCCAGAGATTGTATCCAAATTGAGGTTGACATCCACCAGGACCCTCCAGGTACCAATATGAATCAATAATTGCAAGAGATGTTCACTGTATCTTAGAATCAACACCTATCAATGTCAATTCCAATCAATCAAAATAATAGAAAATTATTCAAATTTACTCTCCAGCAAAAGCAGAGCTAATGATAAAACTGGGATAAAATTAGTGTGAAGGGTATAGAGGGTGCAGAATTCCTAAAATGCATTCAGGAGAACTTATTTAGCCAGTATGTGGCAAGCCCAACAAGGGAGGGGGCAGTTCTGGACTTAATTTTAGGGAATGAAGCTGGGCAGTGGAAGGGGTATCAGTGGGAGAGCATTTTGGGGATAGTGATCATAATTCAGTTAGATTTAGGGTAGTTATGGAAAAGGACAAAGATAGACCATGAATAAAAGTTCTCAATTGGAGAAAAGCCAATTTTACTAAGCTGAGATATGATTTAGCCAAAATGGACTGGAAGCAGCTACTTGAAGGTAAATAAGTGTCAGAGCAGTGGGAGGCATTCAAGGAGGAGATAGTGAGGGCTCAGCACAAGTATGTTCCCTTAAAGAAAAAGGGTGGGAATAACAAATCCAGAGCCCCCTGGATGTCAAGGGGCATACAGGGTGGGATAAAGAAAAAAAGGGAGGCTTATGACAGATACCAAGTGCTCAATACCATAGAAAACCTAGAGGAGTATAGAAAGTGCAAGGGTGAAATTAAAAAGGAAATTAGGAAAGCAAAGAGAGAGCATGAAAAAATATTGGCAGCTAAAATCAAGGATAACCCAAAGACGTTTTATAAATACATTAAGAGCAAGAGGATAACGAAATAAAGAGTAGGGCCTATTAGGGACCATGAAGGTAATCTATGTGTGGAGGCGGAAGACATGGGTATGGTCCTTAATGAATACTTTGCGACTGTGTTCACAAAAAAGAGAGACGATGCAGACATTGCAATCAGGGAGGAGGAGTGTGAAATATTAGATGAAATAAACATAGTGAAAGAGGAAGTATTAAGGGGTTTAACATCTTTGAAAGTGAATAAATCCCCAGGTCCGAATGAAATGTATCCCAGACTGTTAAGAGAAGCAAGAGAGGAAATAGCAGAGGCTCTGACCATCATTTTCCAATCCTCTCTGGCTACAGGTGCGGTGCCAGAGGACTGGAGGACTGCTAACGTGGTACCGTTGTTTAAAAAGGGAGAAAGGGATAGACCGAGTAATTACAGGACGGTCAGCCTAACTTTGGTGGTGGGAAAATTATTGGAAAAAATTCTGAGGGGCAGGATAAATCTTCATTTAGAAAGACACGGATTAATCAGGGACAGTCAGCATGGATTTGTTAAGGGGAGGTCGTGTCTGACTAACTTGATTGAATTTTTTGAGGAGGTAACAAGGAGGGTCGATGAGGGTTGTGCGTTTGATGTAATCTATATGGATTTTAGCAAGGCTTTTGACAAGGCCCCACATTCCAGACTGATCATGAAAGTAAAAGCCCATGGGATACAAGGCAAAGTGGCAAGTTGGATCCAAAATTGGTTCAGAAGTAGGAAGCAAAGGGTTATGGTCGATGGGTGTTTTTGTGACTGGAAGGCTGTCTCCAGTGGAGTTCCGCAGGGCTCAGTACTAGGTCCCTTGACTTTTGTGATATATATCAATGATTTAGACTTGAATGTAGGGGGTATGATTAAGAAGTTTGCAGATGATACAAAAATTGGCCGTGCGGTGGATAATGAAGAAGAAAGTTGCAGACTGCAGGAAGGTATCAATAGACTGGTCAGGCGGGCAGAACAGTGGCAAATGGAATTCAATCCAGACAAGTGTGAGGTAATGCATTTGGGGAGGGCTAACAAGGAAAGGGAATACACATTAAATGGTAGGACATTGATAAATGCAGAGGAACAGAGGGACCTTGGAGTGCATGTCCACAGATCCCTGAAGGTAGCAGGGCAGGTAGATAAGGTGGTTAAGAAGGCATACAGGATACTTGCCTTTATTAGCCAAGGCATAGAATATAAGAGCAGGGAGGTTATGCTTGAACTGTATAAAACACTAGTTAGGCCTCAGCTAGAATACTGTGTACAGTTCTGGTCACCACATTGCAGGAAAGATGTGATTGCGCTAGAGAGGGTACAGAGGAGATTTACGAGGATGTTGCCTGGACTGGAGAATTTTAGCTATGAGGAAAGATTGGAGAGGCTGGGGTTGTTTTCTTTGGAACAGAGGAGGCTGAGGGGAGACCTAATTGAGGTGTATAAAATGATGACGGACCTAGATAGAGTGGATAGGAAGGACCTATTTCCCTTAGCACAAGGGTCAATAACCAGGGGGCATAGATTTAAAGTAATTGGTCGGAGGTTTAATCTGAAACTCACTGCCTGAAAGGGTGGTAGAGGCAGAGACCTCATCACATTTAAAAAGTACTTGGATATGCACTTGATGTGCCGTAACCTACAAGGCTACAGACCAAATGCTGGAAAGTGGGATTAGGGTGGATAGCTCTTTGTCGGCCAGCAAGGACAAGATGGGCCAAATGGCCTCCTTCTGTGCTGTAAATTTCTATGATTCTAATGATTTATCTGAGGAAGTTGTCAATGGCTATATTGGCCTCAGGGCATGCAACAAATTAATGAGATGTCTTGTTGTAAGTGCCAATATGTTTACGAGCTATGGCCTATCGTGCTCCTCCGCACGATCTCTCTCCTTTGTTCACACCACATTGCTCTATGGAAGGCCTGGCTATGGGGAAAGAAACTTGGGCGGCAGTGTTTAAAGGGCAATAGTGATCGCAGCCCATTTTACACTCATTGGAAACGGGCTGCCCAATCATTGTCACTCATTTTGCACTCTGCCCAAGACAGGACAGAGTTTAATTGGTTATTTGTCAGAAAGCCAAAATCGTGTAATTAGGTTGACAAATGTAAAGCTCGCTCCCTTTTTACTTTTAATTTTGTGCTGTCAATTCTTTATTGTTCTCTAGCCATTAACAGCTATAAAGAATATATACCCATTTGAAATATAACATGTCGTTTTTGATTGGAAGATTTATATTGTGATATTGCGCTTGGTGATGTGTATTTTCTGTAACAAGTAGAATGGCTGAAATTAGTTAAGAGGTTGCTGTGCATGAAACAGCTATCTAGTGATTCAAATTGCATTGTTTAACATTATACAAAGTGAAACAGGCCTAATTAAATGTATTTTGTTTCAAGCATCCCATCAGACATAACTGATGGCTATTTCCCTACCTCTCAATTTTTAAAAAGGAATTCTTGGGATATGGGTGTTGCTGGCCAGGCTGGCATTTATCACTCAACCCCAGTTGCCCTGAGAAGGTGCTGGTGGGCCTTTCGAAACTCTGCAGTCCGTTTTGTATTGTAGCAGTTTGATACAACTGAGTGGCTTGCTAGGCCACTTCAGAGGGCAGTTAAGAGTCAACGTCGTTAATGTGGGACTGAAATCACATCTAGGCCAGAACAAGTAAGGACGGCAGGTTTCCTTCCCTAAAGGACATTGGTGAGCCAAACTGTGGTTTTACAACAATCCAACAGCTTCATTGACACTTTTATTTTACTGACACCTGCTTTTTATTTCAAGATTTTTAAAACTGAATTCAAATTCTTGACCTGCCACAGTAGAATTTGAATTTGCATTCTCTAGATTATTAGTCCAGGCTTCTGGATTACATAACCACTACGCTACCATACCACCATTTGAAATTAGGACTTTTCGCACTGTAGGATCATGAGTATGTGGAAAGAAACTCTCAGGTAAAGCAGTTAATCCAGGTAATGTTACCTTGATTAACAGCTTTAAAAAGGAACCTGAGGCCTGTGGATATAATTTGGATTGGGAGTTCTAAGAATAAATAGAGATAGAGTTTATGGGGTAATTTTAACCTGATATGTCCGGCGGGACACTGACGGGATTTGGTTGGCCACCTATTTTACATCCACCTGATTTCACTCTCCTTTTGAAGGGTTCAAAATGGTCGGCCAACCTGATCCCATCAATTTCCCGGGTGGTGGGTGTTAAGTTAAAATTACCCCCAATGAAATGCTGTGTAGACTATTATGGTCTCCTCATCCTTGTATATACCAGTCAATGCATATTATTTATTATGATTAAAATAAATGAATCATCTTTTGGTCATAATTTGGAGAGAACGTTGCCAAATTTGATTTTTTTTAATTCAATGTTTTTCATATAGCACATTTCTGCACTTGTATTGTGTATGCTACAGAACAGTGCAAGAACATTTCATATGCAACCTGGCAGCTAGTGAGTGTGTGCAGCAAAGTCTTCAGTAGAAATCATCATCAAATTCTCCCAAGCATTCAATCCGTCATGGTCAAGGAGAGTGAGTCACAAGGTGTATGCTAATGCTTTGAAATAGCTCTGACAGGAGATTTGCACTTAATGTGAACTGAAAGCAACTAAAGTAAATCAGTGTTTAGTTCTCCTTGGGGGGGCGGGGCGGCACAAGGCAACTATTCCCAGTTCCCTTCATCATCTAACCTTGTGCCATGAAAAAGGTCATAAAGCAGTTAATAGAATATTTAAATAACTTAACACAAAAAAATACAATTTATATTGAAGTCATACAATGCAGCCTCACCAAGATATGTTTCAGTATATTATAAAGTCAATGCAGGTAGCAGTAAAGGAGCATGGCTAAGATCAAAAGAAAAGCTACAAATCCAAGATCAAAACAGAAAATGCTGAACATACATCGCAGGTCCATCAGCATCTGTTTAGAGAAAAGATGGATTGATGTTTCAGATAGAGACCATTCATCAGAGAAAGAAGTAAAGATTTGCACTGTATCCAATTGAAAGTTGCGCTCGTTAACAAACGGCATTTTCATTCTTTTTTTGCTGTATCTGTTCATAGCTTTTTACAATCATGCAAAAGATTTAAGCTAGGAGTACATGAAAATCAGATTATTTCCAACTGCTTTAAAAACTCCATTATTTTATCAACAGGAGGAATACTTTATTAAGTAGGAGATGGATCAAGTGACATTTATTTCCTGCCTTGTAAACCTGAAAAGATGATCAGACATATTGACCAGTGGGCTGAAGTATAAGTCAAAGCTGGAACTGAAGCATAAATCTCAGAAATGAGCTCTAAACCTTGTGCTTAGTCTGAAACTCTTATACATAATAAAATAGCTTTTTCAAGATGGACTAGCTGAGATATCTAAAAACTACTATTTGTGGGATGACTTGCTAGTGAAGCTTGACTTATGCAATATAGACCTCAGTGGCCCAAATTTAAAAAATTCTTAGGTTTTCTTGGAATCGTTGTTATAGCCAGTGAATGTTTGACTGTACATGGGACTCATTGTCCTGGGGATTATTGAAGTGAACTGAGAGAGAAGGGAGCCTCTTTTTGAGGGAGGAGAGAGATCTTTTGTGAAGGGAAGAGATGGAGAACACCTTGAGGAGAGAGATCATTGAGAGAGAGACCATGTTACTGGTGGTGGTAGAAGAGAGAGAACTTGTTGCTGGGGCTAGGGAAGTGAGAGACCCTGTTTTGGGGGGGGTAGAGTGACTTTGTCAAGGGGTTGGAGAGAGAGAGAGAGAGAGATCCTATTGGAAGGAGAGAAAGGAAGTGAGAGACTTTGTTAAGGAGATGAAGAGAGGGAAAGAGATCCCATCAGGGTGGGGGAGAGAGGTGTAGGAGAGGGAGATACCTGTAGGGAGTGGGTGGGAGAAGAGAAAGAGAGACCTTGTTGAGAGAGAGGCCTTGTTGAGAGAGAGAGAGAATCCATAATAAGGGTGAGGGGTAAACAGGGGGAGAGGGTCTGAGAGACCTTATTGCCAGAGGAGAGGTGAAAGACAGAAAGAGAAGATTTTAAAGCGGTCCTCTTGGTGCGAGCTGTCAATTTCCTAGTGATTTCATTCTTCTAATCAAGCTGAGATGTTGTGGGGTGATGTCTCAGCATCTATTCAAATGTGCCCAGCATCTAACTGCTCAGCATGCTGCTTTTGTTCTCTATGTAGCATCTCACAAACAGTGAAATATGTACAAACCAGGCCAGGCATAAAATGCTTCTCATGCAGCTAAAAATCTATCTGTGTAGTCATGTTTAGCGTAATTGTTTATTGCTCAGATCCACTAAGAAGCTGGCACTTTTATTGCCTCTGTGACTTTTTAAGCAAAATTGTGGTACTCAGGCAGCAAATGACACTACATGCAGCAAGTGTAGAAATTTGCACGATTTGTCACGGGATGTCATGCCTTGCCAAATCCTTTACCATAAATACGTTTGAGGAACCTTCAACATTGACAATTCCGTCTGTAGAGATTTGCCGGATTGAAAAATGTAAAAGCTCGTAATTCTTTTTTAAATACAAGTAATAAAAGCAGGAAACACAGAAAAAAGTACAAAGCAAAATCGAAAGCCAAATGTAGATAAAGAAAGGCGGACACAAAATGGGTGAAATTCCTCCTGTTGATAATTTTAGGGAAAGTTGTACAGAATTGGAAATCTGAAATTCGTGCTGACTTTTTCACAAACTATCAACATGGGGAATATCTCTACCCATAGTGAGGTATAAAGGGGCAGAAACTAGCTGCCAGATAGCAGTGGATAAAAAGAAAAATATAGACAGACACATACAGACAGACATACGTACTCAGACAGACATACACATACACAGAGACAGAAACAAAAATATATATTTTTTTAAATAATGAAGTCATCACTTCATGTTAATACATTGTTTGCATAACATATTGTTTAAACAAACATACACGCGTATGCGTTTGTTTTTCGCTTTCATGATAGAATTATTAATAAGTGTCTAATTTTGTTACAATCACAGCTCATGTTATATTATGTCAGTCCTTTTAGAATTCAGGGACATATTTTTATGTGTATAGAGTATTGATCTGAATTATATTTTTTTATTTTGAAAATTAAATGTAGTTCCTGACATGAAGCAATAGATCCACAATTTAATAACCAATATACATGCAGTGCAGCTAAGATACAAATTTAAATTACACATTGTGCTGAGCAGGAACTACAATTGCCACAACATTCAGTTAGATTCAAAATTAGGAAAAAATCAAGACAAATCCAATCAGCCCTTGACATTGCATCCATAGCCCTGATTGTGAGTGCTGTATAAAGAGCTCAATCTACCAGGGAAGATTAAGTCTGTACTCCTCAAGTCTCAGTGGAAACATGAGCTTTAATACTTAACCTTCACCTATTGGTGAAATGCAGTACAACAGAGGCTATTATATAAAGACCAATCAGTGACACAAGCGTACTTATGGGACAGACACACACAGCAAGAAAAGGCAAAGGTTAATTCATTCATTGTTACATTTAACAGGGATAGATAATCATTAATATAGTGCCTTGCCTGATACTTTACCAGGTTACAAACAAAAATCCACAATGATGAGATCAGTGATGCATCACCAGTTCCATCTGTTGCTAATATATCTTTTACACTTACATAATCTTAAACTAGAAACAAGTACAAAAGCATAAAGCATTGCAAAGGTTCACACTGCAGCAGTAGCCAACATGACAGAGTTTTAGGGCACATTTCCACTACAAATGTATTGTTGGTATGAGGCAATTTCAGCTTTGAATTGATGCTAAGTTGTGCAGTATAAATCCAGTATGAAGGCCTTAGTCAAGACAGTCACACTTTGCATAGTGTCAGGTTGGAACTCAACTCCAGATTCAGGTTGCATTTAAATTGGGCTGGCTTTTTTGGTACAAATAACTGAGGCTGACAGCGCTCGCCCTTAATAACTGCGCATGTGCAGTCACTGGAAGTTGCTGTCCAGACGGCAACTTCCAGTGACTGCACATGCGCAGTTAAATGCGTAAATCAGGAAGTTGCTGTCCAAGATGCCCTGCTCCTCCAAAAGCTGCACGAGAATGGTATCTCGCCGAGAGACTCGGCATTGAAAACATGGAATGGCGTGAAGTTGCAATACTTACCTGATATATACGCACGAAACTCACCAGAAAAGGTTAGAGCTTGTCCATTCCAGCGTAAGTTAATTTTTAACACCATGATAAGTCTTAATTACTGCCAAACAACCTCTCTGGCACTGAAAATTAACTTTAACAAGTGTGGAGTCTCATTCCTTCAGATTTTAATTATTGTTAGAGATTTTAAAAAATAAAAACTTTATTTTACTTTTTCTTTCTATCTCTTTTCTCTCTCTCAGGCTAAGTGAGTGGGCAAGAACATGGCAAATGGAATATAATGTGGAGAAATGTGAAGTTATTCACTTTGGTAGGAAAAATAGAAAAGCAGAGTATTTTTTAAATGGTGAGAGATTGGGAAATGTTGGTGTTCAGAGGGACCTGGGTGTCCTTGTACACGAATCACTGAAAGTTAACATGCAGGTACAGCAAGCAATTAGGAAAGCAAATGGTATGTTGACCTTTATTACAAGAGGATTTGAGTATAAGAGTAAAGATGTCTTACTGAAATTATATAGGGCCCTGGTGAGCCCACACCTGGAGTATTGTGTACAGTTTTGTTCTTCTTACCTAAGGAAGAATATACTTGCCATAGAGGGAGTGCAACGAAGGTTCACCAGACTGGTTCTTGGGATGGGGGGATTGTCCTCTGCGGACAGATTGAGTAGACTAGGCCTATATTCTCTAGAGTTTAGAAGAATGAGAGGCGATCTAATTGAAACATACAAAATTCTTACAGAGCTTGACAGGGTAGATGCAGGGAGGATGTTTCCCCTGGCTGGGGAGTCTAGAGCCAGGGGTCACAGTCTCAGAATAAGGGGTCGGCCATTTAGGACTGAGATGAGGAGATATTTCTTCACTCAGAGGGTGGTGAATCTTTGGAATTCTCTACCTCAGAGGGCTGTGGAGGTTCAGTCGTTGAGTATATTCAAGACAGAGATCGATAGATTTTTGAATATTAAGATGAATCAAGGGATATGGGGATAGTGCAGGAAAGTGGAGTTGAGGTAGAAGATCAGCCATGATCTTATTGTATGGCAGAGCAGGCTCGAAGGGCCAAATGGCCTACTCCTGCTCCCTATTTCTTATGTTCTTATGTTCTCTCTCTCTTAATCCAATCTTTCTTTCCCACTCATTATTTCGCATTCTATACGTGATTTGACATTGAATCAAATATTCTAACTGACACTATCTGGTTCGGACACTGCGTTGCTCATTAACGATTCTTCAATCTGATTGGTGAAGGAGATACACAGGTGCTTGCCCTGTTCACACAGATCCCAGATACTCTGTAGAGAGCACTGCATTTTTTCACTAGTTGGCTGACAGGAACTGCCAGTGCAAAAGCCCATAAAACATCTATGGACAAGTGCAAGTGTAACAAATGGCTGGCATCGTTCGTTCACCACTGACGGCGAAATCCAGCCCATTATAACTGTAACAATGGTGTGAGGCAAAACAGTTGTTGCATAAATGCACCCATAGAAGCAGAAAGTTCTGGGAAGTGAAACTAAATGAGAACTCCCCAATCAAGTAACAATATTCCTTGAAGAAAAAAAGTTTAGAAATTCATTATAAATTCATTGAAGAGGAGAGAGCCTTGGTAAAATAAATGCTTAGCAAACAATTTTATCAGTTTGTAAATATATCCCATGGTGATGCTAGTAACTGTGTTGCAACTGAATTTTCTGATCTTTTATCTTCTGTGACATATGGGACATATGAACATAGGAACAGGAATAGGCCATTCAGCCCCTTGCGCCTGTCCCATCATTCAATTAGATTATGGTTGATCTATACTTCAACTCATATATCTATAAATATAGCAAGGATTTTTTAAAATAATAATTACGTCTCAAACATAGACTAAAATGTTGAATCTATCACAATTTGAATTGTATACATCCAAAACAAAAGCAACTTACTTGTCAATTTAGTAACCAACTCTAGTCAGCTTCTAGATATTCAGCGATATACCTTAGCGATGCATTCCATGCCAGTAAATCAAAGCCTTTCCTTCCATTTTTATTCAATTCCTTTGTTTTTTGTACTACTGTAAGTGTTGGCAATGTATTTTGAAATTCTCAATTTATTTTGGTTCTTCTGTGATTTAACATAGTGCCTAAAAACCTATAATATTGAATATACTTCCACGTGTCCTCAGAGAAAGATTAAGCAAAGAAAGCAGAAAAGAAGAAAAATATTTTAATTAAATGATCTATTAGCTGTTGTGTAACCTTGACAGCAAACAATCATGTTGTTGCTTCTTCCTGCGAATTACTGTACCAGTTGTATCTGTAAATAAATTCTAATTACCAATTTATGACTACTTATGGTGTGTAAGGGTGTATTTTGTGAGGCGTTGTTGAACATTAATTGACTTGACAGGTTTGTACTTCTGTTGTCATGTCAGTTTTATTTATCTAGGTTCATATTTTCTCTGATGTGAGCAATATTGTCCCAAAGGACCCTGTTGCTTTTATGACTGCGCAAAAATATGGAATATAGTCAGTAACCTGATATAGTTGGTGTAAATCAGATAAATGACTTGTGAGCGGTGGATCATAGTAAAGCAAGCAGGAAACAAGGGAGCGTATACTTCATGCTCATGGGTTGACCTTAATCATTGGTTTATTTTCACAAAACTACTATCAACCATCTATTTTTCTCTATTTTCTTTTCCAAGCTTTTTATATGGCTTTGTTAAACAACAGTATATTTGGAAAGCTATTTCAGGATTATGCAGACATGTTTCAAATGTTTTATCAAAATATATCAATATATATTGAGATTTTTGAGATTCTTTGGCACATTGCAAGTTATGTTCCTATCTGCAGTGTACTTAGTGCTAGTTCTGAGTTTTCACTCACGCTTATCACCAGAGTGATTAAAAGCATATTAAGCTCATAGTCAGCAAGGGGCAGAATGAAGAGAAGCTACTTACTTGCAATTTTCAATGACGAATTCCAGCATTAACCACCAACACTCTTCAGTCTAAATTAAAGCTGATGTTAATCCTGCTAGATCATTATAAAAGTGCATTCACACAACATAGCCTTTACCCTGTTTTGCAGCATTGATTCTTTTTGATGTGGCAGTAATAGCTGCCGAAGAAAGGAAGGACGCTGGGGAGAGGCATTCTCCCGAAAGAATATATCAGCTGAGGAAGAATTATCAAGCTCAAACTCTGAGGTTTAGAAAACCGGAATGATGTACCATCTCAGTTTGTAATTTCAACTGTACTAATAGTAGCTGTGACAGTGGCAGCAGCTGTTAACTTGTACAGGTATGCCATAGCCAAATCAATCAACCAACCATGTTGCATTATATGCGACAGGTCACAGTTCAGGGCTGCCTTATTAAGAAGGAAATATTATTTGTATGCAATTCTCAAACTCCCCGAAAACAAACAACAGCAATTTCAAACTCAACAACAACTTGATGCCAGTGCTGGATTTTAAAGGATTGACTCTACGCATTTCCCATATTCAACCCATTCAGGCTTTAGCATCAGCGTAAAGCCAACACCACTTCACATAGACATTCAGCTTGGAAGGTAAATTGGGTGTAAAGCAAACTGAGTGAAGGAGAATGAAACATCCTTCCCCCACCCCAAAAATAACTATCTGCTTGACTCTGGTGTGGATTCAGGATGCATTTATACTATAACTGCAGTTATAATATAAATGCAGGCTGAATTCCCATCAACACTACAGCTGTAGTGTAAATGTACCCATCAATGCCTGGACCGCACAACAATTTAATTTCATATATACCTGGGAAATGGTTTAATTCCCTAAATATTCCAGTGAGAAGTGATGCCATGGATAATTGCTGTATTTACCCTTTCATGTTTGAGATACATGAGGCTTGAATAACTATGGCCTCAAAAGAGATATCATTAACCTAGATTTTCCTCACTGATGCTGGCGCTGGTGGAGGTGTGACAACGAGGGATGATTGTTCGTCCATGTAGCCTGGCATTGACCTTCCAAGAATTATCAGTGTGGTTTAATTTTAAATAATGAAGACAGACTCTGGGGGTTACTGTTCCCTCTGTTGGGGAGCTTCCATGTGGGGGGAGGAAGTCAGATACGGATCAGCCAATTGAATAGTGGACCTGGCTCGAGGGGCTGAATAGTCTATTCCTGTTTCTATGTTCCTATGAAAAGGGAGGGTGATGACGTTCTGCTGCTAGATTCTAATACCTTCAGCAGCTTAAAGGGGCAGGTAGACTCTTCAGCTGTGACCATACAGCTGCCTCCAGTCAGACATTGAAATTTTAGCAATAAGGAAAATAACATGGCATGTCCCTCTCTCCATTAAAGGGCTGAATTTTGCCATTGGGGGCGTGTCAGGTGGTCGTCGTGTCAGGATCCCGACTCCGATGTGAAGTGGGAAAAAAGTGCGATTTTGCCCTAATTGGGCACTTGATTTCCAGCGTGTGGAAACCCCTGGCCAATGAGTCTTTTCATACAGAAAGTCGCCTCTGATGATGTCATCAATGCTGCTGGATTTAAGGCCTGCAAGCAGCCTTGCTTCTTTTTGAGACTTTAAACTTTATGCCCATTGTTGTGAGCGCTTCATTCACCAATTATGTCCACCAGTAGACCAAAGTGTGCTCCAAGAGTCGATGAGGCCTCCCTCCAAGCTCTGGTGGAGGGAGCAAGAGCAAATAAGGAGGTGCTCTTCCTTTCCTCAGGGAGGAAAAAGCCTCCCCAGCAGACTAAAGCTGTGTGGCTGCAAGTGGCCCAAGAGGTAAACAGCAATTTCTATGTGCAGCAGAATGGCTGCAGTGTAGGAAGAGGTTTCATGACCTTCTCCGCACAGGAAAAGTGAGTATGACATTCCCATCACCCTCAATCTGATCCCCATCGCCTCTCATTACCAGCACTCTGCTTTGCCAACCTCTTCCTCCACATCCCACTTGACCCTTACATCCCTGCACCCTTACCCATTCCCTCTCTCTCTATGGCCACAATCACTTAATTATTCGACCATGCAGCCCTCACACTACCTATCACTGTGATGCAATGGCAACAACTTACAACACACAGGGGGGCCCTTTGGCTCCTTCTAAGCATCTATGCTATGGATTCTCTACACTCACTCCATCATTCTCACTCAAACTCCACTTGTGTCCCTCATTGCAGGAAAAGAGAGCCCACAATAAGAGGGAAAGAGCGAGGACAGGAGGAGGGCCACCCTCAGTAGCCCAGCTCACCACTTCGGTGGAGGCGGCCCTGGAGATCGCCGGAGTGGAGGACAGATTCGCAAGTGGGAGACGGACAGACGGGCACATCACAGCAAGCTGGTGACAGAATAGTTTCGCATCTCTCTCATTGACATTGCATGAGTGACTGATAATGATTCTGATGCACCAGCAGATTGACTTATGATCATCTGCACAATTCAATGTGCATGCAACCTTTACCTCACATCTCTAAATCTTTCCTTTACTCCCCCACAGGACCATCGAGAGCCCCCATCCCCACTGTCCAGGAGGAACAGCCTGAGCCTCAAGACTCCTCAGAAGAAGCTGCAACCTCTGAGGGCGCTCCGTCAGCAGAATTCAGCGCACCCAGCACCAGCGCAGACACTCACACCTCGGTGGGACCTTCGCAAGATAGAGTAGTGTTGTCACCTGGTGTATCACAGATCACAAGTGAGCATCAGCAGATGGTGGAGACAGGGACAGCAGTGGAGAGTCCTCGTCGGAGGGCGCAGGACTCTGCCAGCTCAGCTCCGCTTCATGTCAACCCTGTGCCTCCGGGCCCATCCAGAAGGAGAGCGGTGCTGGAACTCCAGGAACAGGTGCAGGAGTCTCTGGCAGGTTTTGTCTCCAGGGTCGTTGCAAGTGTGGAGTGAATGGAGGAGTCCATCGCGAACATGAGCAGAGCCTTTGTGGAGGCATTGGCGCATGAACGCATCACCACGGAAAGGATGGCACCCTCCGTGGAAAGGATGGCTACCTCCATGGTAAGGCTGGCTACCATAGAGGAGAGGATGGCTGCGGTAGAGGAGAGGATGGCTACGGCCATGGAGGAGCTTAGTCGCCAGGGTATTGAAAACATGGTCATTGTTCAGAATAGACTGACATCTCTTGAGGAGCGATGGTCAGCTATTGAGCATAGAAACCAGACCTTCATGGAAGTCCTCTGGAGTAGGACTTCCAGTGCAGAAACGGGTCATCATGGCCCCCCTGAAGTGCAGCAAGGTGCTGTCAAGCCACTTGCTAGCTCTGAAGTGGGGTTGACCCATGAAAGGGATGTTGGTGGCAGAGAACAAGGAAGTGGGGGCTCCTCTCCAAGCACTCACACGACCATGTCACAGCAAAGCCCTCGGTCACAGCCCCACCAGAGTCTTCACCCAACTGAGATGGGCGTCTCAGCCTCTGTACAGCCGCAGGAGCAGCAGACTGTTGCTGAGCCCTCACAGGTTCACAACCCTAGAGGACGGCCGCCAAAGGTGTCGAGACAGGAGCAGCAAGAAAGTGAGCAAGGGGCCTCCACATCTGCTGAAGCCACAGGGGAAGCACCACGTAGGAGCACGCGTAAGAGGAAGATAAAGCACCAGTAGTCACAAGGGTAGTCACCTGGGTGTTCAGTTGTATTGATTTTTGACAAGCCATCCTTGAATTGTTATGATAAACAGATTTGATGGTAAACTGTTGAAGTTGTGGCCTGTGTCATTTCGCAAATGGGACTTCCACATTGAGGGCTTAGAGAGACTTGCAATTGTCAGTATGGTGGTCAGAGTGATAGGAATCCGCAGGTTCTTGTTATTGTCGATGCTCTGGTAAGAAGGTGCGAGACTAAAGTGTTTGACTGTGCAGGCTAAGCAAATCTGGCCAACATGAGTGCGTCCCTTGCATCCCGGGCAGCAATGTGGTCGCACGCTGGCGCCTTCTGGCCTGTGCAGCTTCAGGTGGGTGAGCAGCAGCTTGGCGCTCCTGTTATTGCTCCTGCTGTTGGTGCTGCTGTTGTTCAGGGTTCTGCTGCTGCCGCGGCTGGTCTTCATCCGAATCTGATGTCCAGGAGGAAAGGAAATAAATGCTTCCCGTGCTTCTGGTATATACCTCAGTTGAGGAAGCGCTCAGTCAAGGTGGCGAGAGGGGTTTCCCAGGAGGTCACACTGGAGATAGGTGTCAGGCTCCAAACTTCCACAACAATGAGTAGGCCTGCTAAAAGTTCCCCCAGACCTGAGACAACAAAGTTCTGCCACCTGCAAATGATCATTGGTGAAAACTCCTTTTTAATGGTGGAGCTGCAGCTGTTAGTAAGCAATCCACTTGTGAGGCCACCAGGATTAACTGGCGTGTTCCAGAGGAAACGTGCAGGATGGGGGAAATGTGTTAAAATCAGAAAGACCCCTCAAAATGGGATTATAGAGGCATTTAACTGGTTGTTAAGGGCCTTAAGGGCCTATCCCGCCTCTTGGAGGCGGGATGGAAACAGGGTCTGAAACCACGAATGTGGGAAAATTGCTCAGAGGCGGGATCGGAGCCGCCCGCCATTTTTGGCAATTTTGACAGCACACACGCCTCCAAACTCGCCTCCTCGGGCCTGGTAAAATCGAGCCCAGAGTGTCTGCTGAGGCCACTTAAAGCTCCTTTTGCATTTCCCATCACCTAGCAACACAAGCCTGTTGTATATAGATGTAATTTATGTTACTGAAGTGGTAACAATAGGAAATACTATGTATGACTTAACATTGCCATTTAAATGACTTAACTGCCTCTTTTAAACCAGGTGCCTGTAAAATGGACAGGAATACATCATAACAAGCACCCGACCCATTTTTCATTACCACCCACTGAAATATCAAGTGAAATGTAGATGGTATTAGGAGCAAAATCTTCCCTTGTGATTCTCAAACTCATTTCTGATAATCCTTCCAAGCATAGATTTAAACACGTACATCGATGTACTCATAGTGGGGTAAGGATTTCTCCAGTGACTGGAGCCTGGAAATTAGGTGGTTAAAGCTTTTTTTTATTAGTTTTTCTATCTACCTAAAATTATATGGCATAAAATACAAAAACCTCACTATTTTGCCACCACAACATTGTAAATACCTTTGGTCGTTATTTCTAGCAAAATTGTGTAATGAAAATAGAATGTAACCAGAAATAAGTGTAAAAAGGATAACTGTATGCCATTTCAGAACTTGGCATCCCCAACAAGAATGGATGTTTTGAATTTCTAAGAGAAATTTGAAATTCAATTCAGAAGAATTCATGGTAAAAGTTATTCAGAAAAATGAGTTAGCAATCATTTGGCTCAAATGTGTATTTTTCTTGTCCTTCATAGGCCACGGATTAGCCTTACAATGACTGTTGGTGATATTAGTGGACAAACATTGATTGTGTTTGTGTGACATTCCTTTGTCTGCTATTTATGGGGAGGTGTTAATCTATTTAAGATAAGCAGGCTAACGTCTACTTTAAAATAATGGACAGATGAATGTCATACAACCCATTGTGTTTGCTAATGTCACCAACGGTAAATTCTACACTTCTGTGCCAGACAGCATCTTGAATATTTGATGTGCAGTCTCGGTCACATCCCAATTTCTGCAGGGCCATTCTGTATTGGATAAAGTATACTCTGCTATGCATATTACATGGTAGACGTTCATGGCATTCCAGTCTGCTAAATGCCATGCATGTTTGCCTCGCCTTGCCTATCTGTATAACTGAGTGTAGTTTGGCATCCATCATCAGATCTGTCCTCTAGCCTCGCCGGACGTCACTATTCTGATACGCCCCCTGTCCTCAATGTCCATCACTTGCTCTTCCAGTGGTGACAGCACATGGATGAAGTATGGTCCTCCCCCTGGGGCTGCCCACTCCCTGTTATTGTGTGCAAACTTGTCCTGCTGGAAAGAAGGAAGTGTGCTAGTGTGAGAGTAGTGAGATGTTTTGAGGACGTGCATGTCAGGGTAGAATAGTATTGCTGGTGTGTGAAAGATGACAGAGGTGTGAGAAGGTGAAGGCAGTAATAGTGAGGAGAGTAGCAGGTGCAGAGTGCTGCAGTAGGAGCAGAAGGAGGTGGAGTGAAGTGTGCTGCAGTGATTGCAGGAGAGTGCTGGTAATCGGGGGAGGCACGGTTTGAGAATGCTGGGGCTACAGGTAATGCAGGGCTAAGCAGAGAGTAATGAGTTAGGAGGCTTACCTTAGCTAGCCTTGTGAGGTCATTGAACTTCTTCCTGCATTGCAACCATATCCTGGGGACAATGCTCTGGCACTGACGCACTCTGCCAGGCAGGTTGCCTGGAAATCTTCCTGACGCCTGGTGGAAACATATGTCCCTCCTCCTGCCGACCTCCTTCACCAAAACCTCCAAACCAATTTCAGAAAACTGGGGTGGGTGGGTGCCTTCTGCTTCTACTGTGTCTGCCATTGTCCACAATCACCAGTCACAGGTGCCTGCAGCCATAGTGCACTTCCCCTTTAAGAGGTGAAGGCTGTCTTTGAATGACATCAGCAACGCACGATATTGATGGCCCAGATTAGTCGAGCTGCCAATGAACAGTGTAAGTAACCCATCTATTTTATTTAAGTTAATGTGGGTTATGAATTTGGGGCCTCTTTGCAGCCATGTGATCAGGGGCGTACTCTGAGCGCGGCGCTCATTCTGCACACAAAAACGCACTAAAAGCAATTTCTACCCCAATATGTCCACCACCTCCAAATCATCCAGACATTTTGATGAGCATAGAAAGGGGCGGGATGCCAGTGTAATCCGGTCCTAATCGAATTTTGATTCCTGGCTCCCAAGATTTCTCTCCTTTTACTGCCCTCGGGTCATTGAAATTTTCCCCTCACCCCTGTGTTAGCAAAGTTTCAAAACTGGTAATAAACAACAGAGAAGTTGACTCATACCATTATTAGAAATGAACCTGCTAAGTAAAGAAGAAAGAACTTGTAGTTATAAAGCATCTATCACATCCTCATGATGTCCCAAAATATTTCAGAGCTAATTAAATACTTTTGAAGTGGTTACTGTTGTTTTGTAGGCAACTACAGCAACCAATTTGTGCACAGCAAAGTCCCACAAACAGCCATGAGATGAAATACCAGCTAATCTGGTTGAAAATGAAGTAACATGAAAGAAATTATGACAAAGCCTTGGAAGCCCATATATGTGCTGAACAACCCTGCCATGTTGTTACTTACTTAATCTCTTTGAAAAGCAGCGATGAAATATTACAATTCAACCCATGCTAAATTGAAATCAAAATTGGCTCCTATGATGCTAAATTAAAATGTGCATGTTGGAGTGAAGTTATATCAAATCAAGAAAAGGGTTGTGGACAAAATGCACCAGAAAACAAATGAAGGGAAATGATTTGATTTAAGCTGAGTGCAGGTACAGTACATAAATATTAACAGAGGCCATCAATAGGAAAGTGTTCTTGGCTGCTCTCAAGTAAAAGCCTGATATTTATTAATAAATGTATTGCAATTATGCCCAAGTGTTAGGAAGGTTCACTGTTGTACACCTTTTGTAATTCATATTGTTCTTTCTGTTACTTTTCCTATATCTCCTATTTTAGAGTTTAATTAAACTCCTGTTAACAGATAGGCTCTAGTACTAGAAGAAAAGGTCACTAGTATACAGAGTTTAATGAAGTAAGTGGCAGAAGAAGCAGACAAGCTGGAAAGGAATTGAAGCAAACTCGGCGATATATAGTTGAGTATATTGAATGGGATGTCAGAGCTTATCTGCTTGAATATGTCTAGAAAACCAGAAGCACTTTCCTTCATTTAAGGGGTTCAATTACAGAATTTTCTTCTGTGTCAGGTGAAGCGTTTGAAGAAAATCTTCAGCCCCTATTTTAACTCCAGGCACGAATCGGATGGGCGGGAGACGATTTTAAATCTCGGGCCTCATCTCCTTGGAGTCTGGTGCCTGGGCCTGGTGAGACGCACTAGTTGGCTGGTGAGGGGGAGCGGGATTTTGGTCGACAGGGGTCCTGAAGGAATGATCCCCGGCAGTCAGTTAAGTGGTTCCTACTTATGTCAACTTTTTACCTCCACGGGACCTCCAACTTTAACTCTGGACTCTTGACTATTGTCACCCACCTATTCCCTGCTACTACCAGGAAATATGCATCCCTATAATTGCTGCATAACCAGGCCTATGTAACTTGAGTTTTCCCTGTGTCCTTTCGCGGGCGCATTTTGGCTGCCGCTCCGGACCCGAGCAGTTCACTTCTATGTCCATCTTTTTTCCCCCCTTTTTCTTTTCTTTCTATCCTTCCCTGACCTCTTGCTCCTGTCGTCATGCCGCCCTTCATCTCTCCTCTCTCGGATATTCTGCCCTCCCAAATCCCTACCCCAACCCTTCATTACTCTTCGACCTTCCTACTCTCCTGCTGCCGTCCCAGGCTTGACTCCCTCTTAGATAAGCCTCTGTGCCTCTCTTGGCATCCTCCGAAGGGCCCACCGTGGCACTCGTTGCTGCCTCCTCGCAAGTAGCAACCCCAACTGTCCCATCCTACTCTCTCACCGACCTTCCCGCCCAGCACGCTTGCGAGGGACCAATCTTACCAATCTCCTCCCCGTCCAACTCACCCCTCCAAGCGCTGAACCTGTGGACTCTGGCAGTGCGTCAGCCATCACCGACCCTCTCCGCATCTCCCTGCAGAATGTCCATTCACTTGCGAACAAGGCCCTTGTCAGCTCATCGTGGATGATTGCATTGACATCATGGCCCTGACGGAAACTTGGCTGAGGGGTGATGACACCTTACCCTTAAATGAAGCCTCCCTGCCTGGCTATACCTTCCACCACTTGCCCCGCTCAGACCGCCGTGGTGGCGGTGTGGCTCATCACCAAATCACACCTTGGTCTGTCCTCTGGCACTTTCTCCTCCTTTCAGCATCTCACCTTGTTCCACCACCCCCCCCACCTCTCATTTAAAATTGTTATTCTCTACCGCCCACCCAAGTACGATAAAAATTTTATCACCTAGATATCCTCACTGCTTTCCTCCCTCAAGCCTCTGCACCGAGCGACTACTCGTCCTTGGTGATTTCAACCTTCATCTCAATTCATCATGCTCTCCCTCCTCTGAGTTCACTACCCTCCTATCCTCCCATAATCTCTCCCTCCAAGTGAACTCCCCAACCCATATTCACGGCCACCTCCTTGACCTTTCCATCTCTCGTGGCCTCGCTACTCCCACCGTGTCAATCGAAGATAAGGCCATCTCTGACCACTTCCTTGTATCGCTTTGCACCCACATCCCCCTTCCCCCACCCAACCCTACTTCCTTCTGTGTCCGCCCCTGGAAAAAACTCTCTCCCAACTCCCTTACAACTGCACTTACGAAATCCCAACTGTCCAGCCTTTGGCCCTCCATTCACCACGACATTTCTGCAGCTACTGATCTGCTCAACCACACCCTCACCACCACCTTTGCTGCCCTAGTCCCTATTGAAAACCGTTACTCTCTCTCTCACCCTGGCCATTTCCCCTGGTACGGCCCACAGTTTCGTTCCCTTAAGTCCAAGGTACGGAAACTTGAACGGATATGGCGGACAACTGTGGTTCAGCCATTCACCATCAGATCTGACTGGACCACATAAAGCATTATCGGGTCCTACTCTTGTCTGCCAAAACTGCTCACTATTCCAGGATCATTCTGGAATGCAAAGATAAACCCCGGCTACTATTTTCTACTGCTAACCTCTTCTTAAATACCTCTTCCCTGTCTCCTCCACCCTCACCTCCAACAACAAGTGCGAAGAGCTCATGGACTTCTTTGTCTCTAAGATTGAGACCATCCGTTCAGCTGCCTCTGCCACTTACTTTCCTTCCCCTAGCCCACTGGGCCAAACTTCCTCTAAGGTTCCCCCCCGGCCTAGCCCTGAACTCACATCTTTCTCCAGTTTCTCTCCGATCTCCCCTCTTGACCACTCCATGCTCATCCTGTCTATGAGACCCACTCCTGCTCTCTCGACCCTGTTCCCACTAAATTGCTGACCACCCAACTTCCTTTTCTGGCTTCCATGTTAGCTGACATTGTTAACGGTTCACTCTCCTCAGGGACTGTCCCCCACTCCTTCAAATCTGCCATCATCACCCCTCTCCTCAAAAAACAACCCTTGACCCCTCCATCCTTGCAAACTACTGCCCCATCTCCAACCTCCCTTTCCTCTCCAAAGTCCTTGAGCATGTTGTCACCTCCAAAATCCGTGCCCATCTTTCCCGCAATTCCATGTTTAAATCTCTCCAATGAGGTTCCCGCCCCGCCACAGAAACGGCTCTCACCAAAGTCACAAATGACATCTTTTATGACTGTGACAAAGGTAAATTATCCCTCCTCATCCTTTCTCGACCTATCTGCAGCCTTTGACATAGTTGACCACTTCATCCTCCTCCACCACCTCTCCACTATCGTTCAGCTGGGTGGGACTACACTCGCCTGGTTCCATTCTTATCTATCTAATCGTAGCCAGAAAATCACCTGTACTGGCTTCTCTTCCCACTCCTGCATCGCTACCTCTGGGGTCCCCCAAGGATCTATCCTTGGGCCCCTCCTATTTCTCATCTATATGTTGTCCCTTGGCGACATCATCCGAAAACACGGCGTCAGTTTCCACATGTATGCTGACGACACCCAGCTGTACCTCACTACCATTTCTCTCAACCTCTCCACAATCTCTAATTTGACACGCTGCTTGTCTGACATCCAGTACTGGATGAGAAGGAATTTTCCCCAATTAAATATTGGGAAGACCGAAGCCATTGTTTTTGGTCCCCGTCACAAACTCTGTTCCCTAGCCATTGACTCTATCCCTCTCCCTAACATCTGTCTGAGGCTGAACCACACTGTTCGCAGCCTTGGTGTCATATTTGACCCTGAAATGAGCTTCCAACTACATATCTGTGGCATAACTAAAACCGCCTATTTCCACCTCCGTAACATCGCCCGTCTCCGTCCTTGCCTCAGCTCATCCGCTGCTGAAACCCTCATCCATGCCTTTGTTACCTCTAGACTTGACAATTCCAACGCACTCCTGGCTGGCCTCCCACATTCCACCCTACGTAAACTTGAGGTCATCCAAAACTCGGCTGCCCGTGTCCTAACTCGCACCAAGTCCCGTTCGCCCATCACCCCTGTGCTCGCTGACCTACATTGGCTCCCGGTTAAGCAACACCTCGATTTCAAAATTCTCATTCTTGTTTTCTAATCCCTCCATGGCCTCGCCCCTCCCTATCTCTGTATTCACCTCCAGCCCCACAGCCCCCGAGATATCTGCGCTCCTCTAATTCTGCCCTCTTGAGCATCCCTGATTATAATCGCTCTACCATTGGTGGCCGTGCCTTCTGTTGCCGAGGCCCTAAGCTCTGGAATTCCCTCCCTAAACCTCTCCGCCTTGCTACCTCTCTTTCCTACTTTAAGACGCTCCTTAAAACCTATCTCTTTGACCAAGCTTTTGGTCGCCTGCCCTAATTTCTTATATGGCTCGGTGTCAATTTATTGTCATTTAGTACTCCTGTGAAGCGCCTTGGGACGTTTTACTACATTAAAGGCGCTATATAAATACAAGTTGTAGTAGTTGTTGTTGTTGAGGTAAGTCGGTAAGACTTTGTGATCAGAGAGGTGAGGGAAGCCCAGGCCGGGTGATGCTGAAGCTTCCTTGTGGGGTCTAGAGGAGCACTAATGCTCCTCCTGGCCTGCAAATTTTTTTTTTTTAATTTCTTTATTTTCTGGGCTTGCTGTTGAGTCCGGCACTGGGCGGGACGACCACAATTTTAGGTTAAAATGGCTTTGGGGACTAATTGCGTCATGGGACCCCAATTTAAATAGATAGATGAGGTCCCTGCCTAACGCACTTACCTCCTGGATCCAGCGGCCCTGCCTAACTCACTCCTGCGATCGGAGACACCCCCACACCCCCACGAGGCCTCCCATCACCTTCCTGGACTCCCCCCGTTCCCCCCACCCCACCACCACCCCCGCTCCACGATGATCTTCAGTCCGGCCCCGTTCCTCTCTCCCCCTCACCGATGATCTTCAGTCCGGCCCCGCTCCTCTCTCCCCCCCACCGATGATCCTCAGTCTGGCCCCGCTCCTCTCTCCCCACCACCAATGCTCCTCAAGCCGGCCCCGATGCTTCCCCCCCCCCTCCGATGTTCCTGCCCCAATCTTCACTCCCTCTTCCCGATCCTCTGGCCCCAATCTTCTCTCTATCAACCCAATCCTTTGGCCATGGGACCATGGTGCACATCCCTGTGGCAGGCAACAGTAAGTCGGTTCTGATCTGCAAAGTGCAGCTTCTGGATTGGACAGACGTTAGCGTGGAACTGCCAATTTGGGTTCCATCTGAAAAGAGCAACACTCCGACCAAGCCCTGTGGGTTACAGATATCGCACTAGTTGCAGGGGTATTTGTGGTTCAGTCTTCTCTCCCTCCCTCCCGATCCTCTGGCCCCGATCCTCCTCCGGCCGACCCCGGATCCCACCCGATCCCTTCCTCCTTCCTCTCTGTGGCCTAGTGCCACAGGCCTACCTGCCCGCAGCCAGCCAGCCTCTCCATCTGGCTGGCTGCGAGTGGGAAACAGAGGCTTCCCATGCAAATCAGGCCCTGCCGTTAAAGTCGGTAAGGCCTGCAGGAAACCCGTTCTCCTGGGTTTCCCGACCACCTCGGAGCCACCCCCGCTCCCAACCCGCCTTCCCTATTAAAATTCAGCCCAATGTGTAGGGCTATGCAAAGTGGACCAGTATGTTGCAGTGTGGTAGTTAATCATAATGATACAAGATCCAAATAGGGACAGAGGGATGACTTAAAAGACTTCTGGGATTGCCCACTGTTTCCTGACCTCCAAAATCGATCACTTGATTGGTGAATAAAATACAAAAATGAAACCTCGAAGACTTCTGGCCTATGTTAAAGGTTACTGCTCAAAATTTTAGCTCTATCTTCTTTTCCATGGGTCTGTCTCACTGTATGTCCCCCATCAGCCAGAAGTCAGGACATTAACCACAGTGCTATTCTAATAACCACCCACAGTGCAATTGAAGCTAAACTAATCACGAGGAAGTTTAAATGAAAAGCAAGCTTGTAATTTGAAGTCCATGAGCTCCTTGTGCTTATTGTTGGAGGCGAGAGTGGAGGTCACAGGAAGAGAGATTTAAAGAGATGCTTGGTAGTGGAGAAGAGAAGCCGGAGATTACTTTTGTTCTCCGGGATGTTGCTGGAGTAGTGGGTGATTTAGGCAGAGGAGAGTGAAGCCCAATAGTACTTGATGTGGTCCAGCCAGATGTGATGATGGATGGATAAGCCAGTTGTGCACCTGATATGCTCAAGTCTGTGCCCGTTGGACTTGCAGAAATGGGGTTCATATTAGTGGGTGACTGGAATGGGAGAAAGTAAAGGTTTTGTTGGGGACTAGGGCATCATGGGTGGAGCGGAGGGAGTGGTTTAGCAAATCGACAGCTGCAGAAGTATTGTGACAAATGGAGGGCCAAAGATCAGGTCGTTGTGAGTTTGAAAGTACCATTATAATGACTTGAGGGAGATTTTTTTTCCAGGCGCAGTTGCAGAAGGAACTGGGGTTGGAAGTGGGTTGGGGATGTGGTTGCTGAGGGATACAAGGAAGTAGCTGGTGATGGCCTTGTCATTGATTGAGACCATAGGAGCAGAGAGGCCATGGTAGATAGTAAGGTCAAGGGGCTTGTCATAAATTGTGGTAGGAGAGTTTGTAAGGAGGGAGAGGTTTAAGGATGACATGTGGACAGTGAATTCAGAGGAGAGAGGGCAAGGGGAGCTGAGATGGAGATTGAAATCACTGAAAATGAGGAGTTACTCAGTGCAGAGGTTGAGAGTGGAAATAAGGGAGGATAGCTCGGGGAGAAACTCAGGATGGTGCTTGGGCCCCATGACAATGAAGATTTTAAAAGAGAGGTGAGAGGGGTAGAACAAGGTGAGGTGCTCAGAAGCCCGAAAAGGTGCCAGAGGAATAGTGGGAGAGACCAAGGTGAGACTTTCTGATCGGGAGCCCATCAGTGATTTTTAAAAAATGTCACCTCTTCTGGGGCCCAGGCCCCCAAACACCCTTGTGGAGGTCAATATGCCTTTCAAGGCAGTCAGATAGGTCCTGGGTTTCTGCTGTTTTCCTAGGGTTTTGGCAATATCTTTCCAGAGTTCCTGCAGGAACCCCTCATGAATTTTGGGACCTAAATTTGTTTCTTCATTTCTAATTGTAGGGAAAGTACTGGAGGGCATCCTGAAGGAATAAATCATGAACAAGGCATTATGAGAGTGGGATCATGTCTGAAAAATCTCTTTGTGTTCTTTAAGGAACATAGGAACAGGAGTAGACCATTCAGCCCCATGAGCCTGTTCTACCATTCAATCGATCATAGCTGATCTGTACCTCTCAACTCCATCTACCTGCCTTTGTTCCATATCCCTTGATACCCTTACCTAACAAAAATCTATCGGTCTCAATCCTGAAAATGTCAATTGGCCCAGCATCCACAACCTTATGAGTGAGTGAGTTCCAGATTTCCACTACCCTTTGTGTGAAAAAGTGCTTCCTGATTTCACTCCTAAATGGTCCAGTTCTAATTTTAAGGTTATGCTCTCTTGTTCTGGATTCCCCCACCAGAGAAAATAGTTTGCACTATCAAATCCCATAATCATTTTAAACACTTTGATCAGATCACCCCTCAACCTTCTAAACTCAAGGGAATACAAGCCAAGTTTATGTAACCTGTCCTCATAATTTAACCCTTTAAACCCTGGTATCAATCTGGTGAATCTGCGCTGTACCTCCTCCAAGGCCAATACATCTTTCCTGAAGTGTGGTGTCCAAAAAACTGAATGCAGTACTCTAGATGGGGTCTGACCAAGGCTCTATACAGTTAAAGCATAGCTTCCTCACTATGCTAGCGACCTCCTCAAACAATTCAATTTTGATTAGTAATTAATAAAATCATGCACCAGGAATTTCCTCGATCGGCCACCATTCCCGAAGTAAATGGGTTTTCCACTGATCTTCCATCAAAGTTGCATCAACTTGCTACTCCAGGCCCCATAAGGAAACCTAAGGCCCCGGACTTCCCTCCTCCAACCATGATCGCCTACATGTTGTAGCCATGGCATTATGTGACAATATTGTACGTCAGTATTTTTGTACATTTTATATTGGCTGATTTTCTGGGAGAAAATCTGAAAATTAAAAACCTCCAATTTAACATCTTTGGAATCTGTTTTGTTTTTGGAGCGAGGAGGAGTGGTATTTGCTGTTTATTAATGGTTAGCTGAGAAGGTTGCCTTTCTCATTACTCTGCTTACTACACTACTCTGCCATCTGCTCGACAAGATTCCGTGTAGTTCAAGGATGTCACCAGGCAGAACTCCATGGTGTGCCTCTACGGCCAATGTGCCACTCCTCTCAGGGTTTGACCCTATGGAAGGTGCTTCCGCGGAAGCTTCCTTCCAGAGTTCTACTTTGGATCGACTGTACATTTTTTTTCAATGTAAGTTATAGTAAAGATAGAGGGGTGAATTTTAACACCCAAAACTGGGTGGGTTGGGGCCGAGTCAGATGTTAAAATTTAAAAAAATCTGAAACCCAACCCCAACCCACCTCCACCCTGCCCCTCTTAATATCCAGGCCAGAATCTGTGAAATGTACCACAAGAAACAATAATGCTTATGTACTTTATGTACTTATGTTTCACAGAATACATTTTTTAAATAAAAAATGTTTTTCATTAGTTCACTGCCAAGTCTTTTTTCTTTAATGCTGCAAAAAGTACAACTTAAAGGAGTTTGTACTTTGGATAGTGGGCCTGAACCCTGCACTTTTTTGATTACTTTGGCACATGTTCCCCGCCTTTGTCCAATGGGGTCTCTTTTAATTAAGGTATGCAGCTGGTTTGATCTGTGCCAAGCTATTCATCCAAACAGTTGGATAGAGTCCGACCTCCATGTGCACATTTGTCATCGTCCCTTTCAGTGTACTGCCTAATACACTTTAATCAATGCAGTTAGTTTGTGAAAAGTAGAGACCACTTCTAAATCCCAATAGTCCTTTTGTGATGTGGCATTGTCATTGTTAGTGAATTCCAATAATGCTATAAATCACAGTGCTTTCAGAACAGAAAGGGAAAATGTGATCTAAGCAGTTCATTTACAGAGGGGAGGTATTAAACTCTAGTTAAATTGGGCCTCAAAAATGCGAAATAGTTGCAGCGCTTAATGTGTCACACCTTTTAATTATTGGTTTAATTGGCAATTTTCTTCTCGGGTGGCAATGCTTAATGCCTGTTATTAATTCAGAATGCTAAGTGTAAAATGCAAGTTCGTGATAACACACAAAAGCCCTGATTTTAACCCTGCCCACCCAGCAGTAACATTGTTGCGGGGTTGGGAGGGGGAGGTTCAAAAAGGCGGCCAGGTGGAACCCACTGCTTTCCAGCACATCCCACCGCCCCCCCGCCTCCCCCCCCCCCCCCCCCCCCACTCTGTCATTTTAACTCCCGGGTTTTTAGGAGTGTAGAGGCTACTCGCCGCAGGCAAGTGGAGGCCTCATAAATAGTGAAATGTCAGGGTTCATTGATGTAATTTGGATCTCAACGTAATTCTAACTGAGATGCACGAATCATGCACAGTCTCTAAGCTGCCAGCAAAAGCTGGGGGCAAGCAGCATCAGGCGAGAAGAGGCCAAGGTAAGTTATACATTTTTTAACTTATGAAAGGTTCCTTGTGGCCCAGTAGGAGCAGGAATGCTCATTCTGGCCCAACAAGGAAACCTTGAGCCTTCTCTGCCCTGGGTATTTCAGGCCACCCGCCCCCGCTACCCCACTCCTCTTTCTGCCACGTTCGGCCTGAACCCCCCCTCCTGCCTGATATACCTTGCCAGGGACCATTCCATTGGATCTGCTCCCCGGTGACATTCAGCTCCTCACACGATTGACGCTCCTGCCCGCCGGCCATGACATCATTCCAACTACTTTTGATGCGATCTTTTTTTTTGTTATAAATGCATACCCACAAAATGTGCAGATGATAATGCCCACACTTGTTTCACATAGAACCCAAATGACTGAATGCTTTCTAGTCTTGGTTTGAACCCGCAGCCTCAAGACTAGAGTGCAGTCATCTAATCCACTGTGTCACTCAGTCTCCACACTTTTGGTCTGTGTTGCTATATATGTACACAGCAAAGTAGATGTTCAGACTGGGGATATTAGTTCCACCAGCAGTATTCAGGCACGCATGCACTAGAAAACAATTGCTCCTGCCTACGGCTCATTGGAAGCTCCCCTGTGCTTCCCTCTGGTTTTATTCATAGAATCATAGAAATTTACGGCACAGAAGGAGGCCATTTGGCCTATCGTGTCTACACCAGCCAACAAAGCTATCCAGTTCAATTCCACTTTCCAGCTCATTGTCTGTAGCCTTGCAGTTTACAGCACTTCAAGTGTACATCCTAGCACCTTTTAAATGCGATGAGGGTTTCTGCCTCTACCACCCTTTCAGGCAGTGAATTCCACACGGCCAATTTTTGTATCATCTGCAAACTTCTTAATCATGCCCCCTCCATTGAAGTCTAAATCATTGATATGTACCACAAAAAGCAAGGGACCTAGTACTGAGCCCTGTGGAACCCCACTGGAAACAGCCTTCCAGTCACAAAAACACCCATCGACCCATTACCCTTTGCTTCCTGCCACTGAGCCTATTTTAGATCTTACTTGCCACTTTCCCTTAGGGCTTTTACTTTTCTGACCAGTTTGCCATGTGGCACCTTGTCAAAAGCCTTGCTAAAATCCATGTAGACTACATCAAATGCACTACCCTCATCAAACCTCCTTGTTACCTCCTCAAAAAATTCAATCAAGTTAGTCAGACATGACCTTCCCTTAACAAATCCATGCTGACTGTCCTTGATTAATGCGTGCCTTTCTAAATGACGATTAATACTGTCCCTCAGAAATTTTTCCAATAATTTGCATGCTTGTTTTTCCTAATCTTGTGCTTTTTCTAGGTGCTCCCCAGTGACAGGATTAAGTGAGGTTGCTGGTGTTGGCAGGGATTGAGGTAGCTCTCTACTTTCTTGTTGCTGGCTCATGAGAGGACCCTGCAACAGATTCTGCCACATTCACTGCTGTGGTGGCTGAATGGTCCTGCCAGTCTTTGCTGTGGGAGCAATGACGGCAGTGCAAGCCTGTATAATGAGTCTCTCCATCTAATCCTCCAACATTTTGAAACTAGACAAGATAGCCTGTGTAGCTTGGAACCCAAGGTATCTATAGCAGTAGTCTGATCATTCATGAGATACTCCGACTGGACTTAGAACTTCTGTCACTAGGACTCTGCTGCAGATGGCTTTGGCGTTGCCATGCACTCCATGGTAGACAGCAGTGCTGAGAAACCTTCAAGCATGACTACACAGATGTGAATTGTGCACTCCTCCACACTCCATCAGACGTTGCAGGGTGCTTGGCACATCCACTAATGACTGTATAAAATATTAGGGCTCAGATGGCAGCCTTCTTTTGAATTCAGGCCCAGTGCAATCTGAATTGTAGGGCTCTGCAGCTGAAGAAGAGCATTTGTTGTCCCTCGGGCCAACAGGTTCCTGCTTCTACACTGCCAAATCAACTATTTCTCCTCACTTAGTGCTCTCTTCTGAAACTTACTACTAATTTCCTTGGGTGGATGTAGCTATGCTGGCACCTACCCCATGAAGGGTGATCTTGGAGGGGCAGCAACAATTGCATGAGGCATGAGTCAAAGCAGCAGGGAAGTGAGCAGCCTGCCTCTACCTCTGCTGAAACCACAGGGGTTACACCTCGTAGAGGCATGCGGAAAAGAAAAAAGACACAATCCTAGATGCACAAGGGTATGCACATGTGTGTATGAAAAAATGTTCGTGGTAAGTTTCAGTTCTATTTATGACACACAAATTTATTTCTTTGCACCAATTTCCTGTCTTGTCCATCTTTGCCTGCTACCTGGGAAGTGATCTTGTCAACTGAAGTGAAGGTGAGACATTACTTAACCTCGAGCTCTGGGGGTTTGGGTGAGAGGAATGGCTTGTTCATTGTAGGGATGATTTGTGTGTTGTTGGGGGTGGAGGTGCGTTCTTAGTGCAGCATGTGGCAGCCATATGGGTGCACTGGAGCAAGTTGAGTAAATCTGGCCCTTATGAGGCCATCCCGGGCCTCCGGGGCAGCAATGTGCGCCACTGCTGGTGCCATCTCCACCTCAGGTTTGTCCTCCTCCTCCTCCTCATCTTCCACCTGTTCCTCCTCCGCCTCCTCCTCTGAAGAGACAGTGCGCTCTGCACCTTGCTCCTCCTGCAGCTCCAATCCTCGCTGCTGTGCTATGTTGTGCAGCATGCAGCAAATGACGATGATTCTGGCAACCCTGGCTGGTGCGTACTGAAGGGCTCCTCCAGATCTGTCAAGGCATCTGAAGCACATCTTCAGCATGCCGATTACTTGCTATATGACACATCTGGTGGACATGTGGCTGTCATTATAACGTTTCGACCTGAGTACTTGGCCTCCTCAAGGGTGGCATCAGCCACATCTTCAGTAAATAGCCCTTGTCTCCAAGCAGCCAGCCGGTAAGTCTGTTTGGAGGTGTGAAGAGCTGAGGGAGGGTGGATTGGCGCAACATGGAAGAGTCAAGACAGCTGCCAGGGAATCTGACGCACACATGCATGATCATCTTTTTATGGTTACAGACGACCTGCACATTGAGGGAGTGGAAGTCCTTGCAGTTCACAAACACTCCTGGGTGAAGTGGGGGTGCCTTGATGGGCACATGTGTGCAGTCGATGATGCCCTGCACCTGTGGGAAGCCAGCCAGAGCCACAAAGCCGAGCGCCCACTCAGTAACACTGACTTCATCAGTGGAAAAGTTGATATAATTGGCTGACTTGTGAAACATGGCATCGGTCATCTGGGTGATGCATCTGTGGGCGGCCGACTGCGCGATCCTGCAAATGTCTGCTGCAGATCCCTGGAGGGAGCGTAAGGTGAAGAAGTTGAGGGCGGTGGTGACCTTGACAGCCACTGGTAAGGCGTGTCCACCAGGTCCTCTGGGCAGCAGGTCTTGTTCCAACATCCAATTACAAATATCTGTGATTGGCGTGATAGCCTGAGCCTCCTGAAGCACTGCTGCTCAGTCATGTTGAGGAAGCTCATCCTCTGCTTGTATACTCTGTGTTGGGAGTATCACCTCCGGCACAGTGCAGTCCTGTGCTGACCCTCTCTCTCCTGTGGAGCATCAGGTCGATGAGGAGAAGGCTGCTGTTGTGGTTGGTGCTGCTGCTGGTGTGGCTGGTCTTGTTGGTGCTGGGGCTCATCTTCGTCTGATTCTGAGGTCCAAGGTGAGACAGCATAAGCAGCACCCATGCTGATGTAATAGATGGCAGGTAAAGTGGAGATCAGAGGCACAATCCTCCAATGTACTGATAGTGACTAGCAACGTGGTGAGAGTGGTTTCCAAGGTTGCAGAAATGACCAGCAAACTCCTGACAGTTAAATCTCTGCACAAGATGGAGTCAGCAAGAGCCTCTCCCTTAGCCAAGTAAGCAGGTGTAATGTGGGAGTATTTATGTGTCAATTAATAGACTCGCACAATGGCCACTGAGCTCCCGCCTCCCCTTCACAGGCGAGGTTCCTGAGGTGCGTGAATCCCGTGCGCAACAAGTTAAAGCCAAAACCTGAGGTTATAAAGTTTCTTAAGGGTCTCTCAACAAGCATTTCAGCACTTCAATGAGGTCGCCCGCCTCTGCCGAGCGGGTCCGTGCCGTGCTGGGAAACGCGCCCAAGTTAAATGCGGATGTCGGTGGGATGACGGCGGGTTCCTGACGTGCTGGCAATGTTGGCAATTTTTACTACTGACCCATCCCCAAATCCACACGCTCAGGACTGGGAAAATTCCGGCCATTGTGATGGTCAGTAAGAAAGTAAAGGTAAGGTGTGGGACTAAAGTTGAAAGGGGAATTGGCGTTGTGGTCACTGGTATCGTAGGCGAAAAATTCCATCCTTCCGTCTGCTTCCTCCTCTTCAGCTTCTTCCTCTTCTGTGTCTTTCTCTTTCCTCTGTGAGTGGGTGCTGTAAATCGGAAATGCCAGCATAAAATGCTGGAAATACTCAGTTGCTCAGGCAGCATGTCGACCTGAGATGTGAACTCTGTTTTTCTCTCCATGGATGTGACCTGACCTGCTGAGTATTTGCAGCATTTTCTGTCTTCTCAAAGGCCTTAATTTACCATCCGAGCCCTTGCAAGCATCCAGCAGCATTCTCTACACACTTCAAAAACTTTTAACATCTATTGCAGCAAGCCATTACTTCAATAAAATAAAAAACCACCCAGTCCAAAAGCTTAAATACAAACTTACCTGAAAAATGTGTGTGTCCTTTTAAGAGATGATGACATCGCCACTGTCAGCCTGCTTGCACACCGGGTTAACCTGGCGTGCTTAGGACTCAACGCTAGGGTCGAAGTTCGCGTTTGTGACGTTAAGTCGGTGTAGCACGCCGATTGACATCACAACACCGCCATTTTGTCCAGCATGGCGCTGCCAGTTATTGGCAGCACAAAGGTAAGGACCAAAACGGCAGCCGGCACTAAAACGGCAGCCGCTGGCAAAAGAACAGCGGCCGGCATTTTAGCGCCATTTAATGGCGCTACAGAGTGCCACTCAGGCCACGAATTTCTAGCCCATCGGCCTAGAAATTCAGGGGTTTAACGCAACCTCCGTTACCGCCATAATCGGGTGAAAAAATGGTAGTTGCTGCTCTTCCGCCAGCTGGCGGCAGATCCCGCAGGAGCCGGCATTTTAAGATGGCCAGCAGCGCTGCCGATAGAAGCGATTGCTGAAATTAAGCAGATCATGACATCAGTGAGTGTGCAACGCTCACTTGATGCCTGATCTGCGATATTGGATTTCGCCGTTGCACTTACCGGCATGCCTGAACAACGACAAGCTGAGCAAGCATTGAGAAGCAGGAAGGAGGCTCCAATCCTAATATTTAAAGGGATCATCAGCAATCAATTGCACCTGACCTGTTTATGCAGTTTGAATACTCTGTGCTACTTTCTGCAAATCCACCAGCTTTATTAACTTCGTTCAAGGTTCTAAGGTAACAGGGAGTGTTGTTGCAAGTGCAGAATGCCATCATTATTCTTTCAAGGCTTATGCTCACAACACTTGCTCACAGTCATGGGGCCTGTACTGACAGTCAACCTCGCACTCCAAGATTTTCGGCAGAGGGAGCAGTGAAGAAGATGGGAAGATATGCAGAGAGGGAGGAGGAGGAGGAGGGCCAGGAGAGCACTCAACAGGAGGACTTACCCTCCTAGGGTCTTCCAAGAGCACTTCTCCTACCTCCACTTAAGCGAGGAGCAGTGTCTTTGGAGGCTGCGCTTCACCAGGAACGTGGTCACAGAACTCTGCCACCTCCTGCAACCAGACCTGCCGCCTCAGAGCAGGGCAACAAGGGCTCTTCCAGTGGCAGTCAAGGTCACCGTGGCCCTCAATTTCTTTGCCAGCGGATTCTTCCAGTGTGCAGCAGGAGTCATAGCTAACATCTCACAGTTCGCCATCAATCGCTGCATCCAGGAGGTCACTGAGGCTCTCTACAACAGGGGAAGGGTGGCCCTGGAGATGGAGCACGCGGTGTCCGCCGGCACACTTGAGGCCTTCCACGACCGGTGGGCGCCGCGGGGACTGGAGTGCATCATCACCCCAGCCAATACAATTTTAATTTAATTTGTTAAGGTTCTTTAAAAGTTTTATTAATTTACAGACTAATTGGTTAATCACCCAACAAAAAAGAGTACACCAGGGGAAGGGACTACGTTGGTCTGCACAGAATGGGATTAAATGGAGTTGTCTTGAACAGAGTGTTTTATTTGGGAATTTGGAAAGAGTGGGAATTTCTAGTAAGTATTGGGTAAGTAGAAGCTGTAAAAAGTGAAATTTAGTTTAACATTTTGATTTTAACATAGAACTTTAAAACTTTACAAACTGTAGTTAACAGAAGCTGACTGCCAGTGGAAGTTAACTGTCAGTCAGCTGTAAGTGCTTGTCTTGAATAGGCACTAATCACCAGGAGCAGGGGAGCTGAATCATCACTTGTAAATCAGGGTGAGGTTCCAAGTGTATAAAAGTAAACATTTCTGCAGAGCACAGAGTGGTCTGCACGGAGTGGACTTCAACAGAGTGCTTTGTTTGGGAATTTGGAAAGAGCGGGAAGGTGTTGTTGCTTTTTGCCGACACTGCTTGTAGTTCTTTGTGTTACAGGTAGATATTTAATTGCTCTAGATCAAGTAAGTAGTCAGGAAACTACACTGTAAACGAAGTTACCTAATTACAAATTTAATTAAATAAATCAAGGTCATACAGGGATGGCAGTGCAGCGGTGTGCCGCAACTGCAGCATGTGGGAGTTTGTGGAGAGCATTGTGATCCTGGACAACCACGTTTGCAGTAAGTGCTTGCATCTTGAGGAACTTCAGCTGCGAGTTTTTGAGCTGGAGTCTGAAGTGCAGACATTGCGGGGCATCAGGGATGGGGAGAGTTACCGGGACACTTTGATCCAAGAGGCAGTCACACCCCTTAGGTTAGGTCGTGGTACAGGTCTGGTTAGTGGTCAGGGACAGGGGGGGGTGTGACTGCAACTCAGGCAGGTAAGGGGACCCCAGGTGCCGTGCTGGAGGAGCCTCAGCCTTTGCCCTTGTCCAACAGGTATGAGGTTCTTGCTGCCTGTGTGGATGAGGGAAAAACCTGTAGGATGGCTGAGCAGGCTGACCATGGTACAAGAGGCCATTCAAGTGGGGGGAGTGAAAGGGAATGTAGTTGTGGTAGGGGACAGTATAGTCAGGGGGATAGATACTGTTCTCTGCAGCCACGACCGAGAGTTCCGAAGGTTGTATTGCCTGCCCGGTGTCAGGGTTAAAGACATCGCCTTCGCGGCCAGAGGAGAACTTGGCGTGGGAGGGGAGGATCCAGTTGTTGTGGTCCACGTAGGAACCAACGATCTAGGTAGAACTAGGAATGAAGTTCTGCTGAGGGAGTTTGAGGAGCTAGGATCCAAATTAAAAAGCAGAACCTCAAAGGTAATAATCTCTGGATTGTTATCTGAGCTACGTACAAATTGGCATGGGACAAACAGATTAGAGGTTTAAATGCGTGGCTCAAAGAGTCAGTGGAAGGAAGGGGTTTCAGTTCATGGGGCACTGGCACCAGTACTGGGGAAAGAGGGAGCTGTTCCGTTGGGACAGGCTCCACTTAAACCGGGCTGGGACCAGTGTTCTGGTGAACCGAATAACTAGGGCAGTAGACAGGGCTTTAAACTAATGAAGGGGGTGTGGGAGGATTCAGGAAAAAGTAAATTTAAAAAGCAGCAAGAGAAATGTCAAGGCTCTAGAGCAGAGTAGTGTTTTGGGTAAAAATAAGTAGAGTGGGTCAGGAATGGACAGAGTGTAACAAAGGCATTAAGGCATCAGTGACTAAGGTGACATCAGGGAAAAAGAGAAATAAGTCAAAGCTAAAGGTACTATATCTGACTGCACGAAGCATTCACAACAAAATAGATGAATTAATAGCGCAGATAGAAATTAACAGGTTTGATCTAATAGCCATAACGGAGATATGGTTGCAAAGAGGCCAAGGTTGGGAACTAAATATTCCAGGATACATAAATTTTAGAATAGATAGGCAAAATGGAAAAGGAGGAGGTGTAGCCCTGATAAAGGATGGGATAAAGACAGTACAGAGAAAGGATCTTGGCTCCAAAAATCAAGAAGTAGAATCAGTTTGGGTGGAGCTAAGAAACAGCAAGGGACTGAAACATTGGTGGGAGTTGTTTATAGGCCCCCAAACAGTAGTTGTAATGTAGGGCAGAGTATAAATCAGGAAATTAGAGGTGCATGTAACAAGGGTAATACAGTAATCATGGGGGACTTTAACCTACATATAGACTGGGCAAACCAAATGAGCAGTAATAGTATGGAGGATGAATTCATGGAATGTATGCAAGATAGTTGTCTAGATCAGATAGTATTAGATCAAAGGAAGAGGCTTATAATGCTGCCAAAAAAAGTAGTAAGCCTGAGGATTGGGAGGATTTTCAAATTTAGCAAAGGAGGACCAAGAAATTGATAAGGAAAGGGAAAATAGAATATGAGAAAACTAGCGAGAGATATAAAAACAGACTGTAATCTTCTATAGGTATGTAAAAAGGAAAAGATTAGCGAAAGTAACTGTGGGTCCCTTACAGGCTGAGACAGGTGGAATTATAATGGGAATAAGGAAATGGCAGAGAAATTAAGCAAATACTTTGTGTCTGTCTTCATGGAAAAGACGCAAAAAACTTCCCAGAAATAGTGTAGTTCCAAGGGTCTAGCGAGAATGAGGAACTGAAAGAAATTAGTTTTAGTAAAAAATTAGTACTGGAGAAATTAATGGGACTGAAAGCCGATAAATCCCCTGGACCTGATGGCCTACATCCTAGGGCTTTGAAAGTGTTTGCTATAGAGATAGTGGATGCAGATTATCTGGTCATTATCACATTGCTCTTTGTGGGAATTTGCTGTGCACGAATTGGCTGCCGCGTTTCCCACATTGCAACAGTGACTACACTCCAAAAGTACTTCATTGGCTGTAAAGCACTTTGAGACCGTCTGGTGGTTGTGAAAGGCGCTGTATAAATGCAAGTCTTTCTTTATTAGTTCTCATTTTCCAAAATTCCATAGATTCTAGAACGGTTCCTGCAGATTGGAAGGTAGCAAATGTAACCCCACTATTTAAGAAAGGAGGGAGGGAGTGAGAAAATGGGGAACTACAGACCAGTTATCCTGACATCAGTAGTAGGGCACTTAGAAAATAATAATAGGATTGGGCAGAGTCAACATGGATTTATGAAAGGGAAATCGTGTTTGACAAATCTGTTAGAAATTTTTGAGGTTTTAACCAGCAGAACAGATAAGGGGGAACCAGTGGATGTGGTGTATTTGGATTTTCAGAAGGCATTCGATATGGTGCCACACAAGAGGTTATTGAACAAATGTAGGGCTCATGGGATTGGGGGTAATATACTAGCATGGATTGAGGATCGGTTAACGGACAGAAAACAGAGAGTAGGAATAAATGGGTCATTTTCGGGTTGGCAGGCTGTAACTAGTGGGGTACTGCAAGGATCAGTGCTTGGGCCTCAGCTATTCACAATCTACATCAATGATTTGGATGAGGGGACCAAATGTAATATATCCAAGTTTGTGATGATACAAAGCTGGGTGGGAATGTAAGTTGTGAGGAGGATGCAAGGAGGCTTCAAGGGGATATAAACAGGCTAAGTGAGTGGGCAAGTACATGGCAAATGGAATATAATGTCAAGAAATGTGAAGTTATCCACTTTGGTCGGAAAAATAGAAAAGCAGAGTATTTTTTAAATGGTGAGATTGAGAAATGTTGGTGTTCAGAGGGACTTGAGTGTCCTTGTACATGATCACTGAAAGTTAACATGCAGGTACAGCAAGCAATTAGGAAAGCAAATGGTATGTTGGCCTTTATTGCAAGAGGATTTAGGTATAAGAGTAAAGACGTCTTACTGCAATTATATAGGGCCCTGGTGAGACCACACCTGGAGTACTGTGTACAGTTTTGGTCTCCTAAACTATGGAAGGATATACTTGCCATAGAGGGAGTGCAACGAAGGTTCACCAAACTGGTTCCTGAATGGGGGGATTGTCCAATGAGGACAGATTGAGTAGACTAGGCCTATATTCTCTAGAGTTTAGAAGAATGAGAGGTGATCTCATTGAAACATACAAAATTCTTACAGGGTTTGACAGGGTAGATGCAGGGAGGATGTTTCCCCTGGCTGGGGAGTCTAGAACCAGGGGTCACAGTCTCAGAATAAGGGGTCGGCCATTTAGGATTGAGATGAGGAGAAATTTCTTCACTCAGGGTGGTGAATCTTTGGAATTCTCTACCCCAGAGGGCTGTGGAGGTTCAGTCGTTGAGTATATTCAAGACAGAGATCGATAGATTTTTGAATATTAAGGGAATCAAGGGATTTGGGGATAGTGCAGGAAAGTGGAGATGAGGTAGAAGATCAGCCATGATCTTATTGAATGGCGGAGCAGGCTCGAAGGACCAAATGGCCTACTCCAGCTCCTATTTCTCCTGTTCTTATGTTATGTTCTCTTCTCTCTGAGCAAAGAGAAGCAGGACAAGCACGCATGTGGCTTTGCCAGGATAGCAGGATTCCCCATGATGCAGGGCACCATCGACTGCACACGCTTGACTTTGCGGCCGCTGCATAGCAATCCTGAGATCTTCCGTAACAACAAAGGTGGCCACTCACTTAAGATGTGACCACGCCCAGCGATTCCGCAAAGTCAATGCCTGCTATCATGGCAGCTGCCATGATGCCTACATCCTGCATCAGTCCAGTGTGCCAGCAATTTTCCAGCCACCACAGCTCGAAGGGTGGTTGCTCGGAGACGAGGGCTATCCGCTCTCCACCTGGCTCATGACTCCCCTCCGCAACCCCAACACTCGTGCCCAGCACTCATATAATGAGAGCCATGTTTCCACCAGGAACATCATCAAACAGACCATCGGCCTGCTGAAGCAACGGTTCCGTTGCCTTGACTGCTTGGGAGGAGCCCTCCAGTACTCGGCGGAGTGGGTGTCCCATTTCATGGTGCTCCACTGCATGCCTCACAACTTGGCCATCATGAGGGCACACCCCTTGCCACCAGGGGTCACAGCACCACTTCAGGAAGAGGAAGACAGCCAATCGCCCTTCTGGCCGGGCTGTCCATGAATGGCTCATCAGACTCCGATTCCAATCAATGAAACTCCAGATCCCCGTTGCTCACAACATACCCATCATACCATCCCTGGGTCATGGAATATCACAGCATCCTTCTGGCAACAAAGCTGAAATGAGACACTACAAAAGATTCCAAACAAAATTAATAAATATATCAAAAATCAGTTAACACATATTTACAGGAGAAATATTAACTAATCACCCTTGCGCAATCCCTTAGTGCCTGTCATTCATGTGCCTTTTCCTACTCTAGTGCTCCAACAAAATGCTCCCCTAGTGGCTGTAAGTAGCTGGTGAAAGGCTGCTGAATTTCCGTACGGGAGGTTTCAGCTGGCCTTGCAGGAAGAACTCGAGCAGCTGTGGCCGTAGAAGTCACGGCTGTAGACTGCACCATCTTGGCATAGACGACAGCAGTCTGGGCTGGCTGGCTGACAGGCAATAGCAAGGGTAATGGCGGAGTGGCAGTGGTGGGAACAGGAATGCTGTCGTCTTGAGAGAGGACAGCAGCTTCATGCTCCACTGACCCACAGCCACTCACCCGGGCCGGCACCTCAGCATTCCTAGCAATCTGTTGGAACACGGATTGCTGGACTGCTGCAACTCCCTGCAAGCCCCGGTCGACACTCGAAAACCCAGCCACGATGGCAGCAGTCAGAGCTTGGGTGGCTTCAAGCTGAGACTGCATGACAGCTGCGTGTCAGGTCTGTTCAGCCCTGACAGACCCAACATCTGGGAAAGTAGTGTGGCAGCGGGATGACAGCAGGTTCCCGACCCGCTGTCAGAAAACAAAAATTTCCCACCCGACCTGACACCAAACACACCCGCTGAACCCCAAAATAATTCCCCCCACAGTGCAGGAGGAAGTTTAACGAGCTCACACGGGTGGTCAGGGTGAGTGAAAGCTTCAACATATGCTACGTTTGTACCACAGTCTTCACACACTGCTCAATGCACCACACTCCCAACACTCACCCACCAACAATCTCTACCTAGCAACACTAACACCCACATCTCACACCTTGCACACAATGACAGCTATTCAGCTGTGGCAAACATAAGGGTCATTAATTATTAGAATTCATGCGTTGTGTGACATGTTTATAGTTAAATTTATCAAGTGTGTTTGGAATATTTTGTGATCTCTCTCATTTCACCTTTACGCCTAGGAGGACGCTGTGATATGGCATGAGACGGGTTGTATGATGGGGATGTGGTGAGCTACGGGGATCTGGGGTTTCATTCATGTGAATCGGAGTCTGATGAGCTGGTCATGGACAGCCCGTCCAGAAGGCCGAATGTCTCGCTGCCTCCACCCTCCCTCCTCGTCCTCCTCCCCTTCCTCCTCATCCTCCTCTGCCTCATCCGCTTCCTCCTCATCTTCCTCTTCCTCGTCCTCTTCCTTCTCATCCTCCTGTGCCTCGTCATCTTCTTGAGGTAATCCTGCAATCCTGCAGCTCCATGACTGTGAGGAAGTGTTGTCAGCAGAAGCTTTCAACAAATAATGAGTGACTTCTGCACTTGAACGAACACTCCCTGTCACCAAAAAAAACTTGAAATAACTAGAGAACTATTTCAGTTGCAGGAAGTAGCAAACAGGCACTGAATCTGCTGAACCATATCAGATGCAACTGATTGGGGATGGTGCCTTTAAATATCGCTGCTGCAGCCTGCTTCCTGCTGGTAGATGCCAGTTCTCCCTGTCGTTGTTCTGCACTGTCGTTAAGTTAAGTGTCCGTAACGAAGTTGGAAGATCGGACGACCAGTGAGCGTTGCACACTCACTGACGTCACGATCTCCATGATGGCGAGGTCCCTGGCGATCGAGGTTACCGGCAGCACTACAGGCAACACCGATATGGCGTGCGGCGCTGGAACCGGAATCAGCTGTCAACAGCATTTTAACGCCATCTTGTGGTGCTAATGTGTGGCACAAACCACACGAATCTTTCCCCCATGGTCGAAATTTTCTGTACCTGGGCGGGTCAGGTGGTTGTCGTAGCGGGTCGCGACCCTGTTCCTCATTTCATTCCGCTCCTGAGATCGACTTTCCCTTAATGGCGCCTATTAAGGCAGCCCGGCCCTATTAAATGGTGTGGGTCTGATGACATCATTAATGACGCGTTTTCAGCCGGGATATTTAAAGGAGCCATGGCCACATTGCATTTGAAGGTGCATCTAGAATTGTGCAGGCACTGTACTGGAGCATTGGAGTGTTGTAAAGACTTGGAAACATGACTGCACAGAGGCAGAGGGCTGCACCCAGGTTCTCAGATGACTCCCTCCATATGCTAGTGGAGGGAGTGAGAGCACACAGGGAGGTCCTCTTCCCTTCGATGGGTGGAAGAGACCTCCCCAGCAGACCAAAGGTGCCTGGTTGGAGATTGCAGAGGAGGTGAACAGCAAGGATGTGGTCAGGCGGACCTGGATGCAGTGCTGGAAATGCTTCAATGATCTCATTAGTTCAGGAAAGGTGAGTGCAAAGCCACACTCAACTTCATCCTGATGTGCCTCTCATCACATCCCCATCACTCTGCCTTCCCAAGCCTGCTTCTGCACATCATTACTCACAGCAACATACCTTGCACGTCCACCCATCCCTCTCTCTCCACGTACCTTATCACATCCCCATCTGACTAACCTCCCCTCACACTCACCCTCATTCTAATGCAATCATACCAACTAACAACACACATGAAGGCCATTTGGCATTGGCACCCCACTCCATCATAGTCACCCTCTAAAGGTGTAATCCATCCCTTCCTTACAACTCATTCCATCACTTTCACTCAACCGTCTCTTCTTTCCCTCCTTGCAGGAAAAGAGGGCCCACAATAAGAGGCCACCTTAACTGCAGCAGAGGAGGGTGACTTGGAAGTGTCTGGAGGTGGGAGATGGAGAGAGGGGGACATCTCAGCAACCTGGTGACAGAATTACATCTCATACAGCCACATGGCATACAGCAGTCACTCATATGGGGATTGATGTCAGCAGCCAATGAATGTTCATCATGTGCATAATGGTGCCGTTACCTATTCTTGATATGACATTTCTAAATCATCTCTTTACTCTCCCACAGGTCCATCAAGAGCAGCCCTCCACTGTCCCAGAGGAAGAGAAAGACGACCCCTCAGAGGAGCCGCCTCTGAGGGTGCACCGTCAATAGACATACACGCACCCATCACCAGCACAGATACTTACACATCGGTGGGTTCCACGCAAGATAGAGTAGTGTTGTCACCTGGTGTGTCACAAGTAACAAGTGAGCAAGAGGAGATGGTGGAGACAGGAACAGCAGTGGAGAGTCCTTGCCGGAGGACGCAGAACGCTCCCAGCTCAGCTATATGCAGATGCTGAGCCTCGGGCCATCCAGAATGGGCGATCATGGACGTGCAGGAAGAAGTGCAGGAGCCTTTGACAGGTTTTGCGACCGCGATGTCTGTAAATATGCAGAAATGGAGGAGCCCATCTCCAACATGAGCACCACCGTGTCGCAGGCGATGGCGACCGTAGGCTTTTCCATGGAAAGAATGGCCACCTGCATGGAGCAGCTAATGCGTCACTCACAGGAGCACATGCTATCTATGGAGAATAGATGGCAGAGACTCATAGACCTCCTCTCTAGGAGGGATGTCAACATAGACTTGGGTCCT